>OZ007500.1:122003516-123203516 GCA_963931805.1 Microdon myrmicae | reverse complement strand
TAACATTGAAAAACTTTATTGAAATTCCCAAACCAATTTGACACGCGTACAATACACAAAGGTCACTGCTTTTTTCTAATCCTCAGTCAAAAAATGCGACTAAAAGTAGGAAAACAAATCAGACTGAAAAGTATTTTCTATTTTATATAATCGTATTTTTCGGAAGAAGAAAATTGGTTTATAACAGGTCAATTGAAAAGTCCCCGGCCTTCCATAGTAAAACCATTTTTTTTGGCAAAATTCGTTTTTTTTATTCAACATAATTCCCTTCGAGGGTGATACACTGATTATAGCGACCCTCCAACTTTTCGATACCTTTTTTGTAGTACGATTTGTCCTTTGCTCCAAAATATGCCTCAGTTTCGGCGGTCACCTCTTCATTCGACGAAAATTTCCTCCCAGCGAGCATTCTTTTGAGATCTGAGAACAGGAAATAGTCCCTGGGGGGCAGATCTGGAGAATACGGTGGATGCGGAAGCAATTCGAAGCCCAATTCATGGATTTTTGCCATGGTTTTCACTGACTTGTGACACGGTGCATTGTCTTGGTGAAGCAGCACTTTCTTTTTCTTCAAATGCGGTCGTTTTTCGGCGATTTCGTCCTTCAAACGGTCCAATAACGTCCTGGTCCTTGCTTTTTCAAGATAGTCAATGAAAATTATTCCGCACGCATCCCAAAATACAGACGCCATAACCTTGCCAGCCGACTGTTGCGTTTTTCCACGCTTTGGGGCGGGTTCATCGTGTGCAGTCCACTCGGATGACTGTCGATTGGACTTCGGAGTGAAATGATGGAGCCATGTTTCCATTGTCACATATCGACGCAAAAACTCGGGTTTATTACGCTTGATCATCTCCAAACACTGCTCCGAATCATCAACTCGTCGTTGTTTTTGGTCAAAAGTGAGCTCACGCGGCACCCACTTTGCACAGAGCTTTCTCATACCCAAATATTCCTGAATGATATGATGTACACGTTCAGTTGATATCTTTAGAGTGCCTGCTATTTCATTCAATTTCAATTTACGGTCATTCAAAATCATTTTGTGGATTTTTCTAATGTTTTCGTCGGTAACAACCTCTTTTGGGCGTCCACTGCGTTCACAGTCTTCGGTGCTCATTTCACCACGTCTAAACTTAGCATACCAATTCTTGATGGTTGATTTTCCTGGGGCGGCGTCTGGAAACTCGTCATCAAGCCAAGTTTGTGCTTCAACTGTATTTTTTCCCTTCAAAAAGCAATATTTTATCAACACGCGAAATTCCTTTTTATTCATTTTTTTCACAATAACAGCAGTTGCTTTACTCAAAATACTATAATTCATAAACTAATGATCCGACATCTGTCAAATTTATACACGCGTCTTTTGAAGGTTAGGGCTAACTAAAAATCATATGGATTTAATTCTAGTGCCGTCATCTATGTGTCAGACCGGGGACTTTTCAATTGACCTGTTATAATATAAAAAAAATATTTATGTATGTATACATAAAAATTAGTGTTATGGTAGTGGAAGATCGAAAATATATTTTTTAAGCAGAGAATGACTATGTCTACTTGTGCAGTCAGACTTTACTTGGGGAAAATAAAACTTACGATCTATATATTTCGATCTATAAAGAACAAAGAGCATGGTTCAAGAATGACTTCGGTTAATATGATTTGGGGTAATATGATATCGCTATGATTGGTGGGGAATCTGATTGTGGTGTCCGCTCCTACGGCATGACTTCATCCTTTGTTCGTTGTGCGTCGTATGTGTTATCGTATCCGCCTTTGTTCGTTTTGCGTCGTATGTGTTAACGCTATGTGCGACGCATTATTTATTTTTAAATCTGGGACCGAAAGTTGCCTTCATTTATATATTAGACCATACTAATACTAAGCCATAATAATATTTTAGACAAGTTCGAATTATCACAATAGTTTCATTTCTTCCGTGAGCTTTTGAGTGTGACGGTCATTTACTTTCCCTTACGAATTCTCATTGGTGCACACTCCACGCCAGTCAAGAGGTTCCACAAGAAGTTCAACATCATATCCCTGTTCATGTCGCATAACGGGATCCATAACGTGTTCAACAATAACAACGGGTTATGGAACGTTTTATGGAATATCTTGTGGAACGTATTGCGCAACAATTTGTGGAATGTGTTGTGGAACACGTTGCGGAACGTCTCGTAGAACATTTTGTGGGCCATATTGTACATGATGTTGTATAGCGTATTATGAGGTATGTTATGGTTTATTTAGCAATTTGAAATATGAATATATGTTGTATTATATATATATATATATATTATTAGTTAATATTTTAATTTCAGTAATATAGTATTTAAATTGTATTTTATTAAACTTGTAAGAGGACTTACCTGGTTGACCGTTGAGCGGTCGCGGTATTTTCTGTTGTTGAAGCTGCTGCTGTCAAGTTGCAGGGGGCGTAGAGCGTCGTGCTCCCTTGTTCAGCTTCAGTCCGTTGTATAAAGTTGTATGGAACTCCTTTTCTCGGCTGGATAAGTCTTTGTAATCGATTCGTCTTCGAGGTTCTCTCCTTGCGACGATATACCCCTTTTTAAAGTCTTTGATAACCTTGTGCGTTTTGAGAGGTTCCTTAATGTGGTCTATCTCATTCGAAGGTTTACGTCGAATGTAAATTGTATTTTCATTTGCCGTTGAAGGTTTATTTTTTATCCGGCGCCGACGACATTTTATTATTATTTTTCTACCAGGTAGAATCTGCACAAAGTAGTTTATGCAAATTAGCTATTTGGCGAGTGGTTTTCCTTTTAGAGGTAGAGAGGATAAACTTACGAAAGGGGATTAGTGGATGTTAGGGGGGACCTGGACGCGAGGTAGCTCCGTAACAGGTACATGACTATTCCTCCATTACTGCTGATGGCTGCTCTCCGTTGGTGTTTTGGCCTGAGGATTAACATGAATACGCGTGTATAACGCGAAATGATTTTGGAAGATGCTGTGAAATTGTAGTTAATCAAACATTGCGGTGAAAAAGGGTGTTTTAACAATCTCTGCACCATTACACGAAGCACATCTGACATGTGACGACAAAAATGGATGCAAAACAACATTCTGCACTTTAATTTGGCTACACTATTGATTTTCGCGGATACCGGATACATATCCGCTGATCTTCTTGGTATGTTGCATTTTCCAGGACAAAATCACTACTAAAAAAATACAATGTTGTGAATGCGGTCAAGAAAACTCTTCTTCTTCAACGGAGCAAAACATCACAGGCTCATATTCAGGCAGAGTGCAATGCATTGCTTGACAGATTTAGAACCATAGTCCGCGCCAATGGACGCCATAGAGAAAATTTGAAATAGATTTTTAAATGTTTTGTATTTCTTGAAATTCTTTAGCTTACTTCTATACAATCAATAAAAAAAATTATAGTGGTTTGAAAAATGTCCGGTTCTTCTAATGAGTTCTCTTTGGTGTGCATTCAACGATAGTCAGTACACAAAAAGTTCGAGATCACATTCAATACCACATCCCACAACATGTTCCACTACATGTTCCACAACATGTTCCACTACATGTTCCACAACATCTTCCACGTGTTACACATCTCGCTCCACATGCCCCACAACATTTTTCGGAAGGGTGTTCCAAGGATGTTCGAAAGGTATCCCAAAATAGTATCAAAGGTATACCAAAGTTGCCGCAAAGGTGTCCCAAACTTGTTCCATAGGTATCCCAAAGGTATACATAATCATCAAGGGTACCTCAAGGATGTCCCAAGATGGTACCGAAGTTTTCCTAAAGTTATCGCAAAGTTGTCCCAAAGTTGCCCTAAACTTGCCTCAAAGTGGTCCAAAGTTGTCCCACAGGTATCCCAAAGGAATACACAATCATCAAGGGTGTTTTAAGGATGTCCCGAAGTTGTCCTAAAGTAATCGTAATGTTATCCCAAAGTTGTCCCAAAGGTGTCTTGAAGATGTCTTAAACATGTCCCAATGTTGCCCAACATGTCGCACATATTCTCCCATGGTAGACAAAGTCCACCACATGCTCCTTAAGATGTAGGACAAGGTAAAGGATATATCGAATTTTTCATGATACGCCATTAGTTGTGCACCTGACACACACAGTACACAACCAAGTAGTGAAGAACAACACTAATTTAAGGACTGGAATTGTAAAATAGGGTTTAACATTTACCCCTAATATTATCCATAATATGGAAAAAGAATTAGGAAAATATACGTGCTTTAAAAACTAAAAAAAAAAAAAGAACAACACTAAAAGGAAAACGAATAAGCAAACCATCAGACCCATATACATAGCACTTCCGTATCGGTTGAGTGTACTTGAGAATAACGATCGAATTCGGACACGCGACAGTGGACTGATGGGTTGGGGCCTTGGTTCTATTTTTAGTCATTCTAACCGTCATAGCGTCGTTTCGAATCACACGTTCTTCACAATTGTCGCAAATGCTATAGCTCTTCATAGCAAAAAGTGGTATTGGTACCCTCTGTTTGGTTTTGGTGTAGATGATTCTTGTCAAAATACATGGCATATCTAACAGCAATGACCAATTAACTGGGCTTACTGTGACTTTCGTAGAAATGTCACTACTACATGTATTTACCTACAAAAATGTACTGTCTCCAATTCGTAGTACAGCTTGTGGAGGTCCAGGGATTTTGAAGTACCTTTAAATGTCAGAACACAGTGCGAGCGGATGGAGAGGAAGTCGATAAGTAAAGGAGGTATTGATGTATATTGGTCCTGAATGCCTGGACATTACAACGACGAGGAACCACATGGTCAGGTAGAGTATTCCACATTCGTGTGGTTCGGCTAAAGAATGACTGACTATATTTATTTGTGCGCCTGAAGTTGGCTTTCAACGTGAATTGATGCGCATTCTCCGATTGACGGGTATCGCGGGAAAATGTCTGAGGAGGCGGAATACATTCAGCAAGTTCAGTTGAGCAAGGACCGTGGTAATACCTATAGAAAAGAGATAGGCATGATACGTTGCCCCTATGTGCTAACGACGGAATTGATCGACTTACGGGTGGGTTCCCAATCAATTTTACTGCTCGTTTTTGCATCCTTCGAGCACGTGTAATGCGCTTTTGGATGCGCCTGACCAAATATCGGAGTTGAACTCCATTTTGGGACGAATATACGCCTTGTAAATGGTGGCCAGGTTTGATGGAATGAAGTATTTTTTACATCTCTCATGGAACCGCATGCATTTGGCCGCACTTTTCGCAGCTTCAAAAATGTAATCGCTCCAATTAAGAGTCGAATTAATTACCTTGGATTGATAGTTCCTTGGTTTCGTCGATGCAAATGCCGTTCATCGACAGAATATTTACTTTGGGGTTCGCATTTGACGACAAAAGACAGCACTGAGTTTTGAAGGAATTGAATTCTACTCGGTTAGATATTCCCATTGATATACCTGGTTAAGGTTGGAATGTTGAATGTGTCTAGCATAACCTGCTGATTGGTGATGGTATTCAAAGAGGTTGGTCGAGAATGCTCATATGAGTATGAGAAAATCAACGTGCTATCATCAGCAAACGAATGAATTGCGTTTTGGGTAATTGGTAAGAGATCATTGATAAAGATGAGGAAGAGAGTGGGCGAGAGTACCGAACCCTGGGGAACATCTGTATTAATTTGATGGGTGACCGATTTGACACCGTCAAGGACCACTTGAATTGAACAGCCAGAAATATAGTCTATAGAAATTGTCCACTCCATAGGAATGCAATTTTGACAAAAAGCGCTGGATTCGAAACTCTGGCGACGGCTTTTGAAATATACAATGCGACTACCTTGCGTTCGTCGAGGTAGTGGATGGAATGGCTCCACTTTTGGGTAAGGTACGCCATTAAAACTCCTGTCCATCTATTGCTAGGAAAGCCATGTTTGCGGTCATTAAGGAGGTCAATGGATTCCAGATATTTCGAAAGTTGACGGTTGATAAGTGATTCCATTACCTTTGTCAGAATAAAAGTTAGAGCAATAGTCGATAAGAAGAGAGGGACGATTTATCGCCCTTTTTGGGAATTAGCTGAATGTCCGCTGACTTCCATCTATGTGGAAAACGGTCAGTCGAATAAGACAAACCGAAGAGTTTCCGCAGTGGTTTAACAAGTGAAGAGGAACATCTCTTCAAGAGAATAGGGGGAATGCCATCAGGTTCGGTTTGATATGCATCAGAAAGAGGGAAGACTTTGCTGTAAACATACCAACGACTATAACACAATAATCTCACGTGAACCGCGCAATAAAGAACAGGTTTTAAATTTCGTCTTTAAAATGTAGTGATGTCGGCATTACGTGAACAACGGTATGCGATAAAATATTGTGTTTTACGTGGGTTAACATCTACCAACACTTATGAAGAGTTGTATACGACATTTAACAAGGTTACGATTGGTAAAAAAAGGTTTTTTTCGAAGGCAGAAGTAATCTCAAAAGGACGGAGTATCGTGTGAATTGGAAGGAAGTGCTGGAAAATGTATCACCGCTCGTATCAAAGAAACAATCAACACGGGACTGTTAAGATATAAATAAATTATAATGTTGCCAACTACGCGTATAATGTAATTTATCGCCCAGATAAAACCACATTATAAACTAAAAATATGTAGATAAAATCACAATTAGACTATATGTACACATGTTTGTTTGCCCCATAGAAATTGGGAAACGTCGCTATCTCAGGTGAAGGTAAATACAAGCGAGGACTGAAATCGCTTCTGTGGTACATTAGTATATCTCGAAATGCGATTGTGGTACTTTGCTCATCGGCTATCGCGTTCAAATGGACAATGATGCATGGCCGTTCGGGTGTACCTTTTGCCTTGTCCATGAGGGTTAATTCCACTTCACCCAAGTTCCAACTTCCGCCTTTTGCTATCTCGTGGGAGAACTCTACATACTTCTTTCCAGAAATATTCAAAGAACTCGGCAGCGGAGTGTTTGTCGTCCCCATAGTTGCAGTTCTTGCCAACGTAGCAATAGCTAACGCATTTGGTAAGTCTTGTGATTGATACTTCTCAGACACTAACAGTTTACCTTGTTAATATTACAGCGAAGGACAAGTTGCTGGATGCTTCACAGGAAATGTTTACACTGGGCATATGTAACATAGCTGGGTCGTTCTTTAATGCCATGCCGACATGTGGAGCATTTACTAGATCTGCGGTCAGCGAAGCGAGCGGAGTTAAGACGCCTTTCTCAGGAATTTACACCGGTAAGATACTCTGCAGTATGGTTTTGAGGCAACTCTAGAACGATAAAATCTCAATAGCTGAGATGGATCATTTTCCTTGGATGGTATGGCTCTATGACGCCAGATCAATAAAGTAAGATGTATTAGCCAAATGAAGACATAGTTATCCCGATGGGTTTGAATAAAGTAGGTAATTTTAGAATGAGAATTATCCGGAACCACGATGTACGGGCAATGTATTTTATATGCGAATGACATATAGATGGATATATTTGGAGGTATATAACTTCGAATTCATATAAAACACAGGATAATAAATTTAATGGCCATATATGTGACTTATTTGAACGATAATTGTAAGTAATTAATGTTTAAATATGATTTTGGAGATGTAACCGCTGCAACTGGGGCATACATGGCGTAAACTAGAGGTTCAATTTTCGACCACTCTTTGCGGCGTTTCTGGTCATATTTAGGCAATCATCATCATCATCGGCACTACAACCGGTGACCGGTCTTGGCCTTATTTAGCAAGTCCTTAGGCTCCATAATGATTTGTCTTTTCCGGGCAAGGTCATGGGGAATCGAACCCCGGTCTCCCGCGTGACAGGCGGATATTCTAACCACTATACTATCGAGGAGCGTTTAGGCAATAACGCGTCGTATGTTGGCTTCCAAGGTTTCATAGCCTCTAACTTATTAGTGTGGACAATTCAGTTCATCATATCCTCAAAGAAAATAGTCCGTCAATTTTAAATCAGACGAATGTGGTAGTCAGTCGACAAGTTCATTTCTCGATATTAATCGTACATCGCGCTGTGTGGCATGTGGTCCTGCCTTGTTGGAACCACATGTCTCCACTGTCTATACCATCCCACTGAGACGGAAAAAAAATTAGTAATTATTAATGAGAAATGTATTTAATATAAGATAAACTATAATCGCAAAACAAAAACAAAAAAAAAAGTTTCCCTTTCGAGTAATGCAAGTTTCTTTGTCTAATCTGTATTTATAATTCTTTTCAGGAGTCCTTGTTTTACTGGCCCTGGGTATTCTAACTCCCTATTTTGAATTCATACCGAGATCAACCTTGTCCGCAGTTCTGATTGTATCAGTCATATTTATGGTAACAATAAAATGGTAACAACTGATAATCAAATCTTAGCGTCAGTTTTTCCATAGGTTGACTTTACAGTGATTAATGAATTTTGGGCAAAGAGCAAGCGGGATTTCATCAATTGGTTCGTGGTGTTAATTGTGTGTCTTTTTGGTGGAGTGGAGCTTGGACTATTCTCTGGGATTTTGATCAACATGATCGTCATAATATCTCGCATCGCAAATCCACGTATTAAAATAATGCCGAAACATGTAAGTGTGTCTCTAATTAAGGAAAACTTTGAATTGTTTCTTTACATGAAATCTAGGACAATGGCCGCGACTTTCTGCATGTTGTGTCCTGCAATGATATCTATTATGTGGGAGCTATACAACTTCGGAATAAAATCAAAGAAAAATGTTTCGAATATAATTACGAACTGCCTGTTGTTATTGACTGTACAAAGCTTACACAACATGACTTCTCAATTACCTATACACTGAAAGCAATCATAAAGGATTTGGAAGAGAAAAACGTTCCAGTTTATCTGGAGGTGTCTAACTTCGACAGCGATCATCATTTCAAGGAATTCGAAACTAAAGTAATTACTTCCAGCACTGAGATATCTTCTTTCGCAATTCCCTTGAAAGCATAGCATTAAAAAAATGATAAGATTATTTAATGATTTACACATTTCGACGGGTTTAGCCATAAACCTCGTCTCATCCGCCTATGGATGCAGTTTTCTGGAAGTGTAGAATTCTGTAGTATTGGATTTAAATAAATTGTAAAACAATAAACTCGTACAGTATGAAATACATAATATTGAATATTAAATCTAATTTGTCACCACGTTCAGTCTCATTTATTTAATATTTATTCAATTAACTTAACAATCAACAATGCCTTTCTTCCGCTCACACGGAAAGCAACGTAATAATAATAATATCAACCTAACT
Organism: Microdon myrmicae; assembly: GCA_963931805.1. Lineage (NCBI taxonomy): Eukaryota > Metazoa > Arthropoda > Insecta > Diptera > Syrphidae > Microdon > Microdon myrmicae. The sequence goes on along the minus strand of OZ007500.1, from coordinate 123,194,233 downwards.
TAATACCTGTTGTTTTGCATGTGTTGTGGTATATTGGTGGTGGACCGAGGATCCACAACAGTACAAAGACCGTGTTCTGCACATCAATTTATATTTATTCACTTTTCGTTGTATTTGTACTTATCCTTTCGCGTAGGGTTGGGTGATTCTTTCGTTTCCCACTGATCTTCTCTTGTTGGCAAGGATTTAACTTTGGTATGTATTATTTCGACACAAGCCTAACCATTTCTCCAGTGCAATGTTGATTCAGTTGCTTATATGTACTTGTTCTTCTGTTTCCCTGTGTTGTATAGATTTTATTAATAATTTGGATACAATTTTTTCCTGTGTATAGTTTCGATTCAATCTGTGGCGTTCCCGCCAAACCCCACGGTTCGCTTTCCTGAAAAACCGCCATAACTTTCACCCAATCTCCTAATTTCACTAATGCAATCGCATTAGCATCATAAATGCTTCACACATTAATGAGATCAAATCAGTAATCAAAAAAGTCCCTGGAAAAGACAACTTACCTTTCATGCATCCCTTCGCATACAAATTCCCTGTAAGAATTTCTTTCTACCTTTTCAGGAACCCCAAGCAAATTTCAATCTCCACCCAGCATACCTGAAACATTTCCTTTTACAAGGACAATTAATGCATACAACGCATTATCTAAAATTCCTAGAAATAATTCTTTAAAGTCCATAAAGGCATCATGAATCCCAAGCAGCTGCATTCAATTAGCGCAATCGACGCTGAAGCCAATTTCCCTAACTCGCACCAAGTGCAAACAAAGAACGCTGTTCCTCCATAGGCTTCCTGGCGATACCACAAACAATCCATATCGTTTGTGGTATCCTAAACGCAGTTTTCATTTAATGAGTGGCTGCTATTTATCCAGCTGACCCTCATTATCGAACGATGCATAGGTCGCTTTTCCCTTTGTATTGTAATTCAATATTCTGAATCCATCCCTCTGAATCCAACCCTCATGACCTCGACGCATAATCAAACACAAACCATTAGCATCCCACGAAATTCGATTTGTTTGTTTCAACGAACAGACATCTCCTGGATGCACATTGTGCCCCTTCTTGGTGTTTCAGATTCGTTACCATGGCCCCGATCCATGAAAAGAACCGACGTACACATATACATGTGTACCATGACGATCTCTCTTATGAGATCCGGTTATCACCACAGTGAAAGCGAATGCACCCAGAATTTCCTTAGTCGGCGAATTGAATCTTGGAGTCAAATTCCAGCCGCTGACCGCAATGAATACGCGATCTCCCGCTCTCCAGGGCGCACGGAGACGCGAATATCCTACCGAGTCGTGGGTGTAATAATTTAATCTTAATAATAAGTTAAGTATCAGGGTAGTGGAGCACGAATTTGAAGTAGTGCAATCCTTTAACTACCGTGGGTCAATAGTATCAGCCGACAACAATATGGAAGAAGAAATGCGAACGGCTGATTAAATCCAACAAAGCCTATTATGGTCTATCAAGTCTCTTTAAATCCCGAAATTTGTCCAGAACATCCATACTCATGTATGGATCCGAGACTTGGGTGCTCAATAAAAGGCACTCTGAACTCTTAGCCGCGTTCGAGAGAAAGGTCTTAAGGAGAATTGTTGGCCCCTATGTGAGGGAGGACGATTCCGGAGACGCTACAACCATGAGTTGTACGCAATCTACCTTGAAGCTAATGTTGTAAGAAAAATCAAGCTCGGTAGACTCCGGTGGGTGGGATACTTAGCTCGAATGAGCGAAGAGGAACCTGCCCGGAAAGTCCTTTGTGGCAGGATGTATGGAAGGAGACAGCGCGGGAGACCTTGTCTGCGATGGAGGAATGGCGTAGACCAGGACGCCCAGAGCCTGGGAGTGCCAAACTGGATGACATCGGCTCGAAATCGGGAGCGGTGGAGAGATTTGTTAAATAAGGCCAAGACCGGATCCCGGTTGTAGTGCCGATGATGATGAATAAGTTAAGTGAATTATCGGTAAAGTTTTTTTTTGCTAGTACGGTGTGCACTAAAATAAATTTAAATCTATCTTTTAACACCAAAATAAAACAAATCATAATTAACGAAATCGTGTGTTTCATTGTTCCCGTGCTGCTCCCCGATAGGGTGTTAACTCTGATAAACAATACCACCTGTGTGTTATTATCTGCTGTGGCCGATGGGAAACGAACTCCAATCATCGTATCCTTATTCCCCTTGGCGAACTGATTTCTCGTGCTGCGGCGGAACAATTTTCGGGAGAAGACTGTGGAAGAATTAGTGATTCACGGTGAACAATTTATGATGGAGGAGGAAGTGAACGGAGTGTCCGTGTTAGGCACAATACTTCCTCCCCACAAATCCCCGAGTCTTTCTTCACTTAATTAGAGTTCTCGATTTCCCTTTTGTGTCTTACCAACCATCATCCATCATCTCTTCTTGTGAATGTTATTGTTCTTCTTTGTTCGCTTATCTCCGATCAAGATCAGTATTTTAGTACTGTTCTCCCAATCTGTCCTATTTTTCTTGTGTCACAACAAAACGTAGTATAACTAAATTGTTGTTAGTTCTAGGGTTGTGCCGCAAGATAAGTATCAAGTGTTATACAAGAATATATTACAATAAATACGAAGGCAGTTTGATGAGTCAGTGGCTTTTAGAATAGAAGATATTTTTTGGCAAATAAACATTTCATTCCTCAACATAATGTCCCTTTAACTCGATACATTTAGTCCAGCGTTTTCCCAATTTTCTTATTCCTTGCAATTGATAGGTTTCCTCAAGGCCCTCAAAATAGGCGTTAGTTTCTGTGATGACCTCTTCTTACATAGAATTCTTGACTGGAGACCGATGGTAAAAACACCGGTGGGAACCGCGCGACGAAGATGGGAGGACAATGGCGACTTTGAGGATATCGTATCAGATGGCCTAGTGTTAACGGAGAGCGCACAGGGTAGGGAACGAGGGCGTGGCCGTGTCAGTTGTGTCATGAACTTCCCGGTTCCTATAAGGCAATAAATAGTAATAGTTTACTATTATTTCCTCTGCGGCACAATAGCCATGCTGCAGTGGCATCTTTACTTCGTTTGCTTCGTAATGATCATAATACATATATACACAATTTTGGGGTTTTGCATCGGGGAACTGGGTACTTTGGCGAGGAAACCGTATAATAGTTCGTGTGGCGTGTAGCCTGTACTACTAAAAAGGGTAGTGTTGTATATATACATTGCATATGGTACCCAAATGTTCCACCTGAGAGTGTCTTTTTTTACACTAACGCCCCTATAAAAAGGGGTTTTGATATACCCTTTAATATCAGAGCACGGTGCGAGCGGAAGGAGAGGAAGTGGATAAGGAAAGAAAGTATCAAATGTCTGGACATTACAACGACGAGGAAACACATGATTATATGGAGCATTCCAATTTTGTGTCGTTCGGGTAAAGAATGACTCTCTATGTTTATTTGTGCGTCGGAAGTTGACTTTCGACGTAAACTGAAGCGCATTCACAGATTGATGGGTATCGCGGGAAAAGATCTGGAGAGGTTCAGTTCAGTTGAGCAACGACCTATAGAAAAGAGATAGGCAATATGCGTTGCGCCTATGTTCTAACGACGGAATTGAATGACTTACGGCTGGGCCCCCAACAAGTTTCATTGCTCGTTTTTGCATCCCATCGAGCACGTGTAGCACAGTTTTGGATGCATCTGACAAAATATGGGGGTTGAGCTCCATTTTGTGATGAATGTAAGCTTTGTAAACAGCGGTCAGGTTGGATGGAGTGAAGTATTTTTGCCCAAATACTGCTAAGGTAAAAATCAACCTCGAATTTCTCTCTACAGATAGCACTCCAGCAATGTTGGGAAATTAAAAAGTTATTACAATTTTACTTTACAGAGTATTGGGTTTTTGAGTTTTCAATTCCGCAAGCACAGTACATGACCTTTTAAAACGAAATTGCGCTTTGCCTAGTCGATGGCTGAAATGTTCCTATAACTTCATCATCATCATCATCGGCACTACAACTGGGAACCGGTCTTGGTCTTATTTAGCGAGTCCTGAGGCTTGTTAAATTTTCCATAATGATTTGTTTTCTTCCGGGCAAGGTCATTAGTCTTTCGCCAGATGCTCCCCGACGGGGAATCGAACCCCGGTCTCCCGCGTGACAGGCGGGTATACTAACCACTATACTATCGAGGAGCTATCACTATACTATCCTATAACTTACCGATGGACAATTATAAGCGATCCTTCCGATTTTTAATCATCATCATCATCATCATCGGCACTACAACCGGGATCCGGTCTTGGCCTTTTTAAGCAAGTCCCGATGCTTGTTAAATTTTCCATAATAATTAGTTTTTTCGGGCAAGGTTATTAGCCTCGCGCCAAACAGATTTTTAATACATGCCAGAATCGAGGGATATGATGAGAATCGAAAATGAAATTTGAAGAGCTACCATGGCTCTATTGGATTTGCAGATTATAGCAAGTGCGCTGAGGGGCACTACCAAGGAAACTTCATTTTCTAACGTATTTTATATAATTATATTTATTATAATTTAAAAAAATAAATAATTATCAGTACCTCGAGATCAAGCAATCAAATTGGAAACCTTTTTATGCAGGATGTCGTTTTTCCTTTCAATATTTGATTGTAGCGGAAGGAAAAACATCTCAATACACTGTTTTTGATTATAGTAATTATGCAGATATGTAGGAGGATACTAAAGCCAGAGGAGGTAGGGCATCACTGATATCGAAGCTTCCTTCCGGCATTTTCGTTAATAACAGTAATTAATGAAATCTCCGATGTTTTTGTGTACGGAAAGCATTGTGGGCAGTATTATATGCTTTGTGAAAAGAGAGGACCAATTAAACAACAACAGAAAAGCCAATGTAAAAGAATGACGTTATATAGCCGCGAGACCAGAAATGAAAGAACACATTTTTGGATGGGGCTGTAGCAGGAAATGTCGATGGTTCGCATCGTAACCACTGGTGGTTGTAGTGAATATGTTGTAACCGGATTATTCATTTATAATATTGTCACTATCCTTAATTGGATATGCATGGTATTTTCCTAGAATTCGTTCTTTTAAGCATCCAGTTGTTTTTTTAATAATACGAAGATTTAAAGGACTTTTTTTAAATTTATTTAATTAATATAGTATTCTGCTCGGTTGGGCAAGGAAGGTGCGGTTAGTGACGATGGACTTGGCAGAAATCACTGGAGTCGAGACATTAATATTTGTCCGTTTGTATCGTGTTCACACAAATTGAAATGAATTATTTGCTTTTACATTTGGAGATTATTTGTGGGGGTACGAAGTCGCGACGCCTCACGGGCGAGAGTTCTACCTCGTCCCCAAAAACTGTTCACTGGACACAAAAGAGGAATTATTCACCACGGAAATGGAAATGCAACACAACAAACTCGCCGACATACCGTCCACAAGGAGAAAAAGTTAAACGCACTATTTTGTTCTTTAAGATTTGGTTTATTTATTTTTTTTTTTGGTCCGGTTTTACAATTTGTCAATAGCCACTTAAGCAAAAAAAAACTTAAAATATAGGTTCACGCCGACGACTCACACTCGATTTTTCACGTCACACCGTACCGACGCGCGGTACGGTGGATGGCGGACGACCCGACCGCCACGGAGATTGAATTACGACTCCACGATATCTTGCTCGTTCAGAGCTCACTCGTTCATCGTGATCATGGTGGTATGTGTGCCTAGAACAAAGAAAGACCTAAAGTGCATTCCTAGGATACGATTTCGGTAAAGCAAATAAAACCGAAATCGTCGGATGCCAATGGAATCTTTGTTGGAACATGTGCGGCTAAACAAAGAGACGATGATCCGATGGGAAAATGTGCTAATTGGTTTTAGCTAGGTTACTGGGAAATGGTGTTTATAGCATCGCTAGAAAGGGTACGTATTGAATACCCATTTGCATTGATTATGCTTGGATTTCAATTGATGCCAAGGGACGCGAAATGCGTATTTGCTTTGGGTTGCACATTGCGCGAGTCAGGGAATTTTATTGCTGGGAGTAAAAAGTCTTCAGCCAATGTATACATAAAGAAATTTATCGTATATACGAATGAAGGTAGGAATAGGCGACGCCATGACAATTATCTCTGGCTGGAATGGTTACATGATATGTGAACCGAGGGTTTTTCTTTTCAGGAATTTGTCTGGTAACGAATTGGTTTAGAATACCAAATAAGCAAACAAAGAAATCTTACGGAAAATTGTATGCGAAGGGATGCATGAAAAGGTAAGTTTTCTTTATAGGGATTTTAAGATTATAGATGGTGATCTATATAATGCGTGAAGCATTTACAGGTACTAATACTGTTGCATTAGCAAACTAAAGGGAGTTGGGTAGTAGTTATGGGGGTTTTTCGGGTAAGTAGACCGTAGGGTTTTGCGGAACCGCTACATATTTACTTTATTAATTTGGGGAAAATTCCTTTAGACAATACCCAGTAAGAAAAACTCTTCTTTGTTCTGTCTCTGACTATTATCCCCAAATTATAAACCGCCTTCAAGTAAATGAACAATTCTTATTAAAGATTATTTAAATTTTCTTTTTACCAAACGTTATAAATCTTGAAATCAAAATCTGTTCCGTCAACAGGTTGTATTCTTCCGGCATCTATGTTCTTTGGTTTCTATCTTAAAAATCTTCACTTATTTTCCGAGGAGCTCTGCTACGCTTTGATTTTTTCATTTTTGATTTTTGCTATGATTTAACTAAAATGTTCCTCATGGTTTTAAGTCGAAACCTCAATCCGGGCTGACTTATTTAAAATCTTGCTTTCCAGATAACTTCGGTGACGAAAAGGAATTTTATTTTCGAGCGTCAAGTCTTGCTAAGAAAAGTTAAATAAAATATTCTGTAGTTGAGATTATGACTGCTCACAATTGTATATATGGTATACTGTTTTATTAACTGGCCATTATATCTTATTTTTCGTTGGGATTAACATTATGAATACTAAAGCTGTTACATTCGTAGATTACAATTACAATCATATGATCACAACGACTTCTATCCATCCACCCAATTTAGTTTTAAATTCTGTTTAATTTTATACGAGGGTGTGGTGAAAACTTTCCAGACTGACCTCTAAAATGTATACTAACAAAGCAATCGACCTGAAAATATATACAAGCTAATGATACATAGTACTATAGACTATAAGCTAAAAATTAGACCTGCTGGCGCCATCTGTAGGTCAGGCCGGAGACATTTTACCCCCCTCGTATGAAATTCAACAGAATTTAAAACTGGATTGGATGGATGGATTTTTCGGTATGCGAAGGTATATGAAGATTGACTTACAATTATTGCATAGAAAACAATGAAACGAGAATCAGTCAACCCGAGCCGCCGTTAATGGATGCTGCAAAAACGGCCTCTAGATCGCTGACAAAATTGGAAGATGGAGCAAATATACACTTGGAAGGCAATTTGTATGGTGCTGGCATTGCTGACTCACGGTAAAAAAAAAATTATATAAATTTTTAAGTTTAAAGTATAGAAATCAGAACTTCAAACTTTACACGCGATTACCTCAAAACTGTGCTTTTCAAATCAGCTTGCAGAATACCTCTCTCAATTTTCATGCGACCGACCTAAAACTTTAACTACTATAGCGTGGCAGCCAAGTTAGTGAGGTCATGAACTTCCGGGTTCCTATAGGCCAATAATTAGTAGATATAATAGGTGGCGCAAAATTAATTACCCTATCGGAAGATGTTATACTTTTTGCAAATGGCGCCGTACATCAATCAGTCAATCAGTGAATCAGTCAATCAATCATGAACTAGACAGCTGCCATTGCTCCATTGCTTGTCTGTTTGTATACTGCAATTTTCTAGTTCATGTTTGATTGACTGATTAACGTACGACGTCATTTGCAAAAATTATAACATCTTCCGATTGGGCGATTAATTTTGCACCACCTCGTATAACTACTAATTATTGGCCTATGGGAACCCGGAAGTTTATGACCTCACTAACTTGGCTGCGTTATCGTTCCCTGTCCTGTGCACTCTCCTTCCATGCTTGACCATCTGATCCGATTTCCTCAAGGTGAAACCTCATATTGTACCCCCATCTCCGTCGCAGCCGTCCTACCGGTCTCTTTCCCGTTGGTCTACCGTCAATAATTTTACACATGGTCCTATCGTTGCCTATTCTCTCCACGTGTCCGTTCCATCATATTCTTCGTGATCTGATTACTCTCACTACTGCAGGTTTGCGGTATAGCTCTTCCAATTCGTGGTTGTGGAGTTTCCTCCATTGTCCTGCATCTTCATCATATTTACTGCCAAATATGGTGTTTCGGATTCATAATTATATGCTCGGGGAAAATCTAGTACATCGTCTAGTACTCTCCCCGGCAAACATATTCACCACAACTCGGTGACAGTACACAAACAACGGTCAGCCCACAATCAATTTTCACTAACTGTCATTGCATACTGTTTTGGTGCGGTTCATCGATCAACTGTCTATACTTTTTTACTTACTGTTTTGGTGCACAATGAACGATATATAATTGGATTTCAAATAACATTGCTATGAATTTTAATTTGCACACCACCATGTGGTTTTGGTTTGTCATGAATAAAGTTGTGTACAAAGTTTTCATTTGAGTTCACAAGGTATTTAAGTTTTCGCCAGTTAATTACTTCATACAAATCTGTCTACTAACCGTGCCCCAAAGCCTGGATTCGCTGCTGAAGCCCAACGCAAATCATCATTTGTAAGGAGGGACAACAAGTTCAGCAAATACATTAGCGGGACTTCCAGCCGGAAGATTTAAAAAGGTATGACTGTTCCTTAAAGTTATAAACGCATTTGGTTGCAGGCAACGTTGGTTTCGGACACCATTGCGTCATCATCAACGTGCTCCATCGCTCGCTATTCCCCAACGACATTCATCGTTCGGCGGAACATCACCAACGATCTCGGCCGACGACATTCCTCGTCCGGCACCGAGATATTCAACATTTTTTCTGGTCCTTCGAGCCGGAGCCAACAACCTATGGATCTATATCATCGCCGCCCAGTTCGCGGAACAACAAATCGGATCCAGGGCTTTGGATCTAGATCATCGCCGCCCAGTTAGCGGCACAACAAAAACAATCAACGGAATGTGCAAAGGAATACCAACAATACAGTTGTGTGCCTGTACCTAGTGTTGTATTCCAGAATACTACCCTTATTAAATTTAACACTGAATCTCCTAACACATCCTTAAAAACTTCACTTTACATATATTACATTCTCACTTAATACATACCATTCATAAACATTCACAATATTACCAGTTACAGCACACTTAATAACCTGCACCTTTTTATTTATTGAAAACATAGCAACTTGGATTTTCGTCCGAATTGAATGTGAAAAGTCAGAGAGAAAAAAATAGAATAGAAAAAAAAAGTTCAGTTGATATTTGTCAGCCGTAAAGAAAGGTTGAGAATGATTTGTTATGGAGCAGCTAGCGTCGCAATAACATATTAAGTTTATTAATTATTAACTTTAAATAATTGTTTGTTATTGTTGTTTAAATAATAATTAGCGCTAAAGCAGATTTCGGCTTGATTGACTTTGTAAATAAACAGAATAGTCGCAATTGGGAAATCTTAAAAGGCAGTTGTACGTGAATTATAAGTGAGTTGTTTTTGGAAAATCATAACAGTCAATCAAAAAAATAATAAGTCCACGCTCTTCCCTCATACCGAGGAAGCACGGCGTCCGGACTACAACACTAGCAACAAGAAAACAAAAAAGGCACAAATAAGAAGATCGAGGCAGCTCAATATTAGCAACAAGCTGAACATACGCAGCAGCAGAGATAAGCTATTTCGAAGCGAATTTAAAACGTATACACGTAATTGAATACTGCAGAAGCTTAGTTTATCAGAGAAACTATTTCAACCAATCGAATGGTCTAACATGACGGCCAAAGTGTAGTGTGCAGTGAACTTCAAACCGATAAGGGTTCAGCAACGCAGACAGAGCAGTTTCATCAATAAATCGAAAACGTTCCGCGTAGTCGTGCTCCCTGCGCCGTAATTGCAACAAAGAAAGTGTATTTTCAATCGCTTGTGTACCAATCATTTAGTGCACGTATTTATATCTTGTCCAAGATCATTAAATTTCATATTTTCGATTTGCAGTGTTGAAAATTGTACATCATCACCGCCAAAAGAGCGCCGAAACCTTATAACTACAACCACCATCATTCGTCTAACTACTTCAACACGTGCATCTAGTGCAAAGACCAACCCCATTAAGGACGAATATAAAACAGCCATTTCTTGTTGTGACCCTCCATCGGCGGCCAACGGCGTGAAGTCATCTAAAGGAAATCGTATTTTCAATTGCTTGTGTACTAATCATTCAGTACACATATTTATATATATCGTGACCAAGCTCATTAAGCTTCACATTTTCGATTTGTTCTGACATTCCACAATACATTACAGATAGTGCACCATCAGATCTAGATACTGAAACTAAATCGACAATTGCCAAAGCTATTTCGAAGCGCATTGTCACTGATAGCATCAACGAGAGAGCGGATCAAGGAAGTGAAAAAGATCACACCCTCAAGCCATTGTTCGCTGTGACCGTCCATCGGCGGCTAGCAGTCACTACTGCATCAGCGAACAACACGACAACCGTGAAGAAGTTTCAGTGAAGATAGTTCGAGAGAAACAGGAAGTGAACTAAAACGAAATGCCGGCATCAGCGGTCACCAAGTATTTCTTCTGCGTACGGTGTAATTCTCGCCAGTATGACATTTGTTAGTATTTTGTATGTGGTTGGGAGCAATGATATTCCTCTGTAGTTTTCGCAGTCAGATCTGTCGCCTTTTTTGAAAATGGGGACGACTATTGAGGTTTTCCATTCTTCTGGAGTGACTTCCTTATCCCATATTGTTTTAATCAGTTGGTGGATCTTTCGAGCGGTTGCCTCTCCTCCATGCTTCATAAGCTCTGCCGGTATGCAGTCGACTCCGGGAGCCTTATTGTTTTTTTATCGGTTTATCGCGTCTACAACTTCGTCGAAAGAGGGCTCTGGGATCTGGGGCTCGGCTGTATGTACGTCTGGTGCGTTTATTTGTGGTTGATGGGTGCGCACGTTGAGCAGGTTTTCAAAGTACTGCTTCCATCTTGTCACGATATTGTTAGTTTTTGTGACCAGGCAGCCGTTTGCTCGAATTATTTTGACTCTCTCTCGGTAGCCATTTCTAACTGAATTTATGTCGGCATACATAACTCAGGTGTTTTGTGATCTGGCATTTTCTGGGATTTTTTCGATCCGAGAATTCTCCCATTGGGGTTTTATGCGTTTGAAAAGTCTCGTTGTCTCTTTCAGAATCGTCGCGTATCTTTCTACGTTGACTTGATCATATTTTACTAAGCGGACCCCTCTGAGCGGTTTACGTTGTTCGATCATCAGCCGGTACTCATGGTCAAACCAAGGTTTGGACTTAATTGTTTTCTTAACTCCTAATACCTTTTGTGCTGTTTATTGATGTTTTTCATAAATGCCCACTGCATGTAGGAGAGCTTTTGATTTCAATCTCCATTTGTAGAAAAATTGTAAGCATTATTTCTCAGTGAGTTAAAAAAAAACCACCTCTTTCCCTTCACATCGACTTGGGTTTATTCCATTGCATCTATTAGTGTAATCAACTGTAAATGGAATATTTGTAGAAATCCCATGCAAGCATTATTTATTTAAAAGTAATCTTAATTGATTGACAGTAATCACCATCTGTACACCACACCAGTCGTCTTTATCTTCATTCTCACAGCTATTCCAAATACACATCCCCTCCTTCCATAATAAAATCCAGACTACAATTTATTTCTAATTGATTGGTTCTAGTCTCACAACATCCGCCTTCATCTTTCTTAAACTGAATGTCTTTCATTTTACTTCAGTCGATCATTCATCGCGATAAATTAGTCTCATTGAATAAGGACAATCCTTATGTCTTTATCTGACGAGGCATGCTCATGTGCAGTGGTGGGCTTTGTTTCCTGGATGTCAGTGGCAAGTTTACTCAGGCACACTTCACTTCTTCTACTCATGACAAAACGATGCTTTTAAGGATCCCTCATCTGCGATAAAGTAATTCAATGGCAAATGAAAACGTTCCCATACCAGCACCAGCAGCCGACGTAATACAATCGTTAAGAAATATTGAATTCCAAAATCTCCATCACATGAAAGAGACAATGGTCGGTCACCTTTATTGTCAACTACCGCTAATACATTTGACTACAATGACTGTGTCCTTCATTGGTTTTACGGATTGGCTATGAATAATGTACAATGGATATCAGTAGATAGTTCGAATTTCATTGTGATTAATGATCCATTAAAGTGGAAGATAATCATAAATTATGTTGCCTTAGCCTAAGAAATCAATATTTGCATGTTACCACAACTCATCACTTGGAGGGGTTGCGTTTGTTCCTTGATTACAATTACATATATAATATCCGTGGCACTGCAAAAAAAACAATAGATTGTCTGTTGGAAATGAATCTTTTGAGTAGACGAAGTCAACAGTGTCATTTTTAATTTTGCAACAGTTTTTATCTTCGTTTTATATTCTTAGTTTCTAAATTATAGGCTAGACAATAAATGCTTAAATTCTAGTTTAATTATCTTGTATTATAACATACTGGTCCTACGCAGACGCTCCAACCTAAACATTACATGAATATTGTGTAGTTTGCCTTTCGGCGACAGAACTTTGTTTGTGGCTTTAGTTATGAATATTTGTGACAAAGAAAAATCAGAAAAACTTTCTGGCGAATTTTTTTTTTTTGTTTTTGCTTAAAATTTAACTTAGTTAACTTACCTCAAGATATATATATATATACCGTTGTGGCGCAAGGCTAATAACCTTGCCCGGAAAAACAAATTATTATGGAAAATTTAACAAGCCTCAGACTTGTCAAATAAGACCGGATCCCGGTTGTAGTGCCGATGATGATGAGTTGTGGCGAACTAATTTGGAACTATACTAGAAATTTTGTTAACAATATTTTTTTATTAAATTTTTTTGCTATAAACAGTTTGTAAAATGTTTTTTTATATATGTATTTTAGTATATTAATTAAAATATAAATAATATTTACAAAAAAATAACAAAAAAACATAAAATTAAATTCAGAAGGTTTTGTAAAACAAAATTAGCTGGCGATCTAATTAAGAACGATTTGTTTCTTCTTGTATAATTTTGTTTTAAACGTAAATATTTGTTGGTAAATATAATAATTTGTTCGAAAGTAAACATATAATTATAAGTTCTTGCTTTGTTTTAAGACATTTGAACGAGATATGGGAAAGAAAAAGAGCTGTACAAAAAAAAAATGGGAGAAGCGATAATAAATCTTCGAAATAATGAAAGGTTGTCGTATAAAGAAATTTCAAAAAAGCTTAATTGCTCTAATGCTATAAAATATGTAGAAAAACATAAAACCACAGAACTCGTAGCAAGACGGAGAAGATCTCGTAAAACGACTGAAGCCCAGGATAGGCTGATTGTTCGAGCTGGAAAAAAAAAATCCAATTATGAGTTCAAAAGAAATACGAAAGGAAGTTTTCGGCGAGGACCCAAATGCACTTTTAGCACGCTCTATTAGAGAGCGATTGACTATTTTGGAACATCTCACAGTGGAAAAAAATATTGTGGAGTGATAAAACAAAAATCAACAGAGTCGGTTCCGATGGAAAGCAATATGTTCGACGGCCAAAAAATCAAGCATTCAACCCTAAATACACAACTGTCACCCTCAAACATGGAGGAGGAAGTATCATGTTATGGGGTTGTATGTCATACAAAGGAACCGCTCCGTTACATCGCATAGAAGGTATAATGAAAGCCTAAAGCTACATTAATATCCTTGAAGATGTAATGCTGCTGTGGCATCTCTAAGAGATACACACAATTCACAAGCAAAATAGTGAAGAACATCGAACGAAAATCGAATAAGAATATACATCAGAGCCGTATACCTAGCGATAACATAACAATTCACATCAGTGGAGTATTTTTTATTATTATTTACTGGCCTGTAGGAACCCGGAAGTTCATGACCTCACCGACTCGGCTACGCCATTGTTCCCTGTCCTGTGCGCTCTCCTTCCACGTTCGATTATCCGATCCGATCTCCTCGAGGTCCAATCTAACATTGTCCTCCCACCTCCGTCGCGGCCGTCCTGTCGGTCTCTTCCCCGTTAGTTTACCGTCAAGAATTCTATGCACGGTTCTATCATCGCCCATTCGCGCTACGTGTCCGGCCCATCTTAATCTTCGCGACTTGATCACTCTCACTATTGTAGGTTTGCGGTATAGCTCTTCCAATTCGTGGTTGTGGAGTTTCCTCCATTGTCCTGACTCCTCGTCATATTTACCGCCAAATATACCCCTTAAAACTTTATTCTCGAAAACGCGGAATTTGTTCTCTTCCCGTTTTGTGAGAGCCCATGTTTCGCATACGTATAGAGCAATCGGCATGATTATGGTTCTATAGACACGGAGCTTTATATTACGTGATAGCAGTTTGGATTGTAATAGTTTACTGGCTGCATGCCAACTAGCGTTGCTGGAGTGTAGTCTTTTGTTAATTTCCTTCGACGTTTCGTTTCTCGTCGTCAGTATCGTTCCCAGATATTTAAATTCTTTGACATTTTCAAATATCATGCCCCTGACGCTTCTATGTGTTCTCTGAGGTCCACCTGCTCTCGTCGTAATCATGTATTTCGTTTTGTCTTCGTTTATTTCTAGGCCCACCTCTTCTGCTGCTTGCATGATGATTTCACAGTTATAGTTTCGAGATTATCGCCCAGAACGGCGATGTCATCCGCATACGCGAGCACTTGTGTGACCCCGTTCAGGGATGATCCGGCCGTGTTGTCGTCTTGTGTCTTTCTGATAACATACTCGAGGACAAGGTTAAAAGACATGGTGAGAGGCCATCCCCTTGTTTTAGTCCGTCCCGGATTTCAAATGGTTCTGAGAGGTGGTTTTCTATTCTAACTCGCCCTTTGTTTTCGTTCGTGCAAATTTGAATGAGGACGGCATATTTTTTCGGGATCCCCAGCTCAACCACAATATGGTAAAGTCTTTGCCTTGCGACTGAGTCGTAGGCTTTTTTGAAGTCCACGAACAGTTGGTGAAACGTCTCTCCGTATTCCCACTTCTTTTCCTGCAGTTGCCTTATTGTGAACATCTGGTCGCTTGTTGACCGGTTCCGACGGAATCCGCGTTGGTAGTCTTCCAATATTTCTTCTGCGTACAGTGTGATTCTTGCCAGTATGACATTTGTTAATATTTTGTATGTGATTGGGATCAGTGAAGTATAGCCGAGTTTAAAAATCAAATTCAAAACACGGCCAGTAGCCTGATGGGTAACGCTTGGGTACAATTTTTGGTGATTCAAACTGTCATAGCGTCAGTTCGAATCACACGTTCTTCTTCACTATTATTTCAAACGCTATACTGCCCTATGCAGATGGAGAATTGGCAGTGATATGGAAATTTATGCACGACAATGACCCTAAGCATACCCCGAGAACAACGAGAGCATGGTTTTCTAATAATTCCGTGGATGTCATCGATTGGCCTTCATGTAGCCCGGACCTAAACCCGATAGCAAACCTCTGGAACGAATTAAAAAGAGAAGTAAACAAGCATAAAATAAGTAACTTAAATGAATTGTATGAGATTGCTAAAGCAGCTTGGGAAAACATAACACCGAATAAATGTCAGGACCTTATTGCTTCAATGCCCAGGCGGTGTAAGGCAGTGATTTAAAACAAAGGTTTTTCTACAAAATACTAAGCTAAGACATCAAATTTTGACTAAAAATCAATCGTTCTTAATTGGATCGCCAGCTAATTTTGTTTTACAAAACATTTTGAATTTAATCTTATGTTTTTTTGTTCTTTTTTTGTAAATATTATTTATATTTTAATTAATATACTAAAATCATCGTCATCATCGGCACTACAACCGGGAACCGGTCTTGACCTTATTTAGCAAGTCCTGAGGCTTGTTAAATTTTCCATAATGAATTGTTATTTCCGGGCAAGGTCATTAGTCTTGCACCAGAGGCTCCCCGACGGGAAATCGAACCCCGGTCTCCCGCGTAAGAGGCGGGTATACTAACCATTATACTATCGAGGAGCCAATATACTAAAAGACATATATAAAAAACATTTTACAAACTGTTTATAGCAAAGAATTTTAATAACAAATTATTGTAAACAAAATTTCTAGTATCGTTCTTAATTAGTTGGCCACAACTATATATATATATATATATATATATATATATATATATATATATATATATATATATATATATATATATATCATCATCATCTTCATCGGCACTACAACCGGGAACCGGTCTTGGCCTTATTTAGCAAGAACTGAGGCTTGTTAAATGTTCCATAATGATTTGTTTTTTCCGGGCAAGGTCATTAGTCTTGCGCCATATATATATATATATATATATATATATATATATATATATATATATATATATATATTTTGTTGTTGTTGTTGTTGTTGTTGTTGTTGTAAAGAGCAACTTAAATCTTATACTACACTAATTCTAGAAAAGCTAAGTCTGTGTAAGCTGGCTGATGATTAAATTCAACTGCGCTGCACTTCTTAAATTAGTACGGGTTCGCTTCTTCGGACTTCTCTGCAGCCAAAATAATTAAAAAGCAATTAGTGCCGATACGCGACATACGAAGTGTTCCTGTTTGTGTATGTGCATAGTATAATAAATAAACTCTTGAACGTGATTTTTTATCTGTCTTTCGCGCAATAAAAAAACTGAAAACACGTGGTCGATAATATGGACGTGAATCAAATGGATGCCAAAATGGTGCTTCGGAGAAGGCCAAATACAGACCTACGTCCAAAGGCTAAACGCTTTAAAACCAATAAAAACACGGATACAGACACGTTGAGTAACAACAGCGACGACGAAGACAATGCCCATTGTGCCCAGTACTCAGGGGCTGGAAACCAATTCAAGAATTAGCTGTCAGCGAAACAAATGCAGACGCCAGCAATCAGGTCGATGTCCTCAACAGACTCATCCATGAGATTAGTCCTAAAAAATGAGATCTGGATTAACAAATAGAAGAAGTTCTTAAACTAAAAAACAATTTGAGCCAGTATGAGCGGAAAACGAATATGGTACAACAACAACAGCAAGAACAAAGACAACAGCAATCCACGAAGACAAAGAAAACACGACAAGCTAAGGAAACTCAATAGCAGGAACCACATCAAGAGTAGGAACCACACCAGAGGCAGGAACCACACCAGAGGCAGGAACCACATCAGAGGCAGGAACCACATCAGAGGCAGGAACCACACCAGAGGCAGGAACCACCTCAGCAGGTGCCAGTCAGAAAAAGGAGAAAGTACCTCCTATCTACATTAGTTATATGGAGACAAAGGATCTCATAAAATTGGGTGAGTTGACATGCAAAACTTTAAAAACAAATCGTATAATTAATTTTAAGAAGAGTTTAATATACGATGATTTAGAAGGTTATCATAAAATTAAATCGGCACTGGGGAAATCAAAAAGCGAGTACTACACGTACACCCGTAAATCGGAGAAAACTGTCTCCATGCTCCTCAAAGGAGTTGATCCTTCCTTTACTCCCGAAGAGGGGCTCGAAGAACAATAAAGCTTCGAAAACAATAGCCTGAAGTTGACAGGTGTGAAACCATTTTCTACAGCAAATCCTAGAAGTCGTAACCGTAAGTTGCCTTTCTTCATCTCTAAGTCTCTAAGTCCCAATAGTAAAATTGATAGACTTAGATATATTAAATACTTTAATCACCAAACAATAAGTTGGGAGAGAATAAAGATGTCCGACCGCGTATTGCAGTGTATGCCCTGTCAACGCTTCGTCCATGTGGCAGCAAATTGCAATATGCATTTCAGATGCGTCAAATGCCTACATAAGCATATCATTGGGGAATGCCCATTGGACAAAGAACAGCTCCCGGATAGAAATAAACCATCCTGTAAACTCTGTAACAACTTAGGTCATCTTACTAACTTCAGAGGTTGCCTTAAATACCAACAACTAAAATCAAAGTTGGAAGCCAGAAAGAAGCAAGTTGAAGAAGAGAAACGGTTGAAAACTCCAAGTGGCACTAAGTGTGTCTTTCGTCCCAATGGCAGGCGGAGTAAAAATACACCAATCTTAGAACAATCACGCAATATCATTAAAACGCCTGCTCCAGTGGCACAGATCGATATAAGAGCATTATTACTGTCCATACAAAGATAATTTGCTGCGTTTGATAAAAAATTTCAAAAGATCGAAAAAAAAATTTGCGGAGCAAGTGGCTCGAGCGGACATTACCTATTCGACCCTGTTTCCAGATGAACCAACACTTTAATCATCATGTTCACTGCGACTGAATTAACCATAAAAATTATTGCTGTGAATGTTAATTCACTAATCCACATGGAAAGAAGGGATAATCTGAGCAATTTGCTGGAAGCTGAACGCCGAGATGTGCTTTTGGCTGCGAAACTAAGCTAAACCAAAGGCACGAATTGGGCTACCCAAATTATAAAGTAATTAGACAAGATCGTCCAAATTCCACTCAGGGAGGCGAGGTCGCTGTCTTAGTTAAAAATGGTCTACAACACAAAGTCGTTTACAGTAAAGATGTATACAAGTTCCAGGTGCTAGAAGCCTGCGTTATAGATATTCCTTTGAAAAGTCAAGTCTATATGTGATCTCTGCTTATGCTCCCGAAGCTCCACAGTGTATACAGTTTATCAATGAACTTGATACCCTTTTTCGAAGTCTTAAATTAGACTCGGAAAATAATTATTTCTTTATGGTGGGAGATCTCAATTCCAAGCACAGTGCTTGGGGTAACGTTATCACAAATACAAGAGGCAATGTGTTGTTCGACTGGTGGCAAACAAACGCTATCGAACATAAACTAGAATTGTACGCTACAAGTACTCCGTCATATCTAAGAGGAAATTCCTTCTTGGATTTATTGTTGGTGGTGGACGAGCGAATACAATTATTAGATACGGATCTAACTACTCGAAATTGTCTTCGTACAATCGAGTACGACAGCGATCATTATGGACTTGGTGCTGTAATACATGTCCCACACGAACACTCACTACTTGAGCAGTATGAACAGATACATTATTTTAATTTCAGAAAAGCACACTGGTCGCGCTGTAGTGATCCTAAATCACTACTCTCACCCACTTACCTATAATCCCAATCCAAGTGAATCATATGAGCGACAAGTTAAACCAAAAGTTAGTTTGCCGCACATTGATTCAAATTCCTAATTACCTCACCCATAATCCAATTGAATCATATGCACGACCAAATTAAACCAAAATCCATTTGTCGTGCATTGATTCAATTCCCTATAACTATTGAAATTATGAAATGCGTAATAATAAATGCATTTCATGATTTCTCCTTCCGGGAATTTGTTCAAATAAAATTCGTATACACTTCCGGGAATCCTATTCCAATTGAAGCACACAAAATGTTGTTTGGGCTTCTTGGAATTTTTAAGTAATATTTTTAACAAATCTCTGTTGCCACAGAGTATAAAAGGGGAGTGCATTTTGGATTCTAGATCAGTTTGGATCCGGAGGCCAGAACGGCCACAATGATTAAAATAAATGAAATAAAATAAAAACTAATTTGCTTAGAATTAAACCTCTTATATTCATCTTGGACACAAGTCCAAAAGACCCGGAACCGAGGTAAGAAGAACAATTTAATAAAATATAACCCTACATAACTGGCGCAGCCGGTAGGATCAAGGAAGCCAAAGTTAAACACTTGTAAGTGCTTGAAAACCCTTGATCACTACAATAACAATTCCAAGCGTACTGGGCACAAGACACCTTCAGCCCTGCGTCCGGAGCTGAGTCTGGCTTCGGAGGTACGACTTGGTAATTAAAATCTTAAACCAACATAAGAAAAAATAATCAATTCAATAAAAAAAGCGTGCCTGGGGCTAAAACACCAAGAAGTGCTATAAAAAAATAATAAAAAACAAAAAATAATTAAAAGCGTACCTGGGGCTAAATACCAGTGTAAAAAAAAAAAATAATAATAATAAAAAAAAAAAAAACAACAACATCAAGGCTCACGGGCAGTAACAGCCCCAACAACAAAAGAAATAATAACGAAGGCAGAGTACCAACCACCTCAAAACAAACAATCCAATTTTGAGAGATATCGGCGAGCGGAAGCAGTCAGAAACAGCAGCTCCAACAGCAGCAGGACCAATGGACAGCGGCTTGCTTAACAACTACAACAGCTAAGTGACCATTTATTTTTCTTTTTAATTTACTAAAGTAATAGGAATAATTTGCTTTGATTGAGTATAGTTTACCATGTTCCTTATAATTAATCATAAATGACAACATATATTTATCTTATCATTAAGCTATTCTAAAATAATCAAAAAATTACCAATCAACCTTGTAAAACTTATATCCCTAGTTGTCTGTCTGTCTATATTGTGCACCTACCTATCCTAGGGAAGAATTTCTAAACAAAAATAATAATCTTAACACTCGCCCTTGGGATAGCAAACATCTGAAACCCATATACCTGTATTCCTCTCTCCCGTTTATATTGTTACTATTATTATATTATTCTCTGTCGGTCTATGGAACAAGACACCACCTCAAGCCCTAGCACGCCCCACGACCCTGTACCTCCTTCACCCAAAAAACTTCGCAGCGGAACCATAATCGAAGCAAACCCTCCGATCAAAACTCACGACCCCAGCCCATCCTTATCGGAAATTCCAGTTCTTCAGCACCAAACGGATCTCGCAACCTTTGAAACAATGGCCATTGATTACGCAAAGGTTGCGAAGCTGTCAGCACAGCTAATCCCCATCTTCTCCGGGGAACCAAATCCGCATATAGGTGCAGAATTGGAAACCTTTTTGGATTGCGGCAAGAGGGTCTTAAACTGCCTCAAGAACGAAGAACACGGGGCTTTCTTACAGATCTTCCCTACTAGACTGCGGGGAGAAGCTTCTGCCTTATTCGCGTCCACTCCGTTCGCATCTTTTCATGAAGCCGAGGATTTGCTAAGAAAGGTTTATTTACCCGTAGAAAACTATCAGGACCTGGTAAATAAGCTATTAGCTACTCGGCAAAATCCAGCAGAAGCAATTATCCTATTCCAATTACGACTAAAGAAGTCGTTAAGGGAATGTAAGAAAGCCGCGGAACTAAAATACGGACCCATATCGTCTGAGGCCGTAAAGACACAGTTAGATGACTTTGCAAAAAGCATCTACAAAAAGGGGTTGATAAATCCGTACCATCGACAATTTTTATTACTGATGGGCGATGTACCAATAGATTCCTTAATGGAAAAAACATTGGAATTGGAACAAATCCAACAACCTCAGCTGCCATTAATCTCTTCGCAGGTTTCATTTAACTCTCCTTCGCCTTATACACCAGTAGCACCTCCAGAAGCTTATAACCCAAGTTTAGGTACCGAATTGGGACAAACTTTAATGCCCAATACTCCAACTATAGAGGAGTTTTCATACAGACAACCCATTACACAGGGGATTCCGCAACTTCAGGCGCAAATACCGCCAGCCGACCAAACATACAGGGGAACCGAAGGGGTAATGGAATCAGTCCCTCCCAACATATCATTGACACACGATGCCCCCCTCAGCAGAATAACCTGCATTTATTGCAATAAAAAGGGGCATGTCTATGAGGATTGTGTGAAAAGGAAAAATACGCCCTTTTGCACACACTGCCAGCAATTAAATCACGATATTCGTGATTGCCGGCGATTACGGGAGAGAGCGAGGATTCTCCACATAAGGCAGATTTGCGACTTCTGTGGCCAAAACGGCCACAATCTAGGATCCTGTCAGCAAAAGCTGAAATGGGAGTCGCGAGTTCAATGCCAACCTGCAAAGAATTCCCCCACTTCGAGCCCAAAACGAAGAGGGTCAAAACCCTCGTTGGCAAAAAGGACCTACCGTATCAGAACCCCACGCGCCGCGATAACCAGCATCCCCACCGTCCAACTACCAATAGATGTAGGTGTTAACAAAAACACAACACTAGTAGTAGACACCGGTGCGGAAGTAAGCCTGATTAACAAAAATTGCCTTAGAAAATCAGAGGCCAAAATAAATCATCAAGAGGCTTGCACTTTAGAGACGCCGTTCGGATGAATTAGTACCTTGGGAAGCCTGAAGGTCAACTTCCAGTTAAAAGGTAGGTCTAAACTCCCATGCAAGTTCCAAGTAGTGAGCAGTATGCCCAGTCTACCAGAAGACGATCTGCTTGGAAATGACTTCCTGTCAAAAAATTGCAATGTGGAAGGCCCCAAACAACGCGTCACTTTTCCTCGCACGGAAATAAACCCCAAAGTATTTAGTGTGCCAATAAAGTTCTCACACGTCGAGAAAAAGGCACCTGAAAATAAATACGCTAAAGGGAAACAGGAGCAAGCCCAAGGTAAGCGCAAAATCTTCAGGTTAAATCTTAACCATAAAAAGAGGAACCCCAAGGAGCTAAGTGGTAACATCAAAAGTATTAATCAAATAACTGACACTTCGTCAACTAATCCACAAAGCTCGTGCCCCAGCTCCTCTCAAAATACAAACTTTTTGCAAAAGCCCAACACACCCGAAAAAATAATAAACCTCGATGAGATCGCGACGATACTCAGGGTTTATCACAATTCCCCTTCCGGTGAACATCTGAGCATCACCAAGTCGTATAATAAAATACGACAAAGATACTGGTGGCCGTCCATGCTCTCCGACATTCGGAAATATAAAAAGCAATGCGAGGAATGCCGTTCTTCGAAGGCAACCGCATGCTGCGGAAGTGAAACGAAACCGCAATCGTTTCAAATGGGAACCAGGGTGCTAGTAAGGTATAAAAACCGCAAGGGCAAACAAACACCCATTTGGAAGGGCCCTTTCCTCATTACAGGAACAACCGAGCCAAATAATACAACCATTCAAATTGGTCAAAAATCAATAAAGATAAACAATAGGAGATTAAAACAATATTCCTAGGTTGATTAGTTCTGATCTTCATCCTAGTTTCACATTCTTTTCCACTATCAACCCCAGACATATACTATCCCCAGGGTGTATTGTAGTCAATACTTTATCACTTAAAAATACTAATAGATACACAATATTGACAAAGATGACAAAGAAGTGGTAATAATAAATGTCATAAGTAATAAAATAAGAAAAGATACCACGTACAAATAAACAAAACAGATATTGACCCTCAATGAGGAAGACAATTTATGAACACTAAACAAAATTGTAAATAACTATTTCAAAAAATATATGTAAATCCTAATTAAGATCTAACTTAGAAATATGAAAAATATGAACATTAAGAAAACACTAAATATCAAACTGAAATATATAATACATATAATACAAAAAAAAAAATCAATACAGATATACGAAAACTGACCTAAGCTAAAATTGCCATGTTATCAATTGATTAAATCAAAGAATGAAGATATAAAGAATTCTAAATAATATTATAAAATATAATTCATATTTACAACTAGTGTAAGGCGCTCTTTAAAAATAAATACACATCTATCTCTATTAATCTAGCATTAAATGAACAACAACAAAAAAATAAATATTAATGGCTTAAGTATAGATTAGAAAAATAACGTTATAAAACACGAAGTAAAATAAGAACATTTATTAATTCGAGATTTATTTACTTATTCTTATAATACATATGTCTATTTTTAAAACTCACTTTGATTAATATACTTAAACAATAATTGTAAACATGACACCAGTCAATATTATTTGATAAATACCATACCATTCTTTGTACAAACAAACTTAAGAAGCATTACCACAAACAAGAAAATGCAACATTCTAAACATAACGAATTAATGCAATAAATGCTAAACCAAAATAAACATAGTAAACTATCACGAATTCAAAATGCCACCGCCCATTGCTTTTCACTCATTCTAGAAAATTAACCTCTTCCAGATTAATTTTCTTTTCTAAAGGGGGGAGGAATGTAGTGATCCTAAATCACTACTCTCACCCACTTACCTATAATCCCAATCCAAGTGAATCATATGAGCGACAAGTTAAACCAAAAGTTAGTTTGCCGCACATTGATTCAAATTCCTAATTACCTCACCCATAATCCAATTGAATCATATGCACGACCAAATTAAACCAAAATCCATTTGTCGTGCATTGATTCAATTCCCTATAACTATTGAAATTATGAAATGCGTAATAATAAATGCATTTCATGATTTCTCCTTCCGGGAATTTGTTCAAATAAAATTCGTATACACTTCCGGGAATCCTATTCCAATTGAAGCACACAAAATGTTGTTTGGGCTTCTTGGAGTTTTTAAGTAATATTTTTAACAAATTTCTGTTGCCACAGAGTATAAAAGGGGAGTGCATTTTGGATTCTAGATCAGTTGGGATCCAGAGGTCGAGACAACGGCCGAAAATTGAAAATTCAAATAAATTAATTAAATAAAATTAAATAAAATTAAATAAAATTAAATGGCGTTTTAAATTGGCAACCCTAAAAGAAAACACCCCAAAGGAGGTAAGATAAGAAAAAACAAATCAATTTAATAAAAATATAACCTCCACAGCGCTTTGATCGGATAATAAAAAAAAGAATTACGCTCCAATGGCATAGATTCACCAACTGACTGAAATGTTCATAATGACGAAATTGATCATTATCTTTCGACTATGAACAACATTGTTACTAAGACAATAAATCGTTCTATCCCAAAGGTGACTCACATTGAGAGCCATACAAACCGATACAGCAACTCAACGATCGAGGAGCTATATAGGCAAAAAAGTATGCTGCTCTCCAAGTTAAAACTGCTCTACAGGCAGTTCAGCGATCCAAATATCCAAATAATAAAAACAATTAAGTCTCTAATTAAAAATCTTCAAAAACTGCTCCGTGACAACTACAGATCAGTAATCAATGAAGACTGGAACAACGGAATTCAAGCCATCAAAGCTAGTGGACCGAATATGTTCCCACAAATAAATAAAGTCTTTCGAAGGAGAATTGTAAAACTATATATTATACGAGGGGGAATCAAATATAAACGGTAATTTTACTTTTTTCTTAGCAACAAGTTGCGAGGTAGATAATCTTGTGCGTGGCTGTTGTTTGCTTTATGAAGAGTAGGGGCAAGGTTTGCCTAGCGGCCGCGCTCGATTTTGTGGTCAGTACAGCCATGACCGAGCAAGAGGTACATACATCCGTTACGCAACGGATTATTATAAAAATTTGAAGGCGTTAAATCCTCGGAAATTTTTCTCGATTGAAGGCACAGTTTGGTGATGAAACACTGCTCAGTGAGCGAGAACGTATAGAAAACAAAAGTCATGGTCAAACCCCAAGGACAAGTCGTACAGATGACAACATCCGTCCCGGTCGAAACCTTATTGAAAGTGATCGCCACTTAACCGTTGGAGAAATCTTATCAGAAGTGGGTATCAGCTGTGGAAAAAGCCGCAAATCGAAACAAAAGACGACTGGTCTGTTGAGAGAGGGAATTTGTTCCGTTTTTCAATCCGTTCCTTTCCTTGTCTAAAAATTCAGTCGAAGGATGGTCATATAAATCAATGGAAAGGTGGTCAAAAAATTCAATGAAAGGATAGTCAAACAATTCGGTGGAAGGATGGTTATACAAATCAATGGAAAATTAGTCAAAAAATTCATTGAAAGGTGGTGATATTAATTAATAAAAGGATTAACAATTTCAATAGGAGGTTGGTCGAAAACTCAGTGAAAAAGTGGCAATAAAGTTTAATGTAAACATGGCCATAAAATTCACTGGAAGTATGGTCAAAAAATTCAGTAGAAGGGTGGTTATATCAATCAATGCAAAAGTGGTCGAAAAATGCAATGAAAGGTGGTGATCCAATTAATAAAAGGATCAACAATTTCAATGGGAGGATGTTCAAAAATTCAGTGGAAGAGTGGCAATAAAGTTTAATGGAAGGATTGTCAAAAAAATCAGTGGAAGAATGGCCATAAAATTCACTGGAAGGATGGTCAAAAAAATCAGTGGAAGGATGGTTATATAAATCAATGGGAAAGTGGTCGAAAAATTCATTGAAAGGTGCTGATACAATTAATAAAAGGAATAAAAATTTCAATTGAAAGATGTTCAAGAAATTCAATGGAAAGTGGTGAACAAATTTAGTGGGAGGATGATCAATAAGGTCTGTCGAAGAAAGTACGTAACATTTAATCCAGGAATGGTCAAAAAATGCAGGGGAAGGATGGTCAAGAAATTCAATGGAAGGGTGGCCATAAAATTCAATGGAAGGACGATCAAAAAATTTAACGGAAAGGTGGTCAACCAATTAGGGAGAGGATGGTCAAAAAAGTCTGTGGAAGAAAGTTCATAACATTTAAGGGATAGTCAAAAAATTTGGTGAAAGTGTGGCTATAAAGCCGAATGGAAGGACGGTCCAAAAACTTAGCGGGAGGATGGTCATACAATTCAATGGAAGGATGGACAAAAAAATCAATGAAAGGATGGTCAACAAATTCAGTGGGACGATGGCCAAAAATTCAATGTAAGGATGATCATATAAATCAATGGAAAGCTGGTCTAAAAATTCAGTCGAAAGATGGTCATATAAATCAATGGAAAGGTGGTAAAAAAATGCAATGAAAGTATAGTCAAAAAATTCAATGGAAGGATCTTCAAAAAATTCCATGGAAAGGTGGTGTAAAAATGTAGTGGGAGGATGGTCACAAAGGTCTGCGGAAGAAAGTTCATAACATTCAATGGAGGGAAGGTCAATATAAATCAATGAAAAAGTGTTCATATAAATCAATGGAAATGTGGTCAACAAATTCAATGGAAGGATAGTCTTATAAATCAATGGACAGATGGTCAAAAAATTCAATGAAAGGACGATCGAAAAATTCAATGGAAGATTGCTCAAAAAATTCAATGAAAGGATGGTCATATAAATCAGTGGAAAGGTGGTAAAAAAACTCCATGAAAGTATAGTCAAAAAATGCAATGGAAGGATGGTCAAAAAATTCCATGGAAAGGTGGTGAAAAAATTTCGTGGGGGGGTGGTCAAAAAGGTGTGCGGAAGAAAGTTCATATCATTCAATGGAGGGAAGGTCAATATAAATCAATGGAAAGGTGTTCATATAAATCAATGGAAATGTGGTCAAAAAATTCAATGGAAGGATAGTTATATAAATCAATGGAAAGGTGGTCAAAAAATTCAATGAAAGCGTGGTCAAAAAATGCAATGGAAGGATGGTCACAAAATTCCATAGAAAGGTGGTGAACAAATTTAGTGAGAGGATGGTCAAAAAGGGTCTACGGAAGAAAGCACATAACATTCAATGGAGGGAAGGTCAAAACAAGCAGGGGAAGGATGGTCAAAAATTCAGTGGAAGGATGGGCAAATTTTCAATGGCGGGGTGGTCATATAAATCAATGATAAGGTGGTCTAAAAATTCAGTCAAAGGATGGTCATATAAATCAATGGAAAGGTGTTCATATAAGTCAATGGAAATGTGGTCAACAAATTCAGTGGAAGGATAGTCATATAAATCAATGGGAAGGTGGTCAAAAAATTCAATGAAAGGATGGTTAAAAAATTCAATGGAAGGATGGTCACAAAATTCCATGGAAAGGTGGTGACAAAATTTAGTGGGAGGATGGTCAAAAAAGTCTGTAGAAGAAAGTTCATAACATTTAATGCAGGGATGGTCAACAAATTCAGTGGAAGTATGGCCATAAAGTTCAATAGAAGCATGGTCAACAAATTCAGTGGGAGGATGGCCATAAAATTCAATGGAAGGAAGGTCATATAAATCAATGGAAAGGTGTTCATATGAATCAATGGAAATGTGGTCAACAAATTCAGTAGAAGGATAGTCATATAAATCAATGGAAAGGTGGTCAAAAAATTCAATGAAAGGATGGTTAAAAAATTCAATGGAAGGATGGTCACAAAATTCCATGGAAAGATGGTGACAAAATTTAGTGGGAGGATGGTCAAAAAAGTCTGTAGAAGAAAGTTCATAACATTTAATGCAGGGATGGTCAAAAAATTCAGTGGAAGTATGGCCATAAAGTTCAATAGAAGCATGGCCAACAAATCCAGTTGTAGGATGGCCATAAAATTCAATGGAAGGAAGGTCATATAAATCAATGGAAAGGTGTTCATATGAATCAATGGAAATGTGGTCAACAAATTCAGTGGAAGTATAGTCATATAAATCAATGGAAAAGTGGTCACAAAATTCAATGATTAATAAAAGGATCAAAAATGTTAATGAAAGGATGGTCAAAAATTCAATGGTCATAAAATTCAATAGAAGGTGGACCACAGGAATCAATGCAAGAACGGTAAAAACGTTAATGAAAGAAAGGTCATGTAGTTAGTGGGAGGATGATCAACGATTCAATGGAGGACGTGACGATCACGATCTTGGAGTAATTTATTCGGTATTTATTCGGGCGCGAGTTTAATGAACATATGATTAATTTTATGGCGCCAACATTTGTGTTTGAATCGGCTTTGGATTCCCAATTAAGTATTGAGTAGGGGAATCGATTCTATATAATCTAGATTAACAAATGTTTATGGGTCCCAGTGCAGGTTCAGAAGATAGGCGTTTGTTAAGAGCAGGTTTTGGAAATATTGCAACGAAAATCAAGCTTAATTGCGATTCTATTGAAAACCATTGCGTGGGTGCCATGAGCTTGTCTTAAATCATTTTTTTTTTAACAACAAATAAAAAAATATAGAAACCGGTACTGTTGCGGATTCGCAATTGAACTATAGTATAGAATGCTAGTACCTTCCCATTTGTATCTGTGTGTCAGCTGTCATTGGCCACCTGTCATCCACCAGCTGACAACGCGCCGGTGACAGAAAATGGACGCCACTAAGCGTCAAATTTAAAATTCACCTCAACGGTCTTTCTCTTGGACGCAACACGATAACTTCATGGAATTATTTCTGGACACACGTTACTCTTCCTGCCCTTGGACGCTGGTGATTTCACGTTATTTTTCATCAGCTTGGACGCTGCTCTTTACACGTTACCCTTCATCCGCTTGGGCGCTGCTGGTTTTCACGTTCTTCCTCACTCGGGTGGATACTGCTGGTTTGCACGTTTTTCCACAGTCGTTTGGACGGTGTTGGTTTGCACGTTATTCTTCATCCGATTGGACGCTGCTGGGTTGCACGTTTATCTTCGTCACAGGCTCAGACCCCTGAACACTTACGAAGCTTGACTCTGGGGTGGCTTCATTCCCGCCGCGTGCGAATTGCGCACAGATACAAAAGACACTGCCGCATGGAGGATACTGTTTTAATTACATGAATTCATTGTGAAATATTTTGTGGCTTCAATTAAATTTGCATTTAATACTATTACGACGTTGAATAAGTACAATGGAGACCAAAACGAAGCCCCACAAGTGAAGGTGAAATTACTACCCACCTGATAGAAAACGATCCCCTCAAATCTATAAAATGTATTCTAAATGAAATGGGAATCAATGGTTTTGTCCAGACTATTCGAAGAAAGTTAATAAATTGTAAGCTTCTTGCCAGGTTGCTCATAAAGGTATTTTTAGAAATTGTAAGGACAAAATCATTACCGGACCGGACGGGCAAGGAAGTGGCACAATATATCATGGAGCGATGGAACTAATTTCAATTTCTTCTCAATTTGATCTGGAAGAAACGTTGCCAGCCCACGTGTACTGTACAAGATTGTTCAAAAATAGAAAATGACGATTTGAGTGTTTTTTTTTTGTTTTCGATAAGAAGATGGAAATTATGCCTGTAGACCAATTTAGACTTCTGCCGGATCTTTATCGGCTAAAATTAACCCCCACCAGCACATATTCCCGTTGTTCCCTGCGGAACTTTCTATTTAGATATTCTATCACGTGGCATAGCTGATGCAGCCTTTCGAAGGAACAAAATTGAAATAGGTGGTTAACGCACTAAGTTTGGTGACGATAGCACACACGGTCTCGCAATAAATTACATGTGTAAAATTTCACCTCTCGTATTATTTTGCTTTGTCAATTTCTTATACCTTCAAAAATCATCTCCATAGATTCCACAAAGAAAAAGTTAGAACACTATTAGTACGCCAACCTAATTAACTCCCAACTATTTGAATACCAAGAGGACAGGCAGGCAACTCTTTTACATCGGTGTATAGCTGTTTATCTGCCACTTTTCATGTAATATTATACAGAAATAAGGGTCGGCTATCCCACGTCATCTTTGTTTTTCTTTAATTGTGAACATTAAAAACCTGACAGCTCTGAATACTGCTAATAGATACTTATGTATGACAGTAACAAAGGAGAAAAGCAGGTTTGATCCAGGCGGATTCGGGTCGTTGAAAATTCGAATGCGTTTCATTACCTCTAGCGAACCCTTTTAATAATTTCTAAAATCCGGCTTAACGGCCTCCCTTTACATTTGTATATCACTTTTGATTTATGTGGGGAGCAAAGTATAAAATGTTACCACTTAACAAAGGCCAATGGTTATTATTCTTATTGAATTTTGCAAATGGAAATCCCCAGAAGATATTCGCCGATATCGAATATAAGGACGTACGCAGGGTTGAATACTAATGGCAAAAAGTTGTGTCGACTATTTATTTTTGAAACATAAAACCCCTATCGTACGAGTTTATGTCCGAGCATATTCCGTCCGTGATTTTGGCCAACATGGAAATTGTTTATTAAGGAATGTGTATTAGAAATATCAACTTAGATTTTTTGTTTTGTAATTTGGGAACACGAAAGTATAGGGACATGTCTTTGAAATTAAATAATGGGTTTGCCGATAGTCCCTATTGGAACGAAAAATTATGCTATTAAACGGCTTCCGTGAAAAGGTGATTGAGTTTGGCATTAGGCGAAATTCTGTTCGAAGTAGTTGTTACACCGCTTACCTGAGTTCGGGGAGATGATTCGTGTGGGGATGAAGAACTGCAAATACCCTTCGGTGTTGAGAGGAGTAATGTTGAAGGGCCGCTTTATCCATTTGTCATGTGATCGGTAGAAATAAAATGTTCGTAATGAAGGCATTAAGGGAACGAAATTGTTCTTAGCTAGTGGTTGGGTCGGTGCCTCGATTAAAACTTCCTGGAGGTAAAGTCTGCTTTGTGGACAATCGCGAACACTTCTCTCATACAGATATGCCTCAGTTTCTTGCTGGTAATGGCATAGCATTTTTTGGCAGGCTGCTTAAGAAGTAACACGTTTTCGAGTGGAGGACGTAATACTGAGACGTTCGTAAGCCCGGAGATAAATTCTTCATTTTCACAACTTCAGAGATATTTAAAACATTCGTCCAGCTCGAAGTCAAATTTACGCCGGACCAGACTAAAAACGGAGTGTATTGTAAGGCGTTATAACGAGTACATTGTTGGGGATTCGACCCGCCGATGAGGCTGCGTCCGTCCACATCCAACGTCCACGAGATGATGGGATCTTGAATGACGCAACGTCCACCAGATGATGAGGAATTCAACGACGCAACGTCTACAGGATGATGAGAGATTGGCCGATGCTACGTCCACGAGATGATGAGAGCTTGTATGACGCAACGTCTACGAGATGATGAGAGATTGAATGACGCAGCGTCCACGAGATGAGACCTTGGATGACGCAACGTCCACGAGGCGATGAGATCTTGGATGACGCAGCATCTACAGGATGATAAGAGATTGCATGATGCTACGCCCACGAGATGATGAGAGCTTGGATGACGCAACGTCCACGAGATGATGAGAGATTGGACGACGCAGCGTGTACAGGATGATGAGAGATTGGCCGATGCAGCGTCTACGAGGTGGTGAGAACTTGGATGACGCAGCATCTACAGGATGATAAGAGATTGGATGATGCTACGTCCACGAGATGATGAGAGCTTGGATGTCGCAACGTCCACGAGATGAGAGCGGTGCGTCCAGAGGAGTGATAGCGCAGCGAACTACCGTCCCAGGCTAGCTCGAGAAAGTTAAACTGAAAATCGTTGAGTGTCTTCGAATTTTGACGTTTAAGTGGCGTCCCTTTTTTCACTGAAGCGTAGTCAGCTGGCGGGTGACAGTTGTCATATGGCAAGCACATGTGAGCGTACTAGATTTCTCCAGTACATTCATTTGTAAATCTGCAACATTCCGCCCGCCTTCGCCAATTATAGGCGAATCACCTTTGTCAAAGGGAGAGGGCCTCGAGGCCGAGGTTGTGGTTGGTGCGGGTGAGGTGATCTGCTGGTGCTTGTCGAAAGGCGTTGTTGGCTTGAGTGGGATGCGGACGGTTCCATGTGGTGGATGCGAAGCTATGGGCAGCGTGGAGAGCTACTGGTGAAGGCCGCCGCCACGAGGAGCGCTGAAGGCTAGCCAATTGATCTGCGTTGGGGTTGTAGGGTTGCAACCCACGATCAATGGCTACGTGATGACTGGTGAAAGATCTCGTCACACCGAGACGGGATGACGTGATGGCTACTGCGCCCGTTAGAATCCATCCCAAGTGAGTAGCCTGCCCGATGAGGTCTAAGTTTTTGGACTTCTTCATCCTCTCCAGGATGAGGGAAGGGTACAGATCGGCCCCGATGATGATTTCCACCCTGTCTGTCGATGGGATGTTTGGGTCTGCGAGTTCCAAGCCTGCCACGATGGAGAGACCTCCGTGCAGGACTCGTGGGGGTGACACGTAATTCGAGAGGTGGAGCAGGATGAGGGCGTTGGTGTTCCAGCTTCGCTTTGGGGTCCGGGTGGTCGTTCCTAGTTCGTTGGTAGTGATGGACGGTGATTCTGGGCAGCTCAACGAACTTCAACGCCTCGATCTTGGTTTTTAGGAAGGCGTCGAACTGCTGATATGTGGGGGACTCTGTGCTGTTTCCCTGCGCCGTCTGCCAATCACGTCCCGTGCTTGGATCCAGACGTTGGGTGGTCAGGTAGACGAGTATGTCGTCACAGGTGGTTACGGGGTGGCGGAGTGCATCCAGGGTCTCAACAGTCTCATTGGTGGCGTCGCGGAGTTGACGTAGACCCACAGCAGATTCGTTGTGGATAGCAGGTACCTGTAAGAAGGCACTCAAGGCAGAGTGAACCAGGGCACGAGTGTTTTCGTAGTGCTCTACCAGTTTGTCCCAAGCCCGATTGTAGTTTTCCTCCGTGACGAAGACGTTTTTGATGGCCCGGGTGGCGTCGTCCCGGAGGCTGGACTTTAAGTAGTAGAGACGTTCCACATCGGTCTGGGTGGTCCGCCAGTACTGCCTGGAATATGTCCTTGAATGGCCTCCATTCCGAGTATCTGCCGGAGAATGTTAGTAGCTACACTGGGGGCAGTTTACTGGGATGGGCGCGGGTGTATTGATGATGGCGGGGCCTTTAATGTCGGGAAGTCTGAGGTGAGAGTGTAATGCGCGTCGACGAATTTGGCCAGCTCGTCCAGGTGAGTTTCCTCGGCCGTCCCGAAAATTCCTCCGCGAAGTAGCGATGACTCTATATTTCTGGGGTTACCAGCCGTATAATTTCCTCGTGCCGCTTCCGGATGTGCTCCGATTTGACCGCGAGGTTTTGCTGGCGAGTCTCCACTCCTCCCAACGTTGGTGGCCCCCTTTTCTTTAGATTGAGGAACGCGCGAGACATCTGGTTTTGTGACGTGAACTGGGCGGAAATGAGTTCTTCGATCTGAGACATTGTGGCCACTTGAAGGAGAGCGAACGGCCAGCGAAAGAGCCCCGAGTCGTTGTCAGTTATGTATTCGCACTTTCGCCACTCGATTGCGCTTCAGTTTATCGCGCGATGTAGGTGATAATAATCCGGCTTGAAGGACCAGTAAATTGGGGATGCGATCCGACGATGAGGCTGCGTCCACGGGGTGATGAGAGCTTGGATGAGGCAACGTCCACCAGGTGATGAAAATTGGATAATGCAACGTCCACGAGATGTTGGGAGGTTGGCTGACGCACTGTCCACGAGGGGATGAGAGCTTGGATGACGCAACGTCCACGAGGTGATGAGAGGTTGTATGACGCAAAGTCCACGAGATGTTGGAAGTTTGGATGACGCAACGTCCACGAGATGATGAGAGCTTGGATGACGCAACGTCCACGAGATGATGAGAGATTGGACGACGTAGCATCCACGAGATGACGACGCAGCGTCCAATCTCTCATCATCTCGTGGACGTTGCGTCATCCAAGCTCTCATCATCTCGTGGACTTTGAGTCATTCAACGGCGCCCATCATCTTAGAGAGTACCGGATCAGTCCCTAAGTCCGCCGAAAATGTTGGTACTTGTCCAGTGGTGAGGGGAGCCTAGGGGCTCCGTACGCTCTTACATTCCCACAACGGGAGACGGTAGTATAAGGAGGGAAACATTAATGGCACTGAAGGAAAACACTAAAACGCAATGATCGTTTAAAGGGTCGAAAATAATTGCAAGCCAATCAAATCCAATTTAATAATTTTTATTCCGAAATCGGAGAGAGAATGAGATAAATACAGACACCCCAGAGGACCAGCGCTAAGCCCGTGCCAACGGCTGAAGCGGAGCTGCAACGTTTTTTGTTTGTTTGACGAAATATTTCTAGTTTCTGTTATTAATTTCTTTTTCTGTGATGTTTTGGGTATTTTTTAAAATTTTTTTTTGTTCATTCTACAACTCATTATTTTTTAAACTATTTTTTTTTGGCATTATTGCTGTTACTTTTGTTTTATTTTTATTTTTCCTTATATTTTTATATTTATTTATAGATATATATATATATATATATATATATATATATATATATATATATATATATATATATATATATATTTATTTATTTTTTGTATCTTTAACTTTTTTCTTTTTTGCTCGAAACCGTTGCTTTTCTCCCCTTTTCTTTTTCTCGGTACGTTTTTTTAAATTATTATTATTATTGTTGCCTTCCTCGCGAGGGTTGTTGTTTTTGCTGCTGCATGTGGTGTTGCTTTTCTTTAGGAACATTTGGTCGTCCTTGTTGTCCAGGTGTTGCATCTCTCTTTATCTCTTTCCTCGCGGCCCGGTAACTGGCGAGGCTCCCCCTTGTTGGGTTTTCCTGTTTGCTTCTCTCTTCCTTCTGTGATTCGGAGTTTTGGTTCTGTCCGTGTCAGTTTTTCTTTCCGTGGGTTGTCTTTTCTCACAACCCGAAGGCCTGACGTGGTCTTGAGTTCTGATTTTTTTGGAGATTCAGGCTTGTGGGTGCTCTCTGCTGTTTTTGTTTTGATCTGGGAATCGACAACGTTCCCCAGGTCTTGGATTTTCCCCCGTCCCAACTTTCGCCAGGGAACCGACGAGGCTTCCCAGTACTCAGTGTCTTTTCGTTCCTCCTTTTTTCCCTTTGCGACTCTGAGGTTTTTTTTCTCAAGTGGTTCCCCCAGGCCCGTCTCAACCAAATAAAGGTAATGATAGCGACACCCTAAATGAAAGCGAGAAGACAACCGAAGGGAAACTGTAGGGATACGAAGTCGTGGCACCGACATGGGCGCAGAGTTCTACCTCGTCCCCACAAAACGTTCGCCGATGAAACACCAAAACAAATCCATTCACAAGTATTGTTCACAAACGGAAAGGCAGAACCTCGCAAAGAAACCGACACACAAAGGAAGTCAAATGCTATTTTTATTTACTGTAGTTGGTTTTTATTGTTCGGGTTATTGTCTAACAGTTGATATATGTTGATTGTTTACACGTCTATTTTATGAAGATAAATGTTTATAATTATTTTGAAACTTCACGCGCATATTCGCGGAATAATTATTATTCACATCTAAGGGGGCCAGGTAAGGTACTCAAATTTAATTTTAATTCGCGCAGGCAACTCACACGAACCCTCGGGGGTGTGTTAGACTCGTGACTCCGGGATACATGTGTCCCCGCGGCGCCACGGGGAGCAGGAGAAAGAACAACCAGCGTGTCTGGATGTTGAAGTACGACTTCCTAGGGTGTGCACTCCGAGCATGGGACAAGGCTGTGGGGAAGAAGTATGGTGCGCCGGCGTACGGCGCTGATTCGCTTCTTCCTCCAGCATAAATTGATAGTTCCATCGATTGTTACGCCGAACACTAAGAGGAATCTGTCCGCAGGAAATTGTCACCAGAAACAAACGAAAACGCACGGATGATAGTCCCAGGAACAAAACACACTGAATACCATTTTATTGCAAGTAAAGGTTCTTTTATCTATCGTTCGAGATTGTAATATATTAAAAGAGAGTGACAATACACAAAAACATTTTTGCACTTAATAAATACGGCGCACTTGAATTTGTTTTCTTATTCGATTGTTCAATACTCCATACATGATTGACACTGAATACATTTTCGGTTATACATTGTTCGATGCTACGTTTGACGGTGTTTTTACTTTAGCGCACAGTATTCCACGCGACTCGGGGTTGCTATACGGGGAGCGGGAGACGGGCCGCCCGACCGGCTTGGTCGGGTGATGAAAAACGATTCAGCGATATCAATTCGCTGGCAAAGAAAATTCGGCCAGTGGTACTGGCTCTCTTAATTTAGGGATGCATTTTCTATCCCAAGAGAAACGTAAAGTCTCTCTTGGGGGTAGGTAACCAGAACTCATAGAGAAGATCAAAGTGTATGTGTGAGCATTGGTTCTTTCATGGGACAAGGCCATGAGAACGAATCTGAAACCAAAGAAAAGGAATAATG
Source organism: Microdon myrmicae (assembly GCA_963931805.1). Taxonomy (NCBI): domain Eukaryota; kingdom Metazoa; phylum Arthropoda; class Insecta; order Diptera; family Syrphidae; genus Microdon; species Microdon myrmicae. Next base: position 123,157,342 of record OZ007500.1, on the reverse strand, counting down.
TGCATCAATGAGGTCATGTGAAACGGATCCAGAAATATTGAAAGGCATAGGGATCATGTACATCATTGTTTAATGGTGTGGGTAAGAACACAATTCTTATTTGCTTTTGCTTATGCCATACATTTTGGTTTATGACACTAGACGCAAGATGCGTGTATTTGCTTTTGTCCCTTGGATGATGGGACTGCAGATAGGTGCATGTGGGAAGATTAGGGTGCACATGAGGGACAAAATTGCTTGACAAACAATGGTGCCGGAATTGTTTTCCTGCGAATTCTAATGATGCATTGGATTATGAATGCTAAGAATTCTTTGTTGGGAAAATTTTTGCCGATGCGTTGATACATGGAAAATTGCCCTTGTTGGTGAAATTCTTTTCAATTGAATTAGCGGAAAACGATGGAGTTTGAGGAGCTTCAGCACAGGAAGCTTGGGGGTAATTGGGCAAGTAGACAGTGGCGTTTGGCGGAACCGCCACAAAATCACCAGTGCTCTCCTTCGCCTGGAGTCCTGTCTTCTTCCCCTCCCTAGAGTTCGCCAGGGGACGAACCAGCTGCCACAACCCCGCCTAGCACGCCCAGAAACTTGGAGCCAATGCCTCCACCAGTTCCTGCACGGAGCATGCTGGGTGTGGACGGGGTCTATGACCTTGTCGCGAAGACCGTCCCTATGTTCTCGGGTCAGGAGGGCCCGAATACGGCCGATAAACTACAAAGATCATCGACGGCTGCAGTAGGACTCTTGGTTGCTTGGCAGAGAAGGATGAGGAGAGCTTCCTCCGGTGTCTGCCCACCAGGTTGTGCGGTGAGGCATATCGCCTGATGAGTAGGGCGCACCTGAGAACGTTCCTGCAGGCACAGCTAGTGTTCACAAACAACTAATAAAAAATGAAAGTAACTTATAATTAATATTATGGTTTAAACGTTGAAAACGTCTGTTGTGCCTAATATACATATAGTTAGAGCCAGGCACATCCTTCGGTCAAACAAAAATTAATGTTCAGATTAAAGAAGAAACAAGTATTGACATTAATTTGTCTCCATAAAGTTTCACTGCAACTTCAACTTCAACATATTTATTTGTAATATCTGCAGTTTGGTGCCCTTAAAGGGAATTCATGGAGTTCAGTATTCATCGTGCATCACATGGACATACACTGCGGATTTCAATCCAATCAAATACTAGTAAAAAACACTCAATACTCGCATTGCAAACAAATGGATAATACTCTGTTCGCCGTCGTTCAGTTCATTTCCAGAGATTTGATTGCTTTTTCATTTTAGAGAAAGCTAATTTATTTACTTTTTTTACAGTCTCTTCAGTCGGTCTTAATTCATAGCTTTTTCGATTATCCCTTTTCTTCAGTGTAAATACTCGACTGTGTACTTTGCGTTTCTTCCTCATATGTCCTTATGTCAACAATTCTTTTAAGTTTTTCAACAATTTTTTCAATCTGAACTGACGGAGGAGAAAAGCTATTTAAGTACATATGGCTAACTGATTGAAGGACATTCGAAGTGAATAAGTGCATTCCCAGTATGACTCCAATGGGAGCAATCCGTATCAATTGAAATATTTTTACCATCCATCTTCAGTAGCAAATCTCTTCAAATTTAGTTTTTCTTTTTCCATTCTATTATATTATTGAGTTTACTCTGCGTCAAGTTCGTAGTTTCCTTGGTCTGCTATAGAGCGCCACTCGTTTCCCTCATCTTGGGTAAGGATAACTTCCTTATATCGGCAATCACTTAATTTCGTTATTGTCAAAGGAATCCTCTCGAACATGTCGAATACATAACCAGTACCATGGTCACTTAAACGGCAATATGAGCAAGAAACCAGTTTGTGATACGAAACACAATGGGGTAAAGAATGATCGCCACTCGAAAATTATACAGGACCCAATATTAGTAGTATTGCAAAGGATTATTTATAGAAAATGTACAAATACACATCGAGTGATGGCTAAAAACCGTTTTCTATAACCAATATTTGTTTGAATTCGTATACATTGGAAAAATCTTTGGATTTTATTTATAAGTCGATGCCTGAGGGTAATTTTACCTTAAATATTGGAGTGATTAAAATATAAATAAAAATAGAGTTGATTTCCATATTTCGCTTGTTTCATTTTTTTTTTTAACTTTATTTACTAGTTATATATAATATAATATAATAGAGAAAAAAAAAAGTTTATGGTCAATTTTACGACAGCAGGGAAGTGTCGCAAAAATCTAACAAATGGTAATCTGATGGTACAAATGATAACCATTGCATGGGTGCATCAAAACTTCCCAGCCAAAGTCTCTTAATTTTTATCATAAAAGTTCATCTGGAACCAATAACCAAGATTGACTAGCAATTGAATACATACAGGCGATCTTGACACCGTGCCACTCCGCCTGATTTCCTTTTGACGCAAATAAACCCGCACATGGTGTTGTTACATTGTTAACGCGCCACCTGGGCCCATCTTTACAAAAATCTAAACGACAAGAGCATAAGCAATGTACACTGTTACGGGTTAATTAAATGGACGACTGACTTTCAGCGGATCCACAAAGTTCTAACGGTGTAATTGATTGTATAAGAATACCTGATGATTCCAGAGAAACGCCTTCCCTCTAGGCCATATCACGCTCTAGAATTTACTGCGTGCCATCGGCTCTTGGAATCTCTTTTGTACTTTTTCTCACGAGGCGTCCCTTACCACTGGTGGGTGGAAACGCCTTTGTGTACCTAGACGAAGAGGAATCGATTTCGAGCACCCCTCACCATTGGAAGTGCTCTGGGGTATCAGACAGAGTGAAATGAGGTTGAACGCCTCTTACCACTGGTGAGGAAAGTGTTCTGGGGTACTCGAAAAAACTTATTGAAACAAGTTCACTCTAAATTAGACGGGGTATCTATCTACCATATACTATATGTTTATTTGTAGGAGTTAATTAAATCTATCTTAGCTGACATATTCGGGTAACTCTACAAATCCTTGACCTCTGAAAACAGAACTCAGGCGTTTCAAAAAAAAAAAAACCGGCAGGATGGCGATTTAAACGAGACAAGGACAAATGTGTCCTTCATCGTGTCTCTGGCTTCAGGCCATCTTGATAAGACCTAAAAAATGTCGCTCAAGTTATAGAATTGATTAATTCGACTTTGGGTGAACATTTCGCGAGTCAGTCAACAGTAAAAGAGTGCTTTGCAAGATTTCGTGAAGGACATTTTAGTCTTGAGGACGCTCCACGTCCAGGTGCAGTAAAAAAATTGACGATGAAGAACGTCAAGTTTTACGAGATGAAAATCCATGTCAAACTCAAGAAGAGCTTGCAAACCGTAAGGAGTTACTCATACAGCAATATCAATCAATCTTTGCATAAGTATAAGACAAAAAAAAACCGAGTTTCTACCCGCACACCTGTTAAAAATAAAATGGCATGACTATAACAAATTCTCTTCAACAAAAATCTAAACCAATATGAAATTAATGAAGCTAATGAATTTAATGTCATTGATGATTATTGGGGGGATTACGGGGGTGGGAGCAGACATACAGGGCAAACTCTCTGATTGCTTTCAACCCGGCGAAGCCCAGGACGATCCTTGTCCCTGTTCAATCCAAGTTGACATGCAGTCTCCACGTAACACCACTGGATAGCTAATTTGGCACTCGCTAAGTTGTGAACCAATGCATACAGCAACATCCTGATAAAGGTTGGCGCAAGGCTAATAACCTTGCCCGGAAAAACGAACTATTATGGAAAATTCAACAAGCCTCGGATATGGACAGGATACAGGACGACGACCATGGAAACGAAAATGGCTAAACGATTTAAGAATTTTTAAATGGAACGTCCACTCCCTATACAGAGCTCAAGCTGCACAGGACCTAGCCGAACCGGGACTATGTCACATCATGCAAATATTATGATAAATCACCGAACTTTAAGAAATTCGTCATTGCATAAGCGGGCTAGCTCTCGAGGCTCTGTCGACGCTCGACTGGTAACGGCATTTTGTAACATGGGGGGCATCGGTTTCCCCAATACGAATGTAAACGCCTTCCACCAATATTTGCAAACAGCTAAACCTGATAGCCTTGCCCTAACTGAGACCCAGGTCGATTCGTCAACTAATTCGACATATCTTTGTTGTTCAGGATACGACTTACATTCAAGATTCCGTTTTAAGAGTGGAGTCTGCGTCTTCACGCGGTCCTATCTGGCTTGCCAAAGAATTGAGGCGTTAGAACCCAATAACATGGACATCATCTGATTGAAGATTGTGCTGAGGAACTCTGTTAAATTTCGTTGTTGCTTTTCCCGCTCCCCGAATGACGATCAACCAGCCACATTTTTCGAACATCTTTCACATGCCGTCGTCTGGATACAGATCAACCACCCGGCTTCTGAAATTATTGTCCTTGGCGATTTTAATGTACACAATTCCGGTTGGATGATGCACTCCCGCTGAACCAACGAGGCTGGGAGGCTGGCGGAGATATTTGCTATTAGCCACAACTTGACTCAGCTCGTGGAGGAACCTGTGGCGGTTTCATCTAACGTCTGAATTCATCAAGCATGCGGAAAAGACACCTAAGAAACATAGATTTCATGTCACCTCCATCGCAACAAAAGCAAGCAAAAATCTGGTTTTTGCATTGCGTCGCATTTCTTGTAGACAAGATCAAAAATTTCCTAATAGCGACGAATCGCTAGTCTGTGCGTTGCATAACATGAGTCTCGATAGGGATTGCTCAACATGCAACGCACACCAAGGAATGTCACCGGCGCCAAAAGCCAACAAAAATATCCCAACCATTAGGTTTCCACCAGCATGCACCATCTGCTCGTCTGGAAGAAACGGTGGCATCTTCGACCGGCCGAGCAAATCAGAATATGCCAGACACCCATATCTTCGGGCCGGTACCGCCACCACTTATACAAGCTGCGTCCTTTTACCGTCTCGCAGCAATGAGCATTTCGGTTGCAGGACCAATCTACACAGAATGCGGGGACTATGCTTGAGTACACAATGAAAAGCAGACCAAAGCACCACCATCTGCACCAATTATCCTTAGAGCGATATGCGATCAACGGTGATGCTGTGTGTGGCGACGATCGTATAAATATCCATCGTCTGTTTTGCCCCGTATAACCTCCCCTTTCGGTTATCGGTTTCAGAAGATCTACAGAAAATTGCAGACGGCGCAAATGAGTGCCATGTATCTTGGTTTCCATGGTCGGGTCAACGATGGTGTGCGTGTTTCCGGTATCCGTGGTGTAGGGCAATGGATTTGTTGGACGACGTTTAGTTAGTCGAGTTAAAGTTGCCAAAACGCGCGGTCGGTTGTTCGAATTTGGAAATGTTTTGTGTTCCACAAAAAATTAATGAGCATATTTGTTAAGTACATAGTACATAAATCGAAGTTTGAACACCTTAATAGTTCGTGTGACGATATAAGTGAATTGAACATTAATATAAAATTTAGTCACCTTAATTTTTCGTTTAACAACACAAAAATTAATGAACATATTTGTTAAGTACATAGTACATAAATTGAAGTTTGGACACCTGAATAGTTCGTGTGACGATATAAGTGAATGAACACCTTTTGTAAGTGATTTGTTTAATAAATGGAGTCAACTGAATGGCAGTAAAGTTAAAGTACTTGATTGGACCGTGCGTTTCACCTTTCTTGGGGAGCATCGCAAGTGCCATAGTTGTGCGTTTAGTCGTTTGGGACTGGTTTCAGTAAAGAAAGAGTGGAGAGGTAAATCCCAGAGAGACATTTACCACAAACCCACGCGAGTGCCGGATACCCGAGGTGATAATGCAAACACCCTGGATCTGTTTTTGACATCCGAACTGAGCATTTATAGCGTGGCGGTTTCTGCGCCACTGGGAAACTTAGATCACTGCTTGACATCGGTCGGACAATCTCTTACATTTCATGCGAATACCCGACCTAAGCAACTACGCCATATATGGAGGTATGGGGCTGCTAACTGGGACAATTTGCGAGATTTCTTCGCATCCTTTCTATGGTCAGAGGTGTGCTTTGGAGACTCCGATGTTAACGCTTGCGCGGAGTCGGTATCAGAGATTATTCTTCTCGGGATGGAGATCTACATTCCGCATTCCATCAAACGAAATTCATCTAATAAGCCTTAGTTTGATAAAAAATACGAGCAGATTACAGTGGCAAAAAATAGAGCTTTTAAACAATGACGCTACAATCCCATCGAGGTTAATAGAACGCATTTTGTTAGAATCAAAAACGCGTGCAACCAGGCGATTGATACCGCGAAGAAGGCCTAAAACGGCAGAGTGACCAATAAACTCCTTCAGTGCCCAACTGGTTCGCGCTCCTTCTGGTCAATGGCAAGGGCCATCAGCAGTAACTTCGCTTGCTCATCTTTTCCTCCGTTAGGGACGGGCAGCGGGACACTAGTGACAAATTCAAAGGATAAAGCTAATGTGTTCGCAAATTTATTTTCCGAGAATTCAAACCTCGATGTCGGTCTTTTAGAGCCACCTGTGATTGCATCGGTACGGTCTTCGATTCGGGAACTGAGGTTTCGCCCGCATACTATTCAACGCATTCTACGGGGACTGGACTGTAGGAACGCGACAGGCCCGGACGGAATACCAGCTATAGTCCTTAGGAACTGTGCTCTAGAATTATCGCCGGTTCTTGGCAGACTCTTCCGCTTATCTTATGAACGAAGGACATTTCCTACCTGCTGAAAAATCGCTCGCAATGTATTGTGAAGCTCCAAATTAATTTTGCTTTTTTCGCGAGCCATAGAGTTGGCCCATTCACCCTCTCCATGATTTATAGAGTACATGTTCTATAATCGTCAATCAAAATGACATTACAGAAGTTCATTGGAAAATGGTTACGTGTATTTCTTAACAGATGATTTCTTTCTCAACAGATCATTTCTTGACAAAAGAGAAATACGTACGCAAATCGAATTTATCCTAATTTGCATATAGCCCTTACGTTTATATACCCATTACCGACAAGCAACAACAAAAGAGGAATTCATTTGGTATGCAAGACTCCTTATCAACTTTCAATTCGTAATATCAAGTTCATTTCTTGAATGTCGAGTGTGGCTTATCAGCAGGCTGTGATTATGAATCCTACAGGATTTCTATTCCATCATATCCATCAAAGTTACCTCATCGCTAAGGATAATGCATACATAATTTTGGACTTGTAAGTGTGTACATCTCCTCGACACAAAGAAACTAACATACATATAATCACCAACCATCCCTAAAACCTTTTGGAAAAATGGCATTTGAGTCACGTGTGAAATGTCTCCAGGTTTTCAATTTGAATTTTGTTATACACGTACGTATGTATGCGGGCACGGCGGGAAATATGGAATATCGCACATCAAAGAACACTTTTCGAAAAGGAATATTTGAAACATATTACCTTTGTCGGAATGGGGTGTTGTTATGAGTTTCTTCATTTGGTATTCAGTGTTTTGGAAGTGCCAATATCTGTCATGGCAACCGTAGAATAGAATTCATTACTGACACTTATCACACTGAAACTCAGCTGCAGAGGATTTCAGACAAATCATGCGAATGTGTTTTGCAATGGATGACAGGGATTTCGAAAATCAACTGTGATGTCACTGGATCTAGCTGTCATGGCAGCACGACAAAACGAAATGCATGTCAGTTTATGGATTGAAATAGCAGTGTAATTTGAGCAAGCTTTGCCTGCATCTGAAATATTCATTATCTTGTGCTGACAATTTCACTTCATAAAACAAAAATCGAACAGCGTTCGTTTTTGCACGGGTACTTACTTGGGTATCAAACTTAAGTTGAAGTATTGACAAGTACTGCCCCACCAGAAAGACGTTGAAATACATTGCAATGTTTTTGAGAACCAATAAAGAAATTTTAACAGAATTTGACAATTAAAAAAAACACACAATGTCATGTCATATAGAATCCGTTGAGTATATTTTAATTGTCGAACTACTCTAACTTTTACACTAAAGAAATGTTTGGAGCTGCCCCGCGGCATACTGGGATTGACCTGTTGGTGTCTGTGTCGAATGACCCACCAAACGTGTCCCCAGTAGCCTGACTCGCCTCGTTCACTGGCAAGTATTGTCTGTGACACGAGTCCTGCGCGAACTGACTTTGGGGGGAAGCAGGCATTCTGGGATCCAATGCCCCTTCGCCGTGGTAAGGCGAAATATTCGTATGGGGGTTCGCAGGAAGAGGGTACCTATAAAGTGTTTCTCGCGAACACCCCTGTGAATGTGTTGAGTGAGCAGGATCGAAAGCCCTGCCATCACTCTGTGTGTGGTGGTGGTCTGGTTGAGAGTGCTGCGTGAAGGGCAGAGCGCGTGAGTTCAGTCCTGACGACACGAGTGTGGGGGAATATGGGTGGTGCACAAATGTTTTGGAGTGGCCGGGGCTGAAGGCCGAAGAATTGATCGACAGATCACAGGATCGCTCCAACTCGGTCTGGCTATTACCTCCTTGAAAGGATCATCATAAACTGTAAGCAGAAAGTGCCGAAGGTGGTCCTCTCTGACGCCTTTTATTATTACGGACTTCACCATTCTTATGTATATATTCTATCTGGATGGCGAAAACGGCCCCACTCGTCTGTCCGTAGGAGCGTTCAGCTGCCTCCCGGCGCCGCACAATGGCCTGCTTCACTCGGAAGGCAAACCCGGTGGCGTCCCCTCCAGGGAGTTGTCGCATCCTGGTGAGCTGGGCACACAACTCTTCGTACGACAGGTGGATATGGACCGGATACACGATGACGACCACGGAAATGATTTGAGAATTTTCTCATGGAACGTCCGCTCACTATACAGAGCTCGAGTTGCACAGCAGCTAGCCGATGCCCTGACCGAATATAAGGCTGCCATAATACCATTACAAGAAAAAAGATGGACGGGGAATGGTGTTATTCAAAGAAACGAGTATGACATTTATTACAGCTGTCATGCAAAACACCATGTGCTCGGGGTAGGCTTTGACGTTCGTGGTATTGACGTTCGGAAAGTTTGGTCGGGAATGTTCGTATGAGTATGAGAAACTCAATGTGCTATCATCAGCAAACGAGTGGATTGCGTTTTGGGTAATGGACAAGAGGTCATTTATAAAGATGAGAAAGAGAGTGGGAGAGAGTACAGAACCTTGGGGAACACCTGTATTTATTTTATGGGAGGCAGATTTGACACCATCAAGAACCACTTGAATTGAACGGTCAGAAAGATAGTCTTTTATCCATTGGATCAGAGAATTGTCCATTCCATATGAGTGTAACCTTGATAAAAGCGCTGGATGCTAAACTCTTGTTGTAGTCCGAATTCAATGTGTCAAGCATAAACTGCTGGTTGGTAATGACATTCGAAGAATTTCGTCGGGAATGATCATATGAGTATGAGAAACTCAGCAAACGCCTGAACTGGGTATTGGGTAATTGTTGCGGATTCACACTGGACACAACCAGCGAATTCGCAACTGAATGCTACCCGTAGCAACAACATAACAAATGTCACCAATCAGCTGACATATTGAAATAAGTTCAGTTGGTTGTCACACAACAACAAATTTCTCTTCTTCGTAAACTATTCGAGAGACACGTTGGCATCAATTATAATCTAGTTATAATCTACCTAATCCAGTAAATAAATTCAATTGTTAAGAGCATAAAACCAACACATTTTATTGAGGTATTCTGCAGGACGATTATTTCCTGGATTGCTGCTGATTCAATAGGTATTCTTTTCCTCTCGCAACCATTTTGCTTTTCTCGGTGTTTCAGCACAACAATCGCTGCACGACAGGAGACACCACCTTGAACGTTAGATAAGTCTTCCCCGACGACATTCCTCGGTCGGCGTAGATCAAACTACGTGTTGGCCGGTCAATTGCCAACACAATAATTGACAAGAGATCATTTATAAAGATGAGGAAGAGAGTGGGTGAGAGTACCGAACCCTGGGGAATACCTGCATTAATTTGATGGCAGACAGATTTGACACCATTAAGATCCACTTTAATTGAACGGACAAAAAGTTAGTATTTTATCCATTGAATCAAAGAATTATCCACTCCATAGGAATGCAATTTTGACAAAAAGCGCTGGTTTCGAAACTGTCGAAGGCTTTTGAAACATCGAATGCTTTCGCCGAGGTAGTGGAAGCACTACAAGAGGGACGATTTGTCATCCTTTTTGGGAATTCGATGAATGTTGGCTGACTTCCATCTATTGGGGAAATGGCTAGTAGAATAAGACAAATGGAAGAGTTTTCGCAGTGGTTTAGCGAGTGAAGAGGAAAATGTCTACAAGGGAATTGGGATCATGCCATCAGGACCAGCGGATTTATAGCGTTTGCGAAGATAGTGAAGAACGTGTGATTCGAACTGACGCTATCACGGTAAGAATCACAAAAAATTAAAGCAATTCTCAATACATCAGGCCACTGCCGCGTGTAGGAATTCGATTTGTAAACTCAAGTACACTCAACTGATGTGGAATTGCAATGTTATTGCTTGGTATACAACTGACGCTTTTGCGATTTTCTTTCTGTATTCTCCTTCACTATTTCCTTGTGACCTGTTTGTGTATCTGTTAGATACGCCACAGGTTTGTTTGCGTTTATCTCCTTGAGTGGGCGGGCAACAGTAGGCGTTCGGAAGTGAATCTGGCTCACGGTGTGCTGCTTATGCTCAAGTTGAGATGGAACTGATGTGGTATCAGGCATCGTTGAGTTGGCTGCAAAATGTGCAGCAAGTAGATAGACTATAAGCAATAGAATGGATGAAGTTTCTACTTCCTGTGGGAGTGTGTAGTATTTTTTGTCTGACTCTCTGGTCATGCAGGAACTTTACGTGTTGAATATGCGCATTCCAATTGTTTCTAGCTCTCCTGAATCTTTTCCGGTTTTCTTATTATTATTTGATTTATACAACTGGTCGCTCATCTCTTTAGCCCCAATGGCTTCTCTGTACTCGGAGTCGAAATACATATTTCTCTTGGGTTTGTTTCACCCTGTGTGGAATAAAGATTTGCATGCCAAGTAGGATTGTGTCTGTCAATGTGTCCGCTATAGAGTAATATTGTTATTGAGGAAAAATTACGACCAATTTATTTTCCCAAAAAGTCATTCAGACGTTCTCAGTTGGCTTTCTCATAGAACCATACTGTTTTTTAGGGAGTATTATCGTTAACGTTGGTGTTGGTTAGAACAAACCTAGCTGATACAACACAGTGGTCGTAAAAGCCCAAGGGCAAAGAAACTTGAATTGTGTATTTGTTCGGGTGGAAGGTGAGAAACAGGTCCTCTGTGTTGGCGGAATGATCATCTATGTCTGGTACCCGTGTTGACTCATTGACGAGTTGAGTTAAATTATTTGAATCAGCAAAGAGCTGGGCATATTGATCTTCATGTGTTGTGTGCCCGGAGTGACGAAGCTGTGGGGGTTTACGTATGGTGTACCTAACATGGGCACTAGATTCACTTACCTCCCAACACTGGTTCACTGAGATTCCATCTACTGTTCCACGAACTCGATAAAACAAAACATCGGTTAACTGGTTGAACGGCTTTTATTTGTCCAAATGGTTATTGTTAATACATGTTAATTGACAGAGGTAAACGGCTTCGGTAGAAGATCGCACACCGGGATAAATTTAACATGACTTGAACGTCCTATTACACTTCACGACGTTTTCTTTGTTGTGGTTTATTTAATTAAAATTGTCCGCTCACTAAGATGATTCATTACCACAAAAACCCGCGAAGTTACTTTACAGCGGTTTATAGTTTAAAACTCATTTTTCAGTTCAATCTCCTCACTAGAGATGTATTAATACGCGAGAATCGGACACTTCTATATTTTACGACTTCGACCAACACACGACCTCGAGATGTATTTCGTTGGATAACTCGCACATGAGAAAAAATAGGTTCGCACCCGACTGGTGATAAAATCTGACTCGTCGGTGTTCTTCGAGGTCAACTTCCACCAGCCGTCATCTAGATGGATTCTTCATGTTTCCGTACAGGTCAATGTACGATGCCGCATTCGCATGAAGTATCGACAACGAACGATACTGCACCTGAATAAATAAAGGAACAAACATAAGGGACTGCAGGCAATGTGGTCATAAATCCTCGATGAGCCGCGCCTGTGAACGAAAAAAGTTTTTGCTTCAAAGTAAACAAAAACGCTATTTCACAGGTCCAATGATGAGATGCGCAATATTCATGATGTGCCTATGTTGCAAAGGGTCGTCATTATATTTACTTAAGATTCCAGGGAAATGCCGTTGTAGGCAATATCTGCTGGTGACGATAGTTCCACCAGAGATTGGGAATCTATTTGCTTTAGCCGAATGGCTCTATAGCAGAATAGGGAAAATTGTTCATGGACGTTAAGTCCACAGAAACCTCAGCGACCGTAGCTATGGGTTATTTGTTTGGTTAAATGATAGGTCTTCATAGGGCATGCACGTGGGTAAACAAATGATCATGTTCATGCCTAAATCAAACGCTCGGTTGTATAGTGATTAGGAAATTGGTCGCAACTGAGCGAATCTTAGGGGATAGATAAGATATACAATTATGTATGGTAGAAGGGAATATCGGTTGCAGCTGTATCCGCAATACGCTGGCCAGCGTTTGTTTATCGTTAATTGACGACAAGCTGAGCCGATAGGAGATGTAAACTAGTTTATGGAGTATGAACCAGAAAAGTTCGGAATCATGTATGCCGTCTGACAGATTTCCTTTCAGGTATGAAAATTGCTGCTGGGAGCTTACGCTGTCCAAAATTGCAGGTAGGTATGGTGTCTTGTGGGTGAGGGAGAGGACAAGAAGTGGGTGGTTCTTGGAGAAGACTTTAAAGAAGCCCCACAAAGCCACTGATAGTTATGCACATTGAAATCACCCGCAATAACGATTGCAGTGAGCGGATATTCGTTAAAGGATGTGTTTCTATCCAAATTTGGGCTTCTATCAAGAAAGCAGTAATATATGATATGCCTACCAAGGTGAAGTTTTAGCCACGAGAAATTAAATTGTGGATTGTGGCCGAAGCTGATAAGCAATATCACTTCGTATGTATGTGGCTCTACCACGATGTGGAAATAACAGGGGCACTAAGTTATATCCAGGTAGATTAAAGTCGGAAATATCTGTATTAGTAATTACCTGGGTTTCGCTAAGTGCAAGGATAGATGGTTTCTGGTTAGAAACAGAGGCAGATACGGAGGTGAAATTGCATCTCAGGCCGCGAATATTACAAAGATCGACGCGATATTCCCGTTCCATTGAAATGGCCCTACACACAAAACCAACATTGCCTCGGGAAAGGGTGCAAGTCAGGACCAGCGATAGATAAGCCAAAGCAATGACTACAGGTGTTATGCCCTTCTAGTAGGTTGTGGCGGTTCCGCCAAACTCCACTGCCTACTTACCTGAAAAACCTCCATAACTGCTACCCAACTTCCTTAAGTTCGCTAATGCAATCGCATTACCACCTTAAATGCTTCACACATTAAATAGAGCAATTTATAATCTAAAAGTCCCTGTGAAGAATCCCTACCTTTCATGCATCCCTTCGCATACAAATTCCCTGTAAGAATTCTTTCCTAACTTATCAGGAATTCCAAAGCCAATTCGGCACCTTCGGTGCCAAGCAAATCCCCCTAGACGAATTCCTGGAAACAAAATGGTTTGGTTTACATACAATGTAACCACCATAACAGGGACCATAAACATTGCGTCGACTATTTCTCGTCCTCACCAAGTGTGTCATAAATCAACATACAAACACATTGGCTGGCGACCTACATCCAAGAGACCAAAACAAATATACGCATCTCGCGTCTCTTGGCACAAATTAAATCCTACAGGATAAGCAAATGCAAATATGTATGGTATACTTACCCTTGGCAGCGATGCAATAATCACCAATTCCCTGTAAATAAGCTAGAATCAATTAGCACCATGTGCATGGGCATTGCGGCTATCATTACAGCTGCAATGCATAGCTTAGACAATGATCTACCCGATCTCTTTGCCTTCCCATATTTCTGGATCTGTTTCTCACGACTAGCGGCATTGAAAAAACAGAATCCCCAATTAGCACCCAATGAGATTCGGCTTGTTTACTTAGCCTAACTCACATCTCATTGATGCACATCATTCCTTTTCTTGTTTTCAGATTCCTTCCCATGGCCTGGTGTATGAAAAAACCAATGTGATCTCACACATACATTACCAAGTCTGTTATATAATTAAGTTTATTTAATTATCACCCCCCCTATGAATAATTAATATCTCGTGTCTTCACAAATATATTCTTCCCTTCCCTCCAAATCATCACTTTCCCATTACCATAGAATATTACATATACAATAGTAAAATAATTTAAATAAAGTAAAACCCCTATTTAAAAACCACAATCACATTGCACATAGCCATATTCTCTCTATTAGCCATAGTCTCCCTACCAACCATAGTCCAGCCCCCTATTAGCCAATTCCGTTTCCTAGAAATAACAATCGTGGAAGCGGAACAAAAAAGGATATGAAAAAGAACGACATGAGATTTCCTTCTTGTGGTTTCAACAGTCGACGCGTGTGGTTGGAAATTAAAATAAAATGATAAAACAAAAAAGATTTAGAAAGCTCAATTTAGAAATGAAATTGTAATTATGAAATGAAAGCAAAGAAATTGTAATTGTGAAAAGAAAGACAAATAGAGAGAACAGAGAATGTGAATAGAAATAAATAAATGAAAATTCAAAGGAAAACAAAAGGAGAGTTTCATTGAGGACCGCAATAACACCACTCCCATTTGCAGCAGAAGCGGAAGTCGCCCACATCAGTCCAGACTCCTATCAAGTCAAATCCGGGGTAAGTTTTGTGACCCAAAACAAATATTAATTGTTAAATTATCCTTTAACAAGTCCTTCTTCCTTGTTTTCACCACGAGAGAAACACTTTCTCTCTCGGGAAAACTCACCCCATTAGCGACTCAGCTCTGCACGAGCCGTTTATCGTTGAGTCTTATGACATCCGCCGACCACCACGGTCGTGCTGCTCCCGCTCCCCGGTGCACACGTGGACGCGAAAGTCAACCGCGAGTCGCGTGAGTAACGTTTTGATATACAAGTCGGTGGTTCATTACAGCGGACGTGTACGCGTGATTTCAGTGTCTAATTTAATTAATTTACGACTTCAATCGGTAAAATTACGAATTATCCTTCACAATTTTAAAGATAATAACGAAAGTGAAATAAAATAAAAATTAATTACGAACAACAGAACAACTTCCTCCCCACAAGGTGCTCCACTAGATCCGTGCCGAAATCCAGGTTACATCCCTTCCATGATAAACATTATGCCACTCAGGCACCAAAAACTCTCCAAAGATTATAAATCAATCTAGAGTATTAATGCCTGAAGGAGGCAAAGAGAAGTGCGAAAAAAAGGAAAACAGACACAAGGAATGGTATGAGCAGAGGGTTTTTCCACACTGCACATCACTCGCGTGTGTATCCTCGCACTTTTCACAGCACTAAGATGCGTGTGTGGAGATCCGTTTATTTGCCTAGGATCGCACAGATAACTTTGCACTGCACTCGGACGGGTGTGTGAAGATCCGCTTGTTTGTTTAGTATCCCACAGTAAGCTTGTAGCGCGCACCGATAGTGCAATTGGGTATCTTGTGTATATTTAAGATTCCCAAAACGGATTGCACAACTGATCCGATTGTACGGATCACGAGGCAGAAGCTCACGTGCTGTCTCGTTGGCGGTCTCAAATCACCTCTTGCCAGTAAATTATTGTAAGAATGATACGTATAAAATTTAATTCAACATTCAGTCTTAAGTAAAATCTGTCATTGGATTGGAAATAAATGTGGATTTAAAACCAAAAGAAAAAAAACAAATTGTTATGTCCCTTCTGAAAAAACTTAACGTTTTTTTATAGAATCTCCAATTACACGTTAGTGATTCCGAATCATTTAAACGAATTCATCATCAGAGAACGAATTGATATTAATTTCAATACCGACAGTTCAATAAATTTGCTTAAACTATATCTCTCATTTATCAACAGTGTTCAATCAATTTGTGCATTTTTCTTCGATGTCACAGAGAGGTATTCTGAATTGGCAAATGAAAAGTGATGTTCTGTAACAGTCTACATGGCAGCTCGTACTTTATCATCAATACGGTACCGGGATGTTAAGGGCTGTAATCTCCCATCTCATTAGCTAGCATTCGTACCGAATATATGATACATATAGTACGTTAGGTATATCTGAAGTACCTGGAGCGGTTATTTTGTCATGTAGACGATTTAGTTCTGACGTCCCCACCACATGCAAGAATGTCATTTGCTTAGTTTCAGAGTCCATGTATGTTACATTTTATCGAGTGGACGGCAGTAGGCATCACATTCTGCTCAATGCGACTCGTCGACGAATTAACCACGACATCAGGATTTATCTATCGCTACAGTCGATAGGCTTCCACTATTTGACAACAGCCTGTACATCGTTTTGATGCTTAACATACATATAACATACAATTCACAGGACATCTGCAGGTGGTAATTACACATTACGACAAAATGTTCCTGCTTGCAAATGAAGCTGCGAATGTGTTTGCAAACGCTAAATTACCCGAACTCTCTGGACTATAAAAAATATTCTCTACAAAAGGATATTTATCTCTTTATTTTGATTCTCATTATTAAATATGTTGAAAAATAACATTTCTGGTCACACCTTGGTCATAATCGACAAGAATTTTCCCATTTTCAAGTCTGATTTGTCAATGGACGGAAATGAGTAGTTGTTTTATTATAAATCCCGCGGGCATCAAGCTATAGGATCGCCCTACACTTGTGTTTTGAGATGTAAGTATATGTTGTAGTTGTTAAAAAACTCTCACGGTTCAGTTTGGGTCCTCTAGCAGAGCAGAGTTGTTTTCACTGTTTTTCGCTTGTTTATTTTCCTAAGCCCGTCAGTCGGAGCACTTGTTAGTATATCGAGTAGAACATTGTGTTGCTGCTCCTGTCCTTTAAATAATGCAGATGTACACACTTAATGGTATTTCAATTTCGCTGCTTTAAATGGATGAAAGATTTACATTAGGGTTTACTGCTGTTGCCCTGTATGTGCGCTTTAAGAGAAACTTACCATTTAAATGTGGAAGTTCGATAAGCCCTTTACTGGCGATTCCTGTTTGTTTTGTGTAAAAATTTACTATAAATTTACACTATTCATTTGATATCCTCGTGGGACGTTTCTTCATGAAATTTAGTCAGTAAATTTAAAGGCGCGTTTATATTTGAGCAAACAGTTGGTATGTGTACAGTCTTAGATAAAATGCTAAATTTACTTTCATAACATTTTGTTTTTATTCTAATTTATTAACTCTGTGTGAACACTCACAAATTCTTTACACATGAAATATTTTATTGAGCAATGAATCCGACGAGTTCGTGTACGATGTAATTTTAAGCTTCTCATGAAAAGGTTTCTGTATTTTTCTTGTTATAGCATACTCGGGTTTGCTATTACATAGAGAGGTTACCATGGATTTGATGTAATGCAGAATCAGGTCGAACCGGATACCAAAATATCTCAGTACTCAATTTATTGTCAGAGGTGGGCCTTCGGATCAATAACGGAAAACCGGTTCCAAGTCTGTTTTGTGGTCTCCAAGGCACCCTGAAAAGATTATTTGGTTTATTTTAATTACTGTTTGTTGGTCTGTGGCGGTTCTACGAACCACACAATCCACTATTGGTCGAGATCTCGTCGTTCCACCAAGGAACAAACTCACCTATAGATAAATTACACGTGCCCTCAGACACGTGTGCTCAAAAGTCCTCCACCACACCTGAAACAAAGGTAACATACATCTGGGAGGCAACAACTCCACGTGCCCACAGACACGTGGGTCATAAGTCCGACCAATCGTCCTACGCCTGCACGGCGATCGAAGGACACAACAAACTGACAAACATTGCCTTACCAAGAACATTTAACGCATCGTCCTAAATTCCTGAAAATAACTCTATACATTATACAGGCATCGTAAATTCGAAAACTTTATCGACGCTCCTGTCAGCCAGCGTTCCCTGCAAACGTGCAAACATAATCCGAGCCTTGCCGCCAGCTAAGGTACGGGACACAATTATCATTGTATACCGAAATCCCTTATACGAGGGTTGCCTCTTATGTGTAGGGATTTGGCAACCCTAGTGTTGCAATCCGGCAATTAACAGCTCTGTCGTAAAGTTGGACATTTCTGAGGTTATACGCACTCAGAACGTTTTGACATACGAGCGCTATTTGTGTTGTTTACAGTAACTTAAAAGATTCATCTCGGCCCAAAAATGGAATTAAATCGTCAACATTTTCGTGCGATTATTTTTTACAACTTTCGGCGTGGATTAACTCAGCAACAGTGCAT
This sequence comes from Microdon myrmicae, assembly GCA_963931805.1. Classification (NCBI taxonomy): domain Eukaryota; kingdom Metazoa; phylum Arthropoda; class Insecta; order Diptera; family Syrphidae; genus Microdon; species Microdon myrmicae. The sequence continues at coordinate 123,138,841 of OZ007500.1, read as the reverse complement.
GGATGAACTTAATTCAATTTTTGGCGATGAAGTTCCATCAAGGACCAGTGTTTATCGATGGTATGGTGAATTCAATCGTGGTCGTAGTTCACTCCAAGATGAATTTCGTGAAGGTCGTCCAAAATCAGTTGTTGTTCCGAAAACCATTGATGCTGTGCGCGAACTGATATTGGAAGATCGTCATGTGACCTATCGTGAGATTGAGACAACCTTAGGCGTTAGTGGGACCAGCATACATTCAATATTGCATAAACATTTGACTGTCAAAAAAATTTGTTCGCGTTGGATCCCACACAATTTGTCAATCGCCAAAAAAAAGGCTCGTGTCAATTAGTCGAAAGAAATGCTCAAAAAATACGGTCGCGGTGCTTCGAAACACGTCTATGACATCGTGACATGTGATGAATCGTGGATTTACGCGTATGAGCCCGAAAGTAAACAGCAGTCGACTGTCTGGGTGTTTTAAGATGAGCCAAATCCAACAAAAGTTGTTCGCGCACGAAGCACTTCCAAGCAAATGGTCGCCTGTTTTTTCGAAAAAAAAAACTGGACATGTCACAACCGTACCACTAGAACAACGCAGGACAGTCAATTCTGAGTGGTACACAACCATTTGTTTGCCAGTTGTCTTCCAAGAAATCAGGAAAACCAACCGCCGAAGACGGATCACTCTTCACCACGAGATTGCGAGCTCTCACACATCGGCTGCGACAACTGCATTTTGGAGCACCCAAAACATCGATTTGATGGGTCATCCGCCGTATAGTCCTGACTTGACACCGAATGACTTCTTTTTACTCCCGTACGTAAAAAACAAACTGAGAGGTCAACATATTTCGGCACCTGAAGAAGCGGTTGCTGCATTCAGAATGCATGTGTTGCAGATACCTCAATCAGAGTGGCAAAAGTGCTTCGACAATTGGTTCAAACGCATGCAAAAGTGTATAGATCTTCATGGGGTATATTTTGAAAAACAATAAAGTGATTTTCGATGATCAATATTTGTTTTTGTTCTCTAATCCCGAAATATAAAAGGCTACCCTCGTAGCACCATTGCCCTAATTGCGTTGCAGGCTATTAAGCAGCTACACAATGATCCTATGATGTCCCTTTGTTCCTTCCTCTTTTCTCAATTCCGTTTTCCCATGACCTTCGCTGCATGAGAAAACAATGGATCTATTAGCACACGTGCTAAGATCAACCAGAGAGATCCTCGCCAATTCACCACGACAAAGAGAAACTTCACGTTTCTCACGGGGAAAGAAATCTCACCACGCGTCCCTCGAGGTTAATCCTTGGGTACAATAGCCGATATAGAACACATTCGAGAGACAGGATCCGCGCAACGCAACCGTCACGATAGTTAGTCGTCAAGTAACATTCACGAAGGTCAAATCCTCCATTCCCAACGAGAGTCGTTTTCGTGTGTCGTCGCAGTCAGAATTGTTAAACGAAAAGTAAATCAACCACCAAAGGTCGCGAGTGTGTCGAGTGTAACGTCTCGGCGAGTAATTAAGTGCTATATTAGTTAAAACCTTTTTGTAAAATCGCCACGGGCGTTCCAGCGTAGTAAATCCTGGATTTAACAACAATAAAATAAAGAAAAATATAAAACAAACCTTTCGCTGTGTTTTTATTATGCTTCGCCTGTTGTGCCTTCGTGTGAACAGTGTTCGGCGGAACACTTCACATCATCATCAAACATTCGACCTGACTACAAATCCGCCAAAGGTCCGTGGCGGTTCCGCCAAATCCCACGGTTTACCTTCCTGAAAAACCCCCATAATCATCACCCAAGACGTTTAAGTCCTCGCCAATGCATTCGCATTCGGCACCTAAAAATGCTGCACGCATTTAAGAGATCAAATCTATGATCTTTAAGTCCCTGAAAAGAAAACTTACCTTCATGCGTTCTCTTCGCATACCATTGCTCCTTAAGATTTCTTTATTAGCTTACCAGGAATTTCCAATCAATTTCGGCATCTACGTCGCCAGTCAAATTTCCTTAGAGGAATTCCGATAAACAAATAATTAGATTTACATACATTTGTAACCTTCATGACAGGGACCATAAATACTGCGCCGTCTATTTTCTCAGCCGCGTCCTGTACCTTTTCATACAAATTGCCTGGCAACGTTTTTTGTTTGTCTTATCAATAAACAACCCAAGCAGCTGCATATAATTAGCGCAATAGACGCCGAAACCAAATTCTCCAGCATTTCCTAATGCAAATATGAACCCGGTTTCTACTGCAGCCAGAGACGCCATAAACATCCAATTTGCTTTTAGCACCTTTTTCTCCCAACGTCGAAAATAGCGACGAGGCATCGTGTAAACAATGACCCGCATTATCAACGGCGCATTTGGTCATTTTTCCCTATTGTCCTTGCCGCCTGCCTGCTTTCGAACACGTGCAACAACATTGAATCTGTTCGATCGCGCACATATACCACTGCACTAAAAAGATCGCATTTTCTTAGTGGTCACACCCTTAAGAGAAAAGTTTTTCTCTCTCTTCCCTTTTTTTATAGCGAAATCATCTCTGCATGAGATGACGATCGTTGAGTCGTATTCCAACCTTCAAGGCGGTCGGGTCACTGCCATTCACCGTACCGGCGCCGGTACGGTGTGGTATCTAAGAGTCGTGTCGAAGTGCTTAATCCGTGTTAAAATTAATCAAAACTAAGTCGCACCGTGTGTGCTTTAATAACTGATAAAATAAAAGTTATAAATTACAAACGAGAAGCCGCAAGTGTTTTCATTTGGTTTTACCTCTGGATGCTGAGACGATGGTCTTGTTTTGTTTCTTTAGGTGGACAGTGCATTTGACTTTCTTTCCCGCGGAACCTTAGTGACAATAAATTAGTGTGTTTAACTTTTCCTGTGTTGATGCCGCGGAGTTTCGCTTTGTGTTTCCCTCTCGGTGCGCCTGTTTTCCCCTCAGAGACATTTTGCTGTTTGTCCTGTCGTTGTGTCCGGAGAACTGTTTTCAGCGGAAGTATGATGGAGGAGGAAGTGAATCAAGTATCCATACTGGTACATTACTTCCTCCCCACAGGTCATCTTCCATATATTTCAACCATTACCATAACACTTGGCAGGCTTACCAGAACACATAGGCTTAGCACGCAACCAAACTTGACTCTTTGAAAACTACATCTCGTAACGATTCACGCCAGGATCTGCCATGCTGAAATTTAAATTTCAACTAGCTCTCCCTAGGCTTCCCGTCCGAGATAAATCATAGTTTTCTTATTGCATTCTATTTTAGCCGTCAGTTAGGATACGAATGCATCTTACGCTCCCGACATATTCGTCGCTGCCTGTGTGGCCAAACATGCGATAAGGATCGTGTTGGCTTTTCACGCATCAGTTCTTGTAAAAAAAATATATTTCAGACATAATGTTAAACACAGAGAATAATTTTTAGCCGAACTATACGACTGTGGAATATTTTGCTAATATTTAATTGTTTTTATCATTTTCAGGCATTCAAGGCTAACATACATTAATTTCTCCCTTCCTTACCCTCGTCATATTCTTCTGCTCGCAATATCCTTTTTGACATTTAAGGATACCTAAACATCAAACAGGCGATTGTCGTGTAAAAAATTCAATTTGCGCGAATATTATAAAAAATAATGGTTGACATATAAATAGATGGTATGAATTAAAATATTATACAACGATTCCACCTTCTGCATAAAAACCATCTTGAATTTGTCCATTAAATGTACCGCTTGAAAGGAATCGGTAAACAATTTTTTTGTTAAGTTCGTAGAACCGACTCCATGCGACCCAGCTCGCCTCCCTTCGACCCTACGCAACCCCCTCGACATCGCTCGACACCGACCAACCCTTTTCGACACAGTGCGACCTACTTCGATCCTTCGATTCCTTCCTGCCCCGTAGGGGCATACTGGCACACGACGCCGCCACTCAACCATCTCGGCTTCACGCGCTTTCACAACCTCGGCTCCTCACTGAACCACAGCTACTGCGCGTAGCAAACAACCAGTAGGACGCCCGACTCCCAGGCCGGCTCCTTGCTATCCACCCGCTACTCCGAGTAGCAAACAATAGTCAGGACGCCCGCCTCTACCACCCTTACCCCACGCAAGGATTCTTCTTTCTAGGGACCCTCTTCCATCCCGCACACGCCACTTCGTCACTGCGGATGCGAGCGAATTCCCGATAGGCCCTGACCCATTCGGGCGACAAACGTGTTGCTCCAAGCGACCCACAACAGGCCAGTGGGCCACGCCGCACACCCCTTGCCCATGTGGCATCAACGCGGCAACAACGTGTCCACTCCATGTATCGACCTAGGCCCACCACGACCCAGGAACCCGTCACTCAGGACAGTTCCAATACCCCACCACCGTGCCTTCCGAAGCGAGAAGACCTACCTTATCTTTCAAGCATCTAGCCCTCCTTCCAGCACCACACCAAACTCCTCCGCCCTACCATCATTTCGTGACTACGTCGCTGGGGGAGGAGTACTGTGGGGGTTTCTCTAACCACATGGAGAACCAACCCACAATGCCAACCAATCTTGACCGCTAACAGCGCGTCACCTCAATCCAACTCCCCGTGCAAAATCTGCATTTGCATACATCCCATACTTACCAGGAACCCATTTCCCAAGCTGAAATAAATGCATATCCCAATTTACAACGGAATATTAATCATTTCCCTCAATTACATCACCCCACATATGTTTTCCCAAAATTGCTTCGGTCAACTTCCTACTTAAGTTATATTTTCTCTTTGTGACCAAGCAATCTTAATTTCCCCGAAATTCATATGCCATAACAAACGCATATCCAAATCCTCAACGGAACATTACCAACTAACTAAACCGCGCACATTTCCCCGAAATTATTTCGGTTAACATTTCTATCTAAACGATATCCCTTGCTTGCACCCAAGCCATTCCAATTTCCTCCGAAAATGCATGCCCATACTCGCTCGCATCCCCAAAGCCAATTTCCCGCTACACCTAACCAACGAAGTCAACCCAGCCTGTACTGCTAGAATTCGCTGGAACTGAGTTCTTATGCGAGCGTAGCAACTCCTCCAAAATTCTTCGTAATTGGCAGCAAGCCTAATTTCGGTATGATGCACCGCCACGACGCATTGAATGAATTATATTCATTCATAAGTCAGTTGTCTTCCAACTACCACAACGCGCGTATCGGTAGTCCCCTGTAACCGCCGCGGCCACGCGGGGGCACGCCGCGCAAGCGTGCCAAATAAAGTCCGCCCTGATGTTTTCCTTCCAACTGCCGCGGGTACAGCGTCGAAAATGAATAATAAAAAAAAAACATTCGGGCGCAGTTCGCGGATAGAAACTAGACAACTTATGACGAATCCTAAGATGAAATAAAAAGACTCTTGCGGCCGACTCCCAGGGTTTCATTTCTTTCCTTGCGCTTGCGGACACTTTCGCTGGTAAACAACTCTGTAGTGGGGCGACGGTTAACTGGTGCCATACGTTGGTACACCCGCCATCGCACCCCCACAAACCCACCTTAATTACCAAGCCAAATGTGAACGCGCTTTGTGAACTAGTTTGTTTACAGCAGTTGTCGAAACAGGCAGACCTCAGAACTGCCCTAAAATTTTTACTATTTACTAGGTGTATGCATACGTTTTTTCTGGTTTCTTTGGTAAAAAAAAATACGTAATTGTCTAGGGAAATAAATTTTTTTTATTCAAAATATTGGCCATCGACTTCTACACATTTCGCCCATCTTTCAGGTCATTTATGAATAGCATGCCTAAAAAATTGCTTGTCTTTCGCGGCAAACCATTCGTCGAGCCATTTTCCAACTTCCTCGAAATTGCTGAAGTTCTGCTCTGCGAGCGCGTACCCCATTGATGCCAAGAGGTGATAGTCAGATGGCGCCAAGGCTGGGGAGTACGGCGGATGCAGAAGGATGTCCCATCCAAGTGGTTTCAAGGTGTCTTTCACTTATTTTTCTGCGTGCTGCGCAGTTTTCGCTGGCACCATATCTTAGTTAAACCTGAAAAAGCTCATGCATATCTAGTATACTGTTTTCCGACCACGGAAAACAGGTCTCTGAAGACATGGTTCTTCGAGGAGCTGACTTAATGAATTATATAACTGGTGACGAAACGTGGGTCTATGAATACGACAGATTAACAAGCCAATTATGCCAGGGGGAAATATTATGATAAATAACCGAACTTTAAGAAATTCGTCATCGATTAATCGGGCTCGTTCTCGAAGATCTGTCGACGTGCGACTGATAACGACACTTTGTAGCATCTGGGGCGTCAGTTTCACCAATACGAATTTAAAGGCCTTCCGCCAATATTTGCAAACAGCGAAACCTTATATACATACCCTAACTGAGACCCAGGTGGATCCGTCAACTGATTCGACATATCTTCGTTGCTCAGGATACGATTTACATTCGATATTCCGTTTTAAGGGCGAAGTCTGCGTCTTCGGGCGGTCCGATCTGGCTTGCCAGAGGATGGAGGCGTTAGAACCCAACAACTTGGACATCATGTAGTTGAGGGTCGTGCTGGGGAATTCTGTTAAATTTCTTTGTTGTTTTTACCGCTTCCCGAATGAAGATCAAGCGGCGACATTTTTCGAACATCTTTCATGTACCGTCGACTGGATACAGATCAACCATCTGGCTTCTGAAATTATCGTGGTAGGCGATTTTAATGTACACAATTCCGGCTGGTTGGTGCACTCCAACAGAACCGACGAGGCTGGGAGGCAGGCGGCGATGTTCGCTTTTATGTGTGGATTTGGGTGTGGTGGGATTGTGGATTGTGTGTGGATTGGGTTTTGGGTAATGGACAAGAGATCATTTAAAACGATGTGGAAGAGAGTGGGTGAGAGTATAGAACCTTGGGGAACACCTGCATTAATTTGATGGGAGGCAGATTTGACACCATCAACAACCACTTGGATTGAACGGTCAGAAAGATAATCTCTTATACATTGGAACAGGGAATTGTTGCTGCAACATCTATTAAATAACTAGAATCAAGAGTTAGATTAGAAATTTTAGAACTTGAGTCAAGTTCATTAAAAATGAATAGATATGAGATTTTTGAAAAAAGACATTAGCCGAAAGATCAATCGTCGGCTATAATTAAGACAGGTGTCCATTGAGATAACCTCCCACTATCCACTTGGGTACGTAAGTATACCAAAACATCAGGATACAACCTTCATGTCATTCAGGACTAATGTGCATTGAGATTAACCTTTCCCCATCTGGGCTATATTTTTTCACTTTCCGCTTCGACATTCAATAACATCCGTGATTTCTTTAGTGCTTCCCCAGTTTGAGCTGCGCAGAATCCTTTTTTTAAAATATATGTTTAAAGTCAAACTTGAATTGGATTCCTGCTGCAACCTGGTTACTCCTTCATGCTTTTAATTACATTATTTTGACTTCAAACTACATCCTTCAAGACCCATCCGTTGAACATTTGTTATTTATTTAGCTTTTTAACTTCAAGAATTACACATTCACTCGCCGATCGTTCATGCGGACAGACGTATTCATCGTCTGCTCGTTGGCGAATGAAATTGAAAAATTGAATCCGTAGACATTAAGTCGTTGACGATCGATCGCGTTCACACCGAATCTTGTTGTGTGATAAATTGCGAAAATTGTAGTTACAAAAAAAAAAAAACCATACAAACACTCGCAAACACGTGTAATTTTCGCTGGATGCCGTAGTAGAAATCTGTCTTCACAGATGCCAGACAACGATCCGAGCGCTACCCGGGGAATATTTATTGGAACGGAAGAGAAGAGCCTTCGAAACTCTTCAAAACTCATCAAAGAAGACCACAAAAATGGAAAATCAAGCAAAAAACCACATTGACTACGAACAAAAGTTCCACGAAGCCGTGGAATACATCCAACACCTTACAACAGAGGTGAAACAACTCCGGGAGGAAATTCACTCTCTAAAGCAACCCAGCCAAAACAGCGACGATGCCAATATGGAGATGACGCCTTCTCCCAGCTTAAACCAAAAAAACATCTCCACCCAAACAACTATCATCAGCCCAGAAGCGTCCAAACAAGTCAAGCCAGCACCGAGTCCCCTGCCTGCCCACCACAAAAATGTTAGACCACCACCAGTCTACATAAAGAATGTGACCAGTATAATGGGAATAATTCTAATAGTAGAAAATGCCCTAGTACACCGCAACTTCACCACAAACACTAAAGGCTCCTCTGTCTCCATTGCAACATCAACTCTGGTTGATCACGAGAAAACCGTTAGAAAACTTGCGGAACTACAACACCAATTTTTTACCTTCGAACACCAACAGCTCAAACCAACAACATTCATCATTAGGCACATTGACCCAACTTGGACCAACGAAGAACTAGCGTCGGAGATCATCAGGATTTGCCCAGAGCTGAAAATCCACAGGCTGGACTATTTTCAAACTCCGTACATGCGACAAAATAACTTAAGGAACCTACGGATTATCCAAATCGCTCCAAATGAAGACACCAACAAGCTCAAACAAATTAAGTATTTGGTTACACATAAAATCAGCATCGAGGAGCCTCATAAACAAAGTATCCTTCATTGCAAGAGATGCCAAGGCTCGGGACACTTGGCGGTGGCTTGCCACCTAAATATACGATGCGGCAGATGTGCCGATGAACATCAACCAGGAGCATGTAAGGTCAATCCACAAGGTATGGAACCAGGAAAAATCCAAACCACAAACCCCGATGGATCCATTACTACTAAGGAAATCGCTGTGACATGCTGTAACTGCGGAGGTCCACATCCAGCCAATTTCTCCCAGTGGCCGCATAAATTGAGAATTCTCCAAAGAAGAACAAAACCAGCAACAACCAACAAATCCGCACCAACCAAATCCACATCGCAGAACACATTACCACAACCTACAAGGCCAGGAACATCATATGCGGATGTCATCAAAAACAATCAAAACACGCCGACGTCAAACAACCCCAACTCCATTGGTCTCAACCTGGACATCATGGGCTACATCAAGAGTCTACAAACTATGCTTCCTACATTGAAGCATATGTCGGATATCGAAAAAAAGGTCAGATTCTCTGACTTATAACCTCCCATATTCTTTCCCTCAATGTCTGAACTAACTATAGTCGCCCTCAACGCAGAGTCTATATACTCCAACATCCGTAAGCAACACTTACGGTTGTTTGTTAAAACCTTCTCCCCAGACATCCTTCTCCTCTCAGAAACGTGGCTTAAGTCCAACTCCCGACTATACATCCCCAATTATACATTTATTTCCAACCCCAGAACTACTGGATCCCATGGAGGTACCGGCATCCTAATAGATAATAAACTTCAATTCACCGAAATCAGGTTCGCCAATGATTTCAATATTGAATACACGGCAGTTAAACTTTTTTGTGAAAACAAAAAAGTAATCATAATAACATCCGTTTACATCCACCCAACACGAGAACCAGACTTTCCTGACTCTGACATATCTCAAATAATCAGACAGTCTCTCCCCGCACCATTCATAATCGGTGGAGACTGGAACGCTCGACATACAGCATTCAGCGACATAAAGAATAACAAATACGGTTGCCAACTTTTGGACCTCCTCTCATCTCACCCATATACGTACGTCGACAGTCCAATGCACCCAACTCGTGTCACAAACTCGACGCAGTCAACAATTGACTTCTTTCTCAAGTCGGCTGATGTCTACTCAACGAGCCCCCCCACAGTATCCTTCCTCTTTCCCTCTGATCATGGTTCGGTTTACACCTCGATCAAAGTTCCCTCCTTCGAACTGCTGTACTCACACAGTCCTGTTCCGAACTTCTCCAAGACTAACTGGAAAAAGGTCAATAGAGACGCCGCCGAAAGTTTTTCTAATTTGCAAATCCCCGAATCTTCTAACCTAATCCCTGCTGATATCGATCGAGCAGCCCTAACAACTGAGCAGACGCTCAAGGATGCCCTCATCAGCAATACACCCACCACCATCCCTCATAATCATTTAGGAAAACCATTACCCAGCATCCTAACTAAATTGCTGCGTCTCAAAAAACAACTCCGCCGAAAACTTCATATAAGATTTTGCCCCTTTATTAAAAGTTAGATCCAACTCCTGACCACCCTAATAAATGAACATTTAAAAAAGTTCGCGGATCAGACTTATACCTCTACACTTAACAATATTAAACCCAATCGTGATCTCTTCAAAAACATCAACCGACTAACTGGTCGGAAGTTTAAACCGGGAATTGATCACCTCACCAACCCATTCAACAATAATCTTATCCAATCCGGCACGGACATAGCCAATTGCCTTGCTGATCACTTCTCAAAAATCCATCAACAAAATGATTCCCTCTCAGTCCCCAATTTTCGAAAAACTGTCAACGAATATATTTCACACAGGTTACCCGCATCTTATACTCCTTTCATCCGAGAATTTAACGACACAAAGAAGGCGTCACATCCTTCAGACACCACCACATTTTTAACCACAGATGAACTCATCAAGTTCCTAAAATCACGACCCAACAAAAAATCTACCGGTATAGATGGAATACCACACCTTCTATTTAAAAGACTTCACCCGCCAAATCTACTTCCCATTCTAGTCTTTCTTAACCATATCATAAATGCTTCACATTTCCCAGAGAACTGGAAAATTGCGGTAGTAATTACCGTTAAAAAGTCCGGGAGTTCCAATAACACCTCCAACTTTCGTCCGATATCTTTATTGAACACCCTAAGCAAAATATTGGAATGTAAGATCTATCAAAACCTTCTCTCGTTTGCCAGTGATAACTGTTATATAATTAAAGTCAATTAATTATCACTCCCCCTTTGAATTGTTAACATCTCGTGTCCTTATGCACATATCCTTCCCATATCCTTCCCTTCCCTCCAAATTGCTAATTTCCTATTCTCTTTACAATAGAATATCCCCTTTACAATAGAATCTAATTTAAATAAAAGTAAACCCCAATCTACAACCCCACTCACATTACAATGGTCAATTGCCTTCTAATAGCCATAGTCGCCCCCTATTAGCCATTTCGACTGCTTCCCCGAAATGACAATCGTGGAAGTGGAACGAAAAAGCATATGTGGCGAGAGTCACGAGATTGTCCTTTCTCTTGTTAATTCAGTGGTCGACGTGTGCGGTCGTGCGGTTCGTTGGCAAGAAACCTAAATTTGAATAAATTGCAACTGAAAAAGGCGTGCGATAATTACATTGATAATTTTAAAATACATACATAAAATATTGGATTAATGTAAAAGACAGTTGTAAAAGAATTGTGTGCGCGTGCGATAATTACATTGATAATTTTAAAATATATACAAAAAATGTTTGGACAAATGTAAAAGGAAAACCAGAGTTCGTATTTGGGACGCCTCTACTTTCAAGACAACGCGGGGGTAAGTTCTGTGACACAGTCATAAACAAAATATTAATTGTTGAAGAAAATAAATCCAACATAACGCTCTCATCCCTACTTCTCAGTTTGGCTTTCGTGAGCGACACTCTACTTGCCATGCGGTACTAAAACTTACACACGATGTCACAACTGGTCTAGAAAACCAATGCCCTACCGTATGCATATCTCTCGATATCTCCAAAGCATTTGATTGTGTCTGGATCTCAGGACTTCTTTGTAAGCTGCACTGCTTATTTGGTCTGAATTCCAACATCACAAAGCTCCTAGCATCTTATCTATCTGGGAGGAAATTCATGGTCGGAATAAATTCTTCCCTCTCACAAACTCAGAACATAACCGCAGGAGTTCCCCAAGGATCCATTCTTGGACCACTTTTATATCTTCTATACACATCCGATATTCCCCAACCTCCACCTAGTGTTGTAATGCTAAATTATGCTGACGATACTTTAATCTACTCTAGCAGTAGATTTGTCAAAGCGGCAAGAAACCGCGTTAACAACTTCCTCGCGCTCATCCCAGCATACTTTAACAAATGGAAAATTCGCCTCAACCCAACCAAAACCCAGCTAACAGTGTTTAAGGGCAAAAACGCTCACTGCACAAACAACACTAAACGTTGCCACAATAAAATTAAACTAAATCTTAATAACACCCTCATAAAACCTTCCAAAACCCTAACATATTTGGGAGTAACCCTTTCCAACAACTGGTCATTCTCAACCCACATCAAAAATTCTCTTCAAAAAGCCTCAATACAGCTTAACCTGTGCAGACGAGTAGACGAGTGTTATGGAAACCTAAAGGCCTCTCTCTTAAGGTCAAACAGCTCATCTCCAAACAGATAATCAGACCTACTCTTACATACGCCTGCCCATTATGGTACCACATCTCACCCTCCCAAATGGAGAAATTACGAGTGTTTGAACGAAAATGTTTCCGGGTTATCACTGGCTTACACCGCAAAACCAACTCATATAGATACCATTGTGACAACGATCTTTACAATACCGCAGGCATCGAACGACTGGATAGACGGATCCTAGAACTGTCGATAAATTTCATAGAAAACCTTCCTAACAATCCTAAACCGATAATAACGGACCTACCATCACCCTCGTTCAATACGGGAGCTCACTACCGAAATTGTCTCCAAATCAGGACCCTCTTCGCCGCAGGCAGACTGGTTAACGATCTAAACGAGATCGTGTACCACAACACCGAAATGGCACCCAATCATTTCAAATACAGCAACATCCAACCATTATTCAAGATTCTTACTTTTAACACAGAATTGAGTGGCAACCCGTCCTTCAAGAACACTCCTGACCATATCCCTTACTATCCTCAATCCCAACGAGAAATCCCACATCCATAACTAAAAATTGTTATTATTTTTAAGTCAATTTCAAATTGTCACTATCATTGCAATATCAAATATTGTAAATTGTAAATAGGATTAGATTTAGTTAGATTAAGTTATGTTAAGTAATTTTAAGTAGGCTAAGTGAAAATAAACAGAGTTCCTGGTTTTTTTTTCTGACCTTTTCCAGGAAAGCAAAATTACCAATATATATAATTCCCAGGATATCTTAAGCACATATAAAAAGAATTGTTTGAAAAATGTTAACAAATAGAATGTAAACACTTATTATGTAACCAATCTATTATAAGTTAGCTGTATTACTTATTGTAACTATTAATTTTTGGTCAAATAAATGCAGTTTTAAAAAAAAGAAAAAAAAAATTCAAGAATTACTCCAAGGCATGACGCAGTAGAAAGAGCGGCTACTGTTGGAACATAATTTTAATCTCCAGAGTGCATGCCGAATCATTCGCTCGTCGTTCGTCAAGCGACAAACATCGTAAGACGGTGAGCAGTTCTAAAACAAAGAATATCGAGTGCGTGTGTGCGTGAATTCGTAAATAAACTGTGTTTTTCGCAGTTCGGCCGGCGTTGCACGGCGAAAAAAAAAAAAACGAGTGTGTGTGTGTTTCGAACCCAAAATGGGCAAGACGAAGAGCGTCGAATTAAAAATGGCACACTCATGTGTAGTCGCTAATTCAAAAACAATCAAAAAAATTACCAAAAGGAAGAACGAAGTGTCAATTATATATTATATAAAGTCCGCTCAAACCTGTCAATGGAATGACAAAAATCAAATGCGATGAAAAAAACCGTCACAGAAGAAAATATACCTGCCAAGGATACTTGTTACTCAGGAGCAGGGAACAAATTTAAGGAATTGGAGATACTGGAGTCAAACATTCCCGAAGGAGACGATGACAGCTTAATTGCTGATCTCATCAAAAAACGCGAAGAACTTTCCAAACAAGTACAAGCAGCCCTGGAAGAGCGAAACAAAAGACGGAATGAAACCGAAGCAAAAAGAGAGCAAAAAACAAATCACCAGCGGCAGCATCAACATTCGCTACAAATAAGCGAAACAATGGACGATCAACAACAGCATCAGAAACAGACAAAGACAGCCAAGGACGAGCAACAACAGCAACCAAAAAAGGAAAAAATACCTCCAATTGTCATCAGTTACATAGAAGCGAAAGATTTAATGAAGTTGGGCGAGTTGACTTGTAAAGATTTTAAAACAAAAAGAATTAGTGCTGAAAAAACTAGAATTTTGTGCGAAGACCTAGAAGGTTACAATAAAGTAAAGTCTGCTTTGGGAAGGGCAAAAACCGAGTACTATACGTACACCCCAAAATCAGAAAAATCAATTTCCATGCTCTTAAAAGGAGTTGATCCTTCGTTCTCCCCAGAGGAGATACTCGAGGAATTAAAAACGGTTGAAACAGCTAGTTTAAAATTTACAGGTATAAAACCGTTTTCAACTGCGAATTCTATAAAGTGCAACCGCAAATTGCCTTTCTACATTGTATCTCTAAGTCCTAATAGTAAAGTTGATGCGCTTAGACATATAAAATGTCTAAGCCACCAAATTGTAAGCTGGGAAAAAAATTAGAAAATCTGAGCGCGTACTGCAATGTATGCGCTGTCAACGACTTGGACACGTTGCATCAAACTGCAATATGAAATTCAGATGCGTAAAATGCCTCGCTGACCATAACATGGGCGAATGTCCGCTTGGAAAGGAACAGCTTCCGGATAGGGAAACACTGTCATGTGTACTATGTAAAAATACAGGACACACGGCAAATTTTAGGGGTTGTCCCAAATTTCAACATATGAAGTTAAAATGGGAATCAAACCAAAAGCAAGTGGCAGAAGAGAAAAAAATTAAAACTCGTTCTTATAATAATTTCTTTGCCCCGCGTGTAACATATGCACAAATCACGGGCAATTCTATGCAACGAGCCCCCGTGGAATCTTCACATACCAATGGGCGAATACCGGCAGTAGATGCGCAACCTGAGATATTAAATATGATATCGGTCATGCAAACACAATTTGCTAATTTTCAAAAAATATTGACGGAACAAATGGCCCGAATAGATATGCTCTGTTCGGCTGTATTTTCAAATAACTCCTTCCATCAAAATCTTTAACCCTCTAACTGAACTAAAACTAAAAATTATTTCGGTGAACGTAAATTCACTAATACACATAGACAGAAGAGATAATCTAGGCAACATGCTTGAAGTCGAATCCCCTGATGTACTTTTGGCTAGTGAAACTAAACTAAACCAAAGGCACAAAATTGTCTATAAAAACTATAAGATAATCAGACGTGACAGGCCACATTCTACTCAAGGGGGTGGGGTTGCAGTTTTAATTAAAAAAGGTCTTTATCATAAGGTAATTTATAGTACAGAAGTACACAAATTTCAGGTGCTGGAAGCCTGCATAATAGATATTCCGTTGAGAAGTCAAAAGCACCTGTATGTGGTCTCCATTTATGCCCCTCAAGCTACCCAGTGTAAGCAATTTATCAATGAAATTGATATACTATTACGACACCTGAAATTAGACTCGGAAAACAACTATTTCCTAATAGCGGGTGATTTCAACGCCAAGCATAGTGCTTGGGGTAACTTAACCACGAACAGAAGGGGCAATGCTTTATATGATTGGTGGCAAATGAATGCTATCGAGCGCAGATTAGAATTGTACGCCACAAGTACACCGTCTTACCCTAAAGGAAATTCATTTCTGGATTTACTTATGATCGACGATCGAATAAACTTGCCAGGCACAGATCTAACTACGCGAAACTGTCTCCGCACAATCGATTACGATAGCGATCACTGCGGATTTGGAGCCATAATTGAAGTCCCAAATGAACAATATTCACTAGAGCAGTTCGACCAGATCCACTCTTTCAATTTTCGAAAAGCTCACTGGTCACGCTTTGATCGATTAATAAAAAAAGAACTTCGTAACAGTGCCATAGACCCACCAACTATTAGAAACCTCCATAACGACGAAATCGATCATTACTTAACAACATTGGACGATATTATTACCAATGCAATGAATCGTTCTATACCTAAAGTTCCCCATACCGACGGTTATACTAATAAGTACAGGACATCAGCAATTGACGCTTTGTATAAGCAAAAGAGCATTATGCTCTCAAAGCTGAAAAGACTTTATAGACAGTTCAGCGACCCAAATAGTCAGGAAATACGAACACTTAAGTCCCTAATCAAAAATCTCCAAAAATTGATCCGTGATAATTACCGTTCAAGTATAAATGAAGAGTGGAAGAACAAAATTCAAGCCATTCAAGCTAGCGGATCGAATATGTTCCAACAAATCAATAAAACTTTTCGAAAGAAAGATCACAATGACATTCCATATTTGCGAGTCCCACGGACTCCTGAGAATTGTCAAGCAATGCTGAACTCAGGACTCAATCTGGAGCATATCAACTCCAACGAAGAAGTAATATTAGTCGAAGACCCACAAGACAAAGTGAACTCAATTGGTGCATGTTTCGAAGCAGTATACAGAGTGAACGAATCCACTCACTCCAATACGATCCTCGAAAACAACGCATTCCAGACCTACAGCGCACTGAGAAACCAAATTTGTACCTGGCGGAACCAAAACCCTAGTTTTACCACATTCAGTGAAAATAACAGAGCGGACTCTCCCAGGAGTAATCAGAATATGAATATGTTTGTGAGTAAGGATGAACTTACGAACATCCTAAAGTCAATAAAAAGCAAAAAGTCTTCTGGGACAGATAGCATCCCAAATGTAGTTTTAAAACATTTGCCTCCTGAAGCGGTAAAAATCTACACTACGCTATTCAACAACGCCTTAAATAAGGCGCACTATCCAACCCACTGGAAAACTGCAATAGTCCACCCCATCCCTAAAAAGGGCAAAGACAGGACCAATCCAACCAATCTTCGCGCGATTAGTTTGCTGCCAAATATCAGCAAGGTTTTCGAGAAGATCATAAACAAAGCACTGATGAACTGGTGTGATGAAAATGAAATCATCCCCAACAACCAGTTTGGCTTTAAAGCGGGACATAGTACGGTGCATGCCGCGTCAAAGCTTGTTTCCGACATACAATGGAACAATACAAAGCGCCAATGCACAGGTGCCTGCTTACTTGACTTTGAAAAGGCTTTCGACACCGTGTGGTTAGAAGGACTTATTCATAAGTTAGAAAACCTGAGAATGCCTCATTATCTATTGTACAACATTTACGAAATGATAACGGACAAGCAGTTTGTGGTAAAATGCGGAGATATATTCTCAAGCAAGACCTTCAAAATTACAAACGGTTTACAACAAGGGGCGGTGAATTCTCCCATTCTGTTTAATATTTACACCAGTGATCTAGTGGGTACGCTTAACAATGCCATTGCATACGCAGACGACATTGTGGTATACAGAACAGGAGAGAAAATAGATGTCGTCAATAGACTTCTCCAAGACGACTTCAATAAAATAAAACGTTTTTGTAATGACTGGAAACTACAAATTAATTTCCACAAAACCGAGACTATCCTTTTCAGAACACCGCTCTCCAGGGCCTCTCAGGACACAAAGCACAATTGGAAAAACTTCTCTATCGTAGGGAATAATAATCTCCCACTACAAGTGAAAACTGTAGTCAGAGAGAGAGAGAGAGATCTTTTATTTCGTAATAATATTTTCAAAAAAAAAGTCTGTGACCGCACATTTTACAATTCAGAGATTTGATAAGTTATATCTTACAACTGAAACATTATCTTGGATAAAGAAAAGAAAAATATGTATAATTAATAATTAAAAGAATAAATCGAAGGAAAATACGAAAAAGAAAAACCTTCATTTAAAAAAAAAAAAAAAAAAAAAAAAAAAAACAATAAAAAAAAATAAAACCAATAATAAATAATATAAAATGTAAATATTTACATGAAATTATGACAAATTAAGCAAGAAGCTGGGTTATGAGAGGATTTTCAGAACTTTCACAGCTGATGTTAAAGTTATATACTAGTTTACGAATTCTTTCAGAAATCAATTCAACATCCGCCCTTCCGTGGAGACTTAAGGTTGAATAGTGCCAAGGGAGGTCTAGCATCATTTTCAAAACTTTGTTTTGTGATACCTGTAACTTCTTTAAATGGCACCTTGCAGCGTTACCCCATACTGGACACCCATATAACAGTATAGCTTGGAAAATAACTTTATGAATAATAATCTTATTTTCATTTGTGAGTAAAGACTTGCGATTAATAAAAGGGTAAAGCATCTTAATAGCAATACTCATTTTATTAAGAGTACTTTGAATATGTTGTTTAAATGTGAGTCTTGTATCGAGATGAACTCCGAGATACTTTACGGATTGCTCCCATGCAATCGTGGTACCATTTATTTGCAGCTGACTGCTGGGAAGATAGCAAGCTTTTCTCTTTCGGGTAAAAAAGATGGCTTGTGTCTTCCCAACATTTAGCTTGATTTTCCATTTCATATAATATTTTTCAAGTATCTCGATCGCATGCTTTAGATTTGTCTCAACGTTGAGAGAAAATTCATGCGACGCAAATACTGCAGTGTCGTCAGCGAAGATAGCTGATTCACACTGCGGTAGATTTGGAAAATCCGAAGTGTAGATATTGTACAAAGCTGGACCAAGTACTGAGCCTTGGGGGACGCCACAATCAAAAAATATCAATCTAGAAACATCACAATTGACATGAACCTGAAAACATCTATTGGATAAGAAACTCTGGACGACCTTACACAAATACAAAGGAAAGTCGGACTGTATCATTTTATATATTATCCCATTGTGCCATACGGAATCAAAAGCTTTTTCAATGTCTAACAATATCATGCCCGTTGATTGACCACGTGAACGATGGTCTAGAACATGGCTGCAAATTCGTTTAACCTGGTGCGAGGTGCTGTGAAAGCGTCGAAATCCAAATTGGATATCGGGGAAAATATCTTTATCTGAAACAACTTTTAAAATATGTTGTTTCAGGATTTTTTCAAAAACTTTACTTATGTTGCTAAGTAAACTAATTGGCCTGTAACTTTCAGGTTTATCTGGGGCTTTTCCAGCCTTAAGGATAGGTACAACCATTGCTTTTTTCCAACATTGAGGAAAGTATTGACATTTAAGGCATGCATTGATTATAAATGTTAAGTATTTAATTCCAATATGAGGCAATTGTTTTAGATAGGCATTCTTAACTTTGTCTAGTCCTCCTATTTTTCGTGTTTGCAAGCACTTGATTACATTTCTTACGTTTTCTTCTTCTACAAATGCATTTAGAGGAGTTAATTCGTTTGTGGTGTCGAATCTTTCGATTCTGTTACCGACAAGTTCATTAGTTTCAAATTCACCCAAATGCTGAGAGACCAAGTGATTTTTTGAAAAACTTGTTCCAAATAGGTTTGCTTGTTCAAAACCTGTGAAAAAAGTAGTAGAAGAATCCTTCAGAAATGGTATTTTACGGTTTTTATTCTTGATTAACTTCACTACATTCCAGAACGGTTTAGCATTTTTATCCATAACGCTCAGTTTTTTGTTCCATTCTCTATTACGATGGATTTGTATCTGGTCAGTAATGCGCTCATTAAAATGGGAAACCATTGATCGAGAAAAGGGCTGACGGTAATTCTGCCAGTTTCTTCGATGAATGTTTCTCACTTTAATAAGCTCTAAGATATGGATTGGAAGTTTTTTAAAAATATCTTTTTTTACTCTTTTGGGAATACTTTCATCAACCGAAGAAATTATAGCTTGTGTAAAGTTTTGTACAATAAGGTCAACATCATCTTTACAAGACACTCTTTCAAGATTTGTAGTACTATTTTGAAGGCTCATTTTAATCTTTGATTTGAATGAATTCCAATTAGCATTCTTCATGTCCAGGAAATATTGAATCTTTCTTTCACCCAACCAAGAAAGGTTACAAAAAACTGGATTATGATCTGAACTGAGAGCACTTAACGAAACGGGTTCTGTTATAAGACCAGGGACATTTGATACAAACAAGTCAAGGACAGAGGGGATGCCACGAGAACCTGCGGGAAAATAAGTTGGACAAGGTGGATAAAAAATATTAATTGGTAGTGCCAATGAAAGGGCAGCCAATATATTGCCCCAAGCATTTGCTCTTACACACCCCCAATCTCTATGCCGGCAGTTAAAATCACCACCTAATAGAAATTCACCATTCATTGTGAACAACTTTTTTAAATCCTGCTTGAGCCATTTTCTTTTAATATCCGACGAAGATCCACCAGGGAAATAAACAGAATAGATTTTTACTGTCTTATGGTTTCTTAACTTAATCATTACACCTACATTCTCCACAAGCCTAGTTGGAATTACACGTAAAAGCGAATGTTGAATTGACTTCCTGATAAGAATCGCCACTCCCCCACCCCTTTGGTCTACTCTATCAATGCGATAGCAGTTAAAGTCAGATGATGGGAGTCTTATATCAAAATTAAGCCAAGTTTCTGTTACTAGAGCAACATCAACTTTATAGCTATTTAAAAAGTTTAAAAAGTCATGAAATTTATTACGTATGCCTTTAGCATTCCAAGTAATTATTTTTATATGTGTATCTGCCATTTTACTTAACATTATTAGTGTATAAAAACTTAGTGGCTAAATGCGCGATCACATTAAATTGTTCTATTTTCGTTTTACAAACTGATAAATTTGAGATCATTTCCATGCACAAGGAATTTAGTTCCTCGATTGTGAAGAGTGCTGAATTGTTGTTGGGTAAATTATTGTTATTGTTTGATGAAGAAGCGCCGCGTGAGTCATTTCCCCATGCATTAATTGTTGGTGGTAAACTTTGAATTTGCGGGCTTGAATTTGGAAAGCTTTTGCTCGGAGCATTGGTTAGTCCCAGTCGTCGCTGTGGCTGTGGAAGCGTAGGAAAATCACTCATAGAGGCAAACGAAATCGGTTTTTGGCAAGCTTGATGATTTGAAATTTGAGTTGATGCAGCGAAATGAGTTCTTGGATGGATCTTGGATCTTCCAGATGATCTTTCTTTTATTTCTAAGTATTTAGATCTACTGGTGCATGTGACGTCAGTAGCTTTATGATTGCCGTTGCAGTTGGCACATTTATTTACCGAAGCGTTATTACATTCGCTTGTTTTGTGTGAACCAGCGCAAGTAGCACAATATGTTTTTATGTGACAATTTCTCTCACCATGTCCAAACATTTGACAATTAAAGCATTGTGTCACCTTACCTTTGATTTTCCTTTGGAAGTTCCAGCTCACTTGGGTATGAAAAATTGAGCGATAATTTTTTTTTAAGTTCACTTAATTTAATTGTTCCATTTTCAAAGTGAATGAGATAAAAAAAGTCAGTAAATTTATCATGTTTTTTTTTCAATTTTTTTAACATCAGAACATTTTAAGCCAAGCGAAATGAGTTCAGCTTTGAGTTCATTAGTTTTTATATCATCCAGTCCATACAAAATAACTTTGAAAGTTTTAGCACTTTTAATATCATGAGAAAAATATTGACAGTTATCCTCTTTTAGTTTTTCTAACACAATATTAAATGATTCAATAGTTCCGAACATTATTTTTATACCAATTGTTAATTTTTTTATTGAATAACTGGATATTTTAAGCTTTTTCATGAGGCTATGCACATATTCTGGTGATTTTTGCAGCACTTTGATTGGTGGCACATACACTTTTCTGATTATTGGCGAATCAGTTTCGTCCATTTCAGAATTATCTGTATCTGGATGGCATTGTAGGGGAGTGAATTTATTACGGTAGGGGTTTTTACCAAGCCCACTTGTTGGATGCATAGTGGAACGAAGTTTTTTATCCGAGGACAAGCAATTGTCCCCGGTATCAGGCGATCTATCGCGTTTGGGAATGGTTGTAATGAGAACTCGCGACCGAGATGAACACGTCAAACGCAGTCGAAAGCTCCGGGTGAACTGATGTTCTATTCCGAAGCAGCATTCTCAATCCAAAAGTTAAAATAATTTCATATTCGGCATTCATCCGACCAGTGTTGGTCTATGGCTGTCCAATATGGTACAATATATCCCCATTCCACATGGAAAAGATTCGCGTGTTCGAGAGACAGTGTTTGCGTTTCTGCCTCGGACTTAATAGAACACCAGAGTCACGATACCAGAAATTTTACCCTAATAAAACCCTGTATGATAAATCAGGACTAACTAGGATAGACAACTTCATTATAAAAATTATTCGTGTCCACATTGCAAGGGCAATGTGCAGTGTAAATAATCTTATCGCGGGAGCATATTACCCGAACGATATGTATCTGGAGAGTACCCTCCAGAACGGGTTCATTCCCCCAGAGGCGTTCCTCTTCTTGGACGGAAAAGGTCTTTTGGCGGTTCGATGTTGATTAACTTTGGCGGTGTGTTTTGGTGTATGTTGTAAGTGTCCCGCTAAACACTGTCTACGAAAGCGATATCCACACCGGAGCACAAATGGAGCGAAAACAATTGCCAAAAACAAACACTGAAGGTTATAGATCCAGTTTAATTTACTTTATTTGTCTTAATAACTGAGTTCGGTGGTAATTCCGAAGGATCACAATTTTTCATTACACTACAATGACTTAACGTACGTGAACGAGCGACACACGCGAGGCGACAACCAGTTCGGTGGTAATTCCGAAGGATCACAATTTTTCATTACACTACAATGACTTAACGTACGTGAACGAGCGACACACGCGAGGCGACAACACACATTTTCGCGACGGCACGATCGGTAACTCAAAACGATCGTGGTTCGGACTCCATTACAAAATAAACCCTTTTGGGTACTTCTCACAAACAACTCTACTTCGACTCCTTTTCCTTAACTGGAGGTTTTCTAACGATGCCGTTTCGACCTCAACATCCCAACTCCTTGTCTCCTTGACGACCGCTTGTGAACTACCTAATAGATCTGATGTCTCGAGCGTTCGGGGTAGACTCCTGTCCCTCACACAGATATCCAGATTGCAAACTGGTATCTGTATCTGTACGGAAAAATTTTTCTATTCGATCTGCTAACAGAATTCCGGAAATCTCTGTTAACAACATGCTATTTCATCCCAGGGGTAATTTCCTATTTTCCTGAAAGGGGAAAGTCATTCCTTGCATACATCATTATCATTGGTGATAGAATTTCATTTCCACGGCCTTCTGTTTGCACAGAACATCTGGCGCCCAGACCAGAGATATTCGGCGATTGTTTTGACGTACAGTCCGTGGGTCTTACTTGAACTTGGTACCCGGAATCGAAATCCATTAGATCTTTATAATGGTGTGAAATTCTAGCGTGGCCGTGGGACCGAAGTATTGCCTTTGTTGGCTTAACTCCTCATAAATCATCGCATATCTCGTTGAGATATTTTTGATTGCGATAGGTCGTGGCTGGCTTCTGTTGTTCAACGGATTTGGGTGGTCCTTGCATTAGATTACCCGAACGTGCATCCGTTGCTCGGCGCATTCTTTGATGATAGCAATTCTTTTGTATTGAATTTCGGAATTGCCGGTTCGATGATATGTTCCTGGGCGCAGGCAGCATGTATGGCATTTTGGGAATTGATTTTTTTTTAGGAATAGAACGAATGGATGTTTATACCTTTGTTTCGGGCATGAAGAGTTATAATTGTTGAGCTTGACCTAAAAAGCTTTGGGGACGTTCAGTTCCTTGCTTTTTGGTGTCGGTCTCAACGTTGGCTGCGAGTTGCAGGCCCTATCGTGGGACTTTGGGGCACGCGTCTGTGGGCGCGTGCAACGCTCTCAGGTAAGTAAGTTCTTTGAAGGTAGGAACCTTACCTGCGCAGAATTGTGCGTTCGTAGAACGCTACAGTCTTATCCAAGATGAGGGTGGAATACCTATTATATACCACGCGTTCCGTGGTGCTAGGGATAAACGAATTGTCCACAATAGCGATATCTCTAATAGGCCAGACCGACTTCGATTCAGTACGGTGATCAGTGAAAGAGATAAATCAATAAAAGACCGAGCCAACCCCAACTGGTGGTGGCTCCAAAACGAAGAAAGGACTTCACGTCCTCAGATATAATATTCACCTTTGGCGCAGCTTCCTCCCTTCCTTTCCTTTGCCCTCCTTCCCGTTAACTTCTGTTATTTTATCTTTTTTATTTTCATTAAGCACTTATTATTTTGTTTTTAAAATTTTTGCATCCTCAAAAAAAAAAATCTTTATTTTTTTGTCATAATGCCTCTAAAAGAAGAAGAGGTAGACCTCTAAGATAATAGTCTATTTTTTTTTATAAAGTATGTGTATTATATTAAGAATAAATAAAAGAAAATGTAACCTGAAAGGCATAAATTAAGCATATAATATTGTATAATTTAGAGTGCTTCTGAAGAGCCAGTAAATTACATTATGTAGTAAAAATTATTAAGATAGGTTTAGCATTTAGACTAAAATTGTAAAACATAAAAAAAGACTTTGTGAATAAATGCGTCTGCAAACAAACAAACAAAGAGCATGCCGAAGTTTTGTGAACACAACACGATCCTTCTTTGTTCGAATACGCGATAACATTCAATATTTTATTGTGTGCATGTTAACCTGCTTGAAATCACTCTACCGATACTCTGTTTTATTTCCTTTTCTGCATCACTGATGGCAACTGTGCGCTGACAAGTTGAGCAGTGCAGTTCTAATCAGCGATATTTTGGTAGTCGCTGGTAACACATTACAAAACATCCGTTTATTAATCTGCCACAAATTGTATGAAGACTGTGGGATGAAAGGAATGAAAAACCGCGCAACCTGTGTCCTGAATAGAGAAGCTGAATCCCTAGAAACCAAATATGTGCGATTATTCAATTCAGTTCAGTTCTTGGAATTAATACAATAGTTTGCCAATTAAAAGAATGACTACATTTCTATGACTTCCCTCCAGAAGAATGTGTCTCCTCTGTAAGCAACTAAACAGAAAAGATTTTACGGATTCCCCATCAATGGCTTATAGTTAAAAGCAACAAAGTTCTCTTGTCAACGGAGAAAAAGCCAATTGGATGGGTTTTGAAAGCACCCTTTCTTCTTTTTTCTCCCTCCTTGAATTGAAGTTGGCGAATTGATGCTGTAAATAGCGATTGGGATGATAAATATCTTGTACCACATAAATTATTTTCTCAGTGGCATTTCTATTTTCAATTAATTATCAATATCATTAGAAAATTCGATTTCAGAAGACTAAACTTTCTCTAATTTTATTTTCTGAAATAATTTCATCTTAAAAGCTGACAAAGATGCTTTAAGGAGAATGCGAGATTATTGACAATGTTTAGTTTTCTAGCTTTTATTGCTTTTTATAAATTATATTCCTTTTTAAAAATACGATGACGTACATCGTCTTAGATTAAAATACTGCAAACTAGTTACAAAACATCTCATTTTTTAATCTACACCACTGAATCTTTACGACTGATTGAAGAAGAGGCAAACCTGTCAATCCAATAAAGATGTTCAGAGATATGCTTGTGTTAGACTGTCAACATTCTCTAGAAAAACAGAAAAAAAAACCATTCGAATTTCTACCGAAGAATTCGTTAGACCAAGTGATTTCACTTTGCAATTGTACTCCAGATTACCGCCAGAATGAATTTCGTAAATGTTCATTTTTAAATCCTATTGAAAGATTTTCTCCTGGATTAAATTCCTCATTAGATGACAACTTCGTCATTAAAAAATGTTACCGATTAGAGAAACTGATTTATCGTTTAAATTGCACTGATTAGGCCCTGTAAGTAGGGCGGTACAATATACTCACAGCAAGGTCGGCTTGTCGTAAGAGGCGAGTGGAAGGTGGCTGAGGGGTAGGTGGGGTCCTGTCCCCTTGTCGCCCGTTGAAATACCACCCCCTCAAGCTTTAGGTTCCATGATATGGTCGGGAGAAATTCCTAGCCATCTTTCGGAGCTTGGCTGATGGACGATGGACCGGTTCGAGAAAAGGTTGGCTTAGGTGGTAGTCGGTGTCAAGATGAGATACCAGTCCGTCACGCTGTACATTCCGCGATGTCATCGGGAGAAATCTGCGACGATGTTTCGGATGTGTGGCTGATGGCCCGAACTGACGCGGAGATAAATCATGATGGTACTGTGTGGGTACAAGGTCGCGGCACCGGCATGGATGCGAGTTCTACCTCGTCCCACTAACACTCCGCTGTTCGACAAGGTTTCGCCAAACCGAATTGTCACTTTACTAAAAGGAAGAGAAACTGTTCACCACATCCAGCACTTTGAATAAAACACACGGGGTATTTTTATTCTTTGTAACTATTGTCTTTTATTTGGTATATACTAAAGGTGGCCAAGTAGACTGTGGAATAATTCATCGTTTGTAAACACAAGTTGTTTTCGATTAGGCACAAGTAATTTCTAACATCTAACGAATACAATTTGATAGAACACATTCTTTAAATGATGTTGAATAACTGATACAAAGCAATAATGTAACAAAAATTGCACGGAAATAAAGACAACGCTTATAAAAGAAAACCCGACTCCTGGTTGTAAAACGACTCTAATGTGAACGCGTCCCCGGCGGTACGGGGAGCGGAAGACGAGCTCGGTCAGGTGATGTTAAACGACTCAATAGAGGGTTGGAATCTGGATCTTGATTCACCCTCGATTCGGTGGTGGTGAATATCCTCTCGGCTAAGGATATGTTTACCTACCACAACAGAAACGTAAAGTCTCTCTTTGTGGAATGGAAAACCAGATCTCGTAATGAAGATCATGGTGTATGCATGTATGCATGATCGTACTGATCACAGTGTTTATCGATGCATTTGAGCAAAGGATAAAGGAAACCTGAAACGAGGGAAAAGGTACGAAGGGAGAAGCGACCTAAGGCATCGGCCTGTAATGAGGGTCGGCTAAATAAATAAGCTGCCACTCATTAGGTGTGAAATGTGTAGCGGTTCCGCCAAATCCTACGGTCTACTTACCTGAAAAACCCCCATAACTACTACCCTACTCCCTTTAGTTTGGTAATGCAACAGTATTAGTACCTAAAAATGCTGCACGCATTTAAGAGATCAAATCTATGATCTTTAAGTCCCTGTAAAGAAAACTTACCTTCATGCATTCTCTTCGCATACCATTGCTCCTTAAGATTTCTTTATTAACTTACCAGGAATTGCCAATCAATTTCGGCATCTACGTCGCCAGTCAAATTCCCTTAGATGAATTCCTGTAAACAAAATAATTCGGATTGCATTCAATGTAACCGTCATGACGGGGACCATAAATATCGCGCCGTCTATTTTCCCAGCCGCGTCTTATACCTTTTCATACACATTGCCTGGCAACCTTTTTTGTTTGTCTTATCAATAAACAACCCAAGCAGCTGCATATAATTAGCGCAATAGACGCCGAAACCAAATTCTCCAGCATTTCCTAATGCAAATATGAACCCGGTTTCTACTGCAGCCAGAGATGCCATAAACATCCAATTTGCTTTAAGCACCTTTTTCTCCTAACGTCGAAAATAGCGACGAGGCATCGTGTAAACAATGACCCGCATTATCAACGGCGCATTTGGTCATTTTTCCCTATTGTCCTTGCCGCCTGCCTGTTTTCGAACACGTGCAACATCATTGAATCTGTTCGATCGCGCACATATACCACTGCACCAAAAAGATCGCATTTTCTTAGTGGTCACACCCTTAAGAGAAAAGTTTTTCTCTCTCTTCCTTTTTTTTTTAGCGAAATCATCTCTGCATGAGATGGCGATCGTTGAGTCGTTTTCTAACCGCCGATCCGGTCGGGTCATCTACCGTCCACCGTACCGTAGGTACGGTACGGTGCGTCTTCCTATTTGTTAAAAACGTGTGTTGCTTACGTCCCTTGACAATTGTGTAATTAGTGTATGACGTCACACTTAAATAAAACCCGTAGTGAATGTTTGAACCATGTTTACCCCAAGATATAAATGTTTTATTACATAAAATTAAAACAATAGTGTAAAATTCTAAAGTCGATAATTAAAATACATTAAAACAATAGCGGTGATCACCAGCCACAAAATGTGTGTTTTATTTTTCACTTGTGCGACCGGTGTTTCGGTAAGGATTGTTTAGGTGTTGTTAAATGGAGGACTTCCAATCGTGACAAATAAGTGGAAATGCGCAATCGCCCACGCAGCAAATCCGATGTGGTATTCAGGGAGGCGAACATCAGTCAAGTGATTAAAAAAAAATTCCTCTTTTGCGTCGGTGGAGTTTTTATTGAAATCGTATCCTTGCCGATACCAAATAAAACTACCCCACAAATGCATTTGGGATACATCATACAATTTGTATATTGTATCTTTGGTCGTTGTAAGGGAACGGAATCCCTATTTGCATTTGTTGATGCTATTGCGGAGTTGATGATTGTTTGGAGATTCAAACAAAGGAGCATTTCGGGGTAGAGTGCTTGCAGCTGTATCAATAGCTGCAGGTAATTTCGAAGCAAATTAGATGGTTACACAATGACGGTTTGTATAAAAGCTATGCCAATTGTATATGGCATCTAAGGCAACTGTATTCGAGTGTGAGTATTTACACTAAACAAGAATTCGGTTCTAGGTCGATAATGCAGAGATTGATGCATGCATGAATGCCCTTGTGGGAGAAATTCTTTACAGGAATTCCTAGATAAAGCGTTGAAAGCATTAATTGCCCTTGAGAAGGGAAATGTTTCAGGTATGCTGGTGATGGGGATTTATGATGTTTGAAACAGAATTCTTATAGGGAATTTTGGATTCGAATAGATCAAGGTAAGAATTCTCTTCCAGGAGATTTTAGCTAAATACATTTGATAAATTTGTTGCATGAAGCATTTACAGGTGCTAACGCGATTGCATTACCGGAAAACGATGGGGTTGGGTTGTAGTTACGGGGGTTCTTCGGGTAAGTAGGCAGTGGGGTTTGGCGGAACCGCCACAGTACCTTCTGAGATAAAGAATTCCGGAGGTAAACTAGTTTTCTATTCGGATCTCCGAGGGAGCCTATGCCAAAACGAACATCACGCAAATATTTTGATAAATAACCGAACCTTAAGAAAGTCGTCATCGCATAAACGGGTTCGTCCTCGAAGCTCTGTTGACGTTCGATTGATAACGGTATTTTGTAACATCAGGGGCATCGGTTTCACCAAGACGAATATAAACGTCGTCCACCAATATTTTCAAACAGCGAAACCTGATATCCTTGCCCTACCTGAGACCCAGGTCGATTCGTCAACAGATTTGACATATCTTCGTTGCTCAGGGGTCTGCGCCTTCACGCGAACCGATCTGGGTTCCCAAAGGATAGAGGCGTTCGAACCCATTAATTTAGACATCATGTGGTTGAAGGTCGTGCTGATGTAGTGCTCTGAAAAGCCCTACCATCTCCTTGCCCCACACATACATCCAAATCCCCACACCCAAACTTAAATTCCTGATAAACGAATCAAATGTTCGTTTATCGCCCATACACCCACTTCCCCATAATCCCCAAATTAAATCAAATGCATGGTAAATTGAACCAGATGTTCAATTACTATACGCAGACAAAATCCTAATCCCAGTGCATATCTTCATATGCCCCGTATATCCAAATTTACAGGAATTCCCTTAACCGAATTCCAACACAATCTCAATTACTCGACTCCAGTCGAAGTACATTTCGAAATTCTGCATGCATTACGATGCATCAGCGATACAAAATCGCGATACGATTTTGTATAAAGGGTGATGAATTTTGTATTCAATGATCAGTAAAACTCCTCAGAAGATGCATCAACCACTTTAGAAGGGCTGACGGTCGTCACTACCCGAACTCTCACCTAAACGAAGGTGCCTCCATTATCCCTATCGACGAGTACTTACTACAATTAGCATTCAAGTACCTCGAAAGCTTTCAGAACAGCGAGAACCCACTTGTACGGGAGTCTTGCGTTCTTGACCCTTCTCTCTTTCGATCTCTTCGGATCAGACCACCACAATTTCTTCTTCAGTACAAAACTGAAGAAAGCACCCTTCTCAACAACATTCTCCTTTATAATAGAGGATTCCGGGACCCACCCCATAGGGTCTACTGTTGACACACTACAAACACGCACGCACAGTACAAGACAACACAAAGGCACGTACATACACACCGACCAAAGCGCAGATTATCAGACGCCAAAGACGTGATCTGCGTTTACTAGCGGACTCAAGACCTACCGGTCTTGTACGATTTCTTTTTTTTCAGATATCTTGAGACCGAGCCCAACATCTTCACGGATGTGGGTGATTCTGGTTATCCATTAAATTAATCAGTGTAAGAGAAAACTCGAAGGCGAGTTTAAATTAAGAAAATCTACGCCGAGACCAGATAAAGGTATCCAAGCTTTTGTATAAAGATAAACACCATTTAAATATTAAAGGTCTTTTATTGAGCCCGAACAATTGGTCGTCACTCTTCCCCCAAGTCTGAAGAAGCACGGTGGCGACCACAACGAGTCTTCTTAGGAGCGGTCTATTAAAGAGACCCTCGTCCTTTTAAGGATAAGCAGAGGCGCTCCCCGAGAGCAAGGCTACAACACTGAGAAATTCTGTTAAATTTCTTTGTTGTCTTTACCGCTCCCCGAATGACGATCGACTGGTCACACTTTTCGAACATCTTTCACGTACCGTCGAATGGATATAAATCAATCACCCGGCTTCCGAAATTGTTGTACTTGGCGATATTAATGTACACAACTCCGGCTGGCTGGTACATTCTAACAGAACCGACGAGGCTGGGAGGCCACTGGAGATGTTCGCTGCTATCTGCAAATTGACTCAACTCGTGGAGGAACCTACGCGAGTGTCGGGTACCTGAGGTGATTATGCGAACACCCTGGTTCTGCTTTTGATATCCGAGCCGAGCATTTATACCGGGGACATTGCTGCGCCACTGGGAAACTCTGATCACTGCTTGGTATCGGTCGCGGAACCACTTGCATTTCATGCGAATAACCGACCTACGCAATTTCGCCATATATGGAGGTATGGTGCTGCTAACTGGAACGACATGCAAGATTTCTTCGAATCCTTTCCGTGGTCGGGTGAGTGCTTTAGAGACTCCGATGTTAACGCATGCGCGGAGTCGGTCACGGAGAATATTCTGCTCGGAATGGAAATTTACATTCCGCATTCCGTCAAACGAAATTCATCTGATAAACAGTCGTGTGATAAAAAATGCGAGCAGATTACAGCGGCAAAAAATAGAGCTTTTAAACAGCGGCGCTCCAATCCCACCGAGGCCAACAGAACGAATTTTGTTAGAATCAGAAACGCGTGCAACCAGGCGATTGATACCGCGAAGAAGGCTTACAACCACAGAGTGACGACCAATAAACTCCTTGAGTGCCCAACTGGGTCGCGTTCCTTCTGGTCGATGGCAAGGGCTGTCAGCAATAACTTCGCTTCCCCTGTTGGTGACGGGCACTGGACCATTAGTCACAAATTTAAAAGATAAAGCTAATATGTTCGCGAATTTATTTTCCGCGAAATCAAATATCGATGCAGGTCTTTTGCAGCCACATGTGATCGCCCGGGTACGGTCTACGAGGTGAGAATTGGGGTTCCGCCCATGTACTATTCAACGCATTCTACGTGGACTGGACTGTAGGAAGGCAACCGGCCCGGATGGAATACCAGCAGTAGTCCTTATGAACTGCTGCGAGGAGTAACACACAAAGATCTGCCACCCCTAATCCAGGGTGTTGCGCGTCACCGTGCCCATTGGATGGTTTGCAGCCAGGGGTATACCGGCTGTATTATAACGGCGCCTCTGTGGCACCGGGTCGAATCAGAGCAGTAAGCAGACCTTACTACATCAAAACGGGGCTCTGATGTGGCGGACTATTTGAAACCCCAAGTCATTTTTGATCAAACAAACAGCCCAAGAGGTATTAGGATTTAAGAGAACAACTAAGTCCAAACCTTGAACGAAGAACGTAAACGCACCACATGTACATACAGCCGAGCCCCAGATCCCAGAGCGCTCTTTCGGCGAAGTTGTAGACGCGATAAATCGACTGAAAAACAACAAGGCCCCCGCAATCGATTGCATACCGGCAGAGCTTGTGAAGCATGGAGGGGGGCAACCGCTCGAAAGATCCACCAACTGGTTAAAATAATATGGGACAAGGAAGTCATTCCGGAAGAATGGAAAACCACAATAGTCATCCCCATTTTCAAAAAAGGCGACAGATCTGACTGCCAAAAATTACAGAGGAATATCATTGCTCCCAATCACATACAAAATATTAACAAATGTCATACTGGCAAGAATCACACCGTACGCAGAAGAAATATTGGGAAACTACCAATGCGGATTCCGTCGGAACCGGTCAACAAGCGACCAGATGTTCACAATAAGGCAACTGCTGGAAAAGAAGTGGGAATACGGAGAGACGGTTCACCAGCTGTTCGTGGACTTCAAAAAAGCCTACGACTCAGTCGCAAGGCAAAGACTAGCATATTGTGGTTGAGCTGGGGATCCCGAAAAAATATGCCGCCCTCATTCAAATCTGCATGAACGAAAGCAAAGGGCGAGTTAGAATAGAAAACCGCATCTCAGAAGCATTTGAAATCCGGGACAGACTAAAACAGTGGGATGGCCTCTCACCATGCCTTTTTAACCTTGTGCTCGAGTATGTTATCAGAAAGGTACAAGACAACAACATGGCCGGATCATCCCTGAACGGGGTCACACAAGTGCTCGCGTATGCAGATGACATCGCCATTCGGGGCGATAATCTAGAAACTGTAAGCAAAAACGGTGAAATCATCATGCAAGCGGCAGAAGAGGTGGGCCTAGAAATAAATGGAGACAAAACAAAATACATGATTACGGTGAGAGCAGGCGGACCTCAGAGAACACATACAAGCGTCAGGGGCAAGATATTTGAAAATGTCAAAGAATTTAAATATCTGGAAACGATACTGACGACCAGAAACAAAACGTCGAAGGAAATTAACAAAAGACTACACTCCAGCAACGCTAGTTGGCATGCAGCCAGTAAACTATTAAAATCCAAACTGCTATCACGTAATATAAAGCTCCGTGTCTATAGAACCATAATCATGCCGATTGCTCTATACGGATGCGAAACATGGGCTTTCACAAAACGGGAAGAGAACAAGTTCCGCGTATTCGAGAATAAAGTTTTAAGGGGTATATTTGGCGGTAAATATGACGAGGAGTCAGGACAATGGAGGAAACTCCACAACCACGAATTGGAAGAGCTATACCGCAAACCTACAATAGTGAGAGTGATCAAGTCGCGAAGATTAAGATGGGCCGGACACGTAGCGCGAATGGGCGATGATAGGACCGTGCATAGAATTCTTGACGGTAAACTAACGGGGATGAGACCGACAGAACGGCTGCGACGGAGCTGGGAGGACAATGTTAGATTGGACCTCGAGGAGATCGGATCGGATGATCGAACGTGGAAGGAGAGCGCACAGGACAGGGAACAATGGCGGAGCCGAGTCGGTGAGGTCATGAACTTCCGAGTTCCTACAGGCCAGTAAATAATAATAATAAACAGTCCTTATGAACTGTGCTCCAATTTATCGCCGGTTCTTGACAGACTTTATCGCTTATTTTATGCGCGGAGAACTTTTCCTACCTGCTGGGAAACCGCCCAAGTTCAGCCAATCCCTAAGAGGGGAAAAAAGTGTCTCCCACAAAATTACCGACCGATAGCATTACTGTCTATGTTATCTAAGATGATGGGATAGTTCATCAATGCCGAGTTAATTGAATATTTGGAATGAAACGGACTTCTGAATGATCGTCAATATGGATTCCGTGGCAGGCGGTCCACGGAGACCTTATTACCGATATATGGACACCTGCGGTTGAAAGGCATGGTGAGAGCGGTCGCATTTGACATCTCCAAAGCTTTTGACCGCGTCTGGTATTGGACATGATGTTGGGAGATATAAAAATAGCCACTTGTGGTTTTCCAGCCAAATGTAGCGCAATCTTTATCATGGATAACATTTTTTTCATCCAATTAAGACGCGAATCATCTGACACAACTGTAAACGATAAAACTGTTTGTCATTAGGCAAAATGTTGCGGTAGTGGGACTAGTTGTTTGGAGCTTATAATAGTGTGAAATTATTGCAGTTCAATTGCCCTCCATATGTATAATAATAGTTTCCTTTTTTACTGTTGCAAGGGGTGTTCAATAAACTGTCGTTGGGGGCGGATACGTACCGCTAGCGTCATCTTATAATATGGGCCTGAAAGAGGGAAGATTTGCTGTAAACATACTAAGCTTGACGACGATACCGCGAATGGTTTTGCGTAAAGTGCGCAACAAAGCACATGTGTAAAATATCGATTCTAAACACTTTAGTGCAACACTTACGCGACGACCTATTAGCCCCTCTCTACTTTTAAACCATGAAAAAAAGCATCCCATTCGTCTTATAGTCCTGGTCTAGCTCCATATGACTTTTTTTATATCCCTAGGCCCAAAAAGGATTCGTATTTTCTTTATTGTTATATATTTTATTTTTGTTCATTTCGTGCAATTTTTTTTCTTAATTCGGAATTCTCAATAGTTTTTAATACATGACAGAGCACAGTGCGGGCTTAATTCAGCTATTAGGGTTAGTATTGTAAGAGAAGAGTTTAGTGGCTAGCTGTAAGCCCTCGCAGTATGAAAATATTCAGTTTTTCTTCTAGTGGCCGACTTATGTTTTCTAAATGTTTTTAATAAGCTCGTTTCTGGTTTTTAAATTTACCTCATTTATTATTTATTTTGTTGTGTTTTATTTGGAAATGAATCTCAGTGGCCGGCCACCATATGCGAACTTCCCTATTCGGCTAGCGGCTGGTTAGATTCGATTTCGTCCTGGAATTGCCTTTAACAATGTCTGAATGATTGACCAAACAACAAATTTCTTCTGGCTTTTGAATTTATTATGAACATCCCTAATTTCTCTATACCCATAGATCAGGGTCGAATCACGTCAAACGGTCGGGACATACTTATATTTATTATTCAATATATTACCATTTGTCACTTTTACTCCAATCACCTCGATAACAACCAAATAATGTAAACAAGAGAATGACTGGGGATGTCGAAAAACGTGGCCAAAGGGCCAAAGAAATACCAAATTTCTCACCAAAGATTCTATACAAGTCGTTATCCAAAAATATAACCTGCCATACGTTACTGACATTTATTTCTGTGGATTTTTCATTTTTTTACTTCAATAAACGTGAGTATTGGCAAAAGTGCGGTGTAAGATGAATAGCCGGCTTCTGACTTTCTGTCGAATATAATTTAATTAGAATTTGCATATTTCCCAACTTGCAAAATGGCTACTTACCATTTTGCCACTGACCTCTCGACTGACACGTATTAAGTTATGGGTTATCAATTGCTGATCCATAAATATTTCAGCAACCCCAACAAACAACAGCAGTTAGTCGGTGGCTTCCAATACGGTGGATCCACTATCCTTAACCACATCAGTTCTATAAAAATGTATGAATACTGTAGTGATTAATGATTCTCCAATCCGACGGGATAATCGGACATCGTTATATCCATTCAATTCGTTTATCGCAGGCAAGACTTAGTTGTATGTGTTTGTAGCTTGCCCCGTTTTCTATTAGACACTTGTCCTTGTCTCCGCTGTAACTTAATAGTCTTAAGTGTGGCTTGCGGGAGCTTTGGGCATTTATCACACACCAATGGAATAGTGGCACAGGACCAATAGGAATAAAGTCTCATCTACATCGTTGATAACGATTTCGTAATCAGTGTCGCTAAGATTTATGATATTGGCAACGAGGACTGCTTGCCTTAAGAGCCTTTAAATTTTCATGCACTCACCGAAAGGAAAGGAAACCACCCAGCGTTTACAGAAGAGTGACACCAATCGAACAAAGCAAACTCATAAATTAAGTACGGACGAAGTTTATTTTTTATCAATACTGTCTATCTTTTGGCTTGAAAGGACTCGCCGAGGAGATAACTAAAGTATTTGTTACATGTCAATGGATCTGCACCAACTTTGTTGACGTTGTTATGAGAAGTTTATCTGCAAGAGAAAATACTCTATCCATTCAATGGCAGACTGTTGGTTATTTGAGAGAAACAGACACTATAAACCTATTGTTAAATACAACGCTCCTGGCTCCCGACAGCATTGCATTCTGATACCGATGGAGCAGCGAGTCGAAAATAATTAAAAAGTAACTCGTGAAAAACGACGAAGCTAACTTGCGGAGAAAGAACGCATAGCAACGTAGTTGGAAGACTGCTTCATAGAAAAAATAATTTATGATTTTTTTATATTGCTGAAAGCACTTTGTTGTCAGTTTCTGACCAATGCAACAAACAAATAATAATAGCAGATCTCCTATAGGATATATTTATATATATATATATATATATATATATATATATATATATATATATATATATATATATATATATATATATATATAGATAGATATACTTTTAATTTAATATTGTCCCTGTCTGAGATGTGAATGTTACTTAGCCTTAGGCAAGTTGATTTTTCAATGTTCTTTATAGAGGATGGCTTATAATCCACAGTGTCCTCTGTTGTTAGGTGTCTAAATGATAGAACCCTAAACTTATAAGCTTTTCCCAACCTTGAATTTATTATTTGTGTTATGTTGTTGATGACGACTGCAATTAATTTCCGATTTGGCTGTTTAACCGCCAACAGTTTGAAAATATATATTTAAAACTGTAATCAATATTAAAAAAATAAACAAAATCAATAACAGCCCTGTAAAAGGATCATCATCATCGGCACTACAGCCGGGGACCGGTTTTGGCCTTATTTAGCAAATCGTGAGACTTGTTAAATTTTCCATAATGACATTGGAGTATTATAGTTTTAAATATTGATAGTCTTCCTGGAAGAGGAAGGAATGGTCGCTCCCATCCCCCTGTTTTATATATATATATATATATATATATATATATATATATATATATATATGTATATATATATATACATATACATATATATATATATATATATATATATATATATATATATATACATATATATATATATATATAGTACTTTCGGGATTATTTTCGTACCTATATCCTTTTATAGGCTCCTCGATAGTATAGTGGTTAGTATACCCGCCTGTCACGCGGGAGACTGGGGTTCGATCCCGATTCGGGGAGCCTCTGGTGCAAGACTAAATGACCTTGCCCGGAAAAAACAAATCATTATGGAAAATTTAACAAGTCCCAGGATTTGCTAAATAAGGCCAAGACCGGTTGCCGGTTGTAGTGCCGATGATGATGATGATAATACTCCAATAGTTATTCACACATATAATTATGTTTGAAAAATTGAAAAAAGTGATTGATTGGTTTTAACCCGGCGAAGGCCAGGACGATTCTTGTCCCTGTTCAATCCAAGTAGACATGCAGTCCCCAC
Source organism: Microdon myrmicae (assembly GCA_963931805.1). Classification (NCBI taxonomy): domain Eukaryota; kingdom Metazoa; phylum Arthropoda; class Insecta; order Diptera; family Syrphidae; genus Microdon; species Microdon myrmicae. Next base: position 123,101,453 of record OZ007500.1, on the reverse strand, counting down.
GTGACACGCATGAATAGCTACTTTGGCACCCGCCAAGTAGTGAACCAATGCATGCAGCGACATCCTGAGAAAGGTTGGCGCAAGGCTAATAACCTTGCCCGTAAAAACTAATTATTACCGCAAATTTAACAAGCCTCAGATATGGACCGGATACACGACGACGACCACGGAAACGAAAATGGCTAAGCGATTTAAGAATTTTCTCATGAAATGTCCGCTCACTATACAAAGCTCGAGCTGCACAGACGGTAGCCGATGCCCTGTCCGGATATAAGGCTGACTTAACAGCATTAGAAGAAATAAGATGAACGGGGAAAGAAACGAGTATGACATTTATTACAGCTGTCATGCAAAACACCATGTGTTCGGGGTAGACTCTCTAGTCAGCCAAAAACTGAAGCCTGCCATCATCGGCTTTAATGCAATAAACGAAAGGCTATGCACTCTTTGTGTGCGAGGCAAGTTTAAGAACGTAAGCCTCATAAGCGTTCACGGACCTACAGAGGAGTCCCCTGACGACGAAAAAGACGAATACTACAAGAACATCGAACGGGCCCTCAATGCCTGCCCAAGATACGATGTGAAAATCGTTCTTGGTCATTTGAACGCGAAAATAGGTCGCAATCTTTATTAAAAAAGGAATCCATCATAAAGTTATATATAGTGGAGAAGTGCGCAGGTTCCGGGTGCTGGAAGCCTGTATCGTACGCATACCCCTTCAGCAAGGAAGGGGTTTGTATGCGATTGCGGTATATGCACCTGAGGAGCACCAACATAACCTATTTATAGCGGAGCTCGAGACACTCTTTCGATGCTTACATTTGCACCTGGACAAAAACTACTTTATCCTAGGGGGAGATATGAACGCCAAGCATAGAAATTGCGGAAATTATATATCTAATGCCAGAGGAAATCAGTTGGCTGGCTGGTTAAATCAGTATCATATTGAATATAGAACTGACCTGCTAGCTACCGAATATCCATCGTTCACTAGAGGTAGATCGTTTTTAGATATCTTGCTAATTGACTCACGACTGAGACTACTTAACGCCAACAGACGAAACAGAAACTGTTTACGGACAATTGAATACGACAGTGACCACTGTGCATTCACGGCAGTAATAGAGCTTCCGAGCGATCTCGCAGATCTGGATGAATTCGTGATCTCGCAACCCTACAACTACGGGGCAATGCGATGGCCGCGGTTCACCAGATCATTAACAAGAGAACTTCGTTCGAACGACTTTAATTTGCCAGTAAACACAAACCTGACAAATGACGAAATCGAGAAATACATCCAACAAATGGACGAAACCGTAAAACGAACAATGGACAAAACAATTCCCAGAACAACAGCTACAGATCACATAAACATGTACAGAAACACAACAATAAACGCACTCCACCAGAAAAAGAGCAAACTGCTATCAAAACTAAAACAATTACACAGACAGTGTACAGACACACAAGACCAGGAGACAATATCACTGAAATCCCGATTAAAAAACCTCCAACAACTACTTAAAGCTAAGTATAGATTAGCAACAAATTTGTATTGGAACAACAGAATTCGAGATATGTTCCCACAAATAAATAAAATATTCAGGAGAAATAATCAAAACGGGATTCAGTGTCTCCAAATTCCACGTACTGATGTAAACAAGCAGCTGCTAACCAACATTGGCATAGATACAGAGAACGCCATCCTCAATAGTGAGCTCTTCGTGATCGAAGATCCTTTGGAAAAGGTGAACGCTGTGGGAGCTGTCTTTCAGGAAATGTACAAGGTGAATGAAAGCATTCGTCGTAATCACGACTTTGAGGACAGATTCTACTGAATCACCTGCACCTCCGAAATGAAATTTCACATTGGCAATCGGAGAATCCTGGTTTTACCGAATTCAGTGACGATAATCTGTCAATTGACATTAACGCCAATGGTGAGGCCAGTAGCCTTTTAATCACAAGAGAAGGAATCCAGAGTATCTTCGACTCATTAAGAAGCAAAAAGTCAGTGGGAATAGATGGAGTACCTAACATCGTACTCAAGAACCTGCCCCCAATGGCAATAGATATGTACACGGACCTGTTTAACAACGCGCTGAATAATGCATATTATCCCGCGCGTTGGAAAACGGCTATCATTCAGCCCATCCCAAAAAAGGGCAAAGACTGTACAAATCCAATCAACATGCGTTCGATAAGTTTACTCCCAAGCATCAGTAAAGCATTTGAAAAGACTATTAACAAAGCTCTGCTAAAATGGGTAGACGACAACAACATTATTCCAAATAACCAGTTTGACTTTAAGGCGGGTCATGAAACCACACATGCCGCAGCTAAACTGGTCTCTGACATACAATGGAATAAATGTAGGAACCAATGCACAGGTGCCTGTCTGATCGACTTGGAAAAAATTCGGGTATTCGAAAGGAAGTGTTTCAGAAGTAGTCTCAGATTATATCGGACACCGGAATCGGACTATAAAAAGTATTATTCAAATGAGACTTTATATAATGAAGCGTACATAAATAGGGTGGATAATTTTATGATTAAATTAATCAGAGGACATATTGTGAGAGCAATAAGCTCGTCCAATGACCTAATTTTCGGGGCCTATTATCCAAACACCTTGTACTATGAGAGCGTGCGTCGCAACGGCTTTGTTCCACCAGAGGCGTTCCTTGACTTGGACATGAAAGGGCTTATACAGGATAGATCCGGAATTCCGCTGATCTATCATGTAAGTACATCATCCGTAGACGGGCGATTGTGCTACGACCGGGAAGTAACGCGCACCGAAGAAGAGCTCCTGCGCCTCAGTAGGGCTATCTCCCACAGAGACCGGGACGATAGTATTAGATAGCGTCAACAGTTCTGGTGGTTGAATGGCATATAAAGACCTGGTTACCAAAGTCAGTATAGAATCACACTATCGTCAGCCAGCTTACATAGACTTAGCTTTTCTAAAATTAGGGTAGTATGAGATTTAAGTTAAGTTAAGTTAAGTGGTTTTAAATAAAACTAAAAATTAAAAAAAAATATATATATATGTATATATATATATATATATATTAGGTCAGTTAAGTAAGTTAAATTTTAAGAAAAAAAAAACAAAAAAAAATTGACAAAGTTTTTCAAATTTTTCTTTGTCTTTCAAATAGTTATAAGTACTGCCACAAAGTTCTGTCGCCGAAAGGCAAATTATACAATTGTTAAGTAAAATTTAGCTTAGAGCGTCTGCAAAGGACCAGTAAGTTATTATATAAGATAATTAAGCTAGAATTTAAGCATTTTTTGTCTAACATATAATTTAGAAATTAATAATAAATAAAAAGAAAATAAAAAATGTTTTAAAAATGAAATGAATGAGTCCTGGGGCCAGAATGCCGGGTGTAGAAGAGACATGGAAACGCCTTAAGAATACTGTCATTAGTACTGCCAACTCCATCTTAGGCAGTAGTTGTAGAGATCGGAACGACTGGTTTGATGATGAGTGGAAACTAGCGACTGAACGTATGAATGCTGTATACCGGGCAATGCAGCAGTCTCATAGGATGCGGGTACGCGAGGAGAAATACAAAGATCTCAGCAGATCTGAAAAAAGACTTCACAGACAAAAGAAAAGTGCCTGCGAAAAACAAACTTGTCTGTGAAATAGAGAAAAGTAGAGAGCGAGGTCCGCACCAGGCGCGGTACACACTCCGCTGCATTACTGCAAGGATAAAGAGGGTAATCTGATCACCGATCCTGAAGGCATTCTGGAGTGATGGGAAGTGCACTTCAATGAATTGCTAAATAGTTCGGTCACAGAAGAATTGGAGGCTCGACCAATGCAAAATCAATACCAAATGTTGCCGTCAGCACGCATTGAGGAAACATTAAAAGGCATAAGAAAGCTCAAATCAAATAAAGCCCCCGGAGCTGAAGGCAAAGCAGCTGAGCTGATCAAACAAGGAGGGACAGCGTTATTATTATTATTATTTATTGGCCTGTAGGAACCCGAAAGTTCATGACCTCACCGACTCGACTCCGCCATCGTTCCCTGTCCTGTACACTCTCCTTCCACGCTTGACCATCTGATCCGATCTGCTCAAGGTAAAACCTAACATTGTTCTCCCATCTCCGTCGCAGCCGTCCCACCAGTCTCTTCCCCGTTGGTCTACCGTCAAGAATTTTACGCACGGTCCAATCGTTGCCCATTCGCGCTACATGTCCGGCCCATCTTAATCTTCGCGACTTGATTACTCTCACTATTGTGGGTTTGCGGTATAGCTCTTTCAGTTCGTGGTTGTTAAGTTTCCTCCATTGTCCTGCCTCCTCGTCATATTTACCGAAAAACATACCCCTTAAAACTTTTTTCTCGAATACGCGGAATTTGTTTTCGGAGGGACAGCGTTACATCACGCAATTTATGAGATCGTGGTGCACATATGGGAGCAAGAGTAGATACCGGAAGATAGTCGTCGTAGAATAATTTGCCCCATACATAACTAGAGAGACGTCACACTGTGCAGCAACTATAGGGGTATAACATTGCTGAGTAACACATATAAGATACGCTCCTCTATCCTACAAGATCGGATAGCCCCATACGCTAAAGCCATCATTGGTCGATATCAGTGTGGCTTTCTCGCGGGCAAATCAGCGATTGATCAGTTATTCACCTTTAGGCAGGCGATGGAAAAATGTCAGGAATTTAAGATTCCATTATATCATCTATTTATAGACTTTAAAGCCGCCTACGACAGCATAGCCAGCGTAGAATTATATAATGCCATGAGAGAGTTCGGCATTCTAAACAAATTGATACGACTTTGTAGGTTAACCATGACCAACGTAGTTAATCAAGAAAACTAGCGGGATTGCTATCCAAACCAATAAACATCTTTAATGGACTCCGACAAGGGGATGGTCTGGTCTGCCTCCTCTTCAACCTGGCCTTGGAAAAAGCAATCCGTGACTCTGGCGTCACAACTAGAGGGACTATTATCACCAAGTTCAGCCAGATACTTGCCTACGCAGGTGACATTGACATCATCGGTAGAACCGAATCGGCTGTACAGGACTTCTTCACCCAGATCGAGCAGGCGGTACAAAACCTGGGACTGCACACTAAGTACATGGTGGCAACTTCTGCGATGAGAAGACCTAACGTTGGTGAAACTCTCAGGGTAGTGTAGCACGAATTTGAAGTAGTGCAATCCCTTAACTACCTTGGGTCAATAGTATGAGGCGATAACAATATGGAAGCAAAAATACGTGGACGGCTGATCAAATCCAACAAAGCCTACTTTGGTCTATCAAGGCTCTTTAAACCCCAAAATATATCCAGAACATCCAAGCTACTACTGTACAAGACCATGGTCTTACCAGTAGTCATGTATCGATCCGAGACCTGGGTGGTCAATAAAAGGCACTCTGAACTCTTGGCCGCGTTCGAGAGGAAGGTCTTAAGGAGAATTGTTGGCCCCCTATGTGAGGGAGGACCATTGCGCAGGCGCTACAACCATGAGTTGTACGCAATCTACTTTGAAGCTAATGTTGTAAGAAAAATCAAGCTCGGTAGACTCCGGTGGGCGGGAAACCTAGCTCCAATGAGGGAAGAGGAGCCTGCCCGGAAAGCCCTTTGTGGCATGTTGTATGGAGGGAGATAGCGCGGCAGACCTTGTCTGCGATGGAGGGATGACGTAGACCAGGACGCCCAGAGCCTGGGCGTGCAAAACTGGATGACATCGGCTCGAAATCGGGACCGGTGGAGAGATTTGTTAAATAAGGCCAAGACCGGATCCCGGTTGTAGTGGCGATGATGATGATGATGATGAGATATGGCTGGACTGAAACTAGCTGGACATAAGACGGAGGCAATTTTAATAGACAGCCGCAAGACAGTTGAACACATTGATTTGGAAATACAAGGACAAATAACCAGATCCAGTCCCTATATGAAATATCTTGGTGTTATACTCGACAACAGGTTGACCTTCAAGGAACATCTGAGGAAAACGAGTGAACATGTTGGTGGAACTCGGCCCCACATAGGGAAACTGATATCCAGTGCCAACACCCCCGTTATATTGTATGCAGGTCACATATGGGCAGGAGCTGCACAGTATAAGTCGTTCATGAGTGGAGTGACCTTGTGCCAACTCTAACAGATACACACAATTCACAAGCAAAAATAGTGAAGAACACGAACAAAAAAATCGAATAAGAAACATACATCAGAACCGTATACCAAGCGATAAATAATAAAAATAATTCACATCAGTGGAATATAGTCGAGTTTGGAAATCAAATTCTAAACACGGTCAGTAGTCTGATGCTTCACTGCTTCGCTTTTCAACCGTTTCATCGTGTGTTCAATTCACCTTCTTCACTATCCTTGCTTAACGCTACAACCTCAGCACATATGCTGACATCACTAAGAGTATCCGGAGATGCCATAAATGTTTTGGGCGGGAGGACACCAGTTCACATTGCAGCTAAAGAACGCGCTGCATTGCATGAGGTCTCACTAGAGTATCGTCGGAGTATGCGGTTTTGGCGGTTTTTATTTAATATGTTCCGCCGCACATAGTCCACACACAAAGAGAAATAAAGAACGTTTATAAATTGTATTCGGGCTTCTCGATAGTATAGTGGTTAGTATACCCGCCTGTCACGCGGGAGACCGGGGTTCGATTCCCCGTCGGGGAGCCTCTGGCGCAAGACTAATGACCTTGCCCGGAAAAAAACAAATCATTATGGAAAATTTAACAAGCCTCAGGACTTGCTAAATAAGGCCAAGACCAGTTCCCGGTTGTAGTGCCGATGATGATGATGATGAATTATTCCTTTATTATATTATTTTTCCGCATATTTTTATTCAATCAAAATAGAATCCGTTGGCATCTATGACATTCTTCCAACGTGATGCAAGGTCAAATATTCCTTTTTCGTAGAAGTGCTGACTTTTTGAGGTACTGAAATCTTCAAAGGCTTTTATGACCTTCTGCCGGCGAAATGAATCCAGATTGCGGAAAAGATGGTAGTCCGTTGGGGAAATGCCAGGAGAGTACAACGGATGCGAAAGTATTTTAAATCCATACTGCACCGTTACTTGTGAGGTATGGAGTCTAGCATTGTCATGCAAAAGGATCGCGTCGTGCCTATTGACCAACGCAGGTTGCTTTTCAGACAATTCGACATGCAATGTGTCGATTTCCTCACAATATTTGATAGCGTTTATCGCTTCTCCTGGTTGAAGAAACGAAAAGTGGATTGGTCCTTTCGACATCCACCAAATTTTCACCATAAGCTTTTCTGGATGAAGATCGGGGTAGGGGGTGTTTTGGTTTTTCACAGTGCATCCAACCACTGCCCAGGTATTTTACGGTTATCCGGTTCAAAAACGGTTTAGTTTGGTTTCTTAATCTAAGCGATGCGCAGATTTGCAAGCGCCATAGTTTTTGGAACTCGGTCAGTTTATGGGGTACCCAATTATCGAGTTTTTTTACCTTTCCTATTAGAGAAAGGTATTGCCTTATTGCCATTGGGGATACTCCCATGCTTTGTGCTATCTCCCGCACTGATTTCGTTGGGTCCGCATCCACCGTTGCTCATAAAACATCGTCGTCAACTAACGTTTCCGGCTTCCCACGTGATTCATTTTCTAGGCTGAAATCTCCCTAATGGAGCTTTCCAAACCAACGTCGTATAGAGCGTTCGTTTACCGCTACATCCTCAAATGCGTCATTAATGTTTTTCATTGCCAATGACGCATTATGTACTATTTTAAATTTATAAAGGAAGAGAGTTCGAATTTGAACTGCATGGTAAATAATTCCTAGCAAAAAAATAGCTGTAATTGCAACTAACCCCAAAATTCTCATACGTCAAGCACACGTACCGCTTTACTTTATAAAAAAAGGAAATTTAACATTCTGGCACAGATGTTCACTCGAGAACTTATTTCCGACTGAGCGAAAATCGGACATTTCATGTGGTACAACCCAAGATTAAAAAAAGGAGACAACCACACTACATTTATATCTAAAAGTGATTTGTTTGTATCTACGAATGTTTAAATTATGATGGTTCAATGCGATTTATATTCCTGGCTCGACGGACATTCTAAAGGAAAAGTGTAATTGCTCCTCCTCAGGCTGTTAGGCATTTTGTTTTTTCAATAACTCACCAGATCTCAAAGTTGATTGGAGTCAATTTTCCAGAAAAATGTTCTTTGCAATGCAATTTGGGTGAGTTCATTGGGGCAGGGGTGAAGCCTCAGAGTATCTACACGAGTATGTATCGATATCTGTTTGGCCAAAAGCATTTTCGCAACGATGACTTGCTAGAGCGTCCAGTTGTTTATTTGGCTTTTATTGGATTTTCGTTTGCTCTGTTAATGACATTTAAAAAGCACACTGAGGAGCTGAACTGTGGAGACAGGGTATCTGTTATTACATTTGTATGCATAGCCGTTTATAAGCCCTCGAAAAACGAAGTTAAAATATGACCTTTGATTGTGTGGGCGTTTAATGTCTATTAAAGGGATGAATATAACAAGTAGAACTGAAATGGAGACTATGGTCGAGCAGAGGCTTCCTGTAGCTTACCTGCAGATCCTGGACCGTTGTGAGTGGTTACACACTCAAAAACGCGAAACGTAGGTTGCGGATGCTTAATTATTGTACGGAGTAGATTTTATTCTTTTAACACAACACTCGTTATTTTTATTTCACTCACTGGAGCATTTTACCCCTTGAACAAGGAAACTCGCGATCTTTTTCAAGCAACATTGGACACAAAATAACAGAAGTGACAACAATTGCTACCCCAATGCTTGAATTGGTAAGGAGGTTTTATCATGCATATGATTGTATCAACGTCGGTTAAACAGAAGACTCCTCCAATTCTGGCAGACCGGCACAATTACGCAGTGGTAGGTCGGGTCTTCATGCACAACCGCCTGGTGAAATATCATCTCATTAAGCTATAAGTTCCGTAAAAAGTTGGGAAACATTTTTGACCACCTTTCGGAGCTTGGCTTATGGACTCGGTGGAGAGCTAAATGTCGACTCAGCGCTATGGACTCGCCTTTCGTGAAAGATGTAAAATAAGAAAAAATTGCAAAGATCCGATGGAAAGACAGTAAAAGCAACAATGAAATTTGTTTCACGGTTTTCTAAAACAGCAAACCAACATTATTTTGAAGATAAACCTCTGGTAAATAGGTTTTTAAATAGCGACTAAACAGTTTTGAAACGAATGTTAGATTTGATAATAAAGCTTTGGGTAGGGACTTAACAGAATGCGTTGAAATAATGATAAGCAAGTGGCTAACGATCGATTTTTAAAGAAAATTATGGTATGTCTGTAAACAATTGATCAAAGCAGATATCGATTGATTTTTAAAGGATTGTTAAAGTTAATGATAATATCCGTTTTAAGATTTTATATTGGTTATTGAGGCAGTTTTGACTTTGAGGAGATCGGATCAGACGGCCGAGCATGGAAGGAGAGTGCATAGGACAGGGAACAATGGCGCAGCCCAGTCAGTGAGGTCATGAACTTCCGGGTAGTAATAGTAATAGTAATAGTAATAGTAATAGTAATAGTAATAGTAATAGTAATAGTAATAGTAATAGTAATAGTAATAGTAATAGTAATAGTAATAGTAATAGTAATAGTAATAGTAATAGTAATAGTAATAGTAATAGTAATAGTAATAGTAATAGTAATAGTAATAGTAATAGTAATAGTAATAGTAATAGTAATAGTAATAGTAATAGTAATAGTAATAGTAATAGTAATAGTAATAGTAATAGTAATAGTAATAGTAATAGTAATAGTAATAGTAATAGTAATAGTAATAGAAATAAACCAGCGACACTTTTCAACCATCTTTCACGAACTGTCAACTTGATGCAAATTAACCACCCGACTTATGAGATTGTCGTTCTTGCCGACTTTAATGTACACAACTCTCACTTGGTACATTCCAACAGAACCAACTACGGTGCTGGCCGAAACGCTTACTGTTAGCCGCAATTTAACTCAACCGGTGGAGGAACCTACGCGAACATTGGATAATCGCGGTGATGTTGCGAACATCCTCAATATTTATCTAACATCCGAGCCAGGCATTTATACCGTGGAAATGACTGCACCATTGGAAAACTCAGATCACTGGTAGATATCAGTTGCGCTACAACTTACATTTCAGACGAATAGCCAACCTAAGCAGCTTTGTCAAGTACGGAGGTATGGGGCTGATAATTGGGACGATTTGCGGGATTTCTTTGTATGTTTCCCATGGTCAGAGGTCTGCTTTGCAAACTGCAACGATAACATATCCGCGGAGTCAGTCACGCAATCTCTTCTCGGGACGAAGCTTTACATTCCGCATTCCATAAAACCAAATTCATCTAATAAACCTTGGTTTTATAAAAATTGCGAGCAGATTGCAGCGTCACAAAATAGAGCTTTTAAGCAATGGCAACTGAGGCCAACAGAACGAATTTCGTTAGGCGAGTGATAACGCGAAGAAGGCTTACAATGGCGAAGTGACCAATGAACTGCTTGAATGCCACTCTGGTTCGCGTCCCTTCTGATAAAAGGCAAATCCTCTCAGGAGCAGATTTGCTTCCTCCTCTTTTCGAGGGCAGCGGGACGTTAGTCACAAATTCAAAGGATAAAGCAAATGTATTCGCGAATTTATTTTCCGCGAATTCAAACCTCGATGCCGGTCTTTTGGAACCACCTGTGTTCGCCCCGGTACGACATACGATGTGAGATGTGGGGTTTCGCTCACGTAATGTTCAACGCATTCTACGTGGACTGGACTGTAGGAAGGCAACCGGCCCGGACGGAATACCAGCAGTAGTCCTTACGAAAAGTGCTCCAAAACAGTTACCAGTTCTTGGCAGGCTCTTTCGATTGTCTTACGAGGGTGGCCTGAAAAGTTTCCGACCTCAACGTGAGGATAGCAGCACTCGTCAATAATAAGCTAGTGGTTGGTAGTTGTGCATCTTTTGACAATTACTCACCCAACTTTCAGCCATGTTAGACGCGTATTTTTTATTTGACAGTCGTTTGAGTGAGTCGATGTGAGTGTTTTTGTGAAAATGGACAAAATTGAGTATCAAGCTGTCATTAAATCTTTGTTTTTGAAAGGCAATATGCCTACGAAAATCAAATGTGAGTTGTATTCTGTGTATGGGAACTCTGCACCATCATTTACCAAAGTGAAATGGGCAGATAAATTTAAACGTGGCCGTGACAGCTTGGGAGGCGATGAACGTTCGGGACGTCCAAAAACTGCAACAACTGACGATAACATCGCTAAAGTTCACCAAATGGTGCTAGACGACCGCCGAATTAAAGTGAGAGAGATAGCAGAAGCAATGAAAATGTCGAAAAAACTTGTGACGTTTGTAGCAGATACACACAACAATACACAAGCAAATAGTGAAGAACACCGAACGAAAATCGAATAAGAAAACGCATCAGAGCCGTATACAATAGCGATAACATAACAAATCCACATCAGTCGAATGTACTTGAGTTTAGAAATCGAATTCGTACACACCGGCGGTGGCCTGATGGGTTGCGCTTTGGTTCAATTTTTGGTGATTCTAACTGTCATAGCGTCAGTTCGAGTCACACGTTCTTCACTATCATCTCAAAATGCTATAATTGGTGACCCCGACGTAATCTGTGTACACACAGCGCACACTTTCCTGTAGTAAAACAGTTCTTCACGACACGATCACAACTTCCGCATAGAGCACCGGCATACTCGCCTGCTCCGACGATCTCTCGCTCTCTCGTTCCTCGCTCCGTCGTTCGCACATGAACCTGATCGTAACAAAGTTACTGAGGGGGGAGTAGTGTGGCGTTTGTAACATATACACACACAATACACAGGCAAATAGTGAAGAACACCGAACGAAAATCGAATAAGAAAATGCCTCAGATCCGTATACCATAGCGATAACATAACAAATCCACATCAGTCGAATGTACTTGAGTTTAGAAATCGAATTCGTACACACACGGCAGTGGCCTGGTGGGTTGCGCTTTGGTTCAATTTTTGGTGATTCTAACTGTCATAGCGTCAGTTCGAGTCACACCTTCTTCACTATCATCTCAAAACGCTATAAACTTGTTTGTCACACATTAAATCAAGATTTAGGCATGAGAAAGCTGTCCGCGCGTTGGGTATAACATATACGCTCACGTTAGACAAAAAACGCTGCCTCATACCTCAGCGGTTGCCATGGCGCAAATCCACGAATTAAGGTTTGAACTGCTTGACAATCCGCCTTACTCACCAGATCTAGCCACAAGCTTTTTATTCCCTAATCTAAAAATTGCTCTCGGAGGACAGAGATTTCCTTCAAATGAGGAGGCAATCATATTCGTGAACAATTGTTTTGCAGAGAAAAACGCCGAGTACTATTTGTACGGGTTAGAGAGATGGGAGCATCGCTGGGAGAAGTATGTAGAGTTACAAAGATGTAGAAAAATAAAAATAAATTTTAAGAAAAAATGTCTTGTATTTTTGTTAGGTCGGAAACTTTTCAGCCCACCCATGTATGCACGAAGGATATTTCCCACCTGCTGGAAAATCGCTCGAGTTCAGTCAATCTCAAAGAGGGGAAAAAAGTGTCTCCCACAAAATTACCGGTCAATAGCATTAATGTCTATTTTATCTAAGGTGATGGAAGAGGTTATCAACGCCGACTTAATTAGGTATTTGGAGTGCAACGTACTTCTGAATGATCGTCAATTCGGATTCCCTGGTAGGCCGTACATGGGAGACCTTTTGACCACTATAACCGATATATGGACATCTGCGATTGAGAGGCATGGTGAGTCAAGGGCAGTCGAATTGGATATCTCCAAGGCTTTTGACCGCGTCTGGCACTGGGCATTGCTGAGCAAACTTCGTTCATATGGACTTTCCCAACAGCTTTGCGACTGGACGAGGAGCTTCCTCGAGAATCGATCGATCTGGGTTGGTGTGGACGGCGAGTGTTCGGATCTGTATCCTGTTAATTCCGGGGTGCCTCAACAACGGGTAACAAAGTATTCAGTTTGTGGTTGATAGATGCTTGTTTCCTCTTTTTCGAGTGATTGGCCGATTGGTGCATCAACGTCATATCAACTGAGATGTAAACAGATTGACTCTCTGAAATGGGATATGGATAAGGTGCTACATTTGGGAAGGGCCAATCTCGTCGCCTGCAGTGCAACGAAGACACAATATACAACATTTACAAAGAAAAGTGTATCATCGGTTCCATAGCTGATAATGAATGACCAGGCCCTCGAATCTGGGGGAAGCTGGAAGTTACTCGGCGTCACCGTCTGTGGGAATGTATCGTGGCATAAACACGTGTCGAGCATCGCCGGGTTCCCCTCAGTAAAACTGAACTATATTTTTAGAGCCAAGAAATATTTTACTCCTGCCCAACTTCTTGTCCTATATAAATCTCAGATTAGACATGCGGTCGCTCTCATGTTTGGAGCTCTGCTCCCAAGCACATCCTCGACCTACTTGGGAGCATACAGAGACGAGCGATCCACTTGATTGGGGACTCGGCGCTGACGTCTGGACTACAGTCGCTATCACATCGAAGGCGCGTATCTGACCTCTGTATGTTTTACAGATATTATCACGGGTATTGTTCTCCGGAGATTCGTGGCATTATTCCGAGCAATCCGGTTTATATGCGCTCCAGAAGACAATCCGACAGACGCACAAATTTGCGGTTAAACCGACGGCGCGAGCATCCCTGAACCAGAACTCGTTCCGTTACAGGGCGGGGAAGCTGTAGAATTCCCTCCCCGCACGAGTGTTCCCGCACCGTTACAACCCGCAGCTGTTTAAAAAGAATTGCAACAGTTATTTGGTGGCATGTCATCGGTTTGTGGGGTAGGTAGTCGTGGCGCCAGCATGGACGCGAGTTCTACTACAACCCACCACTTTCACTGTCACTAAGGTCCGCTGTATACAAAACACGAGCACCAAGGGAACAACAATGACGAAAACACACCCAGGAACTGCGGCATGGAAAATTAAACACTTTGTTTCGATGTTATTAATCCGTTTATTTCTTTAAGTATGGTGAAGGTTAGTTCTAGTAATGATAAACCACTGAGCACAGGTTGAATAAAATTAATGTTTGTTACTATTCAATTAAATTCGAACACACACGGTACGGACTTGCTTTTGGTTATTTTAAAAACTATTACCCACACGACTCCGGGTATGTATTTACGCGTGTCTGCAGCGCTACAGACAGCGTGAGCGGCATGACCATAGTGGTCAGCGGATGGTAAAGGACTCAGCGATAATCATCTCGTGCAGAGATGAATCGCTTCTGGGGTGAGTTTATAGCGTTTGAAATAATAGTGAAGAAGAACGTGTGATTTGAACTGACGCTATGACAGTTTGAATCACAAAAAAATTCAACCTAAGCGTTACCCATCAGGCTACTTGCCGATTTTTGAATTTGATTTTTAAACTCGACTATACTCCACTGATGTGAATTGTTATGTTATCGCTAAGGTATACGGCTCTGATGTATTTTCTTATTCGATTTTTCGTTCGGTGCTCTTCACTATTTTGCTTGTGAATTGTGTGTGTACCTGTTAGAGTCGCCACAAGTTTGTGGTGTCGTGATAGATATCCTCTCCACTAAGGATATCGTTTTTACCTACCACCAGAGAAACGTAAAGTCTCTCTTGGTGGACTAGGAAACCAGATCTTGTAATGAAGATCATGGTGGTATGTGTGCGATCGTTCAGATCTGAGTTGTTTACACGTGCTCGAGGGCAATGGGTAAACGAATCAGACAGGCGGCAAAGACAAAAGCGAGATATGACCAAATGCGCCGTTGGTAATGCGGTTCATTATTTACGCGATGCGTCGTCGCTATTATCGACGTTGGGAAAAAAGGTGCTAATGGGATTGGTGGCCGAACGAATCCCTTGCATGGCTTTTTATATGCCGGGTAATTAGCTGCGGCAGGGAAAGAAATTGAAGATTGTTTGTTCGTGGAAAAACAAACGATGAGTTGGATCTTATGCATGTTTACATACGTAGAAATATGGTTTATCATCATCATCATCGGCACTACAACCGGGTACCGGTCTTGGCCTTATTTAGCAAGTCCTGAGGCTTGTTAAATTTTTCCATAATGATTTATTTTTTCTGGGCAAGGTCATTAGTCTTGCGCCAGGGGCTCCCCGACGGGGAATCGAACCCTGGTCTACCGGGTGACAGGCGGGTATACTAACCACTATACTATCGAGGAGCCCAGAAATATGGTTTATGGCATCTGTAAAAACAAGCTGTCCGACATAGGATTTTAACATAGACAAAGGGTGCCGACTGGCTTGGGATTCATGATGCCATGTGCACTTTTAAGAATTATTTCTAGGAATTTTATCTAACGCGTTGTATGCATTAAATGTCCATGTAAAAGGAAATGTTTCAGGTATGCTGTGGAGATTGCGGTGCAGGTGTGGGAAATTGAAATTTGCCTAGGAACCGAAGGTACCGAATAGCTTTTGGGATTCCTGAAAAGGTAGAACAGAAATCTTACAGGAAATTATATGCGAAGAGATGCACGAAAGGTAAGTTTTCTTTTACAGAGACTTTTAGATTATAAATTTGATAACCTAGATGTGTAAAGCACTTAAGGTGCTAATGCGCTTGCATTAGCGAAAACTTATGCCGATTGGGATGTAGTTATGGTGGTTTTTCGGGTAAGTGGGCCGTGGAATTTGGCGGAACCTCCACCGGTTCGTGTGGCGGTTCTTTAATACATTCCCAAGGAACCGCCCATCCTCTTAAATTAACCACTTTCCAATCCACCATACCAACCTGCAATTTTGGGCAGCGTAAGCTACCCTTCATTTTCTTTCACCTGAAAGTTAAATCTTATCAAGCATGCACACCAAACAAATTATTTCATTCATACATGGACCGTGCCAGACAATCGGCTCAGCTTGTCAGCAATTATAAAAGATAAATACACGCTGGCCCGCGTAATTGTGGACATAGCTGTAGCCGGTATTCTTGCTACGGTTCATGAGTGAATATTGCGCCTATACCCTTAGGTCCGCAACACTTGCGACAATTCCCTTTCATCTGTTATCAACCGATCCTGGAATTTGGGCATGGAAAGATCATTATTTAGGTAACCTTACCCATGCCTTGCATATGATGACCCGCCTGAAAACCTAAATTAAACATACAGTATCCCACTGTGTGCGTTTTACTTACCCGCATATTAATCTAAACATATGGCCATCCAGCCTGACCCTTTGCCGCCGTCGACGAGGTTCCTTTTGACTTATGTGAACAAAATAATTTGCCTCCTTGTGCACCGGAGCCATATGACTAGATTGGATATTGCCTACATCGGTGTTTCCAAGGAATCTTAGGCAAATACCATGACGACCCCTTTTGTATCATAGGCACATCATATACATCATCTGTGCATCATCATCATCATATACCCCATTGATCTGTGAAATAGCGTTTTTGTTTACTTTGAAACAAAAATCTATTTCGATCTCTGGCATGCATCACCAACGATGTACTTTTGTTTGATCAGGTGTCCACCGATCATCGTCCTCATCGCGGGGCATTGTACTTTTCCTATACGCCCACATATATAATCCTCTCTTATCTATGCAATTCGCGGCCATCGAACAGATGGATGTGAGTTGCATCATCTGAGTCAGATTGCAACCCCCGTCGTGTACACACAAGCTGTCGTGCTATCGTTTTGTCATCGATTAAGGGAGTCAGTCGAGTCGCGAGAATCCGATAAATTATATGTTCGATTCGCGTGCAAATACACCTCGTGCCAGAATTCCGTACTTGTATAGTGTCATCCTAAATTGATTCAGTGGTCTGTTGCCGTAAATATATTTAAGTTTAACAATA
Organism: Microdon myrmicae; assembly: GCA_963931805.1. NCBI lineage: Eukaryota > Metazoa > Arthropoda > Insecta > Diptera > Syrphidae > Microdon > Microdon myrmicae. The sequence goes on along the minus strand of OZ007500.1, from coordinate 123,084,499 downwards.
ATACCGGAGTTGGACAGTGTCATCCTAAATTAACTCAGTGAGTACCAAAGATATTAAGTAGATTGTGCACTAGTAAGATAAGCATTCCCGTGTTACACATTGTGTACAAATAAATACCTCATCGTGTATTAATCCGGGGACAAATAAAGGAACATTAAAAATAAATTCAGTTCGTTTCATATATTTTGCTTGATGGTGAGCATAACATCGGTGGATTAACTTTTCTGTGTTCTCCGGCGGATCAATTAGTGCTCTCAATAAATCCGTGGTGTTTTCGCTCAACCTACGTCCGTGCAGACGCCTCTAGCGAAAAACAACCCACATTCGCCTCTCCCGAGAAGAAAAAAAAAAAAACGGAGCACAAGAAAAATATGTTAAAATAAGAACTTTAAATAGATGTAGAAATGGAATTTTTCTCCCCAAATTAATGTAACCAAACCCATAGATTTGTGCTGGCTGCAAATTTTAATCATTTTATTTGTCAAAACCGAAGTCGATGTTAAAGTTACCGAGTGAAACGAAAACCGCAACAAGGATCAAGTCACATATACCTACATACACGTGTGGATTGTTCTTATTGGTAAGTGCAATGAAAATGAATTGTAATCACAACAGCTGGGCGTTTCATCTGAAGATAATTTACTAAATTGGATATGCAAGTACTAATACCTTCTGCATTAGACAGGGATACGTTTATTCCTTCATTATTCGGCAGCAGTATGAATGAGAAGAATGAAATTGTATTTGTTTCTTTGCATGCATCGTCACTGAATGGCCACACTGCAAAACTGTAGTCCATAGTCATCGTGTCACATGAAAGCTGCCACAGTTGTCAACATCGTAGATGACCATAGTCACTATTTACGATCCCGATGACTTCATACACTCTCCAGCTATCTCTTCCATGATCCTTTGTCCTATCGAACTACAAAACATAGCTGCCATATTTTGCCTGAAGCCCATTGAAGCCCACTGGGGGATTGCTGGGACTAACTTAACCCGATACATTGGCGAATATGTAAATGAATGTTCTTTGTTTCGTTTACAATGTTCGTCGATTTGTTCCCTAGTTCTACAACTAGATTCGAAACAACAAAAACACACATTTCAAGAGGATCTGCGGAAATGCAACATTTAGACTTTCACATCAACTCTCTTGTTCACACCACCAAACTGTATCCAAAATTATCCGAACACAAGCACTTCTACTAATTCTGTTCAAGTACAGACGACTAAATGTCGTACGATGTGTGTTTTACATGTTCATATTGAAAGCGCAAAGGGAATATGGTGCAGAGCGTCCTTGTTCATGTCCTCGCGTTTTCTTTAGGGGATAACATGAATTCTTATAGCTCACTATCATTGATAGCACTTACGAATTCTTTTTACCTGCGCTACTAGATTTCCATTCCAGCACCTTTTACCTGGTTTCCTGTACATACGTGGATTACACCACTTCAGCAGATTAAACGATTAATTCCATGTGATGTTGTGCCTGACAAACATTAAATGGATCTGAATCGCGCATGTAAACTTCTTATATATAATACACATATTGTTCGTTCCAATACCTCATAGAATGACTAAGAGTACTAAGGATTTCCCCAACCAGATTTGACTTGTTGTAGCGTCTTGCAGGGTATGATGCAGCCTGTTGCTAATTGCTAATTAGCACCGTTTGTATCGCAAGCCTTAGGCCACAAATGAGCGTGTGGAATTATATATATCAATATTCATCCAGCAATTTAATAGGGTAGCAGCTATACGCGCGGAAGTATTCAGTCGCTGAAATAATTGAATTCGTTCTGCGTCATCCGTTTAAATCCACTCACAGAATGTCAGTGTCAATTATTGACTTCATTCATCTTCAGTGAGCATCCAACGCAAGCCCAACCAGGACGACATCAACAAGCAAATTGTACTGTACTCAGATTTCACTTACCGGATTTTGCAGTGCTCACTGACACAACCATACAGAACAGGCAATGACAAGGAGACAAAAGCACCGAATCAGGACGAAGGAATTGAAATAATTTCGCACAATTCCGCGCGTGTAACATTGTGGATTCCTGAAATTTAATCAACTCTCGCGTTTTGCCTTGGACCAGATTCTACGACAAACGTGGCTTTCAAATCCTTGCAGCATGCTGGCGTGGCTTCCTTTCTCTTTAATTCCTGTCGTTAAAACTACGCGAAATGTATGTTTGGGGGTGTGTGTGGACGAGTATGTTCTACTAGACTAATGAGTCGGCAGTATGCCAAGATATCTAGAGAACAAATTGAAACAGAGACTGTGATCTATAAAAAGTGCACTGTACCGATGTCCACTTCTGACGCCACCCTTCTATATCGCAAGCACATGTATATGACGTAACGCTCTAATAGTAAACACTGAAACCCACTGTAAGAGCAATTACGTACTTGTTACATCCGTGTGCATAGCGGTAGAAAAGAGAAGCATTTGAACATTTGTTGAATGCACTCTAAAAAGGAACTGCAGTGACAAATCAAATTGTGAGGCCGGTGCTCAGGAAATCAACTTGAATTTGGTGAAGCCAGAACCCTCATACATTCAGCTTACTAAAAGCCGTATATAAAAAAGGAACAAATGAAAGATATTCAATCGTAATTTCCATTCGATTGAATAAATGGTATGAGTGTTGTTATATTATTAACCTTGGCGTTAGAGTAGGGGGTTAGAATGTATTCACAGCTAGGCGACCTTGTCGTAAGAGGCGAGTGGTAGGTGGGGTCCCAACGCCCTGTCGCCCGGTGAAATACCACCACACCAAGCTATAGGATTCCTGAAATGGTCGGGAGAAATTCCTGGCCATCTTTCGGAGCTTGACTGATGGACCGGTTCGAGAAAAGGTTGGTTTAGGTGGTAGTCGGTCCCAAGGTGAGATACCACCCCGTCACACTGTACATTCTGCGATATCGTCGGGAGAAATTTTCGACTAAGTTTTGGATGTATGGTTGATGGCCCGGACTGACCCGGAGATAAGTCATGATGATAGCTTTTGAGATAAAGAATTCCGTAGGTAAACTAGTTTCACATTCGGATCTCCGGGGGGACTGTGGCATAAATCTTCGTCTTGGTGCCGGCGTTGACACAGGTTGTACGAAGATTATCCATCATTGCACTTCCGTAGATTGTTCTCGCAGAACGACGACACCTGAACAGCTCACGATGAAAAGGAGAAACACAATTCGAGTCATTGAAAGTACCGAGCAACTATCGCCGAGTTGCGTTCACCAAATATGCAACACAGGATAAATGAAACACCCAGGGTTTTAGTTGTTTATTTCTTCCTTTATTTCTGATCAGCACTAATACGTTCTTCGTTTACTTGCGAAACTTTAATTAAAATAAGTTATTTTTAATTTCGGCTTTAATTGTTCACACGGTAGGCACACACGATTCATACTAACATTCGGGGGTAGTAAATTTACTTTTAAGCAGTGACGAAGAGATGCTCCGCGCGCGATGGTTGGGATACGACTCAGCGATAATCATCTCGTGCAGAGATGATTCGCTTGTGGGGCGAGTTTGTGGTGTCGTGGTAGATATCCTCTCCACTAAGGATATATTTTACCTACCACAAGAGAGAACCAGATCTCGTAATGCAGATCATGGTGGTATGTGTGTGATCGTACCCATCACCGTGTTTATCGTTGCATTTAGCAAAGGATAAACGAACTCTGAAACGAAAAAAAAAGGAACAGAGGGAGATGTATGGAGCTATGGGGCTGCTAACTGCGTAAATTTGTCAAATTTCTTCGCTTCCTTCCCACGGTGGGAGGTGTTTGGGGGTTCTTTAAAGGTACGCAAAGAGCCACCCACAAATTCCAACCCCAACTCCCTTTGCCAACCTGCAGTTGCCTGCAAGCATTTCCTTCCCAAGGACATTTAATGCACCTCATCCAAAACTCCCTGTAAAGAATTCGCTAACATTCATGCATTTAATGCATTATCAAAATCTCTGTAAAGAATTCTTTACAGGCAAAGCATCATCCTTAATTAGGAAAACCTGTTCGGCGCCCCTGTCAGCCAGCGCACCCTGCCACACACGTGCGCAGCACATTTTCCAGGCTTATACAAAGTCTCGGCAGCCTTTTGTCCAATCGACAAAAGCGTTTACGCATTTAGCGTCTAGCCGCCAAAAACCGAATTCTCCAGCGTATAATCATGCATACAAAGAATTCGACCCTTTCCGCCAGCAAGGATACAGTTCACAATCACCATTGTGCACCTAAATTCCTTTTAGCACCCAGTTCTCCTAATTGCATGAAAACTATTTATACAGCTGCATCCATTCAACGATGCACTTTGTTCTTTCCTCCTTTCTCAGTTTCGTTTCGCCATGACCTCGTAGCATGAGTAAACAATGGATCAATTAGCACACTAGCTAAGATCGACCCAGAGAGATCCTCTCCAATTCACCACCACAAAGAGAGACTTCACGTTTCTCTCAAGAAAAGAAAACTCACTCTTAGCTGAGAGTGGACTCACCACGAGTCTCTCGAGGTTAACCCTTGAGCACCAGAAGTCGAAATTCAACCATAGGCCGGATCGGTCGCGTATGAGATTGCGCACGGGAGTGCGCACACACCCGAGTCATGTATAGTTGGAATTGGAAACTTTTAGTTCTTGTGTAGTTCTTTGCCGGTGCAACTAAGTGTTAATATTGTGCTAATTATATATAAATGTTAAGTAATTCACCAATGTTAGTATGTAACAGTTTGTCGATAAATAAAAATAAAGTGTTGATATTAATACAAAGAAAACGGTTTTTATTAAATTTTTATTAAACAACTTTTGTGTTCGCATCCGGGAATCAACAGTGTTTCGAACGCAAAAAAAAAAACAAATTCTGGTCTCACTGACCACTTCCTAAGAAAAATCAAAAATATTGAGTGAACGCATTGGGGATATTAGTGAACCCGTGTCCGTGCCGGCACATCGGCTTTTATAACCCCACAGGTGTGGTTTGGAAACTCCGATGTTAACACATGCGCGGAGTTTTTTTTTAGACGTGGAATGTTTTGACTGTTCACGCCATTCCTCGTCATTTATATAATTCAGACGTCGCACGCCAACGCACATCGATACCAGCTTTCCTTATCCTCTCCTTTTCCGTCCGTGCTATGCTTTGATATTTAAGGGTACCGCAAACTCCTTTTTGTGCGCGTTTTTCGTTCACGTAGTTCAAACTCCTTTTTGTGCGCGTTTTTCGTACAAAAGGTAAAGTGAAATATGGGTATATTCCACCCCGCGGCTCAAATTCCTTTTTGTGCGTGTTTTTCGTGCAAAAAATAACGTGAAATATGGGTATATTCTTTCACGTAGTTCAAACTCCTCTTTGTGCGTGTTTTCGTACAAAAAGTGAAGTAAAATATAGGTTTACTCCTTCAACCCGTTCAAATTCTTTTTCTGCGCGTTTTTCGTACAAAAAGTAAAATGAAATATAGGTATATTTTTTCACGCAGTTCAAACTCTTTTTGAGCGCGTTTTCGTACAAAAAGTAAAATGAAATATGGCAATATACCTTCACGCAATTCAAACTCCTTTTTTTGGGCGTTTTCCGTGCAAAAATTAAGGTGAAATGTGGGTATATTCCTTCGCGCAGTTCAAACTCCTCCTTGTGCGCGTTTTTTGTGCAAAAAGTGAAGTAAAATGTAGGTATATTTCTTCACGCAGTTCAAGCTCCTTTTGTGCACATTTTCCGTGCAAAATGGTCAAGTGAAATATGGGTATATTCTTTCACGCAGTTCAAACTCCCTTTTCTGCGCGTTTTTCGTACAAAAAGTGACGTGAAATATGGGTATGTTCCTTCAAGCTGTTCAAACTCTTTTTGTGGGCGTAATTCCTTCAGAGAAGTGAAGTTTTTCATATGAGTATTTTATTTCACGTACTTCATTTGAACGTATCTTTAAAATACAGCGCCATCTATTGTACTCTCATAAGTTTATCCTGTGTAAGTATATATAGTACTTTTTACTCGATATCTGTAGCTGCCCGAAAACGTCCTTATTGTTAAGATTGCCAAGTACCTGATTACACATGTTTTAGCTAAGTAAACAGTGGCTTTTGATTCCAATCATGTATCTATTAGCAGAGTTGAATTTTAAAAACATTTCAAAACATCCATTCTACACATACGTCGAAGAAGTGTCCTAGAACAACATAGAGGAAATTCAGGAGAAGATTGTGTCACGGCGAAGGTAACATTTCGTTCCTAATTGATATTGTACTCATATGTCAGGGACAGTTCTTACGCTACATTCATTCGATGGATCCCCCTCGTATACGATGACAAGGCGGACTGCATAGTTCTGTTTCTCTGTTTGTTTTCGTGTTACTCCCAGATTATAAAGGACTCAGCGTTTAAGAAAAGTAAACAGGGAAAACAAAAAACTGCATGTAAAGAGATCGAGTGGGCGTTGAGAAAAATAAACACAAAAAGAAAACATCCAAAAGTGAAATGTAGATGAAAGGATGATTTTAACTGGAAATCACAAGATCTGATGAAAGTTGCAAACTAAACATGAAAATAATAGTTAAGATGTGTAAAAAAAAAGATGATGATGATATGTCTCCAAGTGATTCGGAAAATGTATTTCTCAATAAAGATTTTGACTTGAAAAATAATTTCAAATGGTTGCAAACAAACCAGCGCTAGTAAGATATTCTTAAAGAACAAAGGGCTATTAAAAGGGATAATAATATCGCACTGTGCTCTGGGATTTAAGAGTACTCCAAAATGCCCATTTGTGCGCGAGCTATGTCGGAGTCAGCGACCGCCAACACAACGATCCCACTAGCCGACGTAATCCTGAGAAGCGATTTCCGCCCAGCCAGCAAACTGCAACGTAGTCTTGCGAAACTGTCAAATGCACCTTTCCTAGGCACTGAGCTTGATACGCCGTGAGGTGCAATGTTCTCCCACCGTATCAAGGCCAGTGTGGGTAACGGCGTTTTTCAGTTTCAGATTTCGGACTTAGATGCAGCTGTTGAAAACCTCAAAAGAGTCAAAGTCAATCGAGTTCGTATTTTTTTTGTTAAAATAAGAAAAGGTTGTTACCATAATCAAATTAGTTTATCAATATACTTAAGGTGTTAGAATAATGAAAGTTCATTAAAAATAATTATACTGTACAAGTTGTTATAATTATTTTTTTAAAAACGACGAGCTGAAGACCCCATTTAACTAGTGCAGTCGGTAATTTTAAAGTCAAAAGACATTAGAAGTGGAAAATAAACACTAAAGTGATTTAACAGACAAGAAGTGCATTAACAAAGTAATTACCAAAGTGCCAAGAAATAAAACACTACCGAACACTAAAGTGAAAAGAAAAAATGCCAAACGAAAATCAGGCTGGAGGACAATAAGCACGCCCATCAATGGACGAAATCTTGAAGGAATCATCCAAAATAAAGGAATTCTGGGGGAACACAGACGATTACTCCCTGTCCTCATTTATACGGAAGTAGAAATATTCCTTCCGTGCTACGTGGGCGGAACACTGCAAATATGTTTTCTCCAACGACACGTGCTCAACAAGATTCACGGACCAGCGTTACAGACAATCAAGACCTTAGGACGGAATCCAACGTGGGAACAAATAAAGAAAGAACAATCCGGAACTACGGAGTAAGGGAGATATTTTACTCACTATATCATCAGGCATTGGCACAGAGAAACCACAATGTAACTGAATATTATAATATGTTAAAAAACATTTTAGACAAACTTAATTGTAAATATGAATTTGATGAAAAATAAACCTGCCGAATTCTGTCACAGTAGCAATGAAAAAATGAATTTGAAAAAATGTATCAATTTTTTAGATGCTAATTTAGCAATTATAATCCTGAGTAGACAAATTGAAAATCTTAGGGAAGCATTTTACCCACTAGAGGAATCAGGGCTACTAACAAAGTATCAACAAAGAACGAACACCAATAACTATCAAAAAACAAATCTGCGTAGCGAGAACCGAAGATACAATACTCATAACCAGAACCGAAGATACAATACTCATAACAATTTAGAAACTCCGATACACCAAATTTTATCGATAATAATTTCAATAATAGACCAGCTAACACTAGGCCAAATTATCATCATCATCATCATCATCATCGTCATCATCATCATCATCATCATCATCATCATCATCATCATCATCATCATCATCATCATCATCATCATCATCATCATCATCATCATCATCATCATCATCATCATCATCATCATCATCATCATCATCATCATCATCATCATCATCATCATCATCATCATCATCATCATCATCGGCACTGCCACCGGGATCCGCTCTTCGACTTATTTAACAAATCTCTCCACGGGCCCCGATATCGAGCCGATGTCATCCAGATTGGCACACCCAGGCTCTGGACGTCCTGCTCTACGCCATCCCTCCATCACAGACAAGGTCTGCCGCGCTGTCTGCGTCCATACATCCTACCACAAAGGACTTTCCGGGCACCTATTCGCTCATTCGAGCTAGGTGTCCCGCCCACCGGGGTCTGCCGAGCTCGATTTTACAACATTCCCTTCAAGGTAGATCACGTACAACTCATGGATGTAGCGTCTCCGGAAACGTCCTCCGTCACATACGGGTCCAACAATTCTTCTTAAGACCTTCCTCTGGAACGCGGCTAAGAGTTCGGAGTGCCTTTTATTGAGCACCTAGGTCTTGGATCCATACATGAGTACTGCTAAGACCATGGTGTTGTACAGTAGTAGCTTGGATGTTCTGGATAAATTTTGGGATTTAAAGAGCCTTGGTAGACCTGTGGGGCTTTTCAGGGCCCGAAGAGCCATGCATCGCTCGATCCCCACTATCCCAGGCGAACGACTTACCTCTCGGTCGAGCTTCAGCAAGGTTGCGTAACCTTGCTACGGCATTTACCCCCAGCCAAATCGCCGGAATTAATACGGTTACCCAATCGGATAACTGTTTTGAATTTCTGTTAGGCAGCTTATCTATTCTGTAGGGGATTTCCTTCCAAACCCCTTTTTCTCCATCACCACCACTGAAAACATTAAATCCACGGCAAAACTTATCACCTTGCCGTGGCATCGAAAACTTACCCTCGGCCAGTCCATATTCCCTAAGAAACATTAAGCCCACGGCAAAGCTTATCACCTTACCCGTGGCATCGAAAATTCACCCCCGAGGCGCATATTATCTCCTAAATAAAAAGCATAAGTCCACGGCAAAATCATCACATTGCCATGGCATCTGAAATCCTATCTTTAGGCATACATTCTGCCAGGGCATCTCGTTTCCATAGCCTTAAGCTATGGAAACAACAATCAACAAGAGTTCCTTGTGACTCGTTGTATTTGTTTACCCTCGGCATAACATGCATGCGGCTATTTGCCCCTATTGATTTGCTACCGCCGACAAGGTTTCTGCTGACGCAAACCAAACATGTCCCTGATTACCAGCAATCGCTGGCTTCCAATTATCGATCCCCACGTCCAGAGACAGTAATCAAGCAACGATCAAGATGCAGCCAGAAAATGTTTACTTTCAACATCTGGCAATGGCTGCACCCTATGTTCGTTGCAATGTTTAATCATCGGCAACCGAAATGATGATTTATGGCCTTCCATTAGGATGACCAAATCATCGGTTTGGGTTTTCACACCCCACATGCTAGTGTTTACATTCTTAGAAAATGCACTAGCGATGTGCCGCCATCCACCGGTCGCCGAACGATCGTATGCATGGCATACCCACACATGCATAATGTATGACTACCCCGTCCGGTCCAATCACGATTAACTACTTCAAGTTAATCGTGTAACTCCGCCTCCTTCCCAGTTTCTTTCGGGGTTCCTTGCCTTTTGATGACTTCCTATGGAAGAGTCAGATTTTATATTGCGTGGAGAGCGAACCGGTGTCGAAGTTAAAGCTGTGCCTTGAGTTGAATGAATTGCGGAACATTAATTTTGTAAATCCAATGCCAGTCTTCACTTGAATATACAATTTACGAAATGAAAGAATTTCATGTGCATAGAATGTAACAAATCTAGAACAAAATTTGTGTTGTGTGTTTTGTTAAAGTTGTTCCAAGGAATTAACCTTTACTGTTTCGGAGAAGAAAAATAAACTTTTAAGTTGTTTAAGATAAAACATTTATTACCGATTGATTTTTAAGTTGTGTAAAATTAAACATTTATCACCAATTGATTTTTAAGTTGTTAAAATAAAGAACCTTTATCATCAGGTGCCCTTTAAGTGTTTTAGAATAAAGAAAACATTCATTACCTAGAGTGGACGAAGTGTGCAGTGTTTTATTTTGCTCAATCGTTTCGTGCTTCCCTCGGTGCGGTGTTGGCAATTTTGTTACTAACGGTGTAGTGATTGCTTTATTGGTCGATGGAAAGTTGGTACAACCGGTGCCCGTGTTTTGGCACAATACCAGCTTAACCACATTGGTGACCGCGAAAAAAAAACGCGCAACTTTCGAACATTTGTGACCGGAGAATAAACCAATTCCGTGTGAAATCCGGCAAAGTTTTCCTATTTGAAAGTGAAGTAACACAGCCAATACGGTTATTGGGCTTAGGGCGAGTTCGTTTACCATCATCTCTCATTGGACAATAAATTGAAAACATCAAAAACAGCACGTGCACATAATTGTTTCAATGCACATCAACCCAATTAATCAACACCGTTTAAACACTTATCGCCAATCAGAAAATTCAAGTCGAAATTTAATATTTTCAACACCAGTACATCGGAAATAAATCAAGTGGACAATACAACATCGTCACACCAATTTAAGTCGAAGTACCAGAACAACACCATCACCGGATCATCACCAAGTGCTAAGAAATTCGTAAGGAGTGCAGCAACCCCAACGCTGCTGAACGAATCAACATCACAGGAAGATCGACAGCATTTAAGTTCCACCAGCAGCAACCCTACGGATTAACCGCAAGTATTGTTTAAAAATTAGCTTTTCAGGATACTTAGTTTCAGTTCTCTAGTGGTGAGCACCTTCTGAGCCGCCAAACATAGAATTTTAAACGTTATCATTTTTTTTTAGAGAGTGAATCGTATAGTGAATCACAACAAACGGCAAATGATGTTTAATTGTCAAGGCATAACCGATACTAATAAATTTTCAGAAAATCATTTAGTTGTTTTTCCTAATTTTTACGTTTGTCTTTTAACGATTATGCGCTTTTCCAAGTTTATTTACCTCCTAAGATTGTGTGTTTAAAAATTTTATTAACGAAATAAAAAGCCAGACATTCCTCAGACACAGGAATAACTAGATACATACCTTATTGGTGCATAAGTTCTCTTATTGTTTGAAATACGAATAATACTTTTTTATATTGGGTAGTTTTTTTTTGAAAGTATATTATTAGTCGACTATCCTTCTGTTCCAATTAGTTTAAAAAAAAAAAAAAAAAAAAAAAAAAAAAAAAAAAAAAAAAAAAAAAAAAAAAAAAAAAAATCATATTGCTAAAAATTTTATTCTAAACACAAAATACATAAATTTGCATATTTTCCTTTTTCGTTTTGTTTTTCTAAATTTCTGATTTTCCTGGTTTTATTAGTATTTTGTATAGTATACAATACAAACAATTATTATTACCTAATTGAAATAAAAACCAATCCAACTACATAGTTGAAGTATAACCACTTTCATTACAAATCCAAAAGCTGTTAACCTAAAACCAAATATATTAAGCTAACTTTAATAACAAAATTTAAACGATACTAAAGCCAAATAATAAATATTGTAAGCCCCTTCTGGGTACAAGCAGGCACCAACACATTCAACTCCACACAATTTTACGCGACTTCAAAAAAACTCCACTTGACTCCACTTCCGAACTTCGCTCGGCTTATTTTGGCTAGGGAAAACCATTGTTTTAGGACATCCGTGATTCTCTCAACTTCCTGCGACTTCTTTTACCCCAATTGGCCTCCCTTCACCGCCTTCGCGTCCTCTTACGCCCATTTCTGCGTCCTCCGTGGGGAATATTTTGATTCCCTCCTACTCCGTTGATTTCAGTCCTGTTTCGTACAAAACACTATGGTTGTCACACGAAATAGCGCTGCCCAAAAGGCCCAAGAACAACCCGAGCCCCTAGAATTTCACGACGCCTCCAGCGTCGATTTCCCCACCGAGCAAGTCGATGCTGACCTAGACTTGCCCGGACAAGCTACTCCTCTGGCACCACCCGTTGCCCCCAGCGTCGTGAACCGACCCCAACCTACTTCCCCAAACGCTCTCCCAACCTCTTCCAACGCCCCTGGTATCTGCCCTTTGGCAAATTCCGGCATTTTAATGCCCACAACTGGTGCCAGCACCTCACAACAACCCCAAAGACCTTCAGAGTCCCAAGAATTCCACGATGCTTCCAGCCTCGGGAATGGGACTCGTCACCCTAATATAGGACTTCCCCCCTTCGATGAGGAGGACCCAGACCTTTGGTTTGCAGTGGCAGACCGCATCTTCCAGGCCTCAGCCTTGCACGACGAACAACTTCGTGCAGTTGAGCTGTTGAAAGTGCTTGACCGCACTCAACGACCGCATGTTGCACACATAATAAGGTCGGCCGGCCGCAACCCATATAGCAACATGCGTGAAGCTCTGCTCGACGCATTGGACGAGCCAGGAAGTGTGCGGCAACAACGTTTAGCCGCTGTATCCAACCTTTCTGGGATGAGACCATCTCTTTTCCTGACCCATTTACGCTCTATAGCGGGGACCAGGATTGGGGACGACCTAATAAAGCCTCACTTTTTGAGGTGTCTTCCCCAGCATGCCCGTTCGGCACTTATAGCCCAACCCAATCAGAGTTTGGGCTATTTATCCAAAATTGCGGACGCAATTATGGAAAGCTCAGATCAGTATTCTGAGCCTCCAGCGTACCAGGTAGCGGCGGTTTCTCAACACGCCGCCCAGCCTGCACGGCACCCTCGTCTGCCTTTCTCAGCCCATGAATTGGTCTCAACTCCCCATCCTCCTCAAACCCAATTACCTTTTAGAGGGCCCGCCTCAACCAATTTCCCTCAGGGGAATCCAGTGGCAGGCCCCAACCCTAACCAAAGAAATTCGCCCACACAACTAACTCCTGCTGACCTCCGGGCGCTCCAAACCTCACTCCTCCGCGAGATAACTCAATTGCGTGCGGAGGTGAGGAACAATCCTCGAAGCGCCCAGAATCGAGCCATGCCGAGCCGTCCTCTCAATCGGCAGAATTTCTACCAAAATGCCCCTCAGAGGGCCTATATCCCCCAAAATGCCCCACAGAGGGCCAATCCCACCCAAAGCGGCCCTCACCGGGCCAATTCCCAAAGCGGCCCTCACCGGGCCAATTCCCAGCGAGCTCCGGCTCGACCTCCCCGTAACGGCAATACTAATAGGCAGAACATACCTGATAATGCCGTTACTCTGCCTTGGTGCGCCAATCACCAACGATATGGTGATCGCGCATTCAATTGCAAAGCGCCTTGTGGTTGGACGCAACCTTCCACCAACCAGAGGCGCTCTTTAAACTAATTTTGCCGACCGACACCCTCGCGCAATCGGCCGGCACCCCTACGATAAGTCGCTTAACCATCCGGGATTCGAAACTGAATATCGCTTTTACTGTCGACACCGGCGCCGATATTTCAGTCCTCCCGCGATCGTTTGCTCCGCGTAACCGCGTGCCAGCCGCACTCAAATTGTCAGCAGCAAATAATACGCCGATACTTACGTACGGACGTAAAAAGCTGACACTGCAATTGGGTCTTTGTCGTCCGATCACTTGGCGTTTCGTCATTGCGGACGTGAATGAACCCCTGATAGGTTCCGACCTATTAGGTGCACATAATCTGTTGGTCGATTCGACCCATAACAGACTTGTGGCTCCAACCGCACCCCCCTTGCCCATGACGGCATCACCAGCGGCAACTTCAGGGGCCACAGAGTGCTTAGACCCATTCCAGGTTATGGTACAGGAATTTGTGAGTACAACAGTTCCTCTACCTAACCAACGCCGACATAAAGCCACGGTGTTTCATCATATAGAAACACGTGGTCCCCCGGTGAGCCAGCGTCCACGTCGACTGGCTCCCGAAAAATTACGTGCGGCGCGCGCGGAGTTCGAGCATATGATCGAACTAGGTATCTGCCAACCGTCGGACAGTCCCTGGGCAAGCCCACTCCACTTAGTGAAGAAACGTTCTGGTGAGTGGCGCCCATGTGGCGATTATAGGCTGTTGAACGCAGCAACTGTCCCGGACAGATACCCAATTGCACACCTCTACGATTTTTCGTACAAGTTACGAGGGTGCAATGTCTTCACAACCCTGGATCTCACCAGGGCATACCACCAAATTCCGGTGGCACCTGAAGACATCCCCAAAACCGCAGTCATTACACCTTTCGGACTCTTCGAGTTCAAAGTGATGACTTTCGGTCTCAGGAATGCCGCACAGACATTCCAGCGGTATATCGACACGGCTTTACGAGGTCTTAATTGCTGCCATGCATACCTTGATGACATTCTCATCGCCTCCAAAGACCTCGCCGAACATAAACGCCACTTACGTCAGGTCCTAGAGCGCCTCCGCGAATTCGGTCTTGTCATCAACCCAGATAAGTGTCAATACGCCAAGGAGCAAATCACCTATCTGGGTTATGTCGTTGACAACCAGGGCATTCGCCCACTTCCAGACCGTGTGGAGGCCCTCATGAAGTACCCCCGGCCTACTAACGTGAGTGAGCTGCGTCGATTTTTGGGCATGCTTAACTTTTACCGCCCAACCCTGAAGAATGCCGCTCAGATTCAAGCTCCCTTAAATGAATTTTTGAAAGGAGCTAAGCGCAATGATAAGCGCCCCATTAATTGGACAGAAGTCTCAGATCGAGCATTCCAACTGTCCAAAGAACAATTGGCAAATGCCACCTTACTCCGATACCCTCTCGAGGGAGCGGCACTTTCTATCCAATGCGACGCATCGGATACCGCAATCGGAGCCGTCCTCGAACAGGACATTGAAGGCCGTCCGGAACCACTTGGTTTCTTTTCAAGGAAACTGAGTCCCACTGAGCGACGTTACAGCGCCTACGACCGTGAATTGCTCGCGATCTACAGCGCTGTTAAGTACTTCCGTCATATGATAGAAGGTCGCTCACTCTCCATCTTAACAGACCATAAGCCATTGGTCTATGCGTTCCGGAAGAAGTCGGGAAATGCCTCCCCCCGACAAGAGCGTCAATTAGACCTCATTGGGCAATATTCTACGGAGATCAAGCATATCTCCGGTAAACAGAACGTCACGGCGGACGCCCTTTCTCGAATCGATACGATTCATTTGCGTACCGCCTTGAATAACGCTGATCTTGCCCTAGCTCAAGAGGAGGATGAACAGCTCAAGTCCCTCCTAACTGCCGATACGGCACTAGAGCTTAAGAAAATTACCCTTCGCGACCCTTTGGGCGAAATCTGGTGTGATGTCTCCACTGGAACCGCTAGACCTTACATTCCCGAGAAACTTCGTAAGGGCGTGTTCCAGGTTTACCACAACCCAGCCCACCCCAGCGGCCGAGCAACAGCCGCTGCTGTCCGTCGCAAATTCATTTGGCCCCGGATGAATAAAGATCTCACCGGTTGGGCCCGTGCTTGTCTCCAGTGCCAGCGCTGCAAAGTAGCACGGCATAATGTACTGGAGCCAGCGCAATTCAAGCTTCCCACGGCACGCTTCGCCCATGTCCACATAGACATAGTGGGACCGCTTACTCCATCAAGAGGATTTTCTTATATCCTCACTATGATGGATCGCTGCACGCGATGGCCAGAGGCGACACCTCTCCGGGCAGTTACTGCCGAATCAGTCGCCAAGGCCTTTTATTCAACTTGGGTCACACGCTTCGGTGTACCAACCACCATAACTTCGGACCGAGGTCCACAATTTGAGGCGACAATTTTTAGGCAGCTAACAAATCTTCTCGGCTGCCAAAGAAGTCGTACCACCGCCTACCACCCGCAATCAAATGGGATGATAGAGCGCTGGCACAGATCTCTTAAAGCCTCACTCATGTGTCATAATGACACACAATGGTTTGACGCCCTTCCAACTGTCCTCCTCGGCCTGAGGACAAGCATTAAGGAGGACCTGGGTGCTTCGGCAGCAGAGCTTACCTATGGTACCAACCTCCTTCTTCCAGGAGAACTTTTCCTGAATGGCGAAACACCGCGTGACCAACTTCGTGAATTGGGACATCTCCGTGACCTGCTACGTAAGGTTAGGGCAACCCCTGTAACCAGGCACGGCTCCAAAAAACTTTTCGTCCACCCTGAACTGCACAGCTGCACGCACGTCTTTGTCAGGGTGGATAAGGTCAAAAAACCCCTCGACCCACCTTATGATGGCCCATTCAAAGTCTTCCGCCGCATCAGTGACCGCGTCTTCGAGATCGACATTAGAGGCAAGCGATCCACGGTCAGCGTCGAAAGGCTTAAGCCCTGTTTTCTGGAAGCTTCCGCTCCAGAATCACCTCCATCTACTGACACCGCTCCTACTCCACCAGCACAACCTCCCCGTACTCGCGCTCACACGCGCGCCCATAACCAACTTACCACCCCCTAAACTGCCTTACCTGTTTCGTGACTACGTCACTGGGGAGGGAGTGATGTGGGGCTTTTCAGGGCCCGAAGAGCCATGCATCGCTCGATCCCCACTATCCCAGGCGAACGACTTACCTCTCGGTCGAGCTTCAGCAAGGTTGCGTAACCTTGCTACGGCATTTACCCCCAGCCAAATCGCCGGAATTAATACGGTTACCCAATCGGATAACTGTTTTGAATTTCTGTTAGGCAGCTTATCTATTCTGTAG
This sequence comes from Microdon myrmicae, assembly GCA_963931805.1. NCBI lineage: Eukaryota > Metazoa > Arthropoda > Insecta > Diptera > Syrphidae > Microdon > Microdon myrmicae. The sequence goes on along the minus strand of OZ007500.1, from coordinate 123,067,611 downwards.
GGGATTTCCTTCCAAACCCCTTTTTCTCCATCACCACCACTGAAAACATTAAATCCACGGCAAAACTTATCACCTTGCCGTGGCATCGAAAACTTACCCTCGGCCAGTCCATATTCCCTAAGAAACATTAAGCCCACGGCAAAGCTTATCACCTTACCCGTGGCATCGAAAATTCACCCCCGAGGCGCATATTATCTCCTAAATAAAAAGCATAAGTCCACGGCAAAATCATCACATTGCCATGGCATCTGAAATCCTATCTTTAGGCATACATTCTGCCAGGGCATCTCGTTTCCATAGCCTTAAGCTATGGAAACAACAATCAACAAGAGTTCCTTATGACTCGTTGTATTTGTTTACCCTCGGCATAACATGCATGCGGCTATTTGCCCCTATTGATTTGCTACCGCCGACAAGGTTTCTGCTGACGCAAACCAAACATGTCCCTGATTACCAGCAATCGCTGGCTTCCAATTATCGATCCCCACGTCCAGAGACAGTAATCAAGCAACGATCAAGATGCAGCCAGAAAATGTTTACTTTCAACATCTGGCAATGGCTGCACCCTATGTTCGTTGCAATGTTTAATCATCGGCAACCGAAATGATGATTTATGGCCTTCCATTAGGATGACCAAATCATCGGTTTGGGTTTTCACACCCCACATGCTAGTGTTTACATTCTTAGAAAATGCACTAGCGATGTGCCGCCATCCACCGGTCGCCGAACGATCGTATGCATGGCATACCCACACATGCATAATGTATGACTACCCCGTCCGGTCCAATCACGATTAACTACTTCAAGTTAATCGTGTAACTCCGCCTCCTTCCCAGTTTCTTTCGGGGTTCCTTGCCTTTTGATGACTTCCTATGGAAGAGTCAGATTTTATATTGCGTGGAGAGCGAACCGGTGTCGAAGTTAAAGCTGTGCCTTGAGTTGAATGAATTGCGGAACATTAATTTTGTAAATCCAATGCCAGTCTTCACTTGAATATACAATTTACGAAATGAAAGAATTTCATGTGCATAGAATGTAACAAATCTAGAACAAAATTTGTGTTGTGTGTTTTGTTAAAGTTGTTCCAAGGAATTAACCTTTACTGTTTCGGAGAAGAAAAATAAACTTTTAAGTTGTTTAAGATAAAACATTTATTACCGATTGATTTTTAAGTTGTGTAAAATTAAACATTTATCACCAATTGATTTTTAAGTTGTTAAAATAAAGAACCTTTATCACAGTCACCCGCGAACTCTCTTACAGAGAACACCAGTTTAACAGTGCGCCAGTTAAAAAGTGAAGTGACTACATATTTAAAAAGTAAAGGTATTTCAAAAGCAATTTTTGACAACAAATACAATTCCTTAGTATTCACAAACAAAAGACAACAAGGACACACCAGTAAACTAAATATTAATGTAACAAGCGCGACAAACAATAAATATACTCGAGTTCACGCCAAAAGTTTAAATTCAATAGACACGTGGTGACCAAAATTAAAACAGTGAAGATAGTCAAAACAATGAAATTCAGAAACCAAACAAAACAAATAATAAACGTAAAAACTTAATTGTAAATACTAAGTGAATTAAAAACACATAAATTAAAATAAAACCTAAAAGCAAATGTGCATATTGCAGTGAAGTGCGAAAAATAAAATAATAATCAACTACAAGAAACATAATATATCACCTCGGTCGCAAGCGCAAAAAACAAAAATTAAAAAATATTGCTCGTTAAGCAATCTGAATTTACCGGGTGTACCGGTATAAACGCATTAAATAAATTCAAAATAAGTGCATATAAAAACAGTTGAGTGAGGTGCAAAAAGTGGTCGAGACAATAAAAACAAAAACAATAAAAAGATAACACTTCGGTCGCAAACGCGAAAATTAAAACAAACAATATATTGCTTGTTAAGAAAGCAATCTTTAAATCTTCGTTTGGCGCGAGTGCAAGCTTACTGACTCTTAGCAGGCGGTAGGCGAGTTCAACTCAGCTTGCAGGAGAAATCAAGTCGCCGTGGTTCAAAAGGTCGCCTTTGTTTTTTTTTTAATGAAAACAAACTGGAAAGAACCAGAATGAACACGGAGGACGATAAAAACACCACAACGCACAAACGAAAAGGCGCCCCGAAAAACTCGATTATGACGCGAAGCAAAACCGCGAAATTGACGATGGATAAAGGAGATCAACAATTGGCGGACGACAGTGAGCTTCCCTTCCCCTCCAATTTTAACATATATGGGGCAAATAATTCATTCGCTTCTCTTGCATCCTCAGAGTCTGAGGATGAAGAGGAAGAGATAAGTGAATTGGAGGCGAAACTGGCGATGGCAAGAGCCCGATTACAAGAGAGACGCCGAAAGAAAAAAATAGCGGCGCTCGAACAAGAACAAAACCAGCAACAACTACAAAAGCTAAAGCCAAAAGTCGGCCAACAGCAACAATTTCACCATCAACAGCAACATCAACTTCAACATCAGCACCATCAACAGCAACAGCAACAGCAACAATCAACACAAAAGCGATCAACGAACCAGCAAGCAACAAAGCAGCAACAAAGCAACAATAACAGCGGAAAAATAAAGATGCCACCAATCAACACCATAGATGTTGACTGTAAGGAATTGGTAAGTCTTTGTAAGCTAGCCATAGGTAACAATTTTGCAGTTAAAAGACTGACGGGTAACAGGCACGCCATTCAAACATATACGGTGGCAGACCACGACAAAATTAAAGAGGTCTTAAAAAGAGCCACCGCGGAATTTTACTCGTTCACGCCGAAACAAACGAAGAGCGTAACGGTTCTATTAAAGGGTGTTGACCCTGAAATGGAACCGGAGGCTCTGCTCGAAATGCTTCAAAGCCTGAAGCACGAAGATCTCGAGTTTACCGCGGTAAAACCATTCACCACACCCAAGGCAAGAAGGGAAAACCGCAAGCTACCCTTCTTTTTGGTCCAATTAACACCCAACAGTAGGATTGGTGGTCTAAGAAAAATTACAGTCTTGGATCATCAAATGGTCACATGGGACAAATTAAAAAAAGGCAGAGACATCCTGCAATGTGTCCGTTGCCAAAGGTTTGGTCACGCGGCGGCTAACTGTGAAATGCAGCGCCGTTGCGTAAAATGCGGAAAGGACCATAAGGCAGAAGAATGCCCTCTGGGAAAAGAAAGGGTAGAAGACAAAGCCCTTCTAAAGTGCGCAGTGTGTCGGAATGAGGGACACCCCGCTAACTATCGAGGATGTCCTAAATTCCGAGAAATAATGGCAAGAAGTGTGACCCGGCAAAAAAACACAGAGCCAGCTCGTACTACAACAATGCCCGTAACATCGCAGCGGTCGTACGCACAAGTAGCTTCGGGTGGGAGAACACCAAATCAGGCTACATCACAGGTAGTCACAAATACTCCCACACGGACTGAAACAACACCGCAAGCGGACGTGTTCGCAATCCTGCTCAATCTGCAGAGACAGATGACACAGCTACAAAGCCAAATAAACGAGATCTACTCGCATTTGCCCAGTCTAAATAACAAGTCGATATAAACCCTCTAACCACAACATCAATAAAAGCTCTTGTCGTGAATGTAAATTCACTAATAAGAACTGAGAGAAGAGCCAATCTTTTTAACCTGTTGCAAGAGGAACAACCTGATGTACTTCTGGCGGGGGAAACAAAGTTAAACCAGAGACATAAGGTAGGACATAAAAACTACGATATTATACGAAGAGATCGACCTAACTCCTCTCAAGGAGGGGGTGTCGCAATCTTTATTAGAAAAGGGATCCCCCATAAAGTTATATATAGTGGAGAAGTGCGCAGGTTCCGGGTGCTGGAAGCCTGTATCGTCCGCATACCCCTTCAGCAAGGAAGGGGCTTGTTTGCGATTGCGGTCTACGCACCTGAGGAGCACCAACAAAACCTATTTATAGCTGAGCTCGAGACACTCTTTCGATGCTTACAATTGCACCTGGACAAAAATTACTTTATCCTAGGGGGAGATATGAACGCCAAGCATAGAAACTGGGGAAATTATATATCTAATGCCAGAGGAAATCAGTTGGCTGGTTGGTTAGATCAGTATCATATTGAATATAGAACTGACCTGCTAGCTACGAAATATCCATCGTTCCCCAGAGGTAGATCGTTCTTAGATATCTTGCTAATCGACTCACGACTGAGATTACGTAACACTAACAGACGAAACACAAACTGTTTACGGACAATTGAATACGACAGCGACCACTGTGCATTCACGGCAGTAATAGAGCTTCCGAACGAGCTCGCAGATCTGGAGGAATTCGTGATCCCGCAACCCTATAACTACAGGGCAATGCGATGGCCGCGGTTCACCAGATCATTAACAAGAGAACTTTGTTCGAATGACTTGAATCTGCCAGTAAACAGAAACCTGACAAATGACGAAATCGACAAATACATTCAACAAATGGACGAAACCGTAAAACGAACAATGGACAAAACAATTCCCAAAACAACAGTTACAGATCACATTAACATGTACAGAAACGCAACAATAAACGCACTCCACAAGAAAAAGAGCAGACTGCTATCGAAATTAAAACATTTACACAGACAGTTTACAGACAGACAAGACCAGGAGATAATATCACTGAAATCCCGATTAAAAAACCTCCAACAATTACTTAAAGCTAATTATAGATTAGCAACAAATTTGTATTGGAACAACAGAATTCGAGCTATAAAAACTAATAACCCGAATATGTTCCCACAAATAAATAAAATATTCAGGAGAAATAATCAAAACGAGATTCAGTGTCTCCAAATTCCACGTACCGAGGTAAACAAGCAGCTGCTAACCAACATTGGCATAGATACAGAGAACGCTATCCTCAATAGTGAGCTCTTCGTGATCGAAGATCCTTTGGAGAAGGCGAACGCTGTGGGAGCTGTCTTTCAGGAAATGTACAAGGTGAATGAAAGCATTCATCGAAACCAGGACCTGGAGGACAGAATTCGACTGAATCACCTGCACCTCCGGAATGAAATTTCACATTGGCAATCGGAGAATCCTGGTTTTACGGAATTCAGTGACGATAATCTGTCAATTGACATTAATGCCAATGGTGGGGCTAATAGCCTTTTAATCACAAGGGAAGGAATCCAGAGTATCTTCGACTCATTAAGAAGCAAAAAGTCAGTGGGAATAGATGGAGTACCTAACATCGTACTCAAGAACCTGCCCCCAAAGGCAATAGATATATACACGGTCCTGTTTAACAACGCGTTGAATAATGCATATTATCCCGCGCGTTGGAAAACGGCTATCATTCAGCCCATCGCAAAAAAGGGCAAAGATTGTACAAACCCAATGAACATGCGTTCGATAAGTTTACTCCCAAGCATCAGTAAAGTATTTGAAAAAATTATTAACAAAGCTCTGCTAAAATGGGTAGACGACAATAGCATTATTCCAAATAACCAGTTTGGCTTTAGGGCGGGTCATGAAACCACACATGCCGCAGCTAAACTGGTCTCCGACATACAATGGAATAAATGTAGGAACCAATGCACAGGGGCCTGTCTGATCGACTTGGAAAAAGCCTTTGATACCGTCTGGATCGAAGGGTTGTATTACAAACTGGTCAGACATGGCATACATAAGCCTTTACTATATGTACTTTACGATATGTTAAAGGACAGGAGGTTCGTGGTCAAAAGTGGTAATGTGACCTCTAATGAAACGTATAATATCAAGAATGGCTTGCAACAGGGCGCGGTACTCTCTCCGATTCTTTTTAACATTTACATTAGCGACTTATTAAATGCACTTCCGCAGGCTATTGCGTACGCAGACGATCTCATAATTTACAGAACAGCTCCGAAAGTTGCGATCATAAATAGGTTAATACAGCGAGACTTCAACAAAGTGCAGCGCTATTGCGATGACTGGAAACTTAAGATCAACTTCCAGAAATGTGAAGCCATCCTATTTAGAACTCCATTATATAAAGCCACGTACGACACAAGGAAAAACTGGCGAAAGCTAGTTATCGTGGGACCGCATGGAGATAAACTGGAAACCAAGAGTTTAGTTAAATACCTGGGCATCTGGCTAGACCAATATCTGTATTTCAACAGACATGTAGAGGCTGCTTTGCTCAAAGCGAGGAAAACGTTTGCTATGACAAGGAGGCTATTTCACAGTAGCCAACTTGACAGCAGGGTAAAAGTCATATGCTACATGACGCTAATCAGGCCAATGCTCATATATGGCTGTCCAGTATGGTTTAACATAGGTCCAAATTTGATGGAAAAGATTCGGGTGTTCGAAAGGAAGTGTCTGAGAACCTGTCTCAGATTATATCGAACACCGGAATCGGAATACAAAAAGTACTACTCAAATGAGACTTTATATAATGAAGCCTGCATAAATAGGGTGGATAATTTTATGATTAAATTAATCAGAGGACATATTGCGAGAGCAATATGCTCGTCCAATGACCTAATTTTCGGGGCTTATTATCCAAATACCCTGTACTATGAGAACGTGCGTCGCAACGGTTTTGTTCCACCAGAGGCGTTCCTTGATTTGGACATAAAAGGGCTTATACAGGATAGATCCGGAATTCCGCTGATCTATCATGTAAGTAGATCATCCGTAGACGGGCGATTGTGCTACGACCGGGAAGTAACGCGCACCGAAGAAGAGCTCCTGCGCTTCAGTAGGGCTATCTCCCACAGAGACCGGGACGATAGTATTAGACAGCGTCAACAGTTCTGGTGGTTGAATGGCATATAAAGACCTGGATACCAAAGTCGGTATAGAATCACACTATCATCAGCTAGCTTACATAGACTTAGCTTTTCTAGAATTAGGGTAGTATAAGATTTAAGTTAAGTTAAGCTAAGTGATTTTACATTAAAAAAAAAAAAAAAAAAAAAAAAAGTAGATAAGTTTAGGTAAGTTAAGTAAGTTAAATTTTAAGAAAAAAAAAAAAAAAATTGACAAAGTTTTTCAAATTTTTCTTTGTCTTTCAAATAATTATCAGTACTGCCACAAAGTTCTGTCGCCGAAAGGCAAATTATGCAAATATTAAGTAATGTTTAGCTTAGAGCGTCTGCGAAGGACCAGTAAGTTATTATATAAGCTATTTAAGCTAGAATTTAAGCATTTTTTGTCTAGCCTTTAATTTAGAAACTAAGAATATAGAAAGAAAATAAAAAAATGTTTTAAAAATGGAAAATGGAAATAAAGAACCTTTATCATCAGGTGCCCTTTAAGTGTTTTAGAATAAAGAAAACATTCATTACCTAGAGTGGACGAAGTGTGCAGTGTTTTATTTTGCCCAATCGTTTCGTGCTTCCCTCGGTGCGGTGTTGGCAATTTTGTTACTAACGGTGTAGTGATTGCTTTATTGGTCGATGGAAAGTTGGTACAACCGGTGCCCGTGTTTTGGCACAATACCAGCTTAACCACAGACCATAGTAGGCTTTGTTGGATTTGATCAGACCAAGGTAGTTAACGGATTCGTGCTCCGCTACCCTGATAGTTTGACCAACGTTAGGTCTTTTCTTCGCAGAAGTTGCCACCATGTACTTAGTTTTCCCCTCATTAATGTGCATTCCCAGTTTTTGTGCCGCCTGCTCGATCTGGTGAAGCAGTCCTGTACAGCCGATTCGGATCTACCGACGATATCGATGTCATCTGCGTAGGCAAGTATCTGGTTGGACTTGGTGACAATAGTCCGTCTTGTTGTAACGCCAAAGTCACGGATTGCTTTCTCCAACGCCAGGTTGAAGAGGAGGCAGGCCAGACCGTCCCCTTGTCGAAGTCCATTAAATATGTTTATTGGTTTGGACAGGAATCCCGCTATTTTTACTAGACTAGTTACGTTTGTCATGGTCAATCTACAAAGTCATATCAATTTGTTTGGAATGCCGAACTTTCTCATGGCGTGATATAGTTCCACCCTGGCTATGCTGTTCTAGGCGGCCTTAAAGTCTATGACTAGATGATACAATGGAATCTTAAATTCCAGACATTTTTCCATCGCCTGCCTAAGGGTGAATATCTGACCAATCGCTGATTTGCCTGGGATGAAGCCACACTGATGTTGACCAATGATGACTTTAGCGTATGGGGCTATCCGATCTTGTAGGGTAGTGGAGAATATCTTATATGTGGTACTCAGCAATGTTATACTGTGGGGGGTTTCTCTATTCTACATGAGAAACAACCCACAATTCCAACGAACATTTCCTACCTAATTTCGACCGCCTTTCAGCGCGTCAAATCAACCCCATTCCCCCCTACTTACCTGTTCACCTGCAAAGCATGTTTCCACCAAGGACACATAGCTAAACTCATTGTACCACGCAGACAATGCATAAATGAGTTTAGCTTACCTTTTTTGCCATACGGCAACTCGTGTCCATGTAGATTAGCGACAACCAGATCCAGCCGGACAAAGTTGTCGTATCATTGCGGATCCGCTTGGGAAATTTATCGGCACATTCGATTGAATCACGTGATAATATTTCCCTAGCGTTACTTCGGTTTTTCTCCAGACACTTCATTCGCTGGGGATCAATGTTCTCTTTTTGCAGGTGAATATCATCAGCTCAATTCCCCTCTCTTTCTCAGTTCTGTCTTCGTATGGATCAATGTACACTGAACTCACCATACTACCGAATCAGGTCAACGGGTTCCGCTCAGAACTACATTGATTCATGCACATGCAACCAAATCCACCCCTAGGATAATCGTACATCGTGTTTCTGTTCTCTTATTGTCCCGCTCTCTTCGATCATCAGATTACCGATGTAACCTACCACACATCGAAGGACGTGGCAATGAGAGAGCAGAAGTATGTTATCTTTTGGTTGTATCCAATTTCTTCCCTTTTAAAACCAGTCGATTAAGAAGATTCACAGGAGGAGGTCGTTACGCTAACCATCGCCGCGTGTGCATGCTTATGCACACGCTCGTCCGCGAAGATTCCCTAATATAACTAAATGAACAGTCGGAAATCGGAGACCTTCTAACGAAACAGAAGAAGTGTAAAGTTATAGTGATTTAAATTGTATTTATATTGCGATAAAAATGTGTCTTTAGCTGTTGTTCGTGTAACAGGCTGACGCACCTCGAGTGCCCAAGAACGTTCTACTTATCAAAATGTTAATTAAAAACTCAGCCGCGATGGCACAACAAAATCAAATAAAACAAAAACATTTTTACAATCAATCAACCTCAGTGTGTTTGCTATTGTTCCTGTCGTCCTGGGTGGACTATCCTCATCGGAGCAAGATCGTTGGGAATATAAGAAATCCGTGTCGTATCAGGCACATCACTTATACCCCCACAATACCCCTATAGTTACTGCACAGTGTGATATCTCCCTTCTTATGTATGGGGCAAACTATTCCGCGACGCCAATTTTCCGGAATCTCCTCTTGCTCCTATACGTGCACCACGATCTCATGAATTGCGTGATGTAACGCTGTCTCGCTTTGTTTGGTCAGTTCGGTTGGTATGCCATCAGCTCCAGGGGCTTTATTTGATTTGAGCTTTCTTATGACTTTTAATGTGTTCTCAATGCTTGGTGCCGACAGCATTTGGTCTTGATCTTGCATTGGTGGAGCTTCCAATTCTTCTGTGAGCTCACTATTTAGCAATTCATTGAAGTGCACTTCCCATCGCTCCGGAATGCCTTCAGGATCGGTGATCAGATTACCCTCTTTATCCTTGCAGTAAGTGCAGCGTGCTGTTTACTGCGTCATACTGTGGATTATTTGGTAGAACTTCCGCGCCTGGTGCGGACCTCGCTCTGTACTTTTCTCTATTTCACAGACAAGGTTTTTTTTGTCTGTGGGGTCTTCTTCAGATCTTTTGAGCTCTTTGTATTTCTCCTCGCGTACCCGCGTCCTATGAGACTGCTTCATTGCTCGGTATGCAGAATTCTTACGTTCAGTCGCTAGTTTGCACTCATTATCAAACCAGTCGCTTCGATCTCTACGACTACTGCCTAAGATGGAGTTGGCAGTATAATGTTTTTTGGTGCAACACCGTGCTTCCGGTTCACCGGGAAGAGTGGGCTACCGTTGTCGTCCTTGATGAATATGTCGAACATGTGTATTTTGTCCTTCCGAACAAAATACCGAAGGAGTTGCCGCGCGATTATACAATGTTTCTAGAAGAACTGTCACCAAAGATCTTCCTGCTGAGCAGTCACAAAAACAACACTTCCGATTCTTTTAAAAACTGATTTAATTTAAGTTTATTCCTAATTTTTTGAGGAGGTCTTCTCCTTATGTGCGCTACCCACTGACTCCGCTGCTCGACTCCCGATTCTTGATTCAGACTCTGTCTGTATCTTTTGTTATCTTTATCTTTCGAAGTTCGGACGCAACGCCACTTATCACCGATCCTTTTTGGGGTTTTGTTTGTATTATCCATCTTGCTAATGCAAACAAGAGTTTGCGTGCATTTCAGATGGGTAACACAAGATCCGTGGGAAATCGGTGTGAAATTAGGATCCGGGAATCTGTGTCTATTTACAAGCCATAAAACATCTGGGATGTGGAGATATGTATTATGATGTATAGATTGCCTGAATTGTGTGTCGGCGGATCAAATAGACATGTTCCGTTACAGAGCGGGGAAGCTGTGGAACTCCCTTCCCACGCGAGTGTTCCCTGAGCGTTACAACCTGCAACTGTGCAAAAAGAACTGCAACTGTTACTTGATGGCATCTCGGGGCGCCCACTCGGCGCTATAGCTTCGCCTCCCCCGAGAGAAGTCTTAAAAAAAAAAAAAAAAAAAAAAAACACGTGTTTGATTGTATATACAATGTATGTGAAAAATGTGCATCGTTCGAATTTTTGGAATTGAATTCAATGCTCGATAATTGAACGTTTGGTTCAATTTGCTTAACATTGAATTCATTGTTAATTTGGGGATATGAATGGAATTTTCGGTGGGATTTTTGTAGGTGGGTAAATATATTTGTGGGAAAGATATGGTAGGGCTTCTTGGAGCGCTACAGCAGTCCTAATGATAATATTCTTACGGCGTGTTCATTTCTCTTCTACGCCCGGCATTCTGGCCCCAGGACTTACTCTCCCTCTGTCGAGCTCTTCGAGGGCGAGTCCTGGCGCATGGCCAAAGGTGTTGCTGGTATTCTCATGGCGTATGGCAGCTGTGTTGATCCGAATCTGATCCGCGGATGCAATACGGCTCCGTGAGGCAATCCGCGCTCGAAAAACTGTACCAACACGATAGTCATCCGAGTCGACGTTGGCACTGTTGAGGTGCTATATTTTGAATTAAAAGGTTTAGCTTACCTCCGTATGTGTGTGTCGTTGGGTCATCTCCTTTTGTGGTGATCTACTGGGGGGGCCGTTTATTGGTTGAAGTGGATGGCGTGAAAAGGTGTGCCATCGCAACTTTCTTCGGTCGGGCGTGGGGGCTTCCGGACGTGGGGCTCGGTCTTCGTAAGCTCCTTGGCAGAGAATGGCGGCGTCTCCTGTTATGGCACGAATGGGTACTCCTCGGGTTTCAGTATATTATTCTCCCCTGGTCACCGGGCGCCGCTTTCTCTGTCGTTGGGGGTTCCCGTACTAGGGTCCGCAATAACGTGTTAAGATCTCTTTACTTTGTAACTTCCCACCGGTTGAATGTCCCGCAGAAAATTAAAATATTCGGCTATAGTTTCAAGCTAGATTTTCTTTTTATTTTGCCTTTCTAGATTAAGCATATTTCGATACATTGAATTTCGTGACTCGACATTCGACCATAGGTTCGGCCTTCTAGAACTTAACGGCTTTTAGGATTTTCGACGACCAGCGGTTCGGTCTCTGCAACCTTGACTGATCACGAAATTTAAAAAAAAAAGAAAAAAAAATGGGGGGGCGAGAGGCCGACTTTAGGGAGACAAGGACAATTGTGTTCTTCATCTTGTCTCTGGCTTCTGGTCATCTTGCGATAACCCATATCCGTGAAGATGTTGGTCTCGGTCTCAGGATATCTGAAAAGAAAGGGGAAGGGCGTATCTAAGACTAGTGTGGACAGGGTTAGTTCAATTGTTCTCTAACTACTTGGATGGGGGGATGGTGGGAAAGAAATCGTACAAGACCGGTAGGTCTTGAGTGCTGTAGTAAACGCAGATCACGTCTTTGGCGTCTGATAATCTGCGCTTTGGTCGGTGTGTATGTGAGTGTGTTTGTGCTGTCTTGTACTTTGCGTGCGTGTTTGTAGTGTGTCAGCAGTAGACCCTATGGGATGGTTCCAGGAATCCTCTATTATAAAGGAGAATGTTGTTGGGAAGAGTGCTTTCTTTAGTTTTATACTGAAGAAGACATTGTGGTGGTCTGATTCGAAGAGATCGAAAGAGAGAAGGGTCAAGAACGCAACTTTCGAGGTATTTATATCCTAATTGTAGCAAGTACTCGTCGATAAGGATAATGGAGGCGCCTTCGTATAGGTGAGAGTTCGGGTAATGGCGACCGTCAGGCCGTCTAAAGTGGTTGATGCTTCTGAGGAGTTTTCTTTCGAAAACTCGAAGTCTTTCCATTTGGGCCGAAGATATGCAGGGCCATATGGGAAAGGCGTATGATATTCCAGATCGGATTAGCTGCTTATAGCAGAGAAGTTTAACTTTGGGGTCAACTTTGTTACTCCACTTCAAGATGTTGTGCAGTTGCTTAGACTGACCGATGCCCCTTTGAAGAATGTGGGTCACATGTTTGATGAAATTTATTTTTGGGGTATATATGACCCCAAGATATTTCATCCTGTCCTGTGGTCTAATCGTAGTACGTCCTATTTGTATTCGGATATTCTGTGAATATCGAGAAGTAGGTTGGGAGTGTTTACTACTCAGAATTATAGCTACTGCTTTAGATGGGTTAAGTCGAATTTTCCATGATCACGAAATTGAAATGGGCCGTCCTTTTATACTTCTTTATCGTTGAGATTTGTCAACGTTTTTATTGTCAGAATTCCAAGAAGCGCACACAAGGTTTTGTGTGCTTCAATTGGAATTGGGTTCTCGGTACGTTCATACCGTCATCAAGCTAAAGGAGTGGCGGCGATCTATCAGCACGTGGTCTATTTGGTTGCGATTTGTACGTTTTTATTGTCAGAATTCCAAGAAGCGTACACAAGGTTTTGTGTGCTTCAATTGGAATTGGGTTCTCGGTACGTTCATACCGTCATCAAGCTAAAGGAGTGGCGGCGATCTATCAGCACGCGGTCTATTTGGTTGCGAGTGGCTCCATCAGGTGATACCCAGGTGGCTTTGTGGATATCTTTACGCGAAAACCTGGTACTCGCAACGACCAAGTTTTTCGATGCTGCCAATTTGATGACTCGTAGTCCATTGTCATTAGTGTTCTCATGCAAACTATGGGAACTTGTGTAGTGCCTGAAAACCGGCTCCCGACCTATTTTTGCATTCAAATGACCAAGAACGATTTTCACATCGTATCTTGGGCAGGCATTGAGGGCCCGTTCGACGTTGTCTTAGTATTCTTCTTTTTCGTCGTCATGGGACTCTTCTGTAGGTCCGTGAACGTTTATGAGGCTTATGTTCTTAAAGTTGCATCGCACGCGAAGAGTGCATAGCCTTTCATTTATTGCATTAAAGCCGATGATGGCAGGCTTCAGTTTTTGGTTGACTAGAAAGCCTACCCCGAGCAGATGGTGTTTTGCGCGACAGCTGTAATAAATGTCATACTGTTTTCTTTGAATAACACCACTCCCCGTCCATCTTATTTCTTGTAATGCTTTTATGTCAGCCTTATATTCGGACAGGGCATCGGCTAGCTGATGTGCAGCTCGAGCTCTGTATAGTGAGCGTATGTTCCATGAAAAAATCCTTAAATCATTTAGCCATTTTCGTTTCCGTGGTCGTCGTCGTGTATCCGGTCCATATCCGAGGCTTGTAAAATTTGCCATAATAATTCATTTTTACGGGCCTGGTTATTAGCCTTGCGCTAACCTTTCTCAGGATGTCGCTGCATGTATTGGTTCACTACTTGGCGGGTGTCAAAGTAGCTATCCAGGGGTGTCACGTGGAGACTGCATGTCAACTTGGATTGAACAGAGACAAGGATCGTCCTGGCCTTCGCCGGGTTGAAGGCAATCAGATAGGTGTTATAGTTTTATTAATTGAATTGCTGTAACTTTGTCAGGTTGTAATAAGCAAATAAATAGGGCGTTAGACCTACCAAATTAAATTGAGTTATAGGATGAAAACGCCGAATCTCAAATGTAGGAGATTAGCGATAAGATATTAGCGGCAGAGTATTGTGAATAGGACTATTTATGCCGTGGACATTGATAGGATTATGAATTATAATCATTAAAGCTAAAATGATAACCAAGCCTGTGAGTAGGGCGTTAGAATATACTCACAGCTAGGCCAGCTTGTCGTAAGAGGCGACTAAAGGCCGAGTGGTAGCCGGGGTCCCAACGCCCTGTACGCCCGTCGAAATACCACCCCATCAAGCTTTGGGCTCCGTGAAATGGTCGGGAGAAATCCCTGGCCATCTCTCGGAGCTTGGCTGATGGACCGGTTCGAGAAAAGGTTGGTTAGGTGGTAGTCGGTACCAAGGTGAGATACCACCCCGTCACGCTGTACATTCTGCGATATTGTCGGGAGAAATTTTCGACTAAGTTTTGGATGTATGGTTGATGGCCCGGACTGACCCGGAGATAAGTCATGATGATAGCTTTTGAGATAAAGAATTCCGTAGCTAAACTAGTTTCACATTCGGATCTCCGGGGGGACTGTGGCATAAATCTTCGTCTTGGTGCCGGCGTTGACACAGGTTGTACGAAGATTCTCCATCATTGCACTTCCGTAGATTGTTCTCGCAGAACGACGACACCTGAACAGCTCACGATGAAAAGGAGAAACACAATTCGAGTAATTGAAAGTACCGAGCAACTATCGCCGAGTTGCGTTCACCAAATATGCAACACAGGATAAATGAAACACCCAGGGTTTTATTTGTTTATTTCTTTCTTTATTTCTGATCAGCACTAATACGTTCTTCGTTTACTTGCGAAACTTTAATTAAAATAAGTTATTTTTAATTTCGGCTTTAATTGTTCACACATATAAATAATGACACACACGATTCATACTAACACTCGGGGGTAGTAAATTTACTTTTAAGCAGTATGGTTGGGATACGACTCAGCGATAATCATCTCGTGCAGAGATGATTCGTTTATGGGGCGAGTTTGTGGTGTCGTGGTAGATATCCTCCCCACTAAGGATATGTTTTACCTACCACAGGAGAGAACCAGATCTCGTAATGCCGTATAGTCGGTATAATAGTTCACTGGACCAAACTCTGAGCAACGCAGCAAAGGTTGATTCGAGAAAAGGTTGGTTAGGTGGTAGTCGGTCCCAAGGCGAGATACCACCCCGTCACGCTGTACATTCCGCGATATCGCCGAGAGAAATCTTCGACGGTGTTTCGGATGTGTGGGTGATGGCCTGGATTGACACGGAGATAAGTCATGATGGTACCTTCTGATATAATGAATTCCGGAGGTAAACTAGTATCCCATTCGGATCTCCGGGGGGGACTATGTCAGGGGGAACATCATGCAGATATCATGATAAATAATGGAACTTTAAGAGGTTCGTCATCACACAACTGGGCTCGCTCTCGAGGTTCAGCCCACGCTCGACTGGTGGCGGCATTTTGTAACATCAGGGGCATCGGGTTCCCCAATACGAATGTAAACGCCGTCCACCAATATTTGCAAACAGCGAAACCGGATTTCCTTGCCCTAACTGAGACCCAGGTCGATTCGTCAACTGATACGACATATCTTCGCTGCTCAGGATATGCCTTATATTCGGGATTCCGTTTTAAGGGCGGAGTCTGTGTTTTCGTGCGTTCCGATCTGGCTTGCCAGAGGATGGAGACGTTGGAACCCAATAATATGGACATCATATGGTTGAGGGTCGTGCTGAGGAATTCCGTTAAATTTCTTTGTTGTCTTTACCGCTCCCCGAATGACGATCGACCGGCGACATTTTTCGAACATCTTTCACATACCATCGACTGGATACAGATCAACCACCCAGCTTCTGAAGTTGTTGTCCTTGGCGATTTTAATGTGCACAATTCAGGCTGGTTGGTACATTCTAACAGAATCGACGAGGCTGGGAGGCTGGCGGATATGTTTGCTGTAAGCCACAACTTGACTCAACTCGTAGGGGAGCCAACGGGAGTGCCGGATGCCCGAGGCGATTATGCGAACACCCTGGATCTGTTTTTGATATCCGAACCGAGTATTTATACCGTAGAGGTTTCTGTCCCACTGGGAAGCTCGGATCACTGCTTGGTATCTGCCGCCCAAGCACTTGCATATCAAGCGAATAACCAGCCTAGGCAGCTTCGCCTAGATTTCTTCGCATGCTTACCATGGTCCGAGGTGTGCTTCGGAGACTCCGATGTTAAGGCTTGCGCGGAGTCGGCATCAGGGAATATTCTTCTGGGGGTGGAGATGTATATTCCACATTCCATCAAACGAAGTTCGTCTGATAAACCTTGGTTTGATAAAAAATGCGAGCTGATTACTGTAGCAAAAAATAGAGCTTTTAAGCAATGGCACTCCAATCCCACCGATGTTAACAGAACGAAATTTGTTAGAATCAGAAACGCGTGCAACCAGGCGATTGATACCGCAAAGAAGGCTCACAACGACAGGGTGATCAATAAGCTCCTTCGGTGCCCAACTGGTTCGCGCTCCTTCTGGTCAATGGCAAAAGCTCTCAGCGGTAACTTCACAACCTCCTCTTTCCCTCCGTTGATGACAGACAGCGGGACGTTAGTCACGAATTCAAAGGATAAAGCTAATGTGTTCGCGAATTTATTTTCTGCGAATTCAAACCTCGATGCCCGTCTTTTGGAGCCACCTGTGATCTCGCCGATACGGTCTTCGATGCGGGATCTCAGATTTCGTCCGCGCACTAGTCAACGCATTCTACGTGAACTGGATTGTAGGAAGGCAACCGGCCCGGACGGAATACCAGTAATAGTCCTTAGGAACTGTGCTCCAGAACTATCGCCGGTTCTTGGCAGACTCTTCCGCTTATGTTATGCACGGAGGACCTTTCCTGCCTGCTGGAAAATCGCTCGAGTTCAGCCAATCCCAAAGACGGGAAAAAAGAGTCTCCCACAAAATTACCGTCCGATAGCATTACTGTCTATTTTATCTAAGGTAATGGAAAAAGTCATCAATACAGAGTTGGTTAAGTATTTGGAGTGCAACGGACTTCTGAATGATCGTCAATAGGGATTCCGTGGCAGGCGATCCACAGGAGACCTTTTGACACTTATAACCGATATATGGACATCTGCGATTGAACAGTCAAGGACGGTCGCATTGGATATCTCCAAGGCTATTGATCGCGTCTGGCAGGGGGCATCGCTGGGCAAACTTCGTTCATATGGACTTTCCCAACAGCTTTGCGACTGGACGAGGAGCTTCCTCGAGAATCGATCGATCCGGGTTGTTGTGGACGGGGAGTGTTCGGATCTGTATCCTGTTAATTCAGGGGTGCCACAGGGTTCTATTTGGCATCTCGGGGCCCTCACTCGGCGCTATAGGTTCGCCTCTTCCGAGAGAAGTCTTATAAAAAAAAAAAAAAAACGAGAAGGTGAGTTGGCCTGGCCACACATTGTGCTATAACAGAACGCTTTTTGTTCATCATACACTAATAGAATAAGCCGTCAAAGGACAATGCATATCATGTGCAACAGAACAAGGCCCTGGATGACCTCTCTAAGTGGATTCGTGCAGAACTGCTGACTTTCGTTTTTCATGGGCGTACATTTGATGCCTACGGAACACTGGTGCGCTAGTATCAGAACTTTTGTACGGCAACATTTATCCTTTTTTACATTTTGTGTTCATTGCGGCTACTGATGCTTTAGCAAAGCACCAAATATAAATCCGAACTTGTGTGGTTGCGACGTGTACTTCCTTTTTGTCGTTCATCTTCGTCATTCGCTTTCCTACTTTCCACTTTCCACTTTCTATTTTCTATTTAATTTTTTTTTAATCCGGTGTTCGCCGAAATGGAAGACCTTGTACGTTCATCTTGTCTATTATCTGGTGTGGCGCAGTACGATAAATCCGTTGCCTTAGGATAGCATTGTCCCAATTTCGCTAACAAAACGTACCGGCAGTGGAGTAGGGGGATGAGTATTCATTCCCTTCATGTCATATCTATATGCACCGGAAGTGGATAGATTTGGCAATGTAATTTTAGAGAAAGAACCATGATACTGGGTTCTGTTCTCTATTTTCGAATGCTTGATGGCGGACCGCCGGCATGTAGTTCTATGATACGGTACCGTAAGCCGTCTCGAATATGGCGAAGTGGGATTCCGAGAAATTGAAATTGTCCTTGATGACAAAAGGTTTCATCCTGGAGTCGTAAGTAAAAGCTGTAATAGCGTTCCATCGACGACGGAGATAAACAAGAGTTGGTGGCAACATGTAGTGGATCCGTGTAACGAAAATCAAATGAGAAAATCTGAGTGAATACGATTTCATTTTTTTATTTTATTTTTACTCTTGCTTTTTTGTGACCATAAAATCGACAGTTGATAGAGAATTTTCAAAATCTATTAGCCACAATAGAGTTTTAGCGGTAGTGAATGAAATGAAAACCAAGAGGAGAAGTTTTCAAGTGACATCAATGTGGTTTCGATCGCATTTGTAATCACTGTAATCTTCTCAGCAAATTTGCTCTCACAATTTATGGTGGATGTCTGAGATTAAGGACACCTTGTTCGAAATTCAGTTACAATTGTATAGACGCGAGATATGTAAGGTGTGTATTGATAGAGGTAGGTGAGGTAAACTGTTAATTACAGTGATTTCTTCCGAACTTGAGGGTTCTGAGATTTCGAATTCCCTCAAATGTGTGCACAGAGGCTTTTGGGGTCCTCGAGCAAATGTGACAATTACATATGAATTTATAATTAACAAACAAAAGCGTGTTACTGAACTGAATGCACACTCCCTAATTTCCTATAGACATTTCCAATACAAAAAGTAGACCACGAACAAACATGTTTGAGGTGTCCTTAAATGTCAAAGCACAGGGCAGACAGGAGAGCAACTATTAGGCAAGGAGAGGTGGTAACAGCGTACATAGATGTCATATATCTCAAGATTACAACGAAAATGGAACGCATCCAATAATGTGGTTCCGCTAAAAAACAGTTATGAGTGTGAAATAATTTTACATACATACCTACGTACACCTGAAAATAGTTTTTAACTGATGCGCACTCTCAGATTGAAGAGGCTCCTCGATAGTATAGTGGTTAGTAAACCCGCCTGTAACGTGGGGGACCGGGGTTCAATTCCCCGTCAGGGAGCCTCTGGCGCAAGACTAATAACCTTGTCCGTTAAAAAAAAAAAAAAAAAAAAAGACCATCATGGAAAATTTAACAACCCTCAGGACTTGCTAAATAAGGCCAAGACCGGCTCCCAGTTGTAGTGCCGATGATGATGATGATTATCAGAAGAAGATTTGGTATCCACCAAGTTCAGTAGAACGACGACCGTGATTATACTTACAGAGATAAGATAGGTAATCTAGAGATAGGTTCTAACGATGGAATTAAAAGACTTACGCCTGGGTTACCAATTAGATTCTCTGCTCGTTTTTGCATCCCATCGACTACATGTATCACAATTTTGAACGCGCTTGACTAAATATGAGAATTGAATTCCTGTTACATTCCCCCGTAATAACGTCGACTTCATTGTCCTTTTCTAGGGCTAGGAGTGTGTGGGAAGTAAATTCAACTAAATTGGTGGTGGCAGATGTACCAGCCAGACAGCCGTGTTGCCTGGGTGAAGTAAGATCTTTGCAGCGGAAGGATGACACTTCATACATGATGTTTTCAAAAAGTTTGGGAATGTAGGAAAGTAATTTCGAGGCATCGCCTTTGGGTCCCTTTTCATGTACAGGGGGGATGAACGAAGTTTTCCATATATTAGGGATTCCCCTTGAGAAAGTGACGGATTGAAGATTCATTCTTTAAAGAAAAGAGCGGGTATACCATCTGGGCCCGGAGTGAATCCATCTTTAAGTTGAGTTAGTTTCTTTTCAATCGAGGGTGGTTCAATAAAATGAGATACAAATGGACCAAGCGATAAATGGGGTACATAGGGTATTTGAAATAAGAGAACTCGGGAAGTGAAGGATTTTTTGAAGAAGGAGGTAAAGAAGTCGATCCGATGAGCTTTCCGAATTAAAGGAAAGTGATGTGGAATAACTATTGGATTTACGTTTGTCATTAACAAACTGGAAAAAAGCTATGGAAGGAGACAGCGGGCTCAAATCGGGACCGGTGGAGAGATTTGTTAAATAAGTCCAAGACCGGATCCCGGTTGTAGTGCCGATGATGATGATGATGATGATGATGTGGAATAACTATCGCATTTACATTCGTCATTAACAAACTGGAAAAAAGCTTTCGGATCATTTATTAGGTTAGCTGGCGTTTACATAGTAATTTTGGTAGATGGAATTGTAAGGTTCTCTGAAGTGGAGACAGGACCCTAGATAATTGGAATAGTCATAGATATATCAACGGCGGAGGAAAGTAGTCACAGCTTGTTTCTTTTATTACGGAATGAGCAAAGCTTTCGATTATACCAAGGAGGTGAGAATATTGAAATTTTATGCCTGGAATAGTAAACGAAGAGGGATATCGATGTGAAAATGTCTATGCATACATTGGTAATAATTTCTTCTACAGTTAGGTGATGAAAACAGAGTGTGTTTCTAGATAAGACTGAGAATTGAGAAGAGTCAGATGTGAAAATCAGCTACCTGCCCATGTGGTTTGAGATATTGCTTACTTAACAGAGGCTTGAGTCTGTTAAGTGGTCGATGAAAAAACATTCCTTGGCAGTAGTGGGGGAGATGATAGAGAGAGATTAATCTTCTGATAAGGTTCTTTGAAGATGTGGCAAGTTTAATTCCCCAAAATGATAACATCGTCTTGAGAATCGCATACAACTATTCTGCATCCGATAGAATTAATTGCTAGTTCATACGATTCAATCGCCTGGGAAAAAGGAATATAGAAACAGACTACATATATTGATTTTTGGATGGTTTTATTTTGATAGGCGGTGCAAGGCTAATAATCTTGCCCGGAAAAACAAATTATTATGGAAAATTTAACAAGCCTCGGGACTTGCTAAATACGGCCAAGACCGGATCCCGGTTGTAGTACCGATGATGATGATGATGATGATTTATTTTGATAGAGACATAATCGTGTTTGGATGTAGGGGATAAAGCGATAAGCGTTGAATCCAAGCTCCATTGGACGGCTATGAGCACACCGCGGCAGGAGGAATCATCACTAGCTCGATTACCAACGTCGACACGGTAAACAGCGAAGGAGGAAGGGAATATTTCTTGACTGTTAATGCTAGGAATCAGGTTTGTTTCAGTAAAGGCGTAAATATCGATGGGAATGGGGTGGGTTTTTTGTGACACTCTTTGAGTTTTGGAGCAAATTTCTCTGATATTCTGGTAATAGAATGTGAGTGGGAGATTAGGTGGGCTTGTGGGGTGCGCGATGTGGATGTACCAGCGTATGGCACCGGTTCACTATCGCCCCACTAGTTATTCCGCCGACGGCACGTCCACAAGAAGCAAGCAAAATGGGCAGGTGACGGACCGAGAAATAAAACGCACTCATACCATATACGGGGTCACTTTTGTTCGTTTATTATACTGAAACGTCGTTGTTCGATGATTAGTAACCGGTGGCTGCTCAAGGGAATCTTTAGTTTCTTTAATATCCAGGATTACCGTCGTTTTATTGTGTGCTTCTTTCATTTTCCCCGCTGACAAGCACTCAACCGACACGATCGTACCGAATACCGGTTTTTGAATAAAAATTAGGAGACGCGGCTATATACTCGGGGGTTTGCACCCCCCCCCCCCCCCCCCCCCCCCACCCGCCGAGTGCACGTTACGAGGGGCTGATGTGCACGCGCCGATGGTAGAATTATGACTGACTCATGAAAGCAAAAGTTCATCGCGTCGTGGCAGTGGCGTCGTAAACTCATTGCCACTTACTAAGAATTTAGTGGAAGAGTTGCTATGCCTGCGTAGGAATTTAGTTTCAGCAAATCCTTGCCGTATACGCTAAGTTGGATTCGTTGGTTGTGTATACCGGGAAATTGCAATTGCTTGGGTGCAAGCAAGGATATCGTTTAGATAGAATTTTAACCGAAGTCGTTTCGGGGAAATGTATGCGGCTTGGTATATTTGGTGTTGATGGTTAATGTTCCGTTGTGGATTTGAATATGCGTTAGTTACGGCATATGAATTTCGGGGAAATTAAGATTGCTTGGTCGCAAAGAGGAAATATGGATTAAGTAGAGAATTGACCGAAGCGATTTTGGGAAAAATTATATGTGGGGTGATGTAATTCAGGAAGATGATTAATATTCCGTTGTAAATTGGAATATGCATTTATTTCAGCTCGGGAAATGGGTTCCTGGTAAATTGGGGAATGTATGCAATTGCGGATTGGGGACGGATGCTGTTGCATATTGGGATGGGTGCGGTTGCGGGTTTTGCATGGTTGCGAATGTGTGTATTGCAGGTTGGGATGGGGACTTGGGTTGAGGTGACGCGCTGTTAGCGGTCAAGATTGGTTGGCCCCCACAGGCTTGATGGGGGTGATAGACCGGGCAGTATATTAGGATCGTACAAATTTATTTTGATCCAGTCTACTGCATTCAAGATGTAATGTCCTCCTCGACTGGACGTATATATTGTCCAACACTTTTGAGGAAATATGTTAAAATTGGCATGAAATTTTGTTAAGAGCTTAAGAAGGGCGAAAACATAAGTGGGTAAGCCTGATTGTTGAATGCCTATGTTACGTGCCACCACCATCATTTGATAATTTGTAATTATAATATAATTTTGTTTTAATATGGTCTGATGGTAAGGTGGTGGAAGAGTTGCGCGATCCACAAGTGAGTGTTCGAACCCACTAGCCGGTGGCTAGGAGGATATGAAATTGGAAGAGATCTTAGGATTAAGAGTGTGAGAACATTGGGATATTTTGCTACCATATTGGCGGTCGTTAGGCCCTTTGATTCCAAATATTTCGAAAGTTGATTGTTAATCAACAATGGAAATTCTTGTTATTGGTTGTAGTTTAGTTTAAAAATTGGATTGGCCTGTATCAGGTCTCGGGGTTCTCCATTGTACATGCCCGATTCTTTGGCAGGACTATGGGATAAATCTTTGCCTTTGTGCCGGCTTTGGCACGGGTTTTACGGATATTCCCATCATGGTTAAAAGAATCGCCGAACCCTGTTCTCGGTATAATAGTTCACTGGACCAAACTCTGAGCAACGCAGCCAAGGTTGGTTCGAGAAAAGGTTGGTTAGGTGGTAGTCGGTCCCAAGGCGAGATACCACCCCGTCACGCTGTACATTCCGCGATATCGCCGAGAGAAATCTTCGGCGGTGTTCGGATGTGTGGGTGATGGCCTGGACTGACACGGAGATAAGGCATGATGGTACCTTCTCCATTTCTCCCATTCGGATCTCCGGGGGGGGGGGGGGGGGGGACTATGCCAGGGGGAACACCATGCAGATATCATGATAAATAATGGAACTTTAAGAGGTTCGTCATCACATAACCGGGCTCGCTCTCGAGGCTCTGCCCACGCTCGACTGGTGACGGCAGTTTGTAACATCAGGGGCACCGGGTTCACCAATACGAATGTAAACACCGTCCACCAATATTTGCAAACAACGAAACCTGATATCCTTGCCCTAACTGAGACCCAGGTCGATTCGTTAACTGATTCGACATATCTTCGTTGCTCAGGATACGACTTACATTCGAGATTCCGTTTTAGGGGCGGAGTCTGCGTCTTTGCACGGTCTATTCTGGCTTGCCAGAGGACGGAGGCGTTGGAACCCAATAATATGGACATCATATGGTTGAGGGTCGTGCTGAGGAATTCCGTTAAATTTCTTTGTTGTCTTTACCGCTCCCCGAATGACGATCGACCGGCGACATTTTTCGAACATCTTTCCTATACCGTCGACTGGATACAGATCAACCACCCAGCTTCTGAAATTGTTGTCCTTGGCGATTTTAATGTGCACAATTCCGGCTGGTTGTTACATTCTAACAGAACCGACGAGGCTGGGAGGCTGGCGGAGAGGTTCGCTGTAAGCCACAACTTGACTCAACTCGTGGGGGAGCCAACGGGAGTGCCGGATGCCCGAGGCGATTATGCGAACACCCTGGATCTGTTGTTGACATCCGAACCGAGTATTTATACCGTAGAGGTTTCTGCGCCACTGGGGAAACTCAGATCACTGCTTGGTATCTGTCGCGCAACCACTTGCATACCAAGCGAATAACCGACCTAGGCAGCTTCGCCATGTATGGAAGTATGGGGCCGCTAACTGGGACGATTTGCGAGATTTCTTCGCATCCTTTCCATGGTCCGAGGTGTGCTTCGGAGACTCCGATGTTAAGGCTTGCGCGGAGTCGGCATCAGGGAATATTCTTCTGGGGGTGGAGATGTATATTCCACATTCCATCAAACGAAGTTCGTCTGATAAACCTTGGTTTGATAAAAAATGCGAGCTGATTACTGTAGCAAAAAATAAAGCTTTTAAGCAATGGCACTCCAATCCTACCGATGTTAACAGAACGAAATTTGTTAGAATCAGAAACGCGTGCAACCAGGCCATTGATACCGCAAAGAAGGCTCACAACGACAGGGTGATCAATAAGCTCCTTCGGTGCCCAACTGGTTCGCGCTCCTTCTGGTCAATGGCAAAAGCTGTCAGCAGTAACTTCGCATCCTCCTCATTCCCTCCGTTGGTGACAGACAGCGGGACGTTAGTCACGAATTCAAAGGATAAAGCTAATGTGTTCGCGAATTTATTTTCCGCGAATTCAAACCTCGATCCCGGCTTTTTGGAGCCACCTGTGATCTCGCCGGTACGGTCTTCGATGCGAGATGTGAGATTTCGTCCGCGCACTATTCAGCGCATTCAACGTGATCTGGATTGTAGAAATGCAACCGGCCCGGACGGAATACCAACAAGAATCCTTAAGAACTGTGCTCCAGAACTATCGCCGGTTCTTGACAGACTCTTCCGCTTATGTTATGCACGGAGGACCTTTCCTGCCTGCTGGAAAATCGCTCGAGATCAGCCAATCCCAAAGACGGGAAAGAAGTGTCTCCCACAAAATTACCGTCCGATAGCATTACTGTCTATTTTATCTAAGGTAATGGAAAAAGTCATCAATACAGAGTTGGTTAAGTATTTGGAGTGCAACGGACTTCTGAATGATCGTCAATAGGGATTCCGTGGCAGGTGGTCCACAGGAGACCTTTTGACACTTATAACCGATATATGGACATCTGCGATTAAACGGCATGGTGAGTCAAGGGCGGTCGCAGTGGATATTTCCAAGGCTTTTGACCGCGTCTGGCAGGGGGCATTGCTGGGCAAACTTCGTTCATATGGACTTTCCCAACAGCTTTGCGACTGGACGAGGAGCTTCCTCGAGAATCGATCGATCCGGGTTGTTGTGGACGGCGAGTGTTCGGATCTGTATCCTGTTAATTCGGGGGTGCCCCAAAGTTCTATTTTGGCTCCAACCTTGTTCTTGCTTCAGATAAATGATTTGTTGGAGACAACGGATAACAAAGTGTTCAGTTTTGCGGATGATAGTACGCTTGTTCCCTCCTTTTCGAGTGATCGGCCGATTAGTGCATCTAATGAGATGTAGACAGATTGACTCTCTGAATCAGGATCTGGATAAAGTCCTGCAGTGGGGAAAGGCCAATCTTGTCGACTTCAACGCAACGAAGACCCAGTATACAACATTCACAAAGAAAACCGGATCATCGGTCCCACAGCTGATGATGAATGGCCGGGCCCTCGAGGCTGGGGAAAGTTTGAGATTGCTCGGCGTCACGGTCTGTGGGAATGTATCATGGCATAAGCACGTGTCGAACATCGCCAGGTCAGCCTCAGGAAAACTGAGTTATCTTTTTAGAGCTAAGAAATATTTTACTCCGGCCCAACTTCTTTTCCTATATAAATCCCAAATTATACTCGCGCTCGAATATTGCTCTCATGTTTGGAGCTCGGCTCCTAAACATACCCTCGACTTATTTGAGAGCATACAGAGACGAGCGATCCGCCTGATCGGGGACTCGGCGCTGACGTCGGGACTACAGTCGCTATCACATCGAAGGCGCGTAACCGACCTCTGTCTGTTTTATAGATATTATCACGGGTACTGTTCTTCGGAGATTCTTGGTATTGTTCCACGCAATTCGGTTTATATGCGCTCCGCAAGACAATCCGACGGATCGCACCCGTTTGTGGTTCATCTCCCGACGGCGCGAACATCCCTGAATCAGAACTCGTTCCGTTACAGAGCGGGGAAGCTGTGGAACTCCCTTCCAACGCGAGTGTTCCCGGAGCGTTACAAACTGCAATGGTTCAAAAAGAACTGCAACAGTTATTTGATGGCATCTCGGAGCGCCCACTCGGCGCTATAGGTTCGCCTCTCCCGAGAGAAGTCTAATTAAAAAAAAAAAAAAAACCGCACACAAAGAAAAGAGGTATAATTAAAAGCACTGGAACTTGTTATTTATTGATGGTTTTATTTATAAGTAGTTTTAAGGTTTACATGTATATTTGTAACAAGATTATTGTTCATGGCCAACGGTATTTTTTAACTAAATAAGGATTACAACTTCACTGAACCGTATTACACACATTTTGTTTTGTTTTTGGATTGTATTGGTAAACGTCTTGGAGCTTTCTATGTCTGCCGTTAACACAATAAATGATTTAGCTTATAAAAAAGGACCCGACTCCGACTCGATAAAACACTCTGTGGCGCTTCGTTACTAAACTCACGGGGGGTGTAGCTCGACCCGATTATAACCGACGTCGTCGGTGGTTATGTCTCGACTCCGTGTAGCTGGTGCACATGCGTGCACCCGCCGCGGTGGTTGACAGACGACTCGACGATGAAAAATTCCCCAGTGGATGTGCATAATCCACTAGGGGTTGATTTCCTAATTTACACACTAACAACGTAAAGTTGCTCGTGCGGTAACCAATTTGAGAGAAGATCCCCGATTTGATCACGGCAGGGCTGCATGATCATTGTGTCGTCGCGTCGTGGCAAACAAAAACGACGAAAAAGGGAAATCTAAAAAAGGGAACCCTCATAGTGTGTGTGCCCGCAGCTGTGGTGATTATTGTGCCCGACTATAGGGCGGTATGTGCCATCAGCAAATTGAACGATAGACCGATGGGTCTGCTGATATGAATTGTCATGCACGTGTGTGGCTAAAATACTTTCTTCTTGTGTGCATGGACAAGTTCGAGGATTTATGTCGGTTACGTAATGTCGTAACGGAATTGAATTTGCATGCTTATTGGTGTCAAGGCATTTGCTTGTCGATTGGTTCGGCGACCGATATGATCGCAGCAAAGAAGTAAAGCAAGAATATCTCCTGCTTGTGTGCTGTAGATTTCGACAAGGGATATGGGCGCCGATATGATTTGAGTTTATATCGGTTGTTTGGTGTTACAACCGAATTGCTTTTTAGGCACATGCTGTGTTTCATGCAATCATGCCCTTGGGGAAAATGTCTCTTGGTGCTAATGCTATTGAATTAGCGAAAATATGGATTAGGTGGTTAGGAGACATTTTAAGCAGATAACTGAAAGGTGAGTACATGTTTTCCAGGGTTTATGTGTTTTAGGTAGCCGTCTTTGTGTCGTACCTGGAAAAGGCAAGCAGTGGCGTTAATGGGAGACGCCACAGGATCATTCCTGGACGGACATTTCTCGGACTCTATATGTACTTCTGGTAGTCAGTTTAACAGATTCATATGCCAATACGAACGCCAGTATTTCATTAGTCGTCTTTTATGTTGATTGCTAGGCGGTGTCTTATTTCTCTCAACACACTCAAGTCTCTTTTCGATTCGCGTTATTTCATCGGTGACTTTCTTAAATTCAGCTTCGTTTTTTAGATCCAGATTTTCTACGTCGTTTCGAATTTTTGACTGAATTTGTTCCTTAAAGTGTTGCAAATTACATTTCATCCACTGCGTTTGGGCATCCAATTTTGCATTCAAATCTGCACCTTGTGCATCGAATTTTGAATGTTGGGTGTCGAATTTTGAATTACTATCTGTAGCTTGCGCGTCCAATGTTGTCATCATCATCCTGAACATCTCCGAAATGTCCAACAGTGGCGAACTCTTCTCCGTTACATTGGCACCATCTTGACTCGCTGTTTCTTCTCCATCCGGACAGTCTGGCCCAATTGTAAAAACATATGTGTCGACATCGATACTCTCTTCCTTCATTGCTGCTTGCAGACGCTGTCGAAGAATTTGCTTCTGTCCTCTGCTATCCAGATTCCAGTCCTGAAGTTCCTTCTTCAACTCAGGAACCCAAAGATCCTCCAAATGTCGATCTGACATCATCACAACACACTTTCACAGACTTATCTACTTCACCAATAAATAATCACACTTCTGAAACCAATTGTAGCGAGCTTGGGGTTCGCTGGATTAATTATTTTAATAAATAAGAGCCGTTAAATCGAATTTTTTTTTAAACACTTTATTAGTCTGTTGATAACAACTGTTTCTTGATACTTCGCTTCTTTACTTATCGCTTTCTTACTTATCGCGTCTTTGACTGCTTACTTCTTACTCTACTCCTTGATCTGTGTGCGACGTATTTATACCGTGTTTCCTCATTCTGATTCGGCGTTTCGTTTTCGTCCGTTCCATAGCCTCGAATTTTCTACTGCTCATAGTCTCCAGTTTTCCAGTACTTTCTAGAATATTCTAGTACTTTGTTTTGGAGACCTGCCAGATATCACAGCTGATTGCGATATGCGTCACAATATATATATATATATATATATATATATATATATATATATATATATATATATATATATATATATATATATATATATATATATATATATATATAAATATATATATATATATTATATATATGTATATATATGTATATATGTACCTCAATAGTATAGTGGTTAGTATCCCCGCCCGTAACGCGGGAGACCGGGGTTCGATACCCCGTCGGGGAGCCTCTGGCGCAAGACTAATGACCTTTCCCGGAAAAACAAATTATCATGGAAAATTTAACAAGCCTCAGGACTTGCTAAATAGGGCCAAGACCGGTTGCCGGTTGTAGTGCCAATGATGATGATGATGATGATATGTATATATGTATATATATATATATATATATATATATATATATATATATATAAATATATATATATATATATAAATATATATATATATATATAAATATATATATATATATATATATTAATTACAAACTAGAGAGCTTAAGAACTATCTTAACTAAGCTTAACCAAAGGTAACCAGGACAAATTAAGAAGGAAGGAGAAGGGGCGAGATGTGGGGGCAGGTTATAGTAAAGTGTAGAAGCGCGGCTTAAGATTGGTGGTCAGAATGGTTTAGGACGGGGTGCTTGTGAGTATGGGTAGAGAGGTCGAAGTCGACCAAGGTGGAATTGTAATTGACATTTCTCAGCATCCGAGAAAGGGGTTCGTTGAGACCATAAGAGGGGGAATGTAGAGAAGACGGGGACTACGCGTATTTCGAGGGTTTGTGTTCAGAGGAATTGAATTATGGATATAAACGCAGTCGACCGAGCCGTAGAGGACCCGATCAATGAACATTATGTCAGCCACGACCCTGCGCTCCTCACGGGTTCTGAGGTTGATTTAATTGAGGCGATTAATGTACGGGGGAAAGATTAAGGAATTTTCCCATCCTCGCCCCCGGAGAGCGAACCGATGGAAGCGACGTTGAATACTTTCGATTCTACAGATATGGATTTTGTGATAAGGAGACCATACCTGACTAGCATATTCAAACAGTGGTCGGACGTTTCACGAATCCGAGCTCAGAATTGGCTTTCCGGTTCGTTTCATCAATGTGAGAGAGAAGTTAAGCTCCCTGCTGCAAAGGATCCCAAGATCCCGAATACATTGTACAATGGTCAGGGGTTGGTTATGAGGTGTATTGGAACCTGTGGATGAGTGAATGCGCTTACGGGAAAAGGTTATAGATTGGCATTTGGCGATGTTAAATACAAACCAATTTTTGTCACACTAAGTCGAGAGGGTTAAGGTCTGATTGCAGCAGTGCAGAATGAAAAGGTGACTCGATGATCCTGTATAACTTGGTATCATCAGCATATAGGGACAAGCTGGAATTCTTAATGACCTTATCGATGTCATTAGTGGCCAGTATAAATAGGAGAGGACCCAGGTGGCTACATCGAGGGACTCCAGAGACGGCAAGGGAGGGGTTGGATATCATGGACCTGAACCGAACGGAATAAAGTCTATCCTTTAGATAGGAAGAAATACATTTCAGCAATCCAGGTTCGAAGCGGATAATTTGAAGAGGATTAGATTGTGGGAGATTTTGTCGAATATTTTACTGAGGTCGGTCGAGACCATATCGGCCTCGAAACAGTCCTCTAGCACTGAGAGTTTAAAGGAAGGGAACTCAACGAGGTTGGTTGTAGTTGATCGGCCATTGAGAAAACCACGTTGCCTTGGTTAAATAAACGATTTGCAACGGAAACGAAGAGATTCGTATAGAATGCTTTCGAGAATCTTGGGTAAGTGGGACAGTTTGGCGATGGGGCGGTAGTTCGCGACATCGTTTTTGGGACTCGTCTTGTGGATGGGGGTGATGAAGGAGGTTTTCCAAGTGTGGGGGAATACGCCTTGAGAGAGTGAGAGATTGAAGATCAGTGAGAGGGGAGCAGTGAGAATGGAAGAGCATTTCCTGAGGAGGTTTGCAGGAATTCCATTAAGGCCCGGTGTAAACTCGTCTTTGAGTTTCAGTAGCTTGGACTCAATTAAGGTCGGATCAAAGGACTTGTGGGAAAGGGGCCCAAGGGAAAGGATAGGTAGATAGTTGAAGTATGGCGGGTCAGGAACAAAGGAGTCATTAGTGAATGACTGGTTGAAGTAAGTGGCGAAGAAGTTAGCAATAGTAACACGATCAGACGAAGTATGAGAATTTAAGGTAAGCGATATGGGGTAACCGTCGGATCTACGTTTATGATTGACGAACTGGAGGAAGGTTTTAGGGTCATTTTTGAAATTGGTCTGAGTTTTCGCAAGATAGTTGCGATAAATGGTGTTGGAAAGTTTCGTGAATTGGAGGTAACAGCCGACAAAGTTGGAGTAGTCAGGTATATTTCGATTCCGAGAGAAGATGACCCATAAATTATTCCTTTTATTACGCAGAGAGCGAAGCTTTTAATTGTACCATGCAGGGTAAGAGGTTGATGTTCTTTGTCTAGAGTAGGGAACGAACAGGGAAATAGAGTGAAGGATTTCCGTATATAAGTGGGCGATGGAATCCTCAACCGATAGGTGATAGTTTAAAGTGACCGCCAATAAAACAGGGAAATAGAGAAAAGGATTTCAGTATATAAGTGGGTGATGACATCTTCAACGAATAGGTGATTGTAGTTGAACGTAAGGTGGCCTAGGCAGTCGTTGTTGAGGCGAAAATTAGTTTTATGGAAATCGTAGGCGTAGTGATCGGGAGGGGGAGCGGATGCTGGCGAGTGGACTGGGAAGAAGGTCACGAGAAGTGGGGGGTCGTGGTAGTCTATAGATGTAAGGACGAAGGGGTTGGGTGAGACTGACGTATTGATAGGGTCTGTTATAAAGACGAGGTCAAGCTGCCTACACAAAAGGTTTCG
The DNA here is from genome assembly GCA_963931805.1 of Microdon myrmicae. Classification (NCBI taxonomy): domain Eukaryota; kingdom Metazoa; phylum Arthropoda; class Insecta; order Diptera; family Syrphidae; genus Microdon; species Microdon myrmicae. Next base: position 123,035,708 of record OZ007500.1, on the reverse strand, counting down.
AACGTTGCTGATCTGACAGAGACACGAATCATCTAGTCGATCAATGAATAGACATTCCTTGGCCGAGGTGTGGTGGGAGGTGAAGTGTAAATGATCGTCAGATATAACCCAATTGAATTGTGGAAGATTAAAATCTCCGAAGATGATGATGTCGTCCTCGCAATTTCTCAGCGCGATTATATGGTCGCTAGCATTAAGAGCTAGCTCGTAAACTTCAATAGGCTGGGATGGCAACACATAGAAGCACATGACAAAGACTAATTTCCGAGGAAGAGTGATTTTGGCAGTCACAAAGTCCAGCTTGAAGGAGGTAGGGAAAGCGACAAGTGACGACTGGAGCCTATCGTGGACAGCGATGAGCACTCCTCAGCTGGTGGAAAAGTCAGTAGTATGATTGAGGAGGTCATCGCGGAAGATGGTTAACGAAGGGGGGGGGGGGGGGGGGGGCAGTCCAGTTATGTATGATGGAGATTAAGTGTGTTTAACTTAAAGCAAAAATGTTGACAGGTAGGGCATGCGAGTTTTTCGGAATGGATTGGGTCTTTGAGCGAAGACCTCTTACGTTCTGATAATAGAGGGTACGGGGTGTAAGGAAGAGAGAAACGATTTGTTGGCCTTTTAGGTAAATGGTTGAATACTCGCTGATAGCCATTCATTCGAGACTTGATCATAGGATAAATAGAAGAGCTTCCGCAGCAGTTCAGCGAGTGAAGGAAAAGACCTCTTCAAAAAAATTGGGGCAACGTCATCCGGGCAAACCGATTTATTAATATTCAACTATTTGAGTGTTCGGGCAACAGTATGCGTTTGAAAGGGAATTTTGTTTACAGAGTACTGCTGCTCAAGTTCAGACGGAGATGATGTGGTATCAGGCAGCATTAAGTTCAGTGCAAAACGTGCAGCAAAAAGGTTTCTGCCAGGCGCTTATGATTGGTATTGTATCCCGCTGGAATTATCCCATTCCACAATCAATTTAATTCATAACTCATTTCAAACCAATTATCGTAATATCGCACAGATGCAATTCCTCGTTAATTGCACACCTGGCATGAGACATTTTCACTTCCCAAGCTACATGCTATCAAATTGCAAATACATTTTTTGTATCTTATCCAAAAACAAGCGTCACACCTGGCATGAGACATTTTCATTTCCCAAGTTACACGCTTCCAAATTGCAAATACATTTTTTGCATCGTATTCAAACACAAGTGCCATACCTGGCACGGGACACTGGCGGCTTCTTCAAAGGCAATTGTCGCAAACCCACTACACTTTAAGCGGATCAATCAAGTGGTGATAGCAATCAAGCAACGCAAATGACTCGCACCAGGCAATTGGATTGAATATTGGTCTTACGTTCGTGGTCATACCAAGTGAAGATGCATCGTTTGCGATTCTACAATAATTTGGGTATATAAAGAGTGGTTGCAACGAGATTAAAGACAGAATTAAACCAACAGAGTAAAAGGTCGCAACCTTGCGATGGAACAGCGGGCCTCTTACTCTGAATAAATAACTAAGACTTAATTAGCCGGGCAAAAGGTTGCGGCCTTGCTACGGAACAGTGGGCCCTTTGCTGAAGATAAATAATAATAAGTAAAATAATAATAAGTAAAATATAATTATTCAATATACAAACGAATACTAACAAATAACTAAAAACCTAATTAAAAAGAAAAACATGTTTAAGTCTTTACTTGGGATCTGAAGCATCGGGATCGGGCGGGCATAACACTTAACATTACATTGGCGCAGCCGGTAGTATAATGCCGGCGCCAGATAATTAACCTTAACAATTTCATGTTAATGTTGAGATACGTAACCTAACGGCAAGGTGCGTAACCTTTGACATTACACTAGTCTGTCATCGACTATAAGCGAAGAAATGAGTAAGGAGACAGAGTTTGACGTTTTTCACAAATTATCAAAATTTTCAACTACCTGCGGTATTTTCTGTCTCACTTCCTAATCATGCGAAAACTCTGCGGGTTGGATGTGCGTCTTGCAGCTATTTCTAGCACTATTGAATCTTCTCTCATATTCCTCTATATTGCTTGATTTATACAACGGCAAGTTAACTCTTCACTCATCATAGCCTCCCTGCATTCAGTTCGAACTAGATATTCATTTGGGATTGGTAATCTTTATCCTCTGTGAAAATAAAGTTTCCTATAGGATCGTACATCTTAATAGTTCGGCTATACGTCAACATTGTGATTGGAGAAAAATAATGACCAATTTAACTTCCCACAAAAGAAGTTCAGATCTTCATTATTCTATGCAGATAATGCATAATTGAATTCAGCCCTTTCTTGCCATTTGGCAACATTAAATCATAAATCACATGAGATTTCCACCGGAAATCACAATTTCATGTTTAGTTAGCAACAGCAAAGTCTGGGCGAACGATGCTGTTGCGTCATCGCGAAACCGCGTGGGTAATATCGACCACTCTTAGTTCTTTTTCTCTCACCAGATATTTTCCCAAGCCATCGCGGCGTCTTTTAACCTGCGCCAGACACGCTATTAGCTGGGGATCAATAAACTCAGCAGTCAGGTGAATAGCACAAGAAATATACTTTCCATTCCACCCATTTCCCCTTCTCGGAGTGCATTGCACTCTGAGAACAATCCAATATCAAACTGGGTCACGCGGTCACTATCGGTTTTGCTTTCGCTGCAAGCGAAGTAAATCATCCCCGAGATCGCCACGCTCTCCTTTTCGATTCTTCCATTCTCCCTAGGTGCATTGACTACTGAATAAATTCACAAGAGTTTATTCACCTCGATTAACGGGGAAATGAGAAGATGCAGATGAGAGTGCGATCGAGATTGGTTGATCGTGTGGATGGAACAGTTAGTCAAATTTCATCCCCTAGTCGTGTACACACACGTTTCTGGAGTCGAGATATAATCACTGAACCGCACACACAGGCCATTTTACCACTCCGCGAGTGCAAACGTTTCCCCTTCTTAGTTAAACCATTTGTCCCACATTAATCCTCTGTTTAACATGTATCGAATAGAATCTATTAACAATCAATAACTTATTTCATTCGGGTCGTTTGTTTCCCTATTTTCGAGGATTTTTACTGCATGTGCTGTGCTATTTAGCTAATATCAAGCTCGGCCTGCATTCATCTATGAACTATCACTTATCTTTGAGAAGCGGCTAACGACAACTAGAGAAAATTTATGTGAACATACAGTATTCAAGATTCAAGTGTTGTCCAAGCCAAGTGTTATTTCTCAAAAATAAAAAAAAAAAAACAAAAACCAATTACAACAGAACCAGTGCGTTTCATTTTTTTTCTTTTACGGATTCTTGGATAATTTTGTAAAAGTGTGTTCGGCGGAACAAGTGTAGGGGATCTAAATGAACCAGTGCCCCTGCTGGCACAACCAACTTCAACACCCACATATCTCCTTCACTACAAAACAAGATGAGACAAACTCACTAAAATGCCAACAAACACGCAGGTTATATAACGTCAAAGATGAATCCACATGTTACACAACACCCAGTGTCAACCGTGCTTGAATGCTTTTATGGGGTTTGAAGTCTTATTGCCGTCGTTAGCTCGGTTCTACTCCTACCACCATAGTATCGCGCACTCTATTGTCAACAACTTGGGGAGTAAAGGTTCGATTGTGGTTTCGTCTGGTAATTAAGCGGCAGATCGGTTCGTGAAATGCACTGTCGCTGATACAGTTCTATCCGTCAAAAGCTATTAAAACACATTCTTCGTTTCTGTTCTTTACTTTAGTTTTATTAATAACAACATAAACGCGGTGTTTCACTTCAATGATAAAATAGCTTGCTTAATGTCTACTACTAGGTATGTACAATATTCTCTTTAGTTAAAAATGGTTTTATTAATGACAACATAAACGCAGTGTTCACTTCAATGAGTAAATAGTTTGCTTAATATGCACTAACGGCTATACCTTGAATATTGTTAAGGAGAGATAATATATATCACGGTGTATACACTTATTAATATCAGTTAGAAATGGTTCAATAGAGATTACACGTTATTTTATAACATTATTACACTTACAGAACATCAATTGAATAGTGATTATATGTTATGTTAAATACACTTAAGAACATCAGTTGAATATTAGAAAATATTGATTATATGTTATTTTAAAATGTAATATAATTTGTACGACACATCTGGTCCGTTAAACAAATAGAACTTAGTACAACACTTAGAGTTCGGTTAAGTTAAATAAGATATCATTGGTACCACACACAGGACAAAATGTTATTCAATCACAATTCAGTGTAATCTCCTTTGCTTCGTGAGTCAGCCCGCCATACAATTCAGATCAATATACCAAACAACCCGTGGTCCACTCAGACTATTATCCTGAATATCAAGCTCTATTGTTTACGCACGAAACAGCGCTACCGATACGACACTCCAGGCAGACCTCGTCTGTGCTCCAGCACTTAGGGGTTGGTTTATTTGCCACCAACACAGGCGCAGCCATTTCTCCGCGAACTAACTCATGCGGAGATCTACTCTTGGTGATGTACTCTCACACAGCCAAGGCAACGATCATCACATTTGCCCTGGCCCGTGTAAGTCACCCCAGGAGCCGGCATTCATGTTCATAGGTGCACGGTACCCCTGGTGGTGTCCATCTAAATATCATGTTAACAGTGGTGGGCGCTATGTGTGTGGCTTTTTCGTAGATATTTATTTAATATCAGAGGTCGCCCGGGTGATCCATACGTGCGACTTGATGTATCTTTACACTGGCATGCGTTATATCTCTTGTATTTGTATTCAATTAGAGATGTGTCCTTTTAAGGGCATGCGTTGTGGGTTTCGTTTCTTGCGCGCCTGCTTGGTAATTCTGGGAATTAGTCGCAGCCTTGCGCAACCGCATAATGTGTTGGATGGTTATTCTGCTATATCAAATCGTTGGTTGATGTTTTTACCAGATCGATGTGCAGGTGTCCCATGTTTGCTTACGACATAAAGTTTCATGCTTGTGCAACTACGTTGCGCCTGGACTTCATGTCGTGCTTTTAGATAATTTAAGTATTTCTATTTTGGGGAATGCCTGTTATTGCTGATACACTTTTCGTATCAGCAGACATTGTGGTTGTTAGAAATGCTAATGCAGGTAAGTACACGATTTATCGGAGCCGAACGCTTATGAAAAGGGGGTTACCTGGTGGTAGGTAAGCAGGTAAGTAGTGGCGTTCGCAAGAGCCGCCACACTTTCCTTCTTACTATCCCTCCATCTTTATTTTAACGAACCTCTATAGTAGCCTAGTATAAGCTATCAAACAGACAACCTTCCTCTTTCATTATCGTAATACCAAGCGCAACATTTTCATGAATGTAAGTGACTTTAGTGGTCGAGCGGCAATCAGAAGACGGAGATGACGTACTCGTCCTTGTCTCGACGGCGTTACTGTCAACTCTTTTTAAGGGTTTTGACTCAGTAGGTTTTGCGATCGGTCAAAGGTGAATAACGTATCTCAAAGATTTCCCGAGGAACGCTCAGAAAGTGCAACATCAATACTGAACACAACTATGCACTCTACTTAGTCCAATATGTATCGCATTACTGACCAACGTTTTTAGTGGTAGTTTATAGATTTTAGTTGGTCAATTTTAAGTCAAATTGTTCCCTTTAATCATGGTAATGAATAAACTTAAATCTCCCGAAAAAGTGTTTTAAATTCCACATTCCACACTCAAAAGGAATCAATCCATGTGGCTGGAAACAACTGCTCTATAGTGCTCTCAAAGCAAACAAAGCAAACTGAGAGAGCCATTTTGATGTTTTGACGTTCGCATTCGTCCTTTATTTTCCTTCAGTTATTACGAAAGTTATGTCGAAATCATTTAACTACCGCCACAGTTCTCTTTGTATTGTGCGTTCAGTTTGTACTTAATGAAATAACGAACTATTTACACCATTCACAAACGACTACAATAAAAACAGCGTACAACAGCGGATAGATGGATGGATAGAAGGGATTACAAATGCATTCATTCATGTAGAGCAAAAGAAACGAGAGATTGAATTAATGACGCCAAAAAGGACCCCAAATGTAATGACAAAAGTTTTTTAACAACAAGAACTTGACGATGACAACTTAAGAAGTTAATTTACTTCATTACATCGGGTCTGTGGTATTTCGCTTCACGAAACAAAGGCTGCCAACAAGTAAAAAGGTCGAACTATGTGCTGAGAAATGCATTTGCCTACTTTGTAGTCGGACGCATAGTCTGAGTTCCTTTGTTCTGTCAGTGAAGAGGGGCAGACCATATAGCGTCAATGTGACTTGGAAATTCAATTGGTATAATAAACTTTCCGAGAACTGGTGGGAATAATTCTGCCGTTTGCTATTTGGGAAAAGTTTTTTTAGCAGCTACGTTTTTGTTGCGGATGACTTACGATATTTTCTTTTTTTTTTATAAACGTTCAATCCTTCTCCCATTGTGATACACTAAGCAAGCTATCATGCACAGCTTCTTCATAAATTATAATGAATTGAAGGTCGACTACGTGGGCTAACTTACGTTTTGATTAAAAAAGTATAAAATAAAATACAAAATCAAAGAAGACGGTCTATGTGCACCTAAACACTCGTGTGGTCACTCTTGTGATCATCTGAACCGACCTATTCCAATACTTTCGCTTTTAAACCATCGATAGGAAAGACGAAGAGGTGAAGGTGGTGAACCGAAGTGAAGTATGTAGTAGTAGTAGTAGTAGTAGAAGTAGTAGTAGTAGTAGTTGTTGTTGTAGTAGTAGTAGGAGTAGTAGGAGTAGTAGTATGAGTAGTAGGAGTAGTAGTAGTATTTACATGTACACCCAATATGATAACAATTACACCGTCGTAAATAGCAGTCGAGAGTAATACGTCATCTCCTACATGCGGCCGATAGTATGATGGTTCGATGATTCGATTCTCATCCGTTTCTACGTGTGTTCAAATCACGGTTTTCACTATTGTCGCAAAATGCTGTAACTCTATAAATCGTTAGTTAGTGCGAGAGGAAGATGATTTGTCACTCTCTTTGGGACATTAGTTAAATATTCGCTGAGTTGTGTGCATTTAGGAATTGAACAGCCGAATAGGATAGATGGAAGAGCTTCCAGTGAGGAAGACACCTCTTCAAAAGAATTAGGGGAATGTCATCCGGGTCTGCGGATTTATTAATGAAAAGATAGGAACCAAATCCAGTTTTTATCATGTAGTGCATATATTATAGTATACCCGCCTGTCACCCGGGAGACCGGGGTTCGATTCCCCGTCGGGGAGCCCCTGGCGCAAGACTAATGACCTTGCCCGGAAAAATACAAATCATTATGGAAAATTTAACAAGCCTCAGGACTTGCTAAATAAGGCCAAGACCGGTTCCCGGTAGTAGTGCCGATGATGATGATGATGATGCATATATTTATAATTAAAACAAAACTCCGAAAACTACTGACATCACACCCTGTGAAACTGATGCGAAGTGTTTCACAAGGATGTGGTCAGCACAATCTGATAAATTAAGGAATTCAAAATACAACATTTTCATGTAAAAGATATAAATCCAAGGTATCTGTTTAACGCCATTGTTCTGGTTATCAATGACCTCGTATGTTACAAACCTGTTACCAACCAGAATATATAACGTGTTTAATATCCAGAAAATAAATACCGACAGCCGATGTTTAACAGCTCAAATATCTCTATTAGTTTGAAAGCTACCCTTGGGTTATGGTCTCCCATACGAGAAACCCCCTCACCAGTAAATCTACACATCACCATCAACAAAGATATTTATTTCAATTTATTATCGACAGACACTTGAAACCCACAGTTAAAGGATAATATCTACTGAAGGACGTCACCATTTCAACAGATGCGCCATACGTCCTGGATCGTTTACAAATCAACGACAAATTTATTGCCCATCAAGAAATATCTTGTGGGGTGAAATAAATCTGTCCAATGCGGAATAATACCACATATACCAGCAAAGGGATTCCGAGTATATTTAATATTCAGGAAGGGAATTTATGAGAATTTCACGGGCTTAGGGAGAATGCCAACCACCTGGCATGCTGATGTTGTCCTCAACACAACCAGAATTTTTTTTAATTTCTAGACAAAGATTCGTGAAGTGTATCCTGTGACATGACAAGAGAATTGCGAAAATTAATGACACCGTTCGAACGTAAATCTGGCGGGATCATAGACAGGTGCTGCTGACTATGGCCAATTCAGTTTACCAATATTGTTGTGTACTTATTTGGCAGACCTAAGGACTTAATGAAATGTATTTCCTGATTCGTACTAATAAATTATCACGCACTGACATGCATACAAGTGTGAATTTGGTAGCGCCATTCATCTGTTCGTCACAACAGATACAGTGTGGATTCGTTCCCATCGGTTATTCTACAAGATAGATAGATGACTATGATTGTCATTGTTTTTGGGTAGATAATTGTCATCAATGCAAAATGAATTGAATACCACACCCATCTGTTGTTGCAGCTCAAAGGACAGTGACTACAATAGATCTAACGATTGTATAAATTGAAATGGAAGCTATATTAATTGTTATAAACCTTCCGGACAGGAAACTTTATATATATTGCGATATGTCAGGAACTCCTATTTATGTTGCCCTTTCAAAACACAAGAACATACGAAAGGTGCTATACGAACTTTAAAGTTATATTGTTCACATGTACGAATATATATTCTATTTGTCACACATTCATTGGAAATTCAATTTGTTTCTACATTTACAAATCTTACTTCATCATCAAAGTGCAAATGGTTTATTTCGAAAGCATTCATAGAGCAGCGGTCGTTGTCGTTTGTGTTAAAGACAATCATTCATCTACTCTCCTATTCATTCAGTCGATGATGCCCCTTTCTCTATCTGCTCCCGTGCTTTTCTTCTCATACGTTCATATTCAGTTCGTTTAACAAATAACATGTTGTATAGCAGCGACAGGATACCAATGAAGATGGAATATCCCCTTGGGAACGTATTGCAATTATCAGGACATCAAAGTGAGCGGACATGTTTTTTCTCACCTGATTAACTCTCTTCACTTATAATAGCGCACGCAGTTTTTGCACGGGAAAATGCTTGCTATGTGTTTGTCAAAATCGAGTCTGATACCGAGGTACCCTTTTTACATTTTTAATGGCATAGTCAGACCATTGTGGCTGCCATCTACATTCCAAAAAATTTCGACCATTTTCGAACAAATCATCGAAAGAGTCGCTCCTCGATAGTATAGTGGTTAGTATACCCGCCTGTCACGCGGGGGACCGGGGTTCGATTCCCCGTCGGGGAGCATCTGGCGCAAGACTAATGATCTTGCCCGAAAAAAAACACATCATTATGGAAAATTTAACAAGTCTTAGGACTTGCTAAATAAGGCCAAGACCGGTTTCCGGTTGTAGTGCCGCGGATGATGATATGATGAATCGAAAGAGTCGTAACCATTCTCTTTCATTTTATTGTTCCCAAACTCATATTCAAAAATGTTAATGCCATTTCAGATGCCTAGATGTGTAACCCCTCAAGAGGCCCTGACGACTGACGGTGATAAGATTTTTTGTGTACGTGGAAACAAAAGGAGACTTTACAGTGGCTTAAATGTCCAAGTACAATTCGTACGGAAATTTGTCATGAAAAGTTACTCAGTCGACGACAGATTGGAGCAAAGTGTTCGAAAATCACCAACAATCAAACGCTAATCTTGGCTGCCAATGCAAGTGAATATAACTATATCTGAAATACGAGAACCAACGGTAGTCGCCTGCACCAACGCAATCGGATTATGTGACATCAATTTTCCGAACGCACAATCAAAATCATACTTCAATTAAATCAAACGTACAAGAAACGTGTCAGGGTGTTACACAAGCACAACAGAAATTAGTCAAAATGATGAGGACCCCTTTTACTCGAAGAAACGAATTAGAAACATATGCATTATCATTGGCGTCCTATGCGCTTTATTCTGATTTGTATCATAATATTAGCAATTGTGTTGATGGTTAAGAACACCAAGTCTGCTGATGATGCGGGGGTTCTCTATACCACACAGAGAACCAACCCACAATTCCTACCTACTTTCGACCGCTAACAGCGCGTCACCACAGCCCAACGCCCCGTTCAACTTGCAAGACTACATTTCCCAATCTGCCCAAAACTCCGTGACATTAAACAGGTAGTGGCATAGATGCCATTATTCATCTGCCATATCTGTAATTTTGTGCTAGTTTTGTAATAAACTTAATCCTGAAATTAAATGTAAATTGTAAATTTTACAAAACCAATAATTCTGTTGTTATTGCGCGGCGAAAATTTTGCATCTAAAGTCTAACCGCCGATGAGTCGGCACGTACGCTTCTCCCTCGTGATCCGTACCATCCGATCGATTGCGTCCCTCAGGCTATATAATCTTTTGTAGTGTTGGCAAGTAATTGTTAGAAAGCGGTAACTTGTCTAAAGCGATTAGGGGCTTATTATGAGAGGATCGTCATATAAGGATGAAGATTGTGCTCTTGCAGGATCGTGGACGGCAGGTTCGTCGTGTAATCTGAGAAGGCTTTGTGCAAATTTCTTCTATTTCAACGGAGTAATGTAAACGTATGAGGATATGTGGGATTTCTCTATATCACATGGAGAACCAACCCACAATTCCAACCAATTTTGACCGCTAACAACACGCCACCATAACCCAAATCTGCAATAGCACACATTCGCAAACATGCAAAAAACACACTTCCCATCTGCAACAGCACCCATTACCAAATCTGCAATCGCATACACCCCCAAACTTGCAAAGAATCCATTTCCCAATCTGTAATAAAAAGCATTTTCAAAACTTACAACGGAATATAAATCATCTCCCTCATCTACATCAAACCGCATACATTTTTCCCGAAAACCACCGGTTAATTTCCTACTTCAACTACATTTCTCGCTTGCAACCAATCAGCATTAATTTCCCCCAAAAATCATTCCGGCTCACTTCCTGCTTAAACCATTTCCCTCGCTTGTAACCAAGCAACATTTAGTTTCCCCGAAAACCATTTCGGCTCCCATCCTACCTAAACGATCTGAAATAATACCAATTCTCCTTACTGACAAGTCACCAGCACGATGCGTTGCATTTCGACGAAACAACCATCGCGACGACCAAGACCCATGTTCCTTTGTCCAACCGACAACCCATGCCCATACTTGGTCATGCCTCCGAGACCGATTTCCCCGTATACACAACAACAGAGGAAGCTAATCCAGCCTGTACGGCAGAAATTCCCCGAAACAAAATGTTCTATGTACGCATAGCATCCCTTCTCCATCTGCCTAGTAAGCGGTAGTGAGTTCACTCAACGATGACTCCACTGTCACGACGCCGCGAATAGATTCTTGCAGTCATTTACACAGTCGCTTTCCAACAACCGAAGGAGTCGGTCGTGTCTGTACGTACTCACAAAGTATCTACGCAAGTCCTCCTAACCCGTTAATCCCGTACTGGTGAATTCCTTACTTGTCGATTCTTTACTCCACATAAATTTTCTGTTAAACGCGCATCAAAGAGCACTCTTAGCAAACATTAACACTAGCGTCGTACATTCGTTCCTTAATGAAAAATCAATGTAAAACCCGCGGTAAGAACAGAAATGTATTCGGTGTCTGTGATTAGTTTCATACTATAGTGGTTAATTCTACTGTAAAATGGCTTAAAAATTTGCATCGAGTCCAACTTAGTAAACGTAACAAACAGTATTGCGAAAAGAATCCTCGAAGAATTCTACTTAACCCATCTAAAGCAGTAGCTATAATTCTGAGTAGTAAACACTCCCAACCTATTTCTCGATATTCACAGAATATCCGAATACAAATAGGAGGTACTACGATTAGACCACAGGACAGGATGAAATATCTTGGGGTCATCTATACCCCAAAAATGAATTTCACCAAACATGTGACCCACATTCTTCAAAGGGGCCTCGGTCGGTCTAAGCAACTGCACAACATCTTGAAGTGGAGCAACAAAGTTGACACCAAAGTTAAGCTTCTCTGTTATAAGCAGCTTATCCGATCTGGAATATCATATGCCTATCCCATATGGTCCTGCGTATCTTCGGCCCAAATGGAAAGACTTCGAGTTTTCGAAAGAAAACTTCGCAGAAGATGCATCAACCACTTTAGAAGGCCTGACGGTCGCCATTACCCGAACTCTCACCTATACGAAGGCGCCTCCATTACCCCTATCGACGAGTACTTGCTACAATTAGCATACAAGTACCTCGAAAGCATTCAGAACAGCAAGAACCTACCTGTACGGTACTCTTACGTTATTGACCCTTCTCTCTCTCGATCTCTTCGGATCAAACCACCACAATTTCTTCTTCAGTACAAAACTGAAGAAAGCACCCTCCCCAACAACATTCCCCTCTATAATAGAGGATTCCTGGATCCATCCCGTAGGGTCTACTGTTAACAAACCACACACACACACGGACGCACAGTACAAGACGGCACAAACACACACACATACACACCGACAAAAGCGCAGACTATCAGACGCCAAAGACGTGATCTGCGTTTACTACCGCACTCAAGACCTGCCGGTCTTGTATGATTTCTTCACCACCATCCGTCCATCCAAGTAGTTAGAGAACACCTGAACTAACACTGTCCACACTATGCTTTGATACCCCCCTTTTTTTCTTTTCAGATATCTCGAGACCGAGCCCAACATCCTCACGGATGTGGGTGATTCTAGTTATCGCAAGATGACCAGAAGCTAGAGACAAAATGAAGGACACATCTGTCCTTGTCTCGCCAAAGTCGGCCTCTCGCCACATTTGTTTTTTTGTTTTTTTTTTTGATTCGACGATCAGTCTCAAGGTTGGCGTCCGACATTTAAGGACGCCAATCAATTAAAATTAACATCATCATTATCATCGGCACTACAACCGGGAACTGGTCTTGGCCTTATTTGGCAAGTCCTGAGGCTTCTTAAATTTTCATAATGATTTATTTTTTCTGGACAAGGTCATTACTCTTGCTCCAAAGGCTCCCCGCCGGGGAATCGTACCCCGGTCTCCCGCGTGACAGGCGGGTATACTCACCACTATACTATCGAGGATATAATAAATATACAATATACTAAATTAATTAAATCCAAAATTTAAGTATTTTTATTGGATTCGGCCGAATTTCAGGTCTCTTTTTTTCAGCAATCGTTCGTCACTCTTCCCGGGGGCCCCGGAAGCACGATGGCGACCGCAACGAGCTTTCTCAGGAGCGGTCTATTAAAGAGATCCCTCGTCCTTTTAAAGACAAGGAGACACGCTCCCCGAGAGAACAGCCTTTCCTGTCCTGAAACACTTAATAACCATCTAGTAAGATTTGTAACTCGCACGATATATGGCTAGTGTGCCGCAATCGTTACATTAGATTAATTATGTTAAAATTAATTTAAAACTTAAATATCGTTTTTGGGAAATTTCCCGTTTTCTCCAGGGAACTCTGGACCACCGGTGGTCATTGATACACTCAAACAGAAAAACGCCACCCGATTCTGAACTCGGATGACCCCCAGAACGATAATGCAATTAATTGCATATTTCAGAGCAATTGACAAATCGCATAAAAGCAATTAATTGCATATTCCAAAACGATTACCAAATAATGCAAAAGCAATTAATTGCATATTCCGGAACGATTAACAAATCACGGAAAAGCAATTAATTGCATACGAAACACAAAAGAATTAATTGGGGCAATTCGCAATTGCGGATGTTGAACAGTGGTGCAAATCAATGAAGAAATATTGGCTGACATCACAGTACAAAGCAATTGTGAATTGAAATCGAAAATCGGAAATTAGGTCATTACGAAATGAAATTGCATTATCGTAATCGGGAGGTGTTGACCCCGAGGTGACGAGTTTTGATTAGGGACAAGTGAGGAGGCAGTCAGTCGTTGGTCACGGAAGTGAGATTTTTAAGAGCAATTGAAACGGAATGTGAGAACGCTATTGGAAATAAGTTAAAAAGTGGATTAAAGATTAATAAGTTAAAACTGATAGGTATAAAGGAAGAGCAATTGAAATGAAATGTGAGAACGCTATTGGAAATAAGTTAAAAGTGGAATAAAGATTAATAAGTTAAAACTAATAGATGTAAAGTAAGAATATTAAAAATGGAGTAATAAAACATAAATTGAAACATATTGTAATTAGAGTAAAGAATAAGTAATAAACCATAGTCAATGTGTAAAGACAATGAATGAAGTGGAAAGAAAAGAAAACAATAAAAATTTAACGAAGAACTAAGAGTGATTCTGAGTTTTGTTATTTAATAACTGTTGATGTGTGAAGGAAGAGTTGATTGTCATTCCCTTGGCGTCGAGTCTCTAGTTAATCTTCTGTGAGCACTAAAAACTATAATTCGCGCTATGCGGCGATAAATAACAACCACCGATGGAAGAACACGGATGACGAAAAATCGACACTATCCCCAAAGAACCATGCTACCGATGTCATTCACGACAAACGATCAACTGCGACAAACTTTAGTAACATGACAATACAGTGTGTGTTCAACAATTAACGTATGTATGCATGTCATGAAGCGTTAGATTAAGAATTTGGTCACAGGTAAGATAAGTTGCACTAAGGCCACTAAAACCACACAACCTACATTTCAAACAGTCACATGCTACCCAGGATAGCAGACAAATATTTCTCACAGAAATCGTTTTTAAATATCATGAAAGAATTTACCTTCAAATTGAGGACAATATTATGTTTCTCTTTCTATCGAGGAGAGTTTCAAAGGAATAAGGTAATAGCTTTAATCCATAACATGATATAAAATTGTCTCATAAGCTTATTAAAGGCTGGCATCTGTTAATGGCATTCGTTTGGGCGTTTGAAGTAGATGGATTGTTTGCATACGTCTACAATGAAGAGCAGTAAACTTGGATGATATATATGTTAAGATTCTTGCAGTTTGTGTGGATTTAGGTGCGACTGTTATGCTTGCTATACATGTGAAAACCCGGATGTTTCGATGCATACTCCTTCTATGACAAGGAATTGCGAACATCTACTAGACAGAAAGAAATATAAAAGACCTTTTTCCGATGTCACCTGATCTAAAAAACTTCCTCAACTTTGCCAAGTGCCTTTTGAGTACTGGAATTGCACAATATCATACTATTTACGGCACAGTAGTGACTATTGACAAATAACATGCCGGCGGATATCGCTTTATTGAACTAAAACAAATCAAGTATTTCCGCTCACTTTCCTTCGTTCCACCCAAGACAAACGATTGCCCAAACTACTCCCTCGGGGGTCAGTTCAGTGACTCCACTGTAGCGACGTACCATTTATCAACTTGGCTGACATCCTAGAAAAAATTTACCGCTCTGGGAGAAAAACCAATTTAGAGTGTTCACCTCCACGTCTAGTTCGTTTTCCTATTTTGTTCCTCCCGATCAGAAATCAAATTCTTTGATGTATGTATCACAGGAAAAGGATTCGCCGTTCCGCATAAAAATAAGAGAAAGCGAAAAAAAAAGAAGAAAAAATAATGAACAAACGGAGCACACCTACGTGTATCCTTCGACCTTATTGTTGCGGAGCAGGATAACAATGAGGGATAGCTCATCATATCATATGACTTGTTTTTCTCTTGTGATACCTTTCCAATTAGCTTAAGGAATGCACACTGGGAAAAAAGCAAGCATGTGTATCAAATATGTTGATAAAATCGAACGGGGTTCTCATACATAATTCTGTGTTTTACATCCGAATGCTGAAGCTTCTTCCCGAGGGAAGGGGCACAATTCTCCCATTCCTCCATCGATCTTAAATGCCTTCGTCTCATAAAAATTCTCTATTAAAAATATATCATTTATCGTCGTTTAGTTCATTCCTGAGGAATAAACGCAAAGGACAAATGTTTAATAGCGCCGTGATGATTTATCATGTAACTGTCGCCTCCCTATTTGTGAAAAGCCAAGCGATCTTGGTGGATCCCATGCTAAAGTGGTCACACCGAGGACTGGCTATTGGAGCAAGAAATTTGTATTCAACTGTGATAATTTGATTTAGCGATGACTACGTTGACATTTGCGACATTTATGGCACCAGCTCCGGCACAACATGGATAGAGTCGAACCATTTACTTACCAATCGGCTGGCAAGCGAATAAAGAAGTTAACTCCACTGTTTCCGGGTTCAGTCAACATTGTAAGGATGTATAATACGTTCTGTTACGAACTTGATTTCCTAGTGAGGTTGCAGCTACGACTACAATTCAATTTATGAATTGACAGAATATCCATGCCATCTCAGTGCAGATTGCTGCACTTATAACACGATGACATTCGAATTTTCTGAGTTGTCCAGCTCCTTGCCAACTCACCTCTCGAAGCAGATTATCATTAATTTCTTCTTTCCTATAACAACTCAATTTACCTAAAACGCGGTGTGATCAAAAAGAAAACAACTATTTTGAATTTATTGTTGATGCAGCAATACTTAAGGAGCGTGTCTCCTTGTCCTTAAAAGGGCGAGGGTCTCTTTGTTAGACTGCTCGTGAGTTCCTCGATGCGGTATACCACCGTGCTTCCTCTAACTAGAGGGAAGACTAGTGACCAATGTTTGGAATAAGTTAAAAAAAGACGATTATGGTTGTTTCTACTTTTAAGGTTTTTTTTTATTTTCACTTTAACTTTTAAATTAGAAGTCCTCCCCGAACAGGATTCAACTGGGACTCAACATCCTCGAAACTCAAATGTATCGCCCTGTTTCTTTGATTGAAAATCTTTTGAATGCTATGAAGCTGGATGGTATTTCTGTTTTATTTTGTTAAATCAGCCACGTGAAGTTGAGGGTTGTACCCTTTGCGTGTTGGAGTTGTTGGCTGTGTCGTGAATACCACATTCAGGAATTGGTTATAAAAGAAAAGCACGTTTTACTTTGTTTGTACTGTACTTTGTAAAATATTTCATATAAAGTTAATACTGATTACATTTGATTTCGATAAGCACCTTTAGATTGAAAAACACAAAGAGAACACAATGATCAATTCAGATTTAGTTTAAAAAAAAAATCCAGTCAAGATACAAGAATGATGTTTACAAGCTGAAGCAAAGGCGAGTTCACGATAGCAGAAGTCAAGATGGCTCGTTGATCTTCCTGTCAGTTGAGTAAGACGTGTCGCTGGATAATTGACGGTCGTGCCACCTATTGACGAGTAGTTGTCATTTTCGGTATTCAAATCGAGAGTTTTGAACATTCTCCCAGCCATTTCCAATCCATTGGAAAAGTTATTTGAGCGGTGATGGGTGAGCTGGTATGGTCTCCGTCTTAGTACTTGCGACTGGTAGCAACGCAAGTTTTGAGATAGGCAATGTGAATGAATGCTGAAGTGGCAGTCTTGAGAGTGACGACTCTAGTAAGTTCGTCACGACCAGGATGGAGCTGAGTTACTTTGGCTAGTGGCCACGTTGCAGGTGGGTACCTCTCGTCAGTGAGCAGTACCAGCAATCCGATGTTGATGTCGGTTTGAGCTCTTTGCCACTTTGATATTGATTGAAGACCTGTGTGGGTTCTCTATACTACATGGAGAGCCAACCCACTATTTCAAACCTAATTTTGACCGCTAACCGCGCGTCACATCAACCCCTATCCCACCGTCCAGCTATTTTACCTGTAAAAGAAAGCATAGCTGAATTCATTATTCTATGCAGGTAATGCATAATTGAATTCAGCTACCCGTTTACCATAAGGCAACTCCATTTCGCTAACCCATGAGATTTCCACCGGAAATCGCATTTCATGTCGGTTAGCAACGGCGTAGTCTGACCAAGCGACGCTGGTGCATAATCATGCAATCCCTGGGGAAATTATCAAAGTATTTAATTTAGTTCCCACGGTCAGATTTCCCTAGCCGATTCGGCGTCCTATTCACTTTCCCCAGACACTCCATTCGCTGGGATCAATGATCTTTTCTTGCAGATGAATAGCTACAAAACATTTTCCTCTCCTTCACATTTTTATCTTCCCCCGGTTCATTGCACTCTGAGATCACCACAGTCACCGCACTAGTTCAGTGGGTCATCCTCAGAGTCTGCATTGGTGCAAGCACACAAGCTAAGTCAACCCCGAAGTCATTGCGCTCTCTCTTT
This sequence comes from Microdon myrmicae, assembly GCA_963931805.1. NCBI lineage: Eukaryota > Metazoa > Arthropoda > Insecta > Diptera > Syrphidae > Microdon > Microdon myrmicae. The sequence goes on along the minus strand of OZ007500.1, from coordinate 123,017,479 downwards.
TGTTCTTTCCATCCTTCGCATGCCCAGCGACTGTAGAATGAATGTGCAAGTATTTATTCACCTCGCTGAGATATGCAACTTAATAGATTTATGAGAGAGCGCGATGACGATTGGCTAATAGCCGTGCAAAGCCCAAATTCCAAATTTCATCCCTAATTGGGATCAGTCGTTTTACAATCACCACCGCGGGCGGTCACGCCGCAAGAGAGTCGAATCTTAACCACCAGGAGTGCAAGTTCAGTGCGAGTCTCTGCAACATATCATAATCCTTAGTGTAAAACCAATTTGATGTGCAATTATTCGTGGATTAAAAAAAGAACAATTTGATGTAAAAATATTTGGTATAAATAACAATTGAATTAAAAATCAAACCCGTGTAGAACAATTTGATGTGCAATTATTCGCAAAAAAAAGGAACAATTCGATGTAAAATTATTCGTGGATTAAAAGTAGAACAATTTGATGTGCAATTAGTTGGAATAAATAACAATTGAATTAAAATCACCTTATTGTTAACAATTCGATGTGCGGTTAAATTGTAACAATGCTTAATAACAAACATAGAAAATATATTAATAAAAAATAAAAAAACTATCTTCACAAACTACCATCGCTCTAGTGTTTTATTTTCACCTTACTGGATTTTTGGATATTCTTTGCGAACAATTTTCGGCGAAACAAGTATTGGGGAATTGAGTGAATCAATGTCATACATTGACAAACATACATCAACCCCCACAGTACCTCTCGTCAGTGAGCAGTACCAGCGATCCGATGTTGATGTCGGTTTGAGCCCTTTGCCACTTTGATGTTGATTGATGACCTCGGCGACACTCTGAATACCATCGTTCCCAGAAATGTTGAAAACACTCTTGAATTCGTTGAAAGTGAGAGAACCGAGACGATGGTACTGAGATGAGACTTGGTTCAGGTACGGTATTAGTAGCCGCACCTCGAATGAAGTGACGTGGACTTGGCATCGATTAGTGTTCAGGGTCGTTTGATAGTGAGCTGAGAGGACGTGAGTTGAGAACTTCCTCAGCCTGACATAAGACGGTAACGAAGTCTTCATATGTGAGTAGATTGTCGGCAATTGTCCGTTGCAGGTGGTAATTTACTGATTTAACTATTACTATTTACTGGCCTGTAGGAACCCGAGAGTTCATGGCCTCACTGACTCGTCTACGTCTTCTATTGCCGAGTCGGTGTTTTCTTGATGAATTTTTCCCTTATGACAGTGTCGGGTCATCACACCTACTGATTTAACTGCCGCTTTCCATTTTCCACCCATGTGAGGAGCTCCAGGTGGATTAAAAATCCACCGAGTTCCATCATTTGCGAGCAGTAGTTGCAGATGGGCTGACTTTTTTGAGATTCACGTGTGCAATTTTCTTAGAGTTTGTGCTGCAGTCACTGTAGAGTAGTTTACAAATACAGCGATGACTTACAAACCATCTGAAGGCTTTGAGAAACGCATCTGTCGAGTAATCGATAACAGCGTCAAGATAAACTGGAGGTGGAGAAGAACAGGAATACAGCTATTCATCCCTTATAGCCCCGCATACCGTGTCCTTGAACGAATTTAAGTGAGATGGTTGTTATTAGTTATTTGGCCTTGTGGCGGTTCCGCCAAGCCCCACTGTCTACTTACCCGAAGAACCCCCATAACTACAACCCACCTTTCATTAGTTTCTGCTAATGCAATTGCATTAGCACCTGTAAATGTTTCGCGCATTAAGTTTATCAAACGTATTTAGCTAAAAGCTCCTGGAAGAGAATTCTTACCTTCATTCATTTATTCGAATTCAAAATTCCCTATAAGTAATCTGTTCCAAACTTCATTAATCCCAAGCCGAATTCGGCACCTTCGGTTGCCAGGCAAATCCCAATTTTACATACGCATTTTCCCTAGCCGAATTCCTGAAAACAAAACAATTTGGTTTACATACAATGTAACCATCATAACAGGGATCATAAACATTGCGTCGCCTATTCAGCCTCACCATGTGTATAATAAATTCCTTTACATACACATTGGCTGGCGACCCAAACCCAAGGGTTAAAAGCAAATATACTCATCTTGTGTCTTAGGCATCAATTAAATCCTACAGCATAGGCAAATGCAAATAGGAATCGTATACTTACCCTTGGCAGGGATGCTATGAACACCAATTCCCTGTGAATACGCTAAAACCAATTAGCACCATGTCCACCAGCATTGCGGTCTATCAATACAGCTGCAATGCACATTCCTAGACAATGATCTATACGATCTCTTTGTCCTACACATTTCTGGATCTGCTTCTCGTGACTAGCGGCATGAACAAACAGAAAGCCAATTAGCACCCAATGAGATTCGGCTTATTTGCTTAGCCGAACTCACATCTCATGGATGCACATTATGCCCTTTCTTTGTTTCAGATTCGTTCTCATGGCTTTGTCCCATGAAAGAACCAACGTACACGCACACATGTGTACCTTGATGATCTTCTCTAAGAGAGCCAGTGTCACTGGCCGAATTTCTTTTGACAGCGAACGAATATCGTTGAGTCCTTTACCATCCACCGACCGGGTCGGTAATAAAAGTCTAACTTAAACGACTTTTTGTTAATACCTCAATCTGGAATCCAGCGGAACCGAACAAAGAGAACACCAGCGGAGACTTGGAGAAGGAGAACACTAGCTGGTAAATATACCAAGTTGTGACCTCGGAGGAGTATCCCCCGAGCAATAACCTATTATTGGCGCAGCCGACATACATACAGCCGGTGCCAAATAAATAACTTAATAAATTATGTTGATGCCATTCATTGGTATTACATGATCTAATTCTCGAATGCGAATATAGGTGAGACATTGTCGAAGATAAGTTTTAATGGGTACGGATTCCGTGGCAGGCGATCCACGGGAGACCTTTTGACCACTATTAACCGATATATGGACATCTGTGATTGACGGGTGTGGTGAGTCAATGGCGGTCGCATTGGATATCTCCAAGGCTTTTGACCGCATCTGGCACTGGGAATTGGTAAGCAAACTTCGTTCGTGTGGACTTTCCCAGCAGCTTTGCGACTGGACGAAGGGCTTCCTTGAAAATCGATCGATCTGGGTTGTTGTGGACGGCGAGTCTTTTGATCTGTATCCTGTTAATTTCGGAGTGCCTCAAGTTTCTATTTTGGCTCTAACCTTGTTTTTACTTCACATAAATGATTTGTTGGAGTCAACGGATAACAAAGTGTTCAGTTTTCCGGATGATGGTACTCTCGTTTCCTCTTTTTCGAGTGATTGGCCGATTAATGCACCAACGTCGCATCAGCTGACATGTAGCCAGATCGACTCTCTGAATCGGGATCTGGATAAGGTCCTACAGTGGGGAAAGGTCAATCTCGCCGACTTCAATGCAGCGAAGACACAATATATAACATTCACAAAGAAAAGTGGATCATCGGTTCCACAGCTGATGATGAATGGCCAGGCTCTCGAATCTGGGGAAAGCTTGAAATTACTCGGCGTCATGGTCTTTGGGAATGCATCGTAGCATAAACACGTGTCGAACATCAACGGCTCAGCCTCAGAAAAGCGGAGTTATCTTTTTAGAGCCAAGAAATATTTAACTCCGGCCCAACTTTTTCTTCGGTATAAATCCCAAATTAGACCGGCGCTTGAATCATCATCGTCATCGGCACTACAACCGGGAGCCGGTCTTGGCCTTATTCAGAAAGTCCTGAGGCTTGTTAAATTTTCCATAATGATTTGTTTTTTCCGGCCAAGGTCATTAGTCTTGCGCCAGAGGCTCCCCGACGGGGAATCGAACCCCGGTCTCCCGCGTGACAGGGGGGTGTACTAACCACTATACTATGGAGGAGCTCGAATGTTGCTCCCATATTTGGAGCTTCGCTCCTAAGCATACCCTCAACCTACTTGAGAACATACAGAGACGAGCGATCTGGCTGATCGAGGACACGGCGCTGACGTCGGAACTACAACCGCTGTCACATCGAAGGCGCGTAACGGACGTGTATCTGTGTTACAGATATTATCACGCGTATTGTTCTTCGGAGATTCGTGATATTGTTCCGCGAAATTCGGTTTATATGTGCTCCACGAGACAATCCGATGGATCGCATTGCTTAGCGGTTCATCGCCTGACGACGTGAACATCACAGCGTCAGAGCTCGTTCCGTTATAAAGCAAGAAATCTGTGGAATTCCTTCCCCGAACGAGTGTTTCCAGAGCGTTACAACCTGCAATTGTTCAAACAGAACTGCAGCAGTTATCCGGCGGCATCTCGGGGCGTCGACTAGGCGCTATAGGTTCGCCTGTCCCGAGAGAAGTGTAGAAAAGCTCTTCCACTGATGATCCAGCACCTTTTCCGGTTGTGGGCAAGTGTGAACTGAGTGTCATCATGCATTGTCCACGCATGCCCGGCTGAAATGATGAGTTGAGGTAAGACGCATTTTTTTTAGTTTTATTGGTGGATTTTTGCTGTGTAGTATCCCACAACATAACCCCATTTAGCGTTCACCAATTGACATAACACAATTGACCGTTAACCAATTGACGCACACGATGCAATCAATTTAATTCTTCCCACAATCAATATCACATGTCACATTAACATTATACAATTAATGTTCATATCGCACATGTTGCCATACTCATAATATTCATTTGAATACATTCTCACTTCTCAAGCTGCACGTTATTACAAATGCATTTTTTTTTGACTCGTATTCAAAAACGAGCAATGCACATAGCAAACGGCATTTTCGCACGCTATCATATTACGAATACATTTTTTGCTTCATATCCGAGGACAGGTGTCACACCTGCCATACGACACTGCCGGCGCTTTTAAAGGCAATTGGTGCACCATTTAACGGAGCGTCCGCCATGGTGCTGAGATCGGCGAAGGGCCAGATATAGCGACGAAACGCAGACCTCTTAAACGATACGAATGGCTTGAACGTGGGCCATTGTACTTTAATCGGCTCGGTCAAATGCGAAAATCAATTGAGCAATACAATTGCTTAAACGCCGATGCGCGCTATGTGGGACAATTAAGTGGCGATGATAATTGCACTAGGCAATTGGGCTCGATATGGCTCAAAGATGCACAAACAATTGTATATGTGGAATACTCAAGGGGCATTCCTTAACGGGAATTACTTTTTAACCAATAAAAATTACTCGTGGTGAAAGGCGAATATATGTATTTACTTATTCTCCACAAAACACCAAGAAACGCCAATGCATGAGTACAATAATCATTGGACGTTAGCTTGTTTAGAATTCTGTTGTCTACGCCAAATCATAATTCCGCTGTTTTATGCCACGAAATTGACACCCGTAAAGCAGATCTCTAGCTGTAATACTCTCTTCAGTTAAGAGGGAAGATAATGGGAAAGAGTACAAGCAATGTTAAATCATAGTACAAATAAAGATTTGGTTTTTCCAACACAAATATGTCTAATACTTGCAATATTTATAGTACTTGTCAATTCAGTAAAAGTTTTCAGTATATTAGTTCTCGAGCTAAGCCATTTGAAATTTAATAACTTAATTTTGCAATCTACTCTCAAGTAAGGCATTAAATAAATGGTGATTGCCTCCAGAGTGCAAATTCCTTCCGCAGGCTAGATACTTAGCAGAACTACTCGCTCAGTTCTTGCTCAGTGACCGTGTTGCGGTTAGCCCCTCGTTTGCTTAATCAGTGATGTGAATTTCATGAGCTAACACCCATTAACATCAAATGCATCATTATGTTTTAGCAGCCAAGCTTGGCCTTACCCTTATTGCAAATATAACTCCACATCATTATGTATTAAACACACAGTGCGCACCTATATAGATAACTGGAAAGGAGTAGCAATAGTATGCCATTGAATAGTTACCTCAACTACACTTGAAAAACCATTGTACAGCCAGCAGAACTTACATATCAACATACATCCCCAGTTGATTATAAGAAAATTTAGTGTTATCATAAATCGGTAGGAAATAGTCCCTAAGCAGCTCACACCTATGCACAATTAAGTAATCCTCTCGGCATTTCATGCGCCAAACTGTTGTTTCTCAGCTTTCGAAAAGTATACGCATTCTACTAAATATTTGTTGGCAGTTAGCTCATTGCCTTCCACTCGTAATTCCAATACTACATATTTTCCTTCTGCATTTTCACTAAAGCCTCTGTAATGGGGTTGGTGGTGCCTTTGCTCCTGTGGCTACCATCCAACATTTTATTGGCGTAATAAACCGCAATAGTAAATTAACCCACTTACTTGTGTCTTTCTGAAGGTAGCTTAAAAGCAACGTAGGTAGTCTAGTCGTAAACCATATCCTTCGTCTTTTTTTTACGGATATGTACCTACCTGGGGATGAAATGACAGCATGTATAGCGAAGGCGTCGTTGTCGTATTTAATAGCTGTAGGATTATTTACTATCAGGTAGATGATGCTAGGTATGAGTCAGCTTTTAAAAAGCACCACCTTGGTCCTAAACTGTCCGTCAATTGATTGAATTAAAAGCGAATATAGAGATTTGCTGCCGCTAGCCGTATAATGGTCGTTGTAAGAATAATCAAAGCTACTACCTAAAGAGTGCAATCCTTTTTTTTTTAATCTCATCCCTGTCAATGTTCGCTAAACTCAAACGAAGATCTGAAAAAATGCAGAGTTTGGCTTTCAAGACTTGATACCAGGGTCAATAAGTCTTTAGAAAAATATAGAAAAACAATTTTTTAGGGGTAATTTTCTTTTAATTTTTCAACATAATCTCTTTCTAGTTCAATACACGTTGACAGACGTGCCTCCGTCATCAGAAAAGTATGATTGTGGTAGTTCCCCAAAATAAGCATTTGTGTGTGCGATGACCTCCTCGTTTTTGTAAATCGTTGTACGCCGAGCCATTTTTTTTTTTAATTTGAAAATAAAAAGAGGTCACTCGGGGCCAGATCTGGGGAATACGGTGGAGGTCGATCAATTCAAACTTCAATTCCTCAATTTTAGCCATTGAAACTGCGCGCATATGCACTCGTGCATTACCCTGGAAAAGGAGGACTTTTTCTTCAAATGAAGAAGATTTTCTTTTATTTTCTCATTTAGCTGATCTAATAATGACGCAGAATACCGTCCAGTTATCGTCTGTCCATTTTCCAAATAGTCAAAGAAGATAATGCCACGTGCATCCCAAAAACACAGTAGCCATAACCTTTCCAGCTGATTTCACCATCCTTGCATTCTTCGGATCCCGTTCGCCTTTAACAATCCACTGTTTTGACTGTTCTTTCGTCTCGGGAGTATATATCCATGTTTCATCGACAGTTATTAATCTACGCAGAATCTAGTTGTGACATATACGCTCCAAAAAAAAAAAAACGCATTAGAAGAGACTGTAGCGTCTCTAACAGATAAGATACACACACAACACACAAGCAAACCGAACGAAAATCGAATAAGAAAATACATCAGAGCCGTATACCATAGCGATAAGATAATAATTCACATCAGTGGAATATAGTTGAATTTAAAACTCGAATTCTAAACACGGCCATTAGCCTGATGGGTTGCGCTTTGGTTCAATTTTTTGTGATTCTAACTGTCATAGCGTCAGTTCGAATCACACGTTCTTCACTATCATTCCAAACGCTATATGACCACGCGGTTGCGTTTGTTCTCAGCTGAGAACAAATACGGCTCCCATCTCGCAGAATCTTTTTTTTTTGTCATACCCAATTTATGAGATACCTACAAGGTATTTGACAGATAGGAAGTTGCAAAAGGACCCTTAACTGTTTGGCAAAGGAGGAAGAAAAGAGCTTCTTTAGGTGGTTACCCACGAGGGCGGTAAAGCATACCGGCTGATAAGTGAAGCGCCACCCATGATGTTCTTGGAGCTGGAGCAGCGCCTAAGGAATGCTTTCCAGCCGTAAGTGTCTGAAAAGAAGTTGTGTGCGCAGCTCTCGTTAATGCGGCAACTCCCTGCAGAAGATACCACTGGCTTTGTTTCCCGTGTGAAGCAGGCCATTGTCTGTTACATGGAGGTGACGGAGCGCTCGTACGGACAGGCGAATGGGAAAATTTTCGCCATTCAAATAGAAAGGATGGCGAGCACTTCAGGCATTACTTACTGGCGTTTGCCGATGATCATATCGAGGACATAATAAACAGGTTCCTCTAAATAGAACGGTCCCAAAAGGAGATGTTCCGACAGCGCGACTCCTTTTCCTAGAGAAGATCGGCCGGGATTGGTAATCTTTCAGCCGGTTCAACGGCTTTCAACCCCAGCCATTCCTCAACACTCGCCCCTAGCCGACGACCCCTTCGATCCTCACCACATCGACTCTGAACCCGCAGGCCACTCCTTTTATGCAGGCTCCACAGCTTTCTTCTTTCGCTCCTCTTCCCCCACAGGACCACCACAGAACACAGTGGTGATAGGACCTCTGATCCTACCCACTCCCTCGTAAATCAACCAACATATTCACAGGGAGTACACACGAATACACAAGTACTAGTTTCGCCTTACCCAGGCGGAAGGTCATTAGACACCACAATACCTTCCGCCAGTCAAAACTAGCTACCACAGGACTCGCTTCACAGGCAATACCGGCCGGTGAATGAGGCGAGTCATACTGCTAGGGATATGTTGTGTAGGTCATTCGACGCAACCCAGTCATTAATAGGTCAACCCCAGCATTCTCTGGGGTGTTATACACAGCATCCACAGACTGCGGCGGGTGCAACCCTGCACCAACCACAGGGCAGGTTCCCAATAACAGGGTATGGGCCTTCATTCGCACAACATCTGTCGGTGACCAGTTCCACTGCAATCAGCCTACCCTGGTCCAAGGCACTTGCTTGATGCTCCTTTTAGGGAATGGCATCTATACGACGAGTGTTCGAAGAGGCGAAACGCTCCCTTCTGCCGGTATTGGAGGCGGTATGTGCACGATATGAAGGACTGCCGTGCCCACCATGTACCACCAAAGCGCAATCCCGAACCTCCACCATAAAGTAGACGACCGCACCGACAGGGGGAGTTCCAGAAGAAAACACATCCGAAACCACACTAACCCCCTGCTTTTAAAAAACCAGCAACGAACCATCCGACGTTGCTTCGAATTTTGTGGCCATAAAGGTCACACGTGGAAAAGGTGCGGATACAGGATGAGATGGGAAAAAACGAGAAATTCCCGATTAACCCCCACACTAATACGCACCCAAGTAGCCACGACTGAATGTCATGGATTAATCTACACATGGGGTTTCACATGAAGGTGAATCCTGTCAATGGTGGGGGATGGCCCCAAAAGGGTGAGTTAAGGGGGGGGGGGGCGTAGGCGTTGCGTGTCACATTGGTGATTTGAATATAAAAATAGTTCGGGAGCCGGTTTTCAGACAGTACGCGGGTTCCCATAGTTTGCATGAGAAGACTAATGACAATGGACTACGAGTGATCGAACTGCCAGCATCGAAAAACTTGGTCGTTGCGAGTACCAGGTTTTCGCGTAAAGATATCCACAAAGCCACCTGGGTATCGCCTGATGGAGCCACTCGCAACCAAATTGACCACGTGTTAATAGATCGCCGCCACTCCTCGAGCCTGATGACGGTACGAACGTACCGAGGTGCCAACGTCGACTCGGATCACTATCTTGTTGGTACAGTTTTCCGAGCGCGGATTGCCTTACGGAGACGTACTGCATCCGCGGATCAGGTTCGAATCTACACGGCTGCCTTACGCAATGAGAATACCAGCAACACCTATGGTCATGCGTTAAGACTCGCCCTCGAAGAGCTCGACGGAGGGAGAGTAAGTCCTGGGGCCAGAATGCCGGCCGTAGAAGAGAAATGGACACGCCTTAAGAATACTGTCATTAGTACTGCCAACTCCATCTTAGGCAGTAGTCGTAGAGATTGGAGCGACTGGTTTGATCTTGAATGCAAACTAGCGACTTAACGTAAGAATTCTGCGTACCGGGCAATGCAGCAGTCTCTTTGGACGCAGGTAAGCGAGGAGAAATACAAAGAGCTCAGAAGATCTGAAAAAAGGCTTCACAGATAAAAGAAAAGTGCCTGGGAAAAAAACCTTGTCTGTGAAATAGAGAATAGTAGAGAGCGAGGACCGCATCGGGCGCGGAAGTTCTACCAAATAATCCGCAGTATGACGCGGTACACACCACGCTGCACTTACTGCAAGGATAAAGAGGGTAATCTGATCACCGATCTTGAAGGCATCCAGTAAAAATAGCGGGATTGCTCTCCAAACCAATAAACATCTTTAATGGCCTCCGACAAGGGGACGGTCTGGCTTGCCTCCTCTTCAACCTGGCGTTGGAAAAAGCAATCCCTGAGTCTGCCGTCACAACTAGAGGGACAATTGTCGCCAAGTACAGCCAGATACTTGCCTACGCATATGACATCGACATCATCGGTAGAACCGAATCGGCGGTACAGGAATACTTCACCCAGATCGAGCAGGCGGCACAAAAACTGGGACTGCATATTAATGAGGGAAAAACTAAGTACATGGTGGCAACTTCTGCGAAGAGAAGACCTAACCTTGGTCAAACTATCAGGGTAGTGGAGCACGAATTTGAAGTAGTGCAATCCTTTAACTACCTTGGGTCAATAGTATGAGCCGATAACAATATGGAAGAAGAAATACGCGAACGGATGATCAAATCCAACAAAGCCTACGATGGTCTATCAAGGGTCTTTAAATCCCGAAATTTATCCAGAACAATCAAGCTACTACTGTACAAAACCATGGTCTTACCATTACTCATATATGGATCCGAGACCTGGGTGCTTAATAAAAGGCATTCTGAACTCTTAGCCGCGTTCGAGAGGAAGGTCTTAAGGAGAATTGTTGGCCCCGTATGTGAGGGAGGACGATTCCGGAGACGCTACAACCATGAGTTGTACCCAATCTACCTTGAAGCTCATATTGTAATAAAAATCAAACTCGGTAGACTCCGGTGGGCGGGACACCTAGCTCAAATGAGCGAAGAGGAGCCTGCCCGGAAAGTCTTTTGTGGCAGGATGTATGGAAGGAGACAGCGCGGCAGACCTTGTCTGCGATGGAGAGATGGCGTGGACCAGGACGCCCAGAGCCTGGGAGTGCCAAACTGGATGACATCGGCTCTAAATCGAGACCGTTAGAGAGATTTGTTAAACAAGGCCAAAACCGGAGCCCGGTTGTAGTGCTGATGATGATGATGAAGCTTTGTATTTACCTATAACATATGTGCCCATATCGAAGTGTTGTGGTGTATTAAAACGATAATATTAGCTTAAAACTCTGTATTTGAGTTAAGAACGGACAGTTAAACTCAAACATTATATGCCTATAGTGAACTTAAAACTCTATACTTAAATTTTAACTAATCTAAATTAAGGACACTTCAAGATCCCCTTTTGTGCGTGCGTTAGGGTAAAAAAACGAAGAAAAAAAAGTATATTAAAAAAGAACGGACAAATAAAATTCTGATCTCATAACAAATCTGTGATAACATCGCCGACCTAAGGAAGGGCGATAGGTCGCCACCACAACAGCCACGTGAGTACCCCAATTTTATATTATTTAATTGCGTGCAAGGAAATAGTGCAACAGTTGGAATTTAAGCATCTTATTGTACTTAAACAAAATTGAACGTTAGAGTGAAATTTATTGACTCGTCTAAATGTGGTTTGATGGTTAAATGGTTGTGAAATACGTCCGTGTGCAGATTCAAGTGCCGAGAAGGTGTTTTTGTGGTGGCTGGGTAATCAACCTGCTTTTACGCTGTTAGTCTGTCGCCAATCCTTATATTAATTTTTGGATTTTAGATTCAAATCGGACATAGGCATCCTAAGCAATGCTACTCTCAGATGGTATTCGTGTTTGGTGCCAAATCGTCCCAACGGCGCGAGAGTTTCGCGTCGACCAGTGCAACATCTGAAAACTGTGGTGTGATTTTGCTCCCAAGTCTGCCTATCTGCTTATCCCAGATCAGCAATTCTCTTACTAAATGGAACTGTTGAAGGTTATATTTTTATTTAATATTGTTTTCTTATCTCCGTCCAGTTGATGGGTGAGCGTTCCCACAATAGTTTCTTTTGTTGGTTAATGAAAGATCCTCTGGTTGTATTTTATTTGATTTTATTTATTTAAGTTTTTTATTTGTTGTGGCCGCTTTAGCCTCCGGATCCAAACTCATCACGAATTAAAAAAATTGGGCGGCGAGAGGCCGACTTTAGGGAAACAAGGACAAATGTGTCCTTCATCTTGTCTCTGGCTTCTGGTCACCTTGGGATAACCAGAATCACCCACATCCGTGAAGATGTTGGGCTCGGTCTAAAAATATCTGAAAAGAAGGGGGAAGGAGGTATCTAAGGACAGTGTGGACAGGGTTAGTTCAATTGTTCTATAACTACTTGGATGGGGGGCTGGTGGGAAAGAAATCGTACAAGACCGGTAGGTCTTGAGTGCGGTAGTAAACGCAGATCACTTCTTTGTCGTCTGATAACCTGCGCTTTGGTCGGTGTGTATGTGTGTGTGTCTGTGCTGTCTTGTACTGTGCGTGCGTGTTTGTAGTGTGTTAGCAGTAGACCGTATGGGATGGGGCCAGGAATCCTCTATTATAAAGGAGAATGTTGTTGGGGAGGGTGATTTCTTCAGTTTTGTACTGAAGAAGTAATTGTGGTGGTCTGATCCGAAGAGATCGAAAAAGAGAAGGGTCAAGAACGCAAGACTCCCGTACAAGTGGCTTCTCGCTGTTCTGGGTGCTTTCGAGGTACCTATATCCTAATTGTAGCAAGTACTCGTCGATAGGGATAATGGAGGCACCTTCGTATAGGTGAGAGTTCGGGTAATGGCGACCGTCAGGCCTTCTAAAGTGGTTGATGCATCTTCTGAGGAGTTTTCTTTCGAAAACTCGAAGTCTTTCCATTTGGGCCGAAGATACGCAGGACCATATGGGATAGGCATATGATATTCCAGATCAGATTAGCTGCTTATAACAGAGAAGCTTAACTTTGGTGTCAACTTTGTTGCTCCACTTCAAGATGTTGTGCAGTTGCTTAGAACGACCGAGGCCCCTTTGAAGAATGCGGGTCACATGTTTGATGAAATTCATTTTTGGGGGTATAGATGACCCCAAGATATTTCATCCTGTCCTGTGGTCTAATCGTAGTACCTCCCATTTGTATTCGGATATTCTGTGAATATCGAGAAGTAGGTTGGGAGTGTTTACTACTCAGAATTATAGCTACTGCTTTGGATGGGTTAAGTCGAATTTTCCATCGACTGTAATACAGTTTGTCCAGATGACGGTTGTGATACAGTTCGTCCAGATGACGGTTGAGTCGGTTTGTTGCGAGTTTTGGGCTTTTAGATGACGTGTACACTAGAACGTCATCCGCATAGCAAATCTATAGCTTTTGAAATAATAGTGAAGAAGAACGTGTGATTCGAACTGACGCTATGACAGTTTGAATCACCAAAAATTGAACCTAAGCGTTACCCATCAGGCTACTGGCCGTGTTTAGAATTTGATTTTTAAACTCGACTATGCTCCACTGATGTGAATTGTTATGTTATCGCTATGGTATACGGCTCTGATGTATTTTCTTATTCGATTTTCGTTCGGTGTTCTTCACTGTTTTGATTGTGAATTGTGTGTGTATCTGTTAGAGACGCCACAAATCTGGTTTACTCTACCATCCACAGGGCGAGGAATATCTGAGGTGTAGATATTAAATAGGATGGGGCCTAGAATGGAGCCCTGTGGTACGCCTGCAGCGGCGTTGAAAGGTTGGGAAAGCTTTCTATTCACTCTAACTTGGAAGGATCTGTTTAAAACTTACTGGTTGATGATACTACACAGCGTTTTACTGAAGCCAGTATTCAGTAATTTAAAAACGAGACCTTCGATCCAGGTTGTGTCAAAAGCCTTTTCAATGTCCAAGGTCACCGCAATGGTGGGTTCCTTATTAAAGAGGCGCACGCAAACGTGGTTTTGAAATACGTTGAGGGCCATGGTGGTGCTATGCGCTCTTCTAAATCCAAATTGGGAGTCAGGTATAAGGTTCCTGACACTGATAAATTTATTTAGCTTCTCGTATATGAACTGTTCATATATTTTGCTGATGCAGGTGAGGAGCGAAATAGGACGAAAGCTTGAGCTTAATTCATCACGAATTAAATTGTGCCGCCCTTTTATACTCTGTGGCAACAGAGATTTGTTAAAAATTGTATTTAAAAATTCCAAGAAGCACAAATAAGATTTTGTGTGCTTCAATTGGAATAGGGTTCTAGGAAGTGTATAGGAATTTACTTGAATAAATTCCCGGAAGGAGAAATTATGAATTGCATTTAGAATTAGGCATATCATAATTTCAATGGTTATAGGCAATTGAATCAATGCACGACAAATGGACTTTCGTTTAAATTGATCGTGCATATGATTCAATTGGATTGGGATGTAAGGTACTTGGAAATTGAATCAATGTGCAACAAATGAATTTTGGTTTAACTTGTCGCTCATATGATTCACTATGGGAATTGGATTGGGGTTTTAGGTAATTGGAAAAGGGTAGTGATTTAGGATCACTACAGAACGCATTTATGTTGCTTGTTGGTGAGGATATTTGGATTTCATTCTGTTTGGATATAATTTACTTTCCGTCTTCTTACTAATAACTGATATCCACCTATGCTTACGAAGTAATATTGTTTATCAGTTTCTGTCATCTAGAATTAAAGTTCTCGTGGCAAAACCTTAAAGGGGCAAGTCTCTTTTTTACTCACTATTGTTTTATTTATAGAAGACCGAATTATGTGATGCATCGGGAAACGATTTCGATGTATCCAATTCTATCGACATGATGTTATTCCAACACTCGCACACTATTATCTTCAATGCGAGCGATTATAATGGGCATAAGTCTGGCTTTGCCGGTTGGGATAATCACTGCAGAAATAAATAAATGAATGAATATGGTTATTAGGCATATGAGGTTGTTCAGCCTATATGTTGGATCTGTTCCCCACATCCCAACGTAATAAATACACAACGGAAATATATTCATCTTTGGGTTCGTCCGACTACTTTTCTCCGTCAGGTTCATACTTATTTCTTCTCAGTGACGATGTTGATGCCGTAGTTAACAAGGTAGTACTTAGTTTGATGTTCCTTGTTCCACGCAGCACAAGCAGCATCAAACCAAAGTAGAATTAAGTATTTATCCTGCCGATTTTGAAAATCGAACAATAAACAACAAAACTGAAGGAAATTTAAGGGGCAATGCGTACAATCCTTTCATGTTCAGAAAACCAATTAAAAATTGAACCCTGCTCCACAGGTGGTAGAGATGAACATCTTAGTCTTGCACGCATACTTGGTGGCAATCCAATCGTCAACACAACAGATAAAGAGAACCTACACTTTTAGCATCAAATCAGCTCCGCTTTTATTCAGCATCGTTTATGTTTACAGGTCAGTTCGTTTTTGGGTGCAAGAAGCCATGGAATAGAGGGATGAAAACATGGCATGGATATCTGGTAAATAATGTATGCTCCTTATGGGGCAATATCCATAAGCAAACGTATATCCTATTCTGAAGTCAGTTGAATCCCTTAACGCAATGGGCACGGCGAATACTCTGGGCCGGGGTGTTTAAGGGCTCGCCGCGTATGTAAAGTATGCTATCCGTTTTCCCATCGTAAACTAGTTAAGCCGCTTAGAGACTGACATCGTAAGGAGGTTACGTTTCTGCGTATGTAGGGTCAACTGAAAGTATTGTGGTACTGTAGCTTGAACAGGAAAGTTACTACTCATTGCTTTCAAATGTCTGGAGGATTTGTCCCTACATGTGATGTACTTCCATTATTTTTTCTTCCTTTTTTTGGCGCAGGTTATTTGTTGGTTTGGTCATGTGATTCTTAGGTTCCGGTGAATTCCCACGGTTAACTGAAGCGGACCCCGTATTCATGTACCATATGCTTCTATAAAGATTGCATTATAATTAATTTAAAGGGTAGTGACCTAATTAGAGTATCATACCAGCAACCGCTTTCAAATGGATAAAAAAATGAAGTATAATTCTGGCGCAAGATTGATGACCTTGTGGGGGTAGAAAGTATGATTGTCAACGTATGGCACGGATTCACTTGACCCGCCAATACTTACGTCGTCAAAAATTGTTCACAGAGGAAAAAGGAAACGAAGACACTGTTTTATTTTGTTGTTTTTTTTTATGTTCTTTATTTTTTTTGCACATTATCCAAAGAGAGGGTTTGTAATTTTTTTTTGTTTTCCTTTTTTATTTAGGACTTATTATTAATATTATTAATTGATTTTCTATATTTTTTTACAAGATACACTTCTTTCTCGACACTGCGACCGCGGTAATTAAAATTTTACGCAAATGTATGCGTGCACGTTGGTGTTGCGACAATATTGGCGTAACGACAATATTCGACTGTCTAAAAATCGAAGCAATTAAATTTCACTCCGAGCGGCGTGATCTCCGACGGTAGTGGTTGTATAGCGATAGATTGGAATTAGGGATGGAAATTGGGATTTCTGCTTTTACACAACGATCGGCCAATGGTAATCGTGCTCTATTGTGCATCCTTCAATTCCCCACGCTCATCGAGGTGGATAAGTACTTGCGTATTCGTTCGACGTTGATGGGTGTAGAAAGGATGAAGAAATCAAAAGGAAAGCACAATAACCCAGGGTTGATCTGGCTTAGTGTGTGTGTATTAATGCAGCGTCTGAGACTGATCCACTGACCTAGTGCGGTGATTGTGGTGATCTCAGAGTGCATTGAACTATGGAAAGACCGAATTGTGGAGGAGAGGAAAATGTAGTTTGCGCTATTCACCTGTAAAATGAGATCGTTGATCCCAAGCGAATGGATGATCTAAAGAAAAGCCGAAGTGACGCCAAATTGGCTAGGGTGACTTTTCGTGAAAACCGAACTCGAATAATTTGGTTTTACCTCAGCCGTTGCATGGTTATGCAACAGCGTCGTTTGCTTTGCCTTGTTGTTGCTAACCGACATGATGTGATTTCCGGTGCAAATCTCATGGGCTAGCAAAATGGAGTTGCCGTATGGCAAAAGGGTAGCGAAGCTCAATTATGCATTATCTGCGTAGGATAATGAGTTTAGCTATGCGTTCTTTGGGAAATCAATGATTCTCAGGTGAATACCGTATGACACGCTGAAAGCGGTCGAAATAGGGCGGAAATTGTGATTGGAATTGTGGGTTGGTTCTCCATGTAATATAGAGAACCCCCACAACCTTGCCCGGAAAAAACAAATAACTATGGAAAATTTAACACGCCTCAGGACTTGCTAAATAAGGCCAATGTTTTCATGTTTTCGAAGTATTATGCCAAAACACGAGCACTTGGTTCACTTTTCCCCCAACAAATGTTTCACTGCGAGAAATGTTCACCAGGTATACACAAAGGAAAATTAATGAAAACACTAAGATGTTGTCCTGCCGTACTTTTTGGTTTCTTTATTGTTAATTTCTTTAAACGTTTATTTAATAATATACACTTTGACTATCCTTTTGTGTTGGTATCCAGGTACAAATGGTGGCACGAGAAAAATTATAATTAAGCTTTATTTGTAAAACCTCCACTCGAACATTGGATTACTGAATGCCACTAAATAAATTCACACTAATTTATTTACAAAATCACACGCTTCTAATTAATTAATAGATTTAAATTAAATTTCGCTTAGTACAATTATTTCAACACTACTGGTACTCGACAACTTGACGACTCTTTAAGCGGCGGCGTGACTTTAACGCGTTGTGGTTAAATAGCGACTCTTGCGTGAACGCTCGACGTAGCGTGTGCACGCGATGGTGGATGGAAAACGACTGATCCCAATTAGGGATGAAATTTGGATTTTTGATTTGCACCACAAGCAACCAATCGAGATCATCTTTTTTTGCGATCTCTAATGTTCCCCGCCCTTCGAGGCAGATAAACGCTTCGGTTAATTCGATAGTCGACGGACAAGGGAGAATGAGAGAACCGGAACACAATGTGCAATGATCCCGGGGTGGATTTGGTTTTTGTGTGCATGTACCAATGCAACTGTGAGGATAGCCCACTGAGCTAATTTGGTGAATGTGGTGATCTCAGGGTGCATTGAACTGTGGGAAGATAAAATCGAGAAGGAGAGGAAAATGTTTTGTAGCTATACACCTGCAAGAAGAGATCAATGATCCCCAGCGAATGGAGTGTCTGGGGAAAGTCAAAGTGACGATACTTTGGCTAGGGTAATATTATCGTGGAAACACGCTGAGGAATTCGATAATTACCCAAGCCGTTTGCTAATGGTGCAACTTCGTCGTTTAATTCGACTTGGTTGTTGCTAACCAACATGAATTGGAATTTCCGGTGGAAATCTCATGGGTTAGAGGAATGAAGCTGCCTATGGCAAAAAGGTAGCTGAATTCAATTATGCATTACCTGCATAGAATAATGAATTCAGCTATGCGTCCATTTTTAAAACATGATTTACAGGTGAATAGGTTGGCAGCAGGAATTGGGTTGATATGACACACTGAAAGCGGTCGAAATAAGATTGAAATTTGGTTGAAATTGTGGGTTGGTTCTCCATGTAGCATAGAGAACCCCCACACCAAGACCGGTTCCCGGTTGTAGTGCCGGTGATGACGATGATGATGATAATTTTTCACGAAGACATTTTTCAACAAGACTTACTAATCTGTTCATTAGTTGAATTCAAGTATATCTTTTAACGGGATTAATAGTATGGACTGCTTTATTCCTGTTTTATACACTCGTTAATTCTCTCAACTTTATATTGTACAATATGAAAGTGATGCCGTGATCTTTACTAAAACCGCAATTCCGTTCACGAAGAAGTGTGACCTATGGAGGAAAATTTCAATAATCCCAATTACCAGTCAAATTAAAAGTACATATGCATAATTAGATAATCGTTTCTAATCCCAGCAATTAACAATTCCCAATTTCGATCCTACAGTCACATATAACATTGATTAAATTAAATGAAACAAATTGCTTTGGCCAATCCAGCCAACTAATTCATCATTTATCAGATTCTCTAAGAAATAACATGATATACTAACAACTTTGGTATATGTTTCAACTTCACCCTTTAATATATTACTCTTAATTGTAAAAGTGGTTCGAACAAAGGCAGCATTTGTAGATTAATTTGTGCCACAGTTGACGAAACTAATTCTGAATGCCATGAACACCGGTTTGTCACTAAAATCTCGACCACTCTAAACAGTTAATACACCCTCTGTTTGGTGTATCAAATTGCGCCCTTCATATCCCGCCATTGCAGGTTGGATGGAGCATGAAAAGGGGGAGCGCATTCTGTAATACATGTTGAATTGAAATCGATTTACGAGGAAATGTTTACTCTGGGAAACGGATGGACCCGAAATGGTAATTGAAAATTTCAACGTGAGTTGTGTGTCATTCTGGTCGCTAAAACCTTTGATTTGGACATAATTAAATAGAAGCCCAACGTTCTCGAATGTGTAATGTAAGGGTGTTGTGTCGCGATGTTCTTGTGGGTTGGGAATAATATCACCAGATAACTCTACTCAATATACGCTATTGGTCGTGCGATACCGCGAATGTTGGTCGTTTCATTGGTGTCCTATCGCCTATCCGACGTCGCTTTTCATCAGTTATATAATCAGGCAATATATTTGCAACGTTAACAGTATGTTATGTGTGGCAGCCACCTCAATGTTTGAGTATTCAACATGTAGGGGACGCTGACCAACGACGTTAGGTCGAGATTAAAGCGACTATAAATCTTTATCAACGAGGTGCTGGACAGATCACATGTGTTATGAGGGTTTATGTTGAATAAAATTAAGTTAATAAGATTAGGTCAGTTCGCCTAGCCTGAGAGAAGTCAGCGAATGAAGAGAATATCGCTCAGCATCTTACCTTCTTACAGGGATTTCAGGTTGATTAATTTGAAGCGGTTGGTGTAGGGTCTCAAGAGCAGAAAGTTTTCGTACCACAATTCGCGGAGGGCCAATCGTAAGAAACGACGGTGAATGCCTTCAATTCTGCGAACGTGAATCTGTTGATAAGGTTGTGGGGGTTCTTTAAGCATTTCCCAAGAACCACCCATTTCCCTTAATCTAACTTCCCATTTCACACCTGCAATAAAGATGTTCAAACCACCTTTCACCTGGAAAATAACCCACGGTAAGATCATCATCTTGCCACGGCATCAAGCAATATCACTTGCTTCCCAAAGAATTTCGGTTCCTCTCGCCGGCACCCGTGACCACCACGAGTCATTTAGGAATCTAATCGGTTCCTCTCCTCGGCACCCTTGACCAGCACCGGCGACCATGTCTATCATATACACAGTAACCTTGTGGGGATAGATGATCTGGGCGTCGGTATGGACGCTGATTCTACCATCCACCCACTACTTCCTCTAAATGTTCCACCGATTAATACGCAGAACCAAAAGAACGAAACGCCGCCACATTTGTCCACAACCGGCAGTAAAGAAAAACACTGTCCACCAACTTGTGCAAAACTGCACGACAAACCGTCCACCAGATAGAAATTAAAACATACTGTTGATTGTTTATTAAATGATTACTTTATTGATGATAAATGAAAAAAAAAAACACGAATTACTGTCACTGGACTTTATTACGTATTTTAATCTAAGCTCTCGCACATTGTTTGTTAATTAGAACGTTATCTTATGGTTAATTAAATTGTTTGTTAATTAGAACGTTATCTTATGGTTAATTAAACAATTTCCGATCCGGTGACAACGTTAACCACGCGACTCGCGGTTGACTTTCGCGTCCCCGTGCGCGCCAGGGAGCGGAAGCGGGACGACCGTGGTGGCCGGCGGATGTAATTCGACTCAGCGATAAACGGCTCGCTAATGGGGTGAGTTTTTGGCGGTATGGTATTTTGGTCTATTATTTGTAAGTGTTCCGCCGAACACTGTCCACACACGAAAGAACAACCTGGAACACGGGAACACTGTCAAACAATCAAACACGGAGAGAATAGTTTTGGATCTTTCTTTTTATTTTTATTGTTTATGAATTCAGTTTTATTGTTACACGTAATACTGATTTACAAAACTTGATCACCCGTGGCGATCCTATGAGAACTCCTTCAATGTCAATATACAATATGAGCTTGTGGCGGTTCTTTAATACATTCCCAAAGAACCGCCCATCCTCTTAAATTAACCACTTTCCAACCCACTATACCTACCTGCAATTTTGGGGCAGCGTAAGCTACCCTTCATTCTCTTTCACCTGAATTATTTCATTCATACATGTACCGTGCCAGACAATCGGCTCAGCTAGTCAGCAATTATAAAAGATAAATACACGCTGGCCAGCGTAATTCTTGACATAGCTGTAGCCGGTATTCTTGCTACGATTCATGAGTGAATATCGCGCCTATACCCTTAGGTCCGCAACACTTGCGACAATTCCTTTTCATCGGTTATCAACCGATCCTGGAATTTTGGCATGGAAAAGATCATTATTTAGTTAACCTTACCCATGCCATGCATATGATGACCCGCCTGAAAACCTAAATTAAACATATAGCCATCCTGTCTGACCCTTTGCCGCCGTTGACGAGGTCCCTGTTGACCTATGTCAACAAAATAATTTGCGTCCTTGTGCACCGGAGCCATATGACTAGATTGGATATTGCCTACATCGGTGTTTCCAAGGAATCTTAGGCAAATATCATGACGACCCCTTTTCTATCATAGGCACATCATATACATCATCTGTGCATCATCATCATCATATACACCATTGATCTGTGAAATAGCGTTTTTGTTTACTTTGAAACAAGAAAACTATTTCGATCTCTGGGATACATCACCAACGATGTTCTGTTTGATCAGGTGTCCTCCGATCATGGTCCTCATCGCGGGGCATTGTACTTGTCCTATACGCCACATATATAATCCTCCCTTATCTATGCAATTCGCGGCCATCGAACGGATGGTTGTGAGTTGCATCAGGGGGAGTCAAATCTTATCCGCCTAACTAGACAGACGTGCCGAGGTCGTTGCGTCTCGTAGTTTTTTTTTGTTCCACCCAATGAGTGAAGTCGAGTTTTAGCGGTGTCAAGTCGGAATCGAGTTAATTTTACCTTCAGTGCCAAGTCTAAACTTTCATTTTCGTGTCTAGGACAAGTGAATTAAAAAAAGTACCGCGCGCGGAGAAACAATTAATTAATTAATATTGATGTGCCGGGATAGACTAAAGTTATTCCAACACCGTTTTCGTTTAAAATTTGTATTCTTATGGGCCACACGTGTTTCAATTAGAAGTTTAATAACCCTTATTCGACAAATAGTAAAAGTCACCAGTGAACAATAAATGTATTTTCAGCTACCACTCCAGTGTGTTTTATTTTCTTTAGTTTTAGTGAACAATCTGTGGTGTTTTTTATGCAACCTGCATCCTTGCTGATGCCAACGTAAAAACCACCCACAAGCTAACTCCACCGAGCGTTTTCGGGAGGCGGATGGCACAGTACCAATCAAGGCACTTTTGCACATTAAAGTTTGTCAACACTACGGATCACCTAGCTGAGATACAAGTTCTTTTGTCACTCGACGCTACTTTTACACGAGAACGAATTTGCAACGCCGCGATATCGAATACTTTTCGGGAAAAGGTCACACACCAACGTACATGAAAATTAATGCCCCTGCCCCCGGATTCTCTAGGTCGACTCTCTATTCGACGGAAGCTCTATGTAGACTAACTGTATTCGCATCACCCATCGTCAGGGAAAACTTCCCAGCGCATCTCTGCATCGAATTTCCCACCCTGTCTGCTAACAGAATTTCCCAAAGTATCTGCTAGCTGCATTACCCATAGTCTCTGTAAAAAGGAGAAATCTTCCTGATGATCATTATCATCATCATTACCATTAGTTGCTGGTGGTCGGTATCTCGTCCCTTTATGTGTTGATCGGATGCCGCCGCTTATTCCCCGATCATTCCGTAGTTTATTTGCACTACACATCTGGCATGCGGGCAAAGGATCGCTCGCATTTCGGATGGGTGCAAGGACTATGGGATATGTTTATGTTAACCATCTGGGGTGAAGAAAAGGGTCCCATGCAATTGGGATGGGATAGGAAACATGGCATGTAATGCTTCTGTTTGCCATTCACTCATAAACATCTATCTGGGATAGTGTTTAGAGTTTATGGTTCTATGGCTGCTAATCAGCGGCGCAACGAATCGTTTGTTTGCGCAAGTGTGCCTTAGCATTATATCATGCGAGGGGTTTATGTGCTAATTGAATTTAGCTACCCGAGAATGTATCCCTTGTTCGGCTTACTTACCGACATGGTATATCGTGGAAACATCGTGCAGATGTTCGGAATTGAAAATTGTGCATTTCTGGACTTTTCAATTGCTTTTGAATATGATGGATGAAACTTTGAACTGGATATTGGAAGCTTTTGGAAGGTTAAGTTCCTTGCTTTTTGATATCGGGTTCAACGTTGTTACAATTTCTTATAACCTTTGTTACAGGTATGATCACCGGCTATTGGGACACGTGTCTGTGGGCACGTGTAATGAATACAGGTAAGTATATTCCTTGGCGGAAGGGCATCTCAACCTATAGTTGGTTGTGGTGGTTCGTAAAACCGCTACAAGTTTGTGGTGTGCTGGTAGATATCCTCTCCACTAAGGATATGTATTTAGTTACCACCAGAGAAACGTAAAGTCTCTCTCTGTGGAACAGAAAACCAGATCTTGTAATAAAGATCATGGTAGTACACATGTATGTGTGGTTGGTTCATTCATGGGACAAAGCCATGAGGACGAAACTGAAACAAAGAAAGGGCATAATGTGCATCCATGAGATGTGAGTTCGGCTAAGCATTGGATGCTAATTGGGTTTGTGGTTGCTTATACCGCTGCTGATGAGAAGCAGATCCCGAGATATGAGAAGACCAAGGGAACGTTTGAGTCTTTGTATGAGCATTGCGGCTAAATAAATAGGTGCCAATGCAATGTGGAAATGTGCTAATGGGTTTTAGCTAGATTACCGGCAAATGGTGTTAATGGCATCGCTGGTAAGGGTAGGTATTGAATTCCTATTTGCATTTGCTTATGTCGTAGGATTTAATTTGTGCCAAGAGACGCGAGATGCGTATATTTGTTTTGGTCCCTTGGGTGTAGGTCGCCAGCCAATGTGTATATATGGTGATTTATGATACACTTGGTGTGGACGGGAAATAGGTGACGCAATGTTTATGATCCCTGTTATGATGGTTACATTGTATGTAAACCAAATCGTATTGTTTTCAGGAATTCGTCTAGGGGGATTTGCTTGGCACCGAAGGTGCCGGATTGGTTTTGGAATTCCTGATAAGTTAGGAAAGAATTCTTACAGGGGATTTGTATACGAAGAGATGCATGAAAGGTAAGGATTCTTTTTTTTAGATTATAAATTTGATCTATTTGATGCTATTTAATGTGCTAATGCGATTGCAATGTGCTAATGCGATTGCATTAGCGAACTTATAAGATTGGGTAGAAGTTATGGGGGTTCATCAGGTAAGCAACAGTGGGGTTTGGCGGAACCGCCACATCCTCCCTGTGTTTAATTTTCTCAAACAACTGTTGGTCCCACGACCAAGCCCTGGCAAATTGCTTGCCTATACAGATGCAGCCTAATTATCCATGATCGGTTGCCTAGGCGATAAATGAACATCGAATTGGATGTGACCCATAATTTGTTTACCCAAGCAATCATAGCAACGGTCACGTCCTATGTTTCGTTTGCTAAATCAAACATGCAGTCATCCATCCTAGCGCTTGCCATCGTGGACGAATTTTCTGTTGACATAACATCAACAGAAAAATCTATCCGGCAATATGCCTCTATTGTTTACGATATTAAGGCCTTCAGCCCCTGTGCACGATCATTTGTTTGAACAGCCGCTGGTTGGTTTCTCTTCTTCCCAACCAACGCTTTTTTCGTTTGCCCTTCCTTCCAAGGTATGGACATTCAATCTATCTGAACGATATCCATGAAAACCCTTCCAGTGAAACTCAAATCGCGTTCTCATTGGCTGCCGGGTAGATGGAAGATGAAAATTGTTTCTCACCATACCACCCCAGTTGCGACTGGCGGTATGATTGGTGCAATGGCACCAGGAGTCTGATTATATTCCTTGAAATGTGCCCACCCTTTTACGAGTCACCAGTGAATCGTCATAGCTTATCTGAGTTCGAGTTCATTTTATTAAGTTGATTCTTTTCAAGGGCGTTTTTCCAATACTGTGTCGGTTCCGTCATTGGTTTCTGTCCTGATTCACCATGCGCTGTAAAAAAATATAACTTAACATCGTTCCCAATATTGAAGTGGTTTAAAACGAGAATTCTGGATCAGAATTAAATGAAGTTTATGCCATTAACCTTGGAGTAATTATAAAACCAATTTCAATTGACACTGTGCCTTAAAACGAGAATTCAGGATTAGAATGAAATGAAGTTTATGCCATTAACTTTGATGTAATTATAAAACCAACGTCAATTGACTCGTGCATTAAAATAATATGCTGTATTAGAACTAAGCGGAATACCCAACTAAAGAGTTAATTAAATAAAAGAAACTGTGCCATCAAGAAGTAGAATAAAGTACATTTAACTAACTAAACAAACCATACTGTGTTTCTATTATATTTTTTTTTTGTTTTTACGACACCAATTCGAGAAGTTGTCAAAAACTGTTTGAAGCATTGCAGAAACATATGGTGACAAGATAGTTTTACAGAATTTTGTGTCCTCAGCATACTGAGACCCACAAGAATAGTTGACCCTATCAATATCGTTTGTGGTTAGTATAAAAGTAGCTAACCTAAGTGGCTGTCTTGATAGACTGCGAGGTAACCAGAAAGAGATTAGATTTTGCGCATTTGACACATACACTCTACAATCTAACTCCCAGGTACGAAGAAACAGAATGATGTTCAAAGCCGGAAGTAGGCAATTTAAAAAGTACAAGTTTGTGAGAGAGCTTGTCGAAAGCTGTAGCAGCTGCAACTAGCGGTGATTTTTTATAATATATTCTGGTGTAACACTTCATGCTTACCTTGTGTTACAATCCTTCATACGTCTACGTCTTGTTGTGACACAAGAAAAGTGGAACAAATAAAAAGATTAGTACCGTGCTTCTCATAAATGAAGAAGGGTAGCGACCAATGACCTGTCCAATTCTTGTTTTGCAGGTGTATCCTATATGGTCCACTGGGATGCTCTGCTGGAGGATTAGTTTGTTGCGTACGACGTCAAGTTTATAAGGATATTCGGACGTGTATCTTTGATCCTCCCAGATAGTCTAAAGGATGCGCCGTCCGTGAACAGGTGCGTTTGCAGTATAATTTTAACTACTATGGGCGCAAGTGTCAAAGCACACACATGAAGAGAGTTTTTCCAACACTATCGACCGAGAACGGGCAATTCACAATACACTAGAAGATTTTGGAACCGCAGCGACAAAAACTCCGCATCACAACCGAAAACAAAAAGTGATTTATTTTATAAAACTGATTTATTTCAGTGTTAACTTTATTTTGGAGGATCCTCTCCTTGCACACGCTAATCACGGACTGACTTCCGTATCTTCTGCTAACGGACTGTCATCTATATCTTTTCTTATCTTTCGAAGTCCGGACGCTTCGCCCCTTACCATAGATTCTTTTTGTTTTTTTTCGCTATCCATTAGAGAGCCTGGCAAATGCAAACAAAAGTTTACATTGCACTTCAAATGGGGTCAAAGTCTATGAGAAAGGTGTAAGAACATGGATGGGAATTTGGGTCTATTTGTGCATATCATAAAACATCTGATTACAATGCATATGGAAATATGCATTGTGATGGTTAGATTGCCGGAATTGAATGTTGCGAATCAAATGGACATGGGTTTGTTTGGACATAGGATGCATATGCAGATATGCATTGTGGTGTTCAGTTTCTAGGAATTTTGTGTATGCATGATAAAAGAACATTTGGCTCGTTTCCCGCGTATTTATTTTAGATTTCGGATTTTGGGAATTTTGTGTATGCTAACCAAATGGACAATTAGTTCGTTTAAAACGTGTTTGTTTGTACATACGATGCATGTGAGGATATGCATCGTGATGTTTGGATTTTAAGGAATTGAATTCAATGTTCGACAGCTGTGTGGGTACTGTGTATATGGGAGGGAAATGGTAGGGCTTCTTGGAACACTACAGTACTAAAGCACTGAACTTAATCGGAGGGAAGAAAACACAGGAGAAGCATAACATTAGATAATTGAAGTTAACGAGGACATATATAGACTACAACGGGGAGGCTTTTTCACTCACTTTTGAATAAATAGATTGTGTGCGCCCGTACGTCAGTGATTAATTGTGTTTTCATCGTGTCCATCAAATTCTACGGAGTATTAAAACAGGTACTGTTGAGTCCCGGTGCGTTTACCGGGAACGAACGACGACGATATATTTGTAAAATACAAGAAAAACGAACGAAATCGACTTCCTTTCAAACTGATATATATTTTACAACGAATAACGAATAAACGACAATTCAATTGACTTTGAACGAAACACCAAACTATTTTTACGAACGAAAACTAATGTTGGTTTCAACGGACGAGAAAACGGGTGGGAGCAAACATACAGGGCAAAGTTACTGATTGCCTTCAACCCGGCGAAGGACAGGACGATCGTTGTCCCTGTTCAATCCAAGTTGACATGCAGTCTCCACGTGACACCCCTGGATAGCTACTTTGGCACCCACCATGTAGTGCACCAATGCATGCAGCGACGTCCTGAGAAAAGTTGACGCGAGGCTGATAACCTTGCCCGTAAAAACGAATTATTACGGCAAATTTAACAAGCCTCAGATATGGACAGGATACACGACGACGACCATGGAAACAAAAATGGCTAAATGATTTAAGAATGTTTACATGGAACGTACGCTCACTATACAGAGCTCGAGCTGCACAGCAGCTAGCCGATCCCCTGTCCGAATATAAGGCTGACATAACAGCATTACAATAAATAAGATGGACGGGGAGTGGTGTTATTCAAAGAAACGAGTATGACATTTATAACAGCTGTCATGCCAAACACCATGTGCTCGGGGTAGACTTTCTAGTCAGCCAAAAATTGAAGTCTGACATTATCGGCTTTAATGCAATAAACGAAAGGCTGTGCACTCTTCGCGTGCGAGGCAAGTTTAAGAACATAAGCCTCATAAACGTTCACGGACCTACAGAGGAGTCCTCTGACGACGAAAAAGAAGAATTTTACGAGAACGTCGAACGGGCCCTCAATTCCTGCCCAAGATACGATGTGAAAATCGTTCTTGGTGATTTGATTGTAAAAATAGGTCGGGAGCTGGTTTTCAGGCACTACGCAGGTTCCCATAGTTTGCATGAGAACACTAATGACAATGGACTACGAATCTTTGAACTGGCAGCATCGAAAAACTTGGTCGTTGCCAGTACCAGGTTTTCGCGTAAAGATATCCACAAAGCCACCTGGGTATCACCTGATGGAGCCACTCGCAACCAAATTGACCACGTGTCAATAGATCGTCGACACTCCTCGAGCCTGATGACGGTACGAACGTACCGAGGTGCCAATGTCGACTCGGATCACTATCTTGTTGGTACAATTTTCCGAGCCCAGATTGCCTTACGGATACGTATTGCATCCGCGGATCAGGTTCAAAACAACACGGCTGCCTTACGCAATGAGAATACCAGTAATACATTTGGTCATGCGTTAAGACTCGCCCTCGAAGAGCTCGACGGAGGGAGAGTAAGTCCTGGGGCCAGAATGGCGAGCGTAGAAGAGAAATGGACACGCCTTAAGAATACTGTCATTAGTACTGCCAACTCCATCTTAGGTAGTAGTCGTAGAGATCGGAGTGATGTTGAGTGCAAACTAGCGACTGAACGTCAGAATGCTGCATACCAGGCAATGCAGCAGTCTCATAGGACGCGTGTAAGCGAGGAGAAATACAAAGAGCTCAGAAAAAAGGCTTCACAGACAAAAGAAAAGTGCCTGGGAAAAATACCTTCTCTGTGAAATAGAGAAAAGTAGAGAGCGAGGGCCACACCAGGCGCGGAAGTTCCACCAAATAATCCGCAGTATGACGCGGTGCACACCACGATGCACTTACTGCAAGGATAAAGAGAGTAATCTGATCACCGATCCTGAAGGCATTCTGGAGCGATAGGAAGTGCGCTTCAATGAATTGATAAATGGTCAGCTCACAGAAGAATTGGAGGTTCCACCAATGCAAGATCAAGACCAAATGCTGCCGCCAGCCAGCACTGAGGAAATATTAAAAGCCATAAGACAGCTCAAATCAAATATAGCCCCCGGAGCTGATGGTATACCAGCTGAGCTGATCAAACAAGGAGGGACAGGGTTACATCACGCAATTCATAAAATCGTGGTGCACGTATGGGAGCAAGAGGAGATGCCAGAAGATTGGGGTTGTGGTATAGTTTGCCCCATACAGAAGAAGGGAGATATCACACAGCGCAGCAACTATAGCTACAAGCTCGGATAGCCCCATACGCTAAAGCCATCATTGGTCAATATCAGTGTGGCTTCGTCCCAGGCAAATCAGCGATTGATCAGATATTCACCCTTAGGCAGGGGATGGAGAAATGTCTGGGATTTAAGATTCCATTATATCACCTATTTATAGCCTTTAAGGCCGCCTACGACAGCATAGCCAGGGTGGAACTATATAAGGCCATGAGAGAGTTCGGCATTCCAAACAAATTGTTACGACTTTGTAGGTTGACCATGACCAACGTAACTAGTCAATTAAAAATAGCGGGTTAGCTCTCCGAACCAATAGACATCTTTAATGGGCTCCGACAAGGGGATGGTCTGGCCTGCCTCCTCTTCAACCTGGCGTTGGAGAAAGCAAACCGTGACTCAGGCGTCACAACTAGAGGGACTATTATCACCAAGTACAGCCAGATACTTGCCTACGCAGATGACATCGACATCATCGGTAGAACCGAATCGGCGGTACAGGACTGCTTCACCCAGATCGAGCAGGCGGCACAAAAACTGGGACTGCACATTAATGAGGGATAAACGAAGTACATGGTGGCAACTTCTGCGAAGAGAAGGCCTAACGTTGGTCAAACTATCAGGGTAGTGGAGCACGAATTTGAAGTAGTGCAATCCTTTAACTACCTTGGGTCAATAGTATCAGGCGATAACAATATGGAAGAAAAAATACGCGGACGGCTGATCAAATCCAACAAAGCCTACTATGGTGTGTCAAAGGTCTTTAAATCCCGAAATTTATCCAGAACATTCAAGCTGCTACTCTACAAAACCATGGTCTTACCATTACTCATATATGGACCTGAGACCTGGGTGCTTAATAAAAGGCACTCCGAACTCTTAGCCGCGTTCGAGAGGAAGGTCTTAAGGAGAATTGTTGACCCCGTATGTGAGGAAGGACGATTCTGGAGACGATACAACCATGAGTTGTACGCAATCTACCTTGAAGCTAATGTTGTAAGAAAAATCAAACTCGGTAGGTTCCGATGGGCGGAACACCTAGCTCGAATGAGCGAAGACCAGCCTGCTCGGAAAGCCCTTTGTGGCAGGATGTATGGAAGGAGACAGCGCGGCAGACCTTGTTTGCGATGGAGGGATGGCGTAGACCAGGACGCCCAGAGCCTGGGAGTGCCAAACTGGATGACATCGGCTCGAAATCGGGACCGGTGAAGAGATTTGTTAAATAAAGCCAAGACCGGATCCCGGTCGTAGTGCCGATTATGATGATGATGTAGTACTTACTGTAAAAATTGATTATTGGTCAAATAAACACAGTATGTTAAAAAAAAAAAAATCGGAAACGTAGCTCTTGAATTCGACATTGATGTTCAACTCTTATCACACAACAAGAAGTTTCAATTAAAAAATAAATCCAGAAAACTGAAGAATCTTATTAAAAATGGGAAAGTTAATTTAAGGACCTGGAACTATAAGAAATGTAAATAAAATTGGAAGCTACTACTTAAAGAAAGTTGGTCCGATGTAGCTATGCCACATTTTACGGTGACATTGAACCTACAAGAATACAAGCTAGACATGCAGGATATTTGTCTTTAAAGCGGAGCTAAATGTATATGTTGTTTTACAATAGCCCAGGAAATCCTTTTCAAAATAAATCGCATAATTATTTAGAGGAATCTGTAACATATGAAACTCTAAAGACGATTGAATATTTCTTCTCAGTGTTTAGTCGTAAACAAATTTTAAAATGAATTCACTTCAAATGCATGAGTGTTACATCCCTTATGTAAATAAAAAATACAAAATCCCACAAACGAATATATCGAAAGGAATATTAATGAACTGAATCATATATACAAAACATGCCGGACGGAATTGCTCAACACATGCCGTGTTGGCTGTTTCAGGACGCAAAAGCAAAACCATTTCAAACATGCATGAAGCACGGCAATGGATTTCAATATCCTTTATTGTGGCACTTCCTGCTTCTCTGATTCTGAACTTGTACCACTAACCCATATTATATGTATCAAAGCAATGCAATAACATCCCCAAAATGCATCTTATAAAGAATAGTGTAGACAACTGTTGGAGGTGTGTTGATGAATAGTGACGAAGGACATAACACTTTACTGCGCAAGTGTCTCACATCAGGATTGCAAATCCTGTACTGACCATTTTTCCACAACACTCAATGTCTGAGTAAGAACTTGAGTGAAATTAGGATATTCAACAACGTTTCACGCATTTTAAGTAAACGTTCGCCGGCTATGAAAGCAGTTGTATTCATTCTCTCACATAGGGGGTGTGTAATGCAGGTGGACTGTAAATTAATCTGTTACGTAGGCGGGTCTTCTCGTTCATAGGCCAAATATGCAGTTCTGGCATCTCCTTTAACTGAGCTGAGCCCTGTTATGTAAATAAATAGACCAATAAAATGACAGATCTGATCAGAAGAGGAATAATATTGGAAATGTTGTCGTCCTCTTCTAAATATTATGTATGTAGATAGGGCTTTTACAACATGATCCCCCTGCCTAATATCGGTTGTTTCGTTATGGAAAAATCAACACAGGGACCATTCCTGTGTTATTTGATATGAAAAATGTTAATAACACCGTAGGACATGTTTCGATAAACGAGCTAAAGGGATCTTAATGTTAAGTAATTAATATATGACATGAGAGAGGTTCGCATACCGAAGGATATGTTTCGAAACAAGCTTCAGGACCTCGATATGAAGTTATTAATCACTGATGTATCGGAGTTTATATTTAAAATCCCTTTTCTCTCATCAGAAAAGTCTTAAAGATCACCACAATCCATGCAAAACTAAATTCGTGCAAATCATTGCTCCTTGTAAAATATTCACCTGAAATATACCATCCAAGTCTAAATGACTCAGCTGAAACTTTACACAGCTGAAAATCACTACATTCATCAACCAATTTTTGGTAGTCACCTTCCAGTAAGTCGGCACATTCAAGGTACATTTATTTTAGCTGAATTAATGTCCTCGAGCGCATTTCGAGGAAAACTTGTTGGGTGTTTTGAAAAATTCCAAGGTGCTGGTACATGTCATGGAATAGAAACAAATTAAGTGCTGAGTTCGCATAAAGTTATTTAAAAACTCATGATGCGCAACAAAACCGATGAAATAAGGATACGCCACGTATTGGAAAGAATTTCAGGATAACTTTCTAAAGTGGAAGCTTGTACCAGCATTTTCTGTATAATTCATTCCTGCCCACATTGAACTATTTAAGTATATAATATAAAAACAAACAACGTCATGGGGGAAGCAAATTGTATAACAAAAATTCTTCTTTGGAACTCTTACATGAATTAGGTATTCGATGGCGGTAGGTAAAATTATAGAACTGCCCAATTTAACAGTTCTACAAGTTTTATTACAAGCAAAAAAAGGAGTGGCGGGAGACCGACTGATACGAGATAAGGACAATTGTGTCCTTCATCTTGTCTCTGGCATCTTGCGATAACCAGAATCGCCCACATCCGTGAGGATGTTGGACTCGATCTCAAGGTATCTGAAAAAGAGGGGGGGGGGGGTAGATATCTAAGGATAGTCTGGATAGGGATGTTCGAACTACTTGGATGGGGAGATGGTGGGAAAGAGATCATACAAGACCGGTAGGTTTGTGCGATGTTTGTGTGCGTATTTGTCCCGTCTTGTACTGTACATGTGTGTATGTAGCGTGTTAGCAGTAGATCCTATGGGATGGATCCAGCAATCCTCTATTATAAAGAGGAATATTATTGGGAAGGGTGCTTTCTTCGGTTTTGTACTGAAGAATAAATTGTGGGGGGCTGATCGGAAGAGATCAAAGCAGAGAAGAGTCAAGAACGCAAAACTCCCATGCAAGTAGGTTATCGCTGTTCTGACTGCTTTCGAGGTACTTGTATGCTAATTGTACCAAGTACTCATCGATAGGGGTAATGGAAGCACCTTCATATAGGTGAGGGTAGTAGCGACCGGCAGGCCTTCTAGAGTAGTTGGTGCATCTTCTAAAGAGTTTTCTTTCGAAAACTCGAAGTGTTTCTGTAGCGAATAACTTAGTTATGTGTCGGCATGGACACGGATTTACTAAGTTTCACTAACAAGTTCACGTAAGCGGCGCACTCAGACCATCGGGAACAAACAGAACTCTCACAAATTTGGCGGTTGAACGCTCACTTCTGATGATATTTAGCCCTGTAAGTAGGGCGTTAGAATATACTCACAGCTAGGCCGGCTTGTCGTAAGAGGCGACTAAAGGCCGAGTGTTAGCCGTGGTCCCAACGCCCTGTGCGCCCAGTGAAATACCACCCCATCAAGCTATAGGCTCCGTGAAATGGTTGGGAGAAATCCCTGGCCATCTTTCGGGGCTTGGCTGATGGACCGGTTCGAGAAAAGGTTGGTTAGGTGGTAGTCGGTCCCAAGGTGAGATACCACCCCGTCACGCTGTACATTCCGCGATATCGCCGAGAGAAATCTTCGACGGTGTTTCGGATGTGTGATTGATGGCCCGGACTGACACGGAGATAAGTCATGATGGTGCCTTCTGATATAAAGAATTCCGGAGGTAAGCTAGTCTCCCATTCAGATCTCCGGGGGGGGGGGGGGGGGGGGGGGGGGGGGGGGGGGCTATGCCAGGGGGAACATCATGCAGATATCATGATAAATTATGGAACTTTAAGAGGTTAGTCACCGCATAACCAGGCTCGCTCTCGAGGCTCTGCCCACGCTCGACTGGTGACGGCATTTTGTAACATCAGGGGCATCGGTTTCACCAATACGAATGTAAACGCCGTCCACCAATATTTGCAAACAACGAAACCTGATATCCTTGCCCTAACTGAGACCCGGGTCGATTCGTCAACTGATTCGACATACCTGCGTTGCTCAGGATACGACGTACATTCGAGATTCCGTTTTAAGGGCGGAGTCTGCGTCTTCGCGCGGTCCGAACTGGCTTGCCAGAGGATGGAGGCGTTGGATATATGGACATCATATGGTTGAGGGTCGTGCTGAGGAATTCCGTTAAATTTCTTTGTTGTCTTTACCGCTCCCCGAACGACGATCGACCGGCGACATTTCTCGAACATCTTTCACATACCGTCGACTGGATACAGATCAACCACCCAGCTTCTGAAATTGTTGTCCTTGGCGATTTTAATGTGCACAACTCCGGCTGGTTGTTACATTCTAACAGAACCGGCGAGGCTGCGAGGCTGGGGGAGATGTTTGCTGTAAGCCACAACTTGACTCAAATCGTGGGGACGCCAACGCGAGTGCCGGATGCCCGAGGCGATTATGCGAACATCCTGGATCTGTTTTTGACATCCGAACCGAGTATTTATACCGTAGAGGTTTCTGCGTCGCTGGGAAACTCAGATCACTGCTTGGTATCTGTCGCGCAACCACTTGCATATCAAGGGAATAACCGGCCTAGGCAGCTTCGCCATGTATGGAAGTATGAGGCTGTTAACTGGGACGATTTGCGAGATTTCTTCGCTTCCTTTCCATGGTCCGATGTGTGCTTCGGAAACTCCTATGTTAACGCTTGCGCGGAATCGTTATCAGGGATTATTCTTCTGGGAATGGAGATGTATATTCCACATTCCATCAAACGAAGTTCGTCTGCTAAACCTTGGTTTGATAAAAAATGCGAGCAAATTACAGCGGAAAAAATAGACCTTTTAAGCAATGACGCTCCAATCCCACCGATGTTAACAGAACGAATTTTGTTAGAATCAGAATTGCGTGCAACCAGGCGATTGATACCGCGAAGAAAGCTCACAACGACAGGGTGATCAATAAGCTCCTTCGATGCCCAACTGGTTCGCGCTCCGGCTGTCAGCAGTAACTTCGCATCCTCCTCATTCCCTCCGTTGGTGACAGACAGCGGTACGTTAGTCACAAATTCAAAGGATAAAGCTAATGTGTTCGTGAATTTATTTTCCGCGAATTCAAACCTCGATCTCGGCTTTTTGTAGCCACTTGTGATCTCGCCGATACGGTCTTCGATGCGAGATGTGAGATTTCGTCCGCGCAATATTCAGCGCATTCAACGTGAACTGGATTGTAGAAATGCAACTGGCTCGGACGGAATACCAACAAGAGTCCTTAAGAACTGTGCTCCAGAACTATCGCCGGTTCTTGGCAGACTCTTCTGCTTATCTTATGCACGGAGGACCTTTCCTGCCTGCTGGAAAATCGCTCAAGTTCAGCCAATCCCAAAGACGGGAAAAAAGAGTCTCCCACAAAATTACCATCCAATAGCATTACTGTCTATTTTATCTAAGGTAATGGAAAAAGTCATCAATTTTAAGTATTTGGAGTGTAACAGACTTCTTAATGATCGTCAATACGGATTCCGTGGCAGGCGGTCCACGGGAGACCTTCTGACACTTATAACCGATATATGGACATCTGCGATTGAACGGCATGGTGAGTCAAGGGCGGTCGCATTATATATCTCCAAGGCTTTTGACCGCGTCTGGCACGGAGCATTGCTGAGCAAACTTCGTTCATATGGTCTTTCCGAACAGCTTTGCGACTGGACGAGGAGCTTCCTAGAGAATCGATCGGTCCGGGTTGTTGTGGACGGCGAGTATTCAGATCTGTATCCTGTTAATTCGGGAGTGCCCCAAGATTCTATTTTGGCTCCAACCTGGTTCTTGTTGCGCATAAATGATTTGTTGGAGACAACGGATAACAAAGTGTTCAGTTTTGCGGATGATAGTACGCTTGTTTCCTCCTTTTCGAATGTTCGGGCGATTGGTGCTTCTGCGTCGCATCAGCTGAGATGTAGACAGATTGACTCTCTGAATCAGGATCTAGATAGGGTCCTGCAGTGGGGAAGGGTCAATCTCGTCGACTTCAATGCAGCGAAGACACAATATACAACATTCACAAAGAAAAGTGGATCATCGGTTCCACAGCTGATGATGAATGGCCGGGTCCTCGAGGCTGGGGAAAGTTTGAAATTACTCGGCGTCACGGTCGGAGAAGTCCAATAAAAAAAAATAAAAAAAATAAGTGTTCGAGCACACCGTGGATGCTAGGATAGTGTTTCTACGACGAGCACACAGTTGGTCAACGAATTCGAATCGTTCTTATTTGTCGTTGATATGTTGACACGATTTGGGAGTTCTCCACCTGTTGACGCACTAAACAATACTTACTGCAACTCTCTGTCGTCCCACTGCTTAATGCGGCTAATCACCAAGAAGAAGAAATAAAACCCCCGGATGTGGTTGATGAGAAATGTTTTTTTTTTATTTAAAATCGTCTTAATGTTAATTATACCACTAATTAATTGATTTTATTAAGAGGTGCCTTTGATGCACATTTCACAAGGAATTCACTTGGTATTAAGATCCGACACACAAGGGGAGTCTTATGGGCTCGCGCAGCGATTTCTTATTTAAAACGGTGTGTATGACGTAGTGCAACAAAACTCGACTCCACGAACGCGTGTATACTCGACTGATCTGCCCAGTCTGGGGGTTAAATTCAGACTCATCAATCCAATCCACATCCATCAGATTCAACGGTGGTGGATCACTTCGATATGGGAGGAGCGAACCGGACCAGCTTGGCAGCGGCCAATGGTGACCGAGGAAAAAGTTCAATGGGAGGATTTCCCAAATGCTGCATAGGGACGCGTACAATGCTCCTTTTGCCTGCAATACAGACAACGATCGCCGACACCTGATCAAACAAATGTACGAACATCAGAGGCTGCAGGCAATGTGATAAATCATCGATGATCCAAGCCTGAGAACGAAATAGGTTTTTGCTTCAAAGTAAACAAAAACGCTATTTGAAAGTTAAATGATGAGATGTACTGGAGATGCTAGTTCAACCGGAGATTTGGGTTGTGTTTGCTTTAGCCGTATGGCTCTGGAGCACAAGGCGGGAAATTATTCATGGTGGTGAGGGATTTGACCTGCAGATGTGCAAGCTAACGTCTCACCCAGGGGAACCATGGACCAGCGGTTAGTAAACAAAACAAACGCAGTGAGGTACTGTGTGTTTGCTTTAATTTGCTGGCGGGTCATCTGGGGCATGGCATGGGTAAGATGGTCTAAACAATGATCATATCTATGCCCGACTTCCATGATCGGTTGATAGCCGATGAAAGGGAATTGGTCGCAAGTGTTGCGAACCTCAGGATATGGGTGCAATATAAGATTACCGAGTGGAAGGGAAACTATCGGCTCCAGCTGTATCTGGTGAGCATGGAGGCAGCGTTTGTTTACACTTTTGCCATGGTGTGAAGCGTCATTTTGATTCTACTCGAAATGTAACGTCTCCTAGGTCGATAGATCGAGTGCTAGTTTACTTTAAATAACACTCGATCGCTTGTGGATAGCCAGCGATGGCTATGCTGTATATTGCCGATAGGACGATCGTCCGATGGGTCTGCCGATAAGGTAAGGGTAAGCATGACATGCCGAATATGGGGAAAACTGCTCCTCAGCCATGCGCATTGACATGTTCAGATGTTTATGTCGGTTACACGATGGGAAAACCGAATTGGATTTTAGGACATGATGGTTTGTATGCAAGCATGCCCCTGGTGAACTTCTATAGATACTAATGCGATAGCAAAATAGCAAACGGTAATCGTCCTAGATGATTTTGCCACGGCTAATGTCTTCCAGGTAAGTATTGTTGCAGGGGAGCTTGACTGCTCATCTGGAGGTAAGCTGCTTATGGTAGGTAATGCGATTTGCAGGTAGGGGAAAAGGGAGTTGGGTTAGGCTGATGGGAGGTTCTTCGGGTGCCTTAAAGAAACCCCACATTTCCATTTGGGCTGAAGATATGCAGGACCATATGGGAAAGGCGTACGTTATTCCAGATCGGATTAGCTGCTCATGGCAGAGAAGCTTAATTTTGGTGTCAACTGTGTTGCTCTGTGGGGGTATTTCGTAGATGCCAGACACAGGCACAGGTTGACTAATATCCCCAACGATTGTTCCGCCGAAGGCCATTCGCCAAAAGGGAAGGAAAAATAAAACCCACTGGTTTGGTTGAAATTAGTTTTTATTTTTTTTATTTTTGCTAAAAAAAAACTGCTTAAGTGCACTGGTGCGCCTTGTATATTTTAGTACATTCAATTTTAAATCCAACTTCACACTAAATAATTCACAATAAATTTATAAATTTGCTACGAGCAGTTCGACACCTTTTTCAATGAATCTTATTTGATATTTTTAATGCTCTCAGTATGTTCACAAAAGTTTTCTCTAGTTCTCGTTAGCAGCTTCTCAATGATAAGCAATAGTACATAGATGACAGCCCGACCGAACTACAAACTATACGCAAATTCTCTTTGGGCAAATGATTGGAATTTAACTGCTTTTTACCGAACCGAATATAATAAGTTGGCCGCCCAGCATCAACTTTGTATTAATTAAGTAGCACAGCACAAGCAGTGGAAATTCACGAAGATAGGAAACTTAGGGAGAATGGGAAAACTGCAACGGAGAGCATGACGATTTCAGGGTTGATTTGCTTTCGCTTGCAACGAAAGCGAAACCAATTTGGCGACCGCATGACCCAGTTTCGCATGTAATTGCTCTCAGAGTGCAGAACCAAAATGTACTCCGAGAAGGGCAAATGGGGTGGGTTGAAAAGTATATTTCTTATACTTTTCACCTGACTGTGGGTTTTTTTTATCCCCAGCGAATAGCCGTGTCTGCCGCAGGTCAAAGGGACGCCGCGGTGGCTTGGGTAAAAGACTAAAGGAATTTGCGATAACCCAAGCCGTTTCGCTATGTAGCAACAGCGTCGCTTACCCACGCTTTGCTGTTGATAAACAGGCATGAGAATTATGATTTCCGATAGGAAATCTCATGTGGTATATCAATTATGTTGCCATATGGCATGAAAAGACTGAATTCGGTTATGCATTATCTGCATAGAAGGATGAATTCAGGTTATGCGTCCTTTGGGAGGGTGCCTTTAACAGGTGGTATAAGCCGTCAAATGGGATTGGGGTGGACGTTTTTGCGCGGTCAGCGGTCAGCGGGCGAAATTGTGGTTGTAATTGTGGGTTGGTTCTCAGCATAATATAGAGAACCCGCACAGTACCTCCTACTTGTATTCGAATATTCTGTGAATATCGAGATGTAGGTTGCGAGTGTTTACTACTCAGATTCATGGCTACTGCTATGGAAGGATTAAGTCGAATTTTCTATCGACTGTAATACTGTTACAGTTCGTCCAGATGACGGTTGAAGCGATTTGTTGCGAGTTTAGGGATTTTGGATGACGTGCACACTAGGACGTCATCCTCATAGCATATCTAGTTTATTCCCCCGTCCACAGGGCGAGGAATATCTGAGGTGTAGATATTGAATAGGATGGGGCCTAGAATGGAGTCTTGGGGTACGCCTGTGGCGGCATTGAACATTCGAGATAGCTTTCCATTCACTCGAACTTGAAAAGTTCTGTTTCGAAGGAAGTGGTAGATGACACTACATAGCGTTCTACTCTAAGACCAGTGTTCAACAATTTAAAGACGAGGCCTTTGATTCAGGTCGTGTCAAAAGCCTTTTCGATGTCCAGGTTCACCGCAACAGTGGGTCCCTTTTCAAAGAGGCGCACGCAGACGTGGTTTTGAAATACATTGAGAGCCATAGTGGGGCTGTGCGCTCTTCTAAATCCAAATTGGAAATCAGGTATTAGGTTCCTGGCACTGATAAAGTTGTTTAGCTTCTCGTTTATGAACTTTTCATATATTTTGCTGGTGCAAGTGAGAAGCGAGATAGGACAAAAGCTTGAGGGGTGATACGTTAGTTTCCCAACTTTTGCTATTGGACAAATAATAGCGTGCTTCCAAGCTTGGGGAAAGTACCCCATGTTGTAGGCATGGTTGCACAGAATGGAGAGCTTTATAAAGAATAAAATAGAATGCCGTCGCAACGAGTGGTACGACATGTTGTCGGTACCGGGTGATTTCTTAGGGTTTCGAGATTTAACTGGGTTCCGAAGGATATTTGGTGTGACGAAAACGTGATCATTATCCCGTGTGTCATCAAAGTATGCACTGCTGGCTGGATTAAAGACAACAGTTAGCTCCTTAAAGTTGTCTAATTTATTGTGGACCTCTGAACTAAGTATTGCATTAGTGTCCGGCTCGCCATCCTCAAGAGTGAGCTTGCGATTATTTTCAAAGGTCTCTCCGATCATGTTTGCGTTATTGGCGTCATCATTGACAACAAAACCGTTCTGCATGATTGGCTCAATAATACGAGAAGTGCCACATACCTTTTTAACATTTTTATAAACGTTCTGGTCCATCTGAATACTCTTCAGTTTGTATTCCATTTGTCGGGTACGATTGTTTTGGATCCTCTGTTTTATCAGTGTGCCAATATTGTCAATGATAGATCGCAATAATGGCTCCGTTTGCGTAAAGTGATGTAAGCGGCAGAAGAGGTGGGCCTAGAAATAAATTAAGACAAAACAAAATACGTGATTACGACGAGAGCAGGTGGACCTCAGGGAACACATATAAACGTCAGAGGCAAGATATTTGGAAAAGTTAAAGAATTTAAATATCTAGGAACGATACTGACGGCCAGTAACGAACTGTCGAAGGAAATTAACCAAAGACTGCATTCCGGCAACGCTATTTGGTAGTTAGTAAATTAGTCTTCTTCATTTCTTGCTCCTCTAAAGATAAGAACCCTCAAGATCCGGTTGTTTGTTAAGGATCTCACAGTAAGACCTCTCGCGCGAACCGAGAGTGCAATTGGGTATCTTGTGTATATTTAAGATTCCCAAAACGGACTGCACAATTGATCCGATGGTACGGATCACGAGGCAGAAGCTCACGTGTTGTCTCATTGGCGGTCTTAAATCGACTCGGTAGAGAACTCGAGTGATGGTTTCACTCGGTTTCAGCAATTCATAATACACGACACTAATCTGATCCCACTGTGACAGTATTTTTGCTGGTTTTGCCACAGAAAATCAATTAATGTTTAATTTTACCTGTGATTGTTTTCGCTGCGTGCCGCCTGGTGAGATTTCCATTCCCAGTCAATTGTTTATATGCTTTTCGAATATCTTGAGTAGTTGCATGACGAGTCACTCCAAGACTTTTATGTGGGTCACCTAAATTGATGGTGCATACAATTTTGTTGACCTCCAATTAACTGGGTGCACAAATTTTGCCTGATGATCTATCAATTTTGAGAATTACTCTGCCTCAGTTTGGGATCGATGTACAATTCCGAAAATTTGCTTTTTTTTTCTCTACGAAAATGTATACACCATAATGCTCTTTTTGTCTGACAGTTCTCAGATTTATTACAACTTTTTTAATATAATTTTAATGTTAACAATTTTAACTTTTCCCTTTTTGGGTCTTTGAAAAATCTCCGGGACAAAAAAACGAAACCGAATTTTTTCTTACTGCTTTTCTTCTTTTTGCTGCTTTTCTGCCTCTCCAAAAACGGAATGTCAAAAATAGTACATCAAAAAACATTAACCCGTTCTCTCTTTCGCTCCCCATTCACGTCCACTTCAAAAACCGAATTCGAACTCGAAGAACTGCACGATCCACACCCGAATCGGGGCGTGTTCGAAAACTCACTTCTGGATGGTGCAACTCCTCCACCACCTTACCATCATACCACCTTAAAACAAATTATATTAAAATTACAAAATGATTAATTGATGGGGTGGCGGACGCACATAAAATACCTCCGTCACGCCGGAGACTGGAC
Organism: Microdon myrmicae; assembly: GCA_963931805.1. Taxonomy (NCBI): domain Eukaryota; kingdom Metazoa; phylum Arthropoda; class Insecta; order Diptera; family Syrphidae; genus Microdon; species Microdon myrmicae. The sequence goes on along the minus strand of OZ007500.1, from coordinate 122,975,096 downwards.
GGCGGAGAGCAAACAAACAAACAATCAACAAACCAACAAATGAATAAATAAATAAATAAATAAACATGCTTAGGTGTTAAGGTTAGTAAGGATTATACTACTTATATATTAGTGTTAGTAGGAAATAAATAAATAAATAACAATTTAATAGGGGAACACTAACAACACCGATTTCCATCTATCGCGGCGGGCCCGACACTTAAAACGATGGTCCGACCGGAAGCTCGAACGCCCACACGATCCGGTTAGGACCCCCCTGCTAACGCGAGGCGACCCCCTCTCGTCCAACCACTCCAAAATGTCACCCGGCCGGAGAAAACGTCCCGCTCCTATATATTTAATTTACTCCTCCTCTTTTGGACCCAGTACTTGCCTCGGTCCATGGGTTGGTAGATCGGGGGGTTTGTCCCGTTTCGGTGGCAAAACCTACCATCACCCGACATTATAGTGCGCTTTCGCACTTTCATATTTGCGATCCAGCCCCCAGCACTGGGGTTTGCCTCTGCAGTCTGCGCTGGGACTGCGCCTGCAGCATTAGGCCTGGCCTTAAAGACTTTTCGTCAGACTCTCAAGTTGGTCTCCCTCGGCGAAGGTCCTTTACAAGGACGAAGATTCCGGAGGGTAACCAGGGTCTGGCCAGCTAGGATCAGGGGCTCCAAGTTACAGGAAGGCTCATCCTTTCCTTATTTGTTTTTTTTTTTTTTTTTTTTTTTTTTTAAATGTTGTCTATTGCTATGGGTTAACAACGTCCGCTGTTCGGGGCCTAACCGGATGACCACGTGGGTAGCACGTGGTTGAACAGCTTTTCGCAGCCCTCCCCTGTATGGGTAGGGTCTCCGGGCGAGTACCCGCCGCCGTATCCACCTTAAGAGGTCCCTTTGGCACGTCTCCCCGTTCGGCTGCCACATGTTCAACCCTTCCCGTCCCATAGTTGACAAATTGAATGGAGAATGGCACGGGATTTACGGTCGTTCGGGGAAAAACCAAACAACCACCCGGGCCGTCTACCTTACAATTCCGAGACAGGAAGTCGTACCCCAACAATCCGTCTTCCTCCAAACCCGGCAAGGAGTCTACTATTTGGAAACTGCAGGGAATCTCAACTTGAAATTCCCAGTGCAGCATCCCCTCGACTTGCCTTTGACAAACAGCGCTTGGAGCGTTGTAGATTTATGCACATCCATGCCATATCTAGGATGGAGTGCCTTCAGCTTCAATAGGCTGATCTCAGCGCCGGTGTCCACGATTAGGCGCGTGGGGTTCCTACGGCCAATGTCTAAAGAAAGAGCGACAATCGGGACCTGAGTCGGCGAAAACTGAGAACAGCTGGAGCTGGGTTGCGTTTCTAGTGCGGTCGGGTAGGATCTTGCCGACCCGACCTTGGGGAGTTTCCCGAACTCTCCCATTTTGCCTTATGTCGACACTCTGCCGCCTTGTGAGTGTGTCGACCGCAAAACTCGCACAATGTTCCGCTCCTCCGTTCAGTCACTGGACTCCGAACTAGCGGAACTGGAGCTATTCTTTCTACCCACTTTGGGCCCAATGTGCCGGGGCCGCCATTCCCGGCTCCCCGCGCTGCCTGGTGCGGCGTCATGCCTCGCATCCGTTTTTGGGGACTTCGAGTCCATGGAGTCGGTTCGCTTACCACTACCGCTCGACACGGACGACCGTCGCCCATCATCTCCACCTACCTTCCGGGAATCCTTACTCTCCGCGCTACTATTACCGGCTTTCCGATTTCGCTGACGCTGCCTCCGACGCCCTCTGCGCCTATTTCTCGCGCTTGCCCCAGTCTCCACACGGGTGTCCTGCTCTCGGCTCGCAACAGGTGCTGTTCCGGCGTGCCGCTTGTGGGGAGAACCCTGGGAACCCTGTTGTTGTTCCCACCTTTGCCTATATTCGCAACCGCGCAAGCCGTGACCTTGTCGGCCACAAAACTCGCAACAGCACCGGACCCTGAATACTCTTGGGCCTGATGTCGCCGGCCCGCCGCCCGTAGACGGGGCCTGCGGTTCTGGTAGGGCTCTCCGCTGAGCCTGCGGCCGCTGATGGTGCGGCCCATGCCGCGCGGCTCCGCCCTGCTGTCCACCACCCCTGTATGGAGCCTGGGGTTCGCGCGTCCACGTCGGACGATCCGGGCAGTCCACTATGTCGTGGCCATACTGCCAGCACTCGCGACAGAAGGGAGTGTTCCTTCTCCTCAGGCACTCGTCGTACACATGACCCCTTAGATGGCAAAAATTCCATATGGTCTGGGATTCCAGGGGGTGCGCCGATCGACCAACTGGATCCCTGAACGGATTGTCGCGACCCGATCGATCCTGAGGCGCATACGTCCCCTGAGCCAAGCTCTGCGACTCTCCACTCCGGCACAAGGAAGACACGGTATTTGACCACGCTCCCTCGCCAGAGGAGGCCGGAGCATAGGCACCAGCATCCCTTCGATAATTGAGAGGTCCGTACGACCGCTCCCGAACGAAACTATCCTCCCCCCGTCGACGACTATCGGGCTCTTCGGCCGGCAACACGAATGACACCGCCCGGGGATTTAAATTCGATAAAACCGGCGCCGGCGCCGTGGTGCAATCCCTAAAAGTGGAGGATGGATTTTCTAAAAGGGTCGACCAACTTCCCGGTCCTACATCTAATGTCTCCGACGCTCGCTCGGCGATTCCGTGCCGCGCATCCACAAACAGGTCGTCCTGCCTCAGCATTTCCCTACGAGCTCGTTCAAATCCGGTCAGGTGGTCCACCAGGCTTCGAAAAGGGACATTACCCAACGTGAGGAGGAAGTGCTCTAGTCCTCCCTCCCTCAGACCCCTTACCAACACCGGCTTGGCCATGCCCTCAAGCTGGCTCGCGAAGGCGGACCTACCCTGGCGACCATAACAGCGCTCAGCTGCCTCCTCGCACCGTACCACGGCCCGCTTCACTCGGGAAACGAAACTTGTGGCATCCTCGGAAGGAAGTTGTCGCATTTTGGAGAGTTGTGCACACAACTCCTCATACGACACCCGGGGTTAGTAGGCCTCTCTGAGACGCTGTTCCGCTTCGAGGAAGGTCGTGGGTGGTCTCTCCTCGAACATTCGATAGGCCTCGCCGCTCAGCCCAGAGGGCAGCCACCGGAGGAAGGTATGTTCCTCTTCCACCGCCAGCCCATCCAAGGTCCTTTTACAGCCTTTGAGAAACGAAGAGAGTCTCTCGGCTGTATCCGGGCCTTCCTGTCCCGAAAACATGGGGACCGCCTTCGACACAAGCTCGAAAACCCTATCTGTGCCCAACATGGTCCGTACAGGACATGGCTGCGGTCCCAGCTTAAAATACGAAGGCATCGGTGTGTTTCTCATGCTTTCAACAGCCTGTTTGCTGACGGTGGGAGGAGGGCGCGTTGGCGATCGGTCGTCCACAAATTCGTCCCGCGAATCGTGGAATGCCTCCGGATCCACCTCGTCAACCGGCGGCTCGGGAAATGCCTCGGGCCGTGCCCGGGCAGGGGTGCCCTCTCGGACATCCCTTTGCCGCTGCCTTGTTTGCATCTATAACCAAACTCAATACTTCCCGATGCTAGGACCAAACTCGGAACCCCGAAACAAAACAACACCCGGGAGCCTACAAGAAACACACCAATAAATGCAATATCCCTAGCGAGAGAACCGACCCGAACGCGACATAATCAATCCGCACACGAGCCGGCTGTATTTTGTTCCCAAAGCGTCCGAGACGATAATGTTCTATCTCGAAATCTCAGATCGCTAAAGGCCGCACACGAATCGAGGGGGCGCGAAGGGATACGAAAAACAACCTACCAACAAAACAACAAGCAACACGATCACCAAACGAACACTCCCAAAGGGACACTCACACCAACCGCAGCAACAAAACAGCAGACTACGACAGCAGCGCGACAGGACAAACAACAACGACACCGCCCGTGAAGAGAGAGAGAGAGAGAGAGAGAAAGGGGGAAGCACATGAATAAATAAATATGTAAATAAATATTTAAAGAGGGAAACAAAAAAAAAAAAAAACTAAACGTGCCTCTTGTCGCGTATAAGAACCATAACAACCATACGCAACCGGAGGAAGAAAACAGAGGAGGAAGAAAAGCAGAATAATAAATAACAATCTTAATATTAATATCAGAACATTGCTACTGTGATACAAACATAATTCGCACATACATTGGTAATAAATAAATAAATACAAATAATCAAAAAAACAGCAGCGACTACTTTACAAATATAAAGAAGAAAAAAAGAAAATACACATATAAATCTCCTCGTTTCCTGTGACTCTAAAGCACGATGGGATACCGGTAATGATACTGAATATTTGTTGCCGCTGATTAACTCCGTTCGGCTCGTAGACAATACAGATGAAATCATCAACCTGCCGCGGTCCCGGAAGGCCTGTCCGTTGTGCCAGTTGTGGCAACATCGGTCCAGCTGTTAGGCAAAGTAATGATTACCTTCAGTCTCGCATTCCACGCGGCTCGTCGCCAGGAGTAATTAATTTCCAGCGTCAGGTTGGATGTTATCACTGGTAAAAGTTTCGATGATTCAGGAATTTGCCGATCCTGTCCGCAGCGCCAGTTGTGACAGTATTTTTGCTGGTTTTTCCACAGAAAATCAATTAATGTTTAATTTTACCTGTGATTGTTTTCGCTGCGTGCCGCCTGGTGAGATTTCCATTCCCAGTCAATTGTTTATATGCTTTTCGAATATCTTGAGTAGTTGCATGACGAGTCACTCCAAGACTTTTATGTGGGTCACCTAAATTGATGGTGCATACAATTTTGTTGACCTCCAATTAACTGGGTGCACAAATTTTGCCTGATGATCTATCAATTTTGAGAATTACTCTGCCTCAGTTTGGGATCGATGTACAATTCCGAAAATTTGCTTTTTTTTTCTCTACGAAAATGTATACACCATAATGCTCTTTTTGTCTGACAGTTCTCAGATTTATTACAACTTTTTTAATATAATTTTAATGTTAACAATTTTAACTTTTCCCTTTTTGGGTCTTTGAAAAATCTCCGGGACAAAAAAACGAAACCGAATTTTTTCTTACTGCTTTTCTTCTTTTTGCTGCTTTTCTGCCTCTCCAAAAACGGAATGTCAAAAATAGTACATCAAAAAACATTAACCCGTTCTCTCTTTCGCTCCCCATTCACGTCCACTTCAAAAACCGAATTCGAACTCGAAGAACTGCACGATCCACACCCGAATCGGGGCGTGTTCGAAAACTCACTTCTGGATGGTGCAACTCCTCCACCACCTTACCATCATACCACCTTAAAACAAATTATATTAAAATTACAAAATGATTAATTGATGGGGTGGCGGACGCACATAAAATACCTCCGTCACGCCGGAGACTGGACGGCGGAGAGCAAACAAACAAACAATCAACAAACCAACAAATGAATAAATAAATAAATAAATAAACATGCTTAGGTGTTAAGGTTAGTAAGGATTATACTACTTATATATTAGTGTTAGTAGGAAATAAATAAATAAATAACAATTTAATAGGGGAACACTAACAACACCGATTTCCATCTATCGCGGCGGGCCCGACGCTTAAAACGATGGTCCGACCGGAAGCTCGAACGCCCACACGATCCGGTTAGGACCCCCCTGCTAACGCGAGGCGATCCCCTCTCGTCCAACCACTCCAAAATGTCACCCGGCCGGAGAAAACGTCCCGCTCCTATATATTTAATTTACTCCTCCTCTTTTGGACCCAGTACTTGCCTCGGTCCATGGGTTGGTAGATCGGGGGGTTTGTCCCGTTTCGGTGGCAAAACCTACCATCACCCGACATTATAGTGCGCTTTCGCACTTTCATATTTGCGATCCAGCCCCCAGCACTGGGGTTTGCCTCTGCAGTCTGCGCTGGGACTGCGCCTGCAGCATTAGGCCTGGCCTTAAAGACTTTTCGTCAGACTCTCAAGTTGGTATCCCTCGGCGAAGGTCCTTTACAAGGACGAAGATTCCGGAGGGTAACCAGGGTCTGGCCAGCTAGGATCAGGGGCTCCAAGTTACAGGAAGGCTCATCCTTTCCTTATTTGTTTTTTTTTTTTTTTTTTTTTTTTTTTAAATGTTGTCTATTGCTATGGGTTAACAACGTCCGCTGTTCGGGGCCTAACCGGATGACCACGTGGGTAGCACGTGGTTGAACAGCTTTTCGCAGCCCTCCCCTGTATGGGTAGGGTCTCCGGGCGAGTACCCGCCGCCGTATCCACCTTAAGAGGTCCCTTTGGCACGTCTCCCCGTTCGGCTGCCACATGTTCAACCCTTCCCGTCCCATAGTTGACAAATTGAATGGAGAATGGCACGGGATTTACGGTCGTTCGGGGAAAAACCAAACAACCACCCGGGCCGTCTACCTTACAATTCCGAGACAGGAAGTCGTACCCCAACAATCCGTCTTCCTCCAAACCCGGCAAGGAGTCTACTATTTGGAAACTGCAGGGAATCTCAACTTGAAATTCCCAGTGCAGCATCCCCTCGACTTGCCTTTGACAAACAGCGCTTGGAGCGTTGTAGATTTATGCACATCCATGCCATATCTAGGATGGAGTGCCTTCAGCTTCAATAGGCTGATCTCAGCGCCGGTGTCCACGATTAGGCGCGTGGGGTTCCTACGGCCAATGTCTAAAGAAAGAGCGACAATCGGGACCTGAGTCGGCGAAAACTGAGAACAGCTGGAGCTGGGTTGCGTTTCTAGTGCGGTCGGGTAGGATCTTGCCGACCCGACCTTGGGGAGTTTCCCGAACTCTCCCATTTTGCCTTATGTCGACACTCTGCCGCCTTGTGAGTGTGTCGACCGCAAAACTCGCACAATGTTCCGCTCCTCCGTTCAGTCACTGGACTCCGAACTAGCGGAACTGGAGCTATTCTTTCTACCCACTTTGGGCCCAATGTGCCGGGGCCGCCATTCCCGGCTCCCCGCGCTGCCTGGTGCGGCGTCATGCCTCGCATCCGTTTTTGGGGACTTCGAGTCCATGGAGTCGGTTCGCTTACCACTACCGCTCGACACGGACGACCGTCGCCCATCATCTCCACCTACCTTCCGGGAATCCTTACTCTCCGCGCTACTATTACCGGCTTTCCGATTTCGCTGACGCTGCCTCCGACGCCCTCTGCGCCTATTTCTCGCGCTTGCCCCAGTCTCCACACGGGTGTCCTGCTCTCGGCTCGCAACAGGTGCTGTTCCGGCGTGCCGCTTGTGGGGAGAACCCTGGGAACCCTGTTGTTGTTCCCACCTTTGCCTATATTCGCAACCGCGCAAGCCGTGACCTTGTCGGCCACAAAACTCGCAACAGCACCGGACCCTGAATACTCTTGGGCCTGATGTCGCCGGCCCGCCGCCCGTAGACGGGGCCTGCGGTTCTGGTAGGGCTCTCCGCTGAGCCTGCGGCCGCTGATGGTGCGGCCCATGCCGCGCGGCTCCGCCCTGCTGTCCACCACCCCTGTATGGAGCCTGGGGTTCGCGCGTCCACGTCGGACGATCCGGGCAGTCCACTATGTCGTGGCCATACTGCCAGCACTCGCGACAGAAGGGAGTGTTCCTTCTCCTCAGGCACTCGTCGTACACATGACCCCTTAGATGGCAAAAATTCCATATGGTCTGGGATTCCAGGGGGTGCGCCGATCGACCAACTGGATCCCTGAACGGATTGTCGCGACCCGATCGATCCTGAGGCGCATACGTCCCCTGAGCCAAGCTCTGCGACTCTCCACTCCGGCACAAGGAAGACACGGTATTTGACCACGCTCCCTCGCCAGAGGAGGCCGGAGCATAGGCACCAGCATCCCTTCGATAATTGAGAGGTCCGTACGACCGCTCCCGAACGAAACTATCCTCCCCCCGTCGACGACTATCAGGCTCTTCGGCCGGCAACACGAATGACACCGCCCGGGGATTTAAATTCGATAAAACCGGCGCCGGCGCCGTGGTGCAATCCCTAAAAGTGGAGGATGGATTTTCTAAAAGGGTCGACCAACTTCCCGGTCCTACATCTAATGTCTCCGACGCTCGCTCGGCGATTCCGTGCCGCGCATCCACAAACAGGTCGTCCTGCCTCAGCATTTCCCTACGAGCTCGTTCAAATCCGGTCAGGTGGTCCACCAGGCTTCGAAAAGGGACATTACCCAACGTGAGGAGGAAGTGCTCTAGTCCTCCCTCCCTCAGACCCCTTACCAACACCGGCTTGGCCATGCCCTCAAGCTGGCTCGCGAAGGCGGACCTACCCTGGCGACCATAACAGCGCTCAGCTGCCTCCTCGCACCGTACCACGGCCCGCTTCACTCGGGAAACGAAACTTGTGGCATCCTCGGAAGGAAGTTGTCGCATTTTGGAGAGTTGTGCACACAACTCCTCATACGACACCCGGGGTTAGTAGGCCTCTCTGAGACGCTGTTCCGCTTCGAGGAAGGTCGTGGGTGGTCTCTCCTCGAACATTCGATAGGCCTCGCCGCTCAGCCCAGAGGGCAGCCACCGGAGGAAGGTATGTTCCTCTTCCACCGCCAGCCCATCCAAGGTCCTTTTACAGCCTTTGAGAAACGAAGACAGTCTCTCGGCTGTATCCGGGCCTTCCTGTCCCGAAAACATGGGGACCGCCTTCGACACAAGCTCGAAAACCCTATCTGTGCCCAACATGGTCCGTACAGGACATGGCTGCGGTCCCAGCTTAAAATACGAAGGCATCGGTGTGTTTCTCATGCTTTCAACAGCCTGTTTGCTGACGGTGGGAGGAGGGCGCGTTGGCGATCGGTCGTCCACAAATTCGTCCCGCGAATCGTGGAATGCCTCCGGATCCACCTCGTCAACCGGCGGCTCGGGAAATGCCTCGGGCCGTGCCCGGGCAGGGGTGCCCTCTCGGACATCCCTTTGCCGCTGCCTTGTTTGCATCTATAACCAAACTCAATACTTCCCGATGCTAGGACCAAACTCGGAACCCCGAAACAAAACAACACCCGGGAGCCTACAAGAAACACACCAATAAATGCAATATCCCTAGCGAGAGAACCGACCCGAACGCGACATAATCAATCCGCACACGAGCCGGCTGTATTTTGTTCCCAAAGCGTCCGACACGATAATGTTCTATCTCGAAATCTCAGATCGCTAAAGGCCGCACACGAATCGAGGGGGCGCGAAGGGATACGAAAAACAACCTACCAACAAAACAACAAGCAACACGATCACCAAACGAACACTCCCAAAGGGACACTCACACCAACCGCAGCAACAAAACAGCAGACTACGACAGCAGCGCGACAGGACAAACAACAACGACACCGCCCGTGAAGAGAGAGAGAGAGAGAGAGAAAGGGGGAAGCACATGAATAAATAAATATGTAAATAAATATTTAAAGAGGGAAACAAAAAAAAAAAAAAACTAAACGTGCCTCTTGTCGCGTATAAGAACCATAACAACCATACGCAACCGGAGGAAGAAAACAGAGGAGGAAGAAAAGCAGAATAATAAATAACAATCTTAATATTAATATCAGAACATTGCTACTGTGATACAAACATAATTCGCACATACATTGGTAATAAATAAATAAATACAAATAATCAAAAAAACAGCAGCGACTACTTTACAAATATAAAGAAGAAAAAAAGAAAATACACATATAAATCTCCTCGTTTCCTGTGACTCTAAAGCACGATGGGATACCGGTAATGATACTGAATATTTGTTGCCGCTGATTAACTCCGTTCGGCTCGTAGACAATACAGATGAAATCATCAACCTGCCGCGGTCCCGGAAGGCCTGTCCGTTGTGCCAGTTGTGGCAACATCGGTCCAGCTGTTAGGCAAAGTAATGATTACCTTCAGTCTCGCATTCCACGCGGCTCGTCGCCAGGAGTAATTAATTTCCAGCGTCAGGTTGGATGTTATCACTGGTAAAAGTTTCGATGATTCAGGAATTTGCCGATCCTGTCCGCAGCGCCAGTTGTGACAGTATTTTTGCTGGTTTTTCCACAGAAAATCAATTAATGTTTAATTTTACCTGTGATTGTTTTCGCTGCGTGCCGCCTGGTGAGATTTCCATTCCCAGTCAATTGTTTATATGCTTTTCGAATATCTTGAGTAGTTGCATGACGAGTCACTCCAAGACTTTTATGTGGGTCACCTAAATTGATGGTGCATACAATTTTGTTGACCTCCAATTAACTGGGTGCACAAATTTTGCCTGATGATCTATCAATTTTGAGAATTACTCTGCCTCAGTTTGGGATCGATGTACAATTCCGAAAATTTGCTTTTTTTTTCTCTACGAAAATGTATACACCATAATGCTCTTTTTGTCTGACAGTTCTCAGATTTATTACAACTTTTTTAATATAATTTTAATGTTAACAATTTTAACTTTTCCCTTTTTGGGTCTTTGAAAAATCTCCGGGACAAAAAAACGAAACCGAATTGTTTCTTACTGCTTTTCTTCTTTTTGCTGCTTTTCTGCCTCTCCAAAAACGGAATGTCAAAAATAGTACATCAAAAAACATTAACCCGTTCTCTCTTTCGCTCCCCATTCACGTCCACTTCGAAAACCGAATTCGAACTCGAACCACACCCGAATCGGGGCGTGTTCGAAAACTCACTTCTGGATCGTGCAACTCCTCCACCACCTTACAATCATACCACCTTAAAACAAATTATATTAAAATTACAAAATGATTAATTGATGGGGTGGCGGACGCACGTAACACCACCAAATACACAGCATGCATTTTTTTCCATGAATATTGGTTTTGCTGTCGATGTTGAATCATCGCCAGGTGGGCCCCATGATTATCTCTTCTTTGGGTTATCGTAGTGGACCCATTTTTCATCCCCAGTGACTATACGATTCAAAAAACTCTTTTTTTGCCTGGCAAGCAGCATTTCACTTATGTAAAATCGGCGTTCAATGTCTCTCGGCTTCAGTTCGAATGGAACCCAATTTTCTTGTTTTTGAATCATTCCTAAGGATTTTAAACGATGTGAAATTGCTTGTTGGGTTACATCTAATGTACGTGCAAGTTCTCTTTGCGTTTGGGATGGATCTTCCTCCAATATTGCTACCAATTCTTTGTCTTCGTACACTTTTGGCCTTCCACTACGTTCTTTGTCTTCCACGTCAAACTCACCGTTTTAAAACTTTTGACATCACTCACGACAATGTCTCTCAATCAACTTCGCGCAATCGATGCGCCTCAGCGGCACATTTCTTCAAATTAAAAAAGTAAATCAAAAGTTACCAGAAATGACGCTTATTTGGATCGAAACTAGACATTTTTGCGCGAAAATTTTGTAAGGCTGATACAAAGTCACTAATATCTTGAGGTTATGTTGTTATCACGTGTTCAAACTCACATTATGTTTGACATCTGACAATTTCTACATCATTTGCTTGTGGGACCATCTTTTGCCAACCGGTGGAAACTTATTTGTATACCTAATGCGATTACCAAACTTCTTCAATAGATCAATTGTGTACCTAGTTGTGTGACACATGGGTGCATCTTGTTGGAATCCCATATCACCGATGTTAAGTCCATCCGATTGTGGTCAAAAATAATCGTCCAACATGGCACTATAGCAGTCCAATCACGCCTTCGCTATGAAATCTACACTACGCGGTCCCACTTTGTGTATCGTGATTGACATATGGGTTTTTTGCTGTCCAAGACACGCCTATATTGATCATTGACAGAGCTATTAACCAAAAAGGAACTTCAACGTTGAAGATGATTTTTCGATGAAACTCAGGATCTTCTTCAAATGTTTGTCGAGCCCAATTGGAGAAATTTCGGCGGTCCAAATGAGCTTTCTTTCTTTTCGGTTTGCTCTTTTCTTTTCCCTCGTCCTCTGTTGCACTGTGTTTGTTGCAGCACAAAGCAGCAACAAACAATAAGAAGGGATGAATCGATTCCTCAAGATACAACAAAAGGAGAATCGATTCATCATAAATACAAATAATCAATTCACCTGTCATCGGAGCAACAGAAATTCACCACATCAAATTTCATCACAAAGGTATGCGGCAGAATTTGCTGAACTGTTGCATCGATATTACAACTGAGAAAGCACTAAGTTCGATAGAACAGTTTTCACGATAAATTCTTGGTCCATGACATGGTGCTTTTGATCGGATGACACTAACGGCGAAAACAAATGGAACTGTGCATGTGGTATATAAAGGGGCGCATAAAAACGAAATCTCTTCTTAGAAGAGCGCACAGCACCACCATGGCCCCTAACATATTCCAAAACCACGTATGCGTGCGCCTCGTTAATAAGGAACCCACCATTGCGGTGAGCTTGGACATTGAAAAGGCTTTTGACACGATGTGGATCGAAGGTCTTTCTCGTCTTTAAATTACTGAATACTGGCCTCAGTAAAACGCTGTGTAGTATCATCTACCAGTTCGTTTTAAACAGAACCTTCCAAGTTCGGGTGAATGGAAAGCTTTCCCGAACTTTCAACGCTGCTGCAGGCTTACCACAGGGCTTCGTTCTAGGCCCTGTGGCATAAATCTTCGTCTTGGTGCCGGCGTTGGCACATGTTGTACGAAGATTCTCCGTCAATGCACTTCTGTAGATTGTTCTCGCAGAACGACGACACCTAAACAGCTTACGATGGAAAGGAGAAACACAATTCGAGTCATTGAAAGTACCGAGCAACTAACGCCGAGTTGCGTTCACCAAATAAGCAACACAGGATAAATGAAACACGCAGGGTTTTAGTTGTTAATTTTTTTCTTTATTTCTGATCAGCACTAATACGTTCTTCGTTTTCTTGCGAAACTTTAATTAAAATAAGTTATTTTTAGTTTCGGCTTTAATTGTTCACAGGGTCGACACACACGATTCATATTAACACTCGGGTGCAGTAAATTTACTTTTAAGCTAACACGCTCCGTGGAGTGCACACTCTCGTGTGCACTCTGCAGTGACGAAGAGATGCTGCGCGCGAATTATGTTTTCTTAAACTCCACTTGAGTGAAATGAAGGAAAACACTTCTAAATAAAATTTATATTTTATTCAATTCTTTTATTACATTTATGGTATATTTTACAACTAGTACTTAAGAGATTTAGGATAGCAATTCCTTTACAACCATAATCTTAAATCTATATAACGACAATAGCACAATTTTAATGAATAACAAATAATAAATTAAGGGAAAACTACAATAAAAAACCCTTATTTGAATCTTAAGACTAATATTGCACGAGCTTCCGGTTATTTTATGTAGTAATGACCTCGATATAATTTTCATAGACAGAGTACATATGTAGTGACTTAGGATAACGCAAGACGGGAAACGAGAACATTGTCAGAAAAAGAACAATTGACGAAGAAGTTTCGATTGATTTTGTCAATAAGGAACTCTACCGGTTTAACGTTGGCGTTTTCATGTAGTTCATGTGTCGAATAATGCCATGGCAAGTTCAGCAACATTTTCAATATTTTATTTTGACACCTTTGCAATTTTATTTTGTGTGTGCGAGCACAATTACACCATACAGGCGCCCCGTACAGGAGTATAGCTTGAAAAATGGTTTTAAATATTATAATTTTATTTTCGATGCTAAGCTTTGATTTTCTACACACTAATGGATACATAACTCTTACGACTTTGTTTATTTTGTCAATTGTGGTAGTGATGTGTTTTTGAAAGATGAGTTTTTTATCTAGAATAATACCTAGATATCTACACTCTTCGGACCAATCAATATCAACTGCACACATACTGAGTTTAGTGCCATTTGGTAGGTAGCAGTGTTTCCTACATCTCGAAAACCAGACAGCTTGTGTTTTATTACCATTTATTTTTATTTTCCATTTGCTGTAATATACTGCTAGCTTGTCAAGAGCTGCTTGCAAAGAGTTGTAGACATTAGTGAATAAGGCACCCGAAGAGAAAATGGCCGTATCATCGGCAAACATAGCTACCTGAATGTTTTCACCTAGACATGGTAAATCTGCGACAAACAATGTAAATAATATGGGACCAAGGACCGAGCCCTGGGGTACACCATGGTGGATTTGGTGAGTAGAGGATATGTCGGTTCCTAAACTCACAACATATTTTCTCGAACGAAGAAAGCTCTGGATAATTTTGATAAGCGGTATTGGCAGCTTAAGTTTTAGTAGCTTATAAATCAAGGCATCGTGCCATACCGTATCAAAAGCTTTTTCGATGTCTAGAAGAACTAGTCCCGTTGACTCCTTGTCGATGAATTTACCAGCTATGTGGTTTTTAATGCGCAAGACTTGGTGGATTGTGCTGTGACCACTACGGAAACCGAACTGAAAGTTTGGTAAGATGTTATTGTCTTCCACAAAACGATCAATCCTTTCCTTAATGATTTTTTCTAAGAGCTTACTTAGACAGCTAAGTAGACTAATAGGTCTGTAGCTTTCGGGGCTGTTCTTCGGTTTGCCGGGTTTCGGGATAGGTATTACTTTTGCTGTTTTCCAACAGTCCGGAAAATAACAATTCTTAAGACAAGCGTTGAAAATGAACGTTAAATAGTTACTTGCAGCAGGTGGAAGTGCTTTGATTAATTTGTTGTTAATATTATCGAGACCCGCAGCCTTTTTTGATTTCGATTTTTTTATCAATTCTTTAACTTTGCCAATATTCGTTGCGTAAGTACTTTCAGCTGGTGTTTGAGAAAGTACATGGATAGTGTTAGCAACTTCAGCTTCAGTATACGCGTCGCTTAGATGCATAGATATGGAGTGGTTCTTACTAAACGTGTTAGCAAGTAGGTTCGATTTCTCCACTGAAGAAATAAACAACTTGTCGTGAACTTTAAACGGAGGAATACTGCACCCTCTCTTTTTCATAATTTTTGATATTTTCCAGAACGGTTTGCTTGGTTTGTCAAGAGAGGAAAGGTGTTTATTCCAACACTTGTTCCTATATGTTGAGATTTCGTTTTTAATGATATTATTTAAGACTTTAACATTAACTAGAAAACAATCGATTCTATAACGCAGCCATTTTCTTCTTTCAGAGTTTCGTAGCCTAATCAGATGTAAGATATTTTCAGGAAGCGGAGCCTTATCAACTGGAGCAGTGGAACATTTAGGTATCGCAAGATCGGCCGCTCTATTGATAATAGAAACAAAATTGTTGCATAGGATATCAATGTGCTCGCTGCAGGTTATAGAATTTAGGCTGGTATCACCTAGAACCAAGTTCGTGTTTATATATGATTTATAACAATTCCAGTTGGCGGCGGAATAGTTGTGGTATAAACTGGTACGATTTACAACTACTGTATGATTCACTGTGAGGCTGATCGGAAGGTGGTCTGAACTTAACGCATTTAGAGTTAATGGTACTGTGCAGTAATTTGGAATATTAGTGATATATAGATCAAGAGTTGAGGGGTTCTTGTTAGCACTCGCTGGGATATAGGTGGGAAGAAGTGGATAAAGTATGGAAAAGCTTGGGCTGGATTCAGCAACATCTAGTAAAATGTTACCCCAGCTGTTTGCCCTAAGACAATTCCACGACTGATGTCTGCAGTTTAGATCACCACCAATATATTATATTATTAATAATTACCTTGACTCTATACAATTTTTGCAGATCCCGCTTAAAGTAAGTAGATTTCTCTAGGTTTCTATTTCCTCCAGGGAAATAGACCGAAAAAAGACTCACCTTGGAATTGTCACTTAATGTTACCTCTATACTAATTTCCTCAATTAACTTAAGGCGCAATGAAGGACGCAAGGAATGTTCTATACATTTTTTCACAACAATGGCGACACCTCCACCACTAGCATGTACCCTGTCTAGGCGATAACATATGTAATTTTGATGTGAGAAAGAAATGTCTTGTTTGAGCCAGGTTTCTGAAACAAGTGCAATGTCAATATTAAAATTTATCAAGAAACTAAAAAATTCATGCTTTTTGTTTTTGATGCTTCTCGCATTCCAAGTTATGATGTTAAGAGAATTTCTTAACATGTTTTTTCCGAGTATATGTACTTAATAGCTAATGAAGTAATGACGTTAAATTGGTCAGCTTTGGTTTGACAAGCACTAAGCTTGGTTACAACTTCATTAAGAAGAGAGTTTATCTCGCTAAATGAGAACAGGTTATCATTAGTTAATGTTTCTGACGGGTTTTTCTTCGTGTGTGTCGTATCACTATTGGAAGGTTGCTGGGTTTGATGGAGGCCAGAAGCCCAGGTGGATGAAGGAAGTGAAGGTTGACGCACAGATCGGGGTAGTGGAGGAAAATTATCAATGGATAATCGGTCGGGCACTGTCTGCTGTTTGTCACTCGGAGGCTGTAGGAAGGTTGTATTTCCTGTACCACGTCCGCGTGGGGATAATTTGCGGCGAATGTCTATGTACTGCTTTCGGCTTATGCATTCTGGATCGGTGGATTTATGTGGCCCACTACAATTTGCACACTTGATGACCTCATTTGTTTTGCAGTCGGATGTTTTATGGTTTCCCGAACATATTGCACAGAAGCTATTTATATGACAATGCATCGAGCCGTGACCATAAAGTTGGCAATTGTGACATTGTGTGACCTTACCTGGATTATGTTTTTTAAAGTCCCAGCGAACGATGGTTTTGAACAAGGTGGAGTAGTTCCGTTTTAGTTCGTTTAATTTAACTGTACCGCGTTGAATGTAGACGATGTACAAGTAGTGTTTGTACAGGGCTTTTGTGGACGGATTTAATGTGATGGTTTTAACATCTAGGCACTTAATCCCGAGTGCAATTAACTCATTTTTCACTATATCGTTGCTTATTAAGTCTAGCCCGGATAACACTACCTTTAATGGACGATTTTCCTTACGTGAGTGGGTGAAAAACTCACATTTTAACCGTAAGAGTTCGGTTCTGATTTTATTATATATGTCCATTGTTGGGGCACATATTTTTTGCCCAAGCGAAATGTTTTTGATTAAGTATTTGTCTATCTTAATGTTGCTCAAAATATCACGCACTTGAGCACTAGTTGTTTTTAATACCACAATTGGCGGAACGGTTTCTTTAGGAAGTTCTGCGCACTGTTCGTCATTGGTCGGATCCATTTCGGGAGAGTCTTCCATCAGACTCTGAAGTGGTTGAAAAAAGTTAGTGTTTGAACACATTTTAGATTTTTCTAGAACTTTATTGTTCACTTTTGAAAGTTTATCGGGAGGTGTTTGGCCTCCAATAACGGGGTCGTAACGCAACCGTTTGCGCTTGATTTTATTTAATACACGTGGCCCAGGGGCCATAACTTAACGGTTATAACACTTGTTCAAATTTTTGTATGCGGAAAACGAGGCAAAGAAAACAAGATAATGATAATTAAATTGTGAAAATTATTGTGAAAATAACGGTTGATTAAGATAACTAGCACGAGCAAAACTGTGAGACAAGTTGTCTGTTTGAAAGTCAGCCAGGTACTCCATATTTTATTCAATTTCGAATTTAACAAACGTCTGCTCTTCAGAGTGCCGTTTTGTAAACTAAACTTACTCTAACATAAAATCTTATATCTAGGTTTGTTTCTCTACGTTGCAATATAATATCTTTATCACAATGGATATTATATTGCAATTAGTGTAATATTCATTTTCGTGTTTCCACGAGTTCTTGTTAATTATCTTTGAGTTTGTTCATCTGGATGAAATGTGCAATTAGGTAACATATGTTGTGATATACATTATATTCTAATTTGGTTATTCCATATTTTACGTTTCTTTGAATTTTTGTAGTTAGTAACCTTTAGAGTTTTGTTCTTAATAATATTTCTGTCTAGACAAAATGTATAATTAGGTTACACATTTTGGTTGATGGGGTTTTGTGTCGTCAAGGATTCTTTGACGTAACACGCGCGATGGATGGGATACGACTCCATGATTCAATCCTCGTTTGAGGTGAGTTTGGTGGTGTGGTGAAAATAAATAGAGATCGTATATCGTCTCTCTGCCGACTGGGAGAATCGGATTCTTTTGTTTGCATATGTTTATGCTATTTAATCCGATCCGACAGCAAAACTTGACATCGGTGATTGTTTGAAGATTCAAACAAAGAAATATGTCCGCGAGAAGTGCTTGCAACTGACTCAATAGTTGCAAGTCTTCGGAAAGTAATTTAGATGGATACACAATGTCGGTTGTGTATACCATCTGTGTCAACTATGCATGGCATCCATGGTGACGGCAGGATCGAACTATAGTGTGAATATCTACACTAATTGGAAATTCGGTTTTTGGGTCGCTAATGCAGAGATGCACTGATAATGTATGAATGCCCTTGTAGATGCAATTCCTTCTAGGAATTTTATGTAATGCTTGTCTGCATTAATGTCCTTGGAAAAGGGAATATTTTCAGGTGCCGATGCGATTGCATTGGTGGCAGGCAATGGGAGTTGGGTTGCGGATATGGGTGGTTTTTCAGGTAAATGGACCGTGGGGTTTGGCAAAACCGCCACAGCCCCATCTTATTTAATATCTACACCTCAGACATTCCTCGCCCTGTGGATGGTAGAGTAAACCAGATTTGCTATGCGGATGACGTCCTAGTGTACACGTTATCTAAAAGCCCAAAACTCGCAACAAACCGACTCAACCGTCATCTGGACTAACCGTATCAGTATTACAGTCGATGGACAATTCGACTTAACCCATCTATAGCAGTAGCTATAATTCTGAGTAGTAAACACCTCCAACCTACTTCTCGATATTCACAGAATATCCAAATACAAATAGGAGGTACTACGATTAGACCACAGGACAGGATGAAATATCTTGGAGTCATCTTTACCCCAAAAATTAATATCATCAAACATGTGACCCACATTCTTCAAAGGGTCCTCGGTCGGTCAAGCAACTGCACAACATCTTGAAGTGGAGCAACAAAGTTGACACCAAAGTTAAGCTTCTCTGCTATAAGCAGCTAATCCGATCTGGAATGTCATACGCCTTTCCCATATGGTCCTGCATATCTTCGGCTGAAATGGAAAGACTTCGAGTTTTCGAAAGAAAACTCCTCAGAAGATGCATCAACCACTTTAGACGGTCTGACGGTCGCCATTACCCGAACTCTCACCTAAACGAAGGTGCCTCGATTATCCCTATCGACGAGTACTTGCTACAATTAGCATATAAGTACCTCGAAAGCATCCAGAACAGCGAGAACCCACTTGTACGGGAGTCTTGCGTTCTTGACCCTTCTCTCTTTCGATCTCTTCGGATCAGACCACCACAATTTCTTCTTCAGTACAAAACTGAAGAAAGCACCCTTCCAAACAACATTCTCCTTTATAATAGAGGATTCCTGGACCCATCCCATAGGGTCTACTGTTAACAAACCACACACACACACGGACGCACAGTACAAGACGGCACAAACACACACACATACACACCGACCAAAGCGCAGATTATCAGACGCCAAAGACGTGATCTGCGTTTACTACCGCACTCAAGACCTGTCGGTCTTGTATGATTTCTTTCCCACCATCCCCCCATCGAAGTAGTTAGGGAACAATTGAACTAACCCTGTCCACACTATCCTTAGATACGTCCTTCCCCTTTCTTTTCAGATATCGCAAGATGACCAGAAGCCAGAGACAAGATGAAGGACACATTTGTCCTTGTCTCCCTAAAGTCGGCCTCTCGCCACCCTTTCTTTTTAGGTTGTTGTTTTTTTGGCCTTCAGCTCTTATCATTACATTGAGTTTTCTGTAGTAATTCAAAGTGGCCGGTAAAGTTGTAATTTTGATTTAAATCGGCTCAAGGAGAACCCTAGTGATAATAAAAATACTCTAATCATAACTTAACCAGGAGTGTTTTTTCTCAATCATTGGCATTTGTGAATGCTGTCTCTCCGAGGCCCGGAAACCCGTGATTTTGGATTGGACGTTTCTAAGGCGAAACTTTAAAGCTGTCTCCCCGAGAGCAAATCAGTGATTTGAATTTTGCTGTTCGCAGTTGGCGAACCACATCCAACTTGGATTTGCTGTGCTCAACTGGCGAATCAGTGTTCGTACATTTAAGGATACCTTAAAAAACCGCGCATTTCGTGCTACTCAATTTTATGGTCCAGTTTATATATAATATGAATTTAAATAACCTACTTCAAATATTATTCTTGCTGTAGGTCTCTGAAACCTTTTCATAGTTTATTCGAAATGTTTTCTGCCAGCCCCAAGTTGTGGGGTGTTGATGGGCACTTGTTTAGTAAACACATGTTCAAAAATACAAATACAGTTTTTATTTACATATGCAAATATACAGATAGGCAATCTCACTAAACATACATGCCAGCTGTGTTATTTCGGATCCGCAGTAATTTGACCCGGGAGTTTTGTTAGCAGTGGATTTTGTCGTTTTTGTACATGAGTACACATCAATACTAGTTTGCACAATAAACATACGAAGCAGTCGCAAAGTAAATCCACAATCCGAACCCACCTCCGGCAACATCAATTCTATTCCTAGTTCAGAAACTTATCATATGCGATGAAATAAGTCAGTGTATTATTTGACCTGTCTATGGTGTTTCGATATATGGGCATCTTTACCAATAGTATTGATACTATTTTTCATATTCCGACGGGAATAGCCGGGATTTGAAGCTGTCAAACAGAGGGTCGCCGGTATGGAAATTGATTGCAGTTGGTGTCAACTTCCAACAGTTATCACAGCTAGCAGGAATAGCGACCTTTATTGAACTGTTCTTGTTCCCTTACAGGTTTGTTAACCAGTGCCAACTCCTTGTATCTCCCCTTTCGTGGGTGTATATCGATTTTTTAAGGTTCATTACATTGCATAAGTTGTTTTTATTTTGGAGAATAATGGTTTAAATAGGAAACAGTCCATTGTTGTTGCCTCTACAGGTGCAGCCAGGTTCCTTATTAATTTTGTGTGAGGTTGGGTTAACTTATTTTATTATACTGGAGTAGATTATTACACTCCCGTTACTAACACTGAGGTCTTAGGTCACCTGATTATTTGTCTCAACAATGTTTAAGGGATGCTTCAAAACTGGGCTGGAAAATAATATCTTATACCATAACGCCTGCTTCTACTGCATTGGAATTCAGAGAGCTTATTCTTAAGTAGCCATATGTGTTCCTGGGTTCCACAGTAAAATCTGTATAATGTATAACACACTACACACACGCACACGCACTTTGTTTATTAAATTAACACACTTTAAGTTTGAACGTGTTTGTTTACCTTAATTAAATTGGTATAACGCACTTTTTGCTTGATTCATCCTTTATGGTGTTTGTTTTATCATCAAAACTCATTAAATATTTACAACATTCCGGTCATCTTAAACCTTGGATACCAAGGTGTATCTCGAGTAATCATTACCTCAATATTAGAAATTAATTATATGTGCTCTCTATGTTGACTATTGTTTAATGTCATTTCCGAATGCATTGTTTTTTTTTTTTTTTTTTGAGTGTTCAGAACACACATATTATTCTATTAACAAACGTAGTAAATATTTATTCAAGGTTCGAAGTTAAACCCATAAATAATTATTTAATTGTGAAAAAACGCGACCGTCTTTACACTAACCGTGTCTGTTGACAATTTGATCGCGACGTTTTTATTTATATAAGTTATTTACATAAACGGCTTTTAAAATTTCCATTTTGACTATTTAACTTAGACTTAGACTTATTTTGAACCGTGCTGATCGGCGGGTAAAATTTCTCATTTTTGTTTACCCTTTTTTTGTGCTTCATTACAATCACTATCTACGGATGTAATCTAAACGTACTTGAAGGTGCCTGCGTTGCAGCGTATTTTATGTTTACCCAAAATTTGGAACGAATGTTTACATCACGATTGCTTATTAATTGTCGCCATTTGTTTATTATTTGGGCTGTGTGTATATTAATCTTAATCGTCTTGTGCTTACACAGGTGTCCATTCATGTTCAACGACACGAGAGATATTTTGAATATATTTTTAACACACTGTGTTTGTGTGGCGTTTCTAGCAGATACACACGATCAATAGTGAAGAAAACACCACCAAAAGCACATCCATTTAAGCCGTATACCATAGCAATAATATAGCATTTCTACATCGGTCGAATGTAGTTGAATTTCGAAATCGAATTCGTACACGGGGCAGTGGCCTGATGCGTTGAGCTTTGGTTCTATCTTTTAGTTATTCTAACCGTGATAGCGTCGGTTCGATTCACACGCTCTTCACTATTGTCGCAAAATGCTATATTTGTACTACAGTTAACTTATAATTCTAGTGACATAATTGCTTACATGTATACAGTACACATTTTTCAAACATAACTGAATGTGTTACTATTGCTATTTATTGGCCTGTAGGAACCGGGAAGTTCATGACCTCACCGACTCGACTCCGCCATCGTTTCCTCTTCCGTGCACTCTCCTTCCACGCTTGACCATCTGATCCGATCTCCTCAAGGTCAAACCTTACATTGGCCTCCCATCTCCGTCGCGGCCGTCCTGCCGGCCTCTTTCCCATTGGTTTTTTTTTTTTTTTACTTTTTAAAGCACATTCGCAAATTTATTTTCGGGGAATTCAAACCTCGATCCCGGCCTTTTGAAGCCACCTGTGATCTCGCCGGTACGGTCTTCCATGCGGGATGTGAGATTTCGTCCGCGGACTATTCAACGCATTCTACGTGAACTGGATTGTAGGAAGGCAACCGGCCCGGACGGAATACCAGCAATAGCCTTAAGAAGTGTGCTTCAGAACTGTCACCGGTTCTTGACAGACTCTTCCGCTTATCATATGCACGGAGGACCTTTCCTGCCTGCTGGAAAATCGCTCGAGATCAGCCAATCCCAAAGACGGGAAAAAAGTGTCTCCCACAAAATTACCGTCCGATAGCATTACTGTCTATTTTATCCAAGGTAATGGAAAAAGTCATCAATACAGAGTTGGTTAAGTATTTGGAGTGCAACGGACTTCTGAATGATCGTCAATACGGATTCCGTGGCAGGTGGTCCACAGGAGACCTTTTGACACTTATAACCGATATATGGACATCTGCGATTGAACGGCATGGTGAGTCAAGGGCGGTCGCATTGGATATCTCCAAGGCTTTTGACCTCGTCTGGTACGGGGCATTGCTGGGCAAACTTCGTTCATGTGGACTTTCCCAACAGATTTGCGATTGGACGAAGAGCTTCCTCGAAAATCGATCGATCCGGGTTGTTGTGGACGGCGAGTGTTCGGATCTGTATCCTGTTAATTCGGGGGTGCCCCAAGATTCTATTTTGGCTCCAACCTTGTTCTTGCTTCACATAAATGATTTGTTGGAGACAACGGATAACAAGGTGTTCAGTTTTGCGAATGATAGTACGCTTGTTTCCTCCTTTTCGAGTGTTCGGCCGATTGGTGCATCAACGTCACACCAGCTGAGATATAGACAGATTGACTCTCTGAATCGGGATCTGGATAAAGTCCTGCTGTGGGGAAGGGCCAATCTTGTCGACTTCAATGCACCGAAGGCCCAGTATACAACATTCACAAAGTAAACTGGATCATCGGTTCCGCAGCTGATTATGAATGGCCGGGCGCTCGAGGCTGGGGATAGTTTGAAATTGCTCGGCGTCACGGTCTGTGGGAATGTATCATGGCATAAACACGTGTCGAGTATCACCAGGTCAGCCTCGGGAAAACTGAGTTATCTTTTTAGAGCCAAGAAATATTTTACTCCGGCCCAACTTCTCCTCCTATATAAATCCCAAATTAGACCCGCGCTCAAATATTGCTCTCATGTTTGGAGCTCGGCTCCTAAACATACCCTCGACCTACTTGAGAGCATACAGAGACGAGCGATCCGCCTGATCGGGGACTCGGCGCTGACGTCGGGACTACAGTCGCTATCACATCGAAGGCGCGTGGCCGAGCTCTGTCTGTTTTACAGATATTATCACGGGTGCTGTTCTTCGGAGATTCTTGGTATTGTTCCGCGCAATTCGGTTTATACGAGGATTGCCTCTTATGTTTCGGGATTTGGCAACCCTAGCGTTTCAATCCGGCAATTGACAGCTCTGCCGTAAAGTTGGACATTTTTGAGGTTATACGCACTCAGGACGTTTTGACATACGAGCGCTATTTGTGTTGTTTACAGTAACTTAAAAGATTCATCTCGGCCCAAAAATGGAATCAAATCGTCAACATTTCCGTGCGATTATTTTTTACAACTTTCGGCGTGGATTAACTCAGCAACAGTGCATGGATGAACTTAATTCAATTTTTGGCGATGAAGCTCCATCAAGGACCAGTGTTTATCGATGGTATGGTGAATTCAATCGTGGTCGTAGTTCACTCCAAGATGAATTTCGTGAAGGTCGTCCAAAATCAGTTGTTGTTCCGAAAACCATTGATGCTGTGCGCGAACTGATATTGGAAGATCGTCATGTGACCTATCGTGAGATTGAGACAACCTTAGGCGTTAGTGGGACCAGCATACATTCAATATTGCATAAACATTTGACTGTCAAAAAAATTTGTTCGCGTTGGATCCCACACAATTTGTCAATCGCCCAAAAAAAGGCTCGTGTCAATTGGTCGAAAGAAATGCTCAAAAAATACGGTCGCGGTGCTTCGAAACACGTCTATGACATCGTGACAGGTGATGAATCGTGGATTTACGCGTATGAGCCCAAAAGTAAACAGCAGTCGACTGTCTGGGTGTTTCAAGATGAGCCAAATCCAACAAAAGTTGTTCGCGCACGAAGCACTTCCAAGCAAATGGTCGCCCGTTTTTTTCGGAAAAACTGGACATGTCGCAACCGTACCACTAGAACAACGCAGAACAGTCAATTCTGAGTGGTACACAACCATTTGTTTGCCAGTTGTCTTCCAAGAAATCAGGAAAACCAACCGCCGAAGACGGATCACTCTTCACCACGACAATGCGAGCTCTCACATATCGGCTGCGACAACTGCATTTTTGAGCACCCAAAACATCGATTTGATGGGTCATCCGCCGTATAGTCCTGACTTGGCACCGAATGACTTCTTTTTATTCCCGTACGTAAAAAACAAACTGAGAGGTCAACGTTTTTCGACACCTGAAGAAGCGGTTGCTGCATTCAGAATGCATGTGTTGGAGATACCTCAATCAGAGTGGCAAAAGTGCTTCGACAATTGGTTCAACCGCATGCAAAAGTGTATAGATCTTCATGGGGAAAATTTTGAAAAACAAAAAGTGGTTATCGATGATCAATATTTGTTTTTGTTCTCTAATCCCAAAATGTAAAATGCAACCCTCGTATGCGCTCCACAAGACAATCCGACGCATCGCACCCGTTTGTG
Organism: Microdon myrmicae; assembly: GCA_963931805.1. Lineage (NCBI taxonomy): Eukaryota > Metazoa > Arthropoda > Insecta > Diptera > Syrphidae > Microdon > Microdon myrmicae. The sequence continues at coordinate 122,949,772 of OZ007500.1, read as the reverse complement.
GTTCATCTCCCAACGGCGCGAACATCCCTGTATCAGAACTCGTTCCGTTGGAACTGCCTTCCCACGCGAGTGTTCCCGAAGCGTTACAACCTGCAACTGTTCAAAAAGAACTGCAACAGTTATTTGATGGCATCTCGGGGTGCCCACTCGGCGCTATAGGTTCGCCTCTCCCGAGAGAAGTCTAATAAAGGAAAGTAAAGAAAGGATTTATTTTCCTAATTCTTTTTTCATGTATAATATTAGGGGTAAATGTTAAACCCTTTTCTACAATCACAATCCTTAAATTAACTTACTGGCTCTATGCGGGCTCTCTAAATTACACATTACAACTTGATTTTTATTTATGCCTTTCGGCGTACATCTTTTTTTTTCATATATATATATGAAATAAGTCGTATATTAGAGGGACTCCTCGTTTACATCTATATGTATACATTATTATTATAATTATTTTTTTTTTTATTATTATTATTAAGTATCAAACAAAAACTTCAAAACGAAACGAAAAGGTAAATAAAAAATAGAATAAAATAGGATAGGTACAAAATAAGTAAAAACGGAATGGTGGAAGTTGGACAAGGGGAGAGGGGGCGCGGGGGGGGGGGGGGGGATGAGGAAGGAGAGCGTTGCTCTTGAGAGGCATACTATATCTGAGGAAGTGAAGTCCTCTCCTCGTTGAGAAGCCACCACCATTTGGGAGATGTTCGATCTTTGGCTGATGTATCTCTTTCACTGATCGCAGTGCTAAAACGCATGCGGTCTGGGGCATTGGAGATATCACTATCATGGAGAATTCGTTTGTCCCTGGCACCATGGAGAGCGTGGTAAATAATCGGGACTCCATGCACGTCTTGGATAAGGCCTTTTTGAACCAGGAATGGGAACGCTTCTGGGGGAATAAACCCATTCTGGAGGGTATTCTCCAGATACATATCATTGGGATAGAATGCTCCCGAGATAAGATTATTGTCACTGCACATTGCCCTTGCTGTGTGACCACGAATCATCTGGGGTCAAGAAGACTACTCCGGAATAGACTTCTTGTCATAGAATATGCGCTTTTAGCTGCAGAGAGGGACGCTGCTACGTGCTTGTCAAAATATAAATACTGGTCTAGCCAGATACCAAGGTATCTAACTACAGTTTTCACTTGCAGTGGAAGGTTATTGTTACCTACAATAGAAAAGTGTTTCCAGTTGTATTTTGTACCCCTCGAGGCCCTGGATAGGGGCGTTCTGAAAAGGATAGTCTCGGTTTTCTGGAAATTAATTTTTAATTTCCAGTCGTCGCAAAATTGTTTTATTTTGTTGAAGTCATCTTGAAGGTGCCTATTGATGACGTCTATTTTTCCTCCTGTTCTGTACACCACTATGTCATCGGCGTACGCAATGGCGTTTTCGAGAGAACTCACTAGATCACTAGTGTAAATATTGAATAGAATGGGAGAATTCACAGCTCCCTGCTGTAAGCCATTTTTAATTTGGAAGGTCTTGTTGGAGAGTATGTCCCCGCGTTTCACCACAAAATGTTTGTCCATTATCATATCATAAATGATGTATAACAAATATTGCGGCATACCCAGGTTTGTTAACTTATAGACAAGTCCTTCTAACCATACGGTGTCGAAAGCCTTTTCAAAGTCAACCAAACAGGCGCCTGTACATTGTCGTTTTGCCTTGTTCCACTGTATATCGGAAACAAGTTTCGTCGCTGCATGAACTGTATCATGTCGCGCTCGAAAGCCAAACTGGTTGTTGGGGATGATATCGTTTTCATCACACCAACCTATTAGTGCTTTGTTTATAATTTTTTCGAATACCTTGCTGATATTGGGAAGCAGGCTTTCCCAACAGCTTTGCGACTGGACGAGGAGCTTCCTCGAGAATCGATCGATCCGGGTTGTTGTGGACGGCGAGTGTTCGGATCTGTATCCTGTTAATTCGGGGGTGGCCCAGGGTTCTATTTTGGCTCCAACCTTGTTCTTGCTTCACATAAATGATTTGTTGGAGGCAACGGATAACAAAGTGTTCAGTTTTGCGGATGATAGTACGCTTGTTTCCTCCTTTTCGAGTGATCGGCCGATTGGTGCATCAACCTCGCACCAGCTGAGATGTAGACAGATTGACTCTCTGAATCAGGATCTAGATAAAGTCCTGCAGTGGGGAAAGGTCAATCTTGTCGACTTCAACGCAACGAAGACCCAGTATACAACATTCACAAAGAAAACCGGATCATCGGTTCCACAGCTGATGATGAATGGCCGGGCCCTCGAGGCTGGGGAAAGTTTGAGATTGCTCGGCGTCACGGTCTGTGGGAATGTATCATGGCATAAACACGTATCGGGTATCGCCAGATCAGCCTCAGGAAAACTGAGTTATCTTTTTAGAGCCAAGAAATATTTTACTCCGGCCCAACTTCTTCTCCTATATAAATCTCAAATTAGACCCGCGCTCGAATATTGCTCTCATGTTTGGAGCTCGGCTCCTAAACATACTCTCGACCTACTTGAGAGCGTACAAAGACGAGCGATCCGCCTGATCGGGGACTCGGCGCTGACGTCGGGACTACAGTCGCTATCACATCGAAGGCGCGTGGCCGACCTCTGTCTGTTCTACAGATATTATCACGGGTGCTGTTCTTCGGAGATTCTTGGCATTGTTCCACGCAATTCGGTCTATATGCGCTCCACAAGACAATCCGACGGATCGCACCCGTTTGTGGTTCATCTCCCGACAGCGCGAACATCCCTGTATCAGAACTCGTTCCGTTACAGAGCGGGGAAGCTGTGGAACTCCCTTCCCACGCGAGTGTTCCCGGAGCGTTACAACCTGCAACTGTTCAAAAAGAACTGCAACAGTTATTTGATGGCATCTCGGGGCGCCCACTCGACGCTATAGGTTCGCCTCTCCCGAGAGAAGTCTAATAAAAAAAAAAAAAAAAAAAAAAAAGGCTGATTGAGCGGAAATTGGCTGGATTGCTCTTATCCTTACCCTTTTTGGGGATAGGGCGGACTACTGCAGTCTTCCAATGGGTTGCGTGTGTGCATTGTTTAGAGCGTTGTTAAACAAAGTAGTGTATAGGTTCACTGCTTCGCGGGGCAAGTGCCTTAGAACCACATTTGGAATGCTATCTATTCCAGATGATTTCTTATTTTTTATTGAGCTAAGTATGTTTCTAAGTTCATCCTTGCGCACAAACATATTTGTATTTTCATTTCTGACGGGAGAATCCGTCCTATTATTTTCGCCGAATGTGATGAAACTACGGTTTTCGGATCGCCAGTTGTGAAGTTGATTGCGCAGCGAGCAATGTCTTTGACGGGCATTGCTTTCAATTTCAGTGTTAGCATGAACTGATTCGTTAACTCTGTACACTGCTTCGAAACAGGCTCCAATTGAATTCGCTTTCTTTTGCGGATCTTCGACTACTATTACTTCATCATTAGAGTTGATGTGCTCTAAGGTGAGTCCTGCGTTCAGCATTATCTGACAATTCTCGGGAGTCCGTGGAATTCGGAGACAGGGAATGTCATTGTGGTCTTTTCTTCGACATATTTTCTTGATTTGTGAAAACATGTTCGGTCCGTTTGCTTGGACAGCTCGAATTCTGTTGCTCCACTCCTCATTTATTACTGCTCGGTAATTATCCCGGATCAGTTTTTGAAGATTTTTAATCAAGGACTTGATTGTTTTGATTTCATTGCTATTTGGGTCACTGAACTGCCTATAGCACAATTTCAGCTTTGAGAGCAGGGTGCTCTTTTGCCTATACAAAGCATCGATAGTTGCATTTCTGTATCGGTGGGTATAGCCATCCATATGAGCTACTTTGGGGATGGAACGATTCATTGTGTTAGTAACAATATCGTTCATAGTTAGGAGGTAATGATCGATTTCATCATTACGGAGGTTTCTATTAGTCGGTGGGTCTATGCCAATGTTGCGTATTTCTCTTTTTACTACGCGGTCGAAACGCGACCAATGTGCTTTTCGGAAATCGAAAGAGTGTACCTGGTCGTACTGCTCAAGTACATGGTACTCGTTTGGCACGTGTATTACGGCTCCAAGTCCGTAATGATCGCTATCGTACTCAATTGTGCGAAGACAATTTCGAGTAGTTACCTCGGTATCTGGTAACTGAATTCGATCATCTGTCATAAGTAAATCCAGGAAGGAGTTACCTCTTGGATAAGACGGCGTACTTGTAGCGTACAATTCTAGTTTATGCTCGATCGCATTTGTTTGCCACCAATCAAACAAGGCATTGCCTCTGGTGTTCGAGGTCAGATTGCCCCAGGCACTGTGCTTGGCGTTAAAATCACCTGCCATTAAAAAGTAATTGTTTTCCGAATCTAACTTGAGACTTCGGAAAAGCGTATCGATTCCACTGATAAATTGAGTAACTTGAACAGATTTAGGAGTGTAAGCAGCGACTATATATAGATGCCTTTGACTTTTTAGCGGAATGTCTATAATGCATGCCTCTAGCACCTGGAATTTGTGTACTTCCGTGCTGTAAACGACCTTATGGTGAAGACCTTTCTTAACTAAGATAACGACCCCACCCCCTCGAGTAGAGTGTGGTCGATCTCGTCTAATTATGTTATAATTTTTGTAGCCCATTGTGTGCCTTTGGTTTAGCTTAGTTTCGCTAGCCAAGAGCACATCTGGGCATTCGACTTGGAGCAGATTGCCTAAATTATCCCTTCTTTCGATGTGGATTAGTGAATTTACATTCACAGCTATAATTTTTAGGTTGAGTTCAGACGGAGGGTTGAAGATTTTGATGTGGAGAGTTATTTGAGAACAGGGTTGAATAGAGAGTATCTATTCGTGCTCTTTGTTCAGTCAGTGTTTTTTGAAATTCGGCAAATTGTCCTTGCATGATTAATAACATCGTTATTATTTCTGAATGTGCATCTGGTGCAGGCATTTTTCCATTACTATATGTATGTTCCATGGATGCTGGTTGCTTAGGAGCACCGGCCATTTGTGCATATGACACACAAGGAGCCACGAAATTGTTGTAAGAACGAGTTTTCATTTTTTTCTCTTCTTCAACTTGTTTCTTTTTGGATTCCAATTTTAATTTCATGTGTTGAAATTTAGAACATCCTCTAAAATTTGCAGTGTGACCTGTATTTTTACAGAGGACACAGGACAGTGTTTTCCTATCTGGAAGCTGTTCCTTGCCCAAGGTGCATTCACCAATGACGTGGTCGGAGAGGCACTTTACGCACCTGAATTGCATGTGGCAGTTTGATGCCGCGTGCCCGAAGCGTTGAAAACGCATACACTGCAATACGCGATCGATTTTTCTAATTTTTTCCCAACTTATTGTTTGGTGGTTGAGGTGTTTGATGTATCGGAGAGCATCAACTTTACTGTTGGGACTCAGTGATACAATAAAGAAAGGCAATTTGCAATTGCGTTTTCTGGAGTTGGCGGTAGAGAAGGGTTTCACACCTGTAAATTTTAAATTGTCGGTTTCGACATTTTTTAGTTCCTCGAATACCTCCCCAGGGGAAAAACATGGGTCAACTCCTTTTAGGAGCATGGAGATTATTTTCTCCGATTTCGGGGTGTACGTGTAGTACTCGCTTTTTGTCCTACCCAAAGCAGTCATTACTTTGCGATAACCTTCAATATCATCGCACATTAATTTTATTTTAGAATTATTAATTTTTTTTGTTATAATACTCGGCTGTCGCTCGAGTCGGCTCCGTGTCATCGTTTTCAGGTCTGCCTGGCCCCTTTTCATGAAAGTGACGAGTGTTTCGAGTCCGGGACGCCGTGCTTCCTCTGATGAGGGAAGAGCGTGGACCTTTTATTTTTCCTTTACTTCTTTTTCTTTCATCAAGTCGCGTTTCAATGTTTATTCGCTCGGATTGATAATCAATAGTCAAAGAAAAACTTTTCCTTCTCTTTGATATTAGTTAATTATTCATTTTAAACTCTCAAATCAACTCAACTTAAATTTACTGCTTTTACAATTCTCAATTAAAAACTTTACTTAACTTAACTTTTCTTTTCTCAATTAAAAACTTCTTGTTGGAGACGGAGCAGCTCACGACGGCCGACTAGCAGCACACGACTGCCGACTGGCAGACTGAGCATCGCACATTTATACTCTGGCTCCTTGTTCCTGTGACAACATGCGAACGAGGGAAAGGAGACAAAAAAGCGAATATAAGCAGCGGTAGTTGTGGAGTTGGTATCAGTACAAGTCAAGCAGTCAAACGCTGCACATCAACATTGTAAAGAGATCAACAGATTGCATTGTTTTATATTTAAAGGTTAAGAATAAATTTTCGAAAGTAATAAAGCTAGTTTACAAATTGGTCCTTCGAGCCGGACCCAGTCTGTGGATCCAATCCACTGCTGCCAGTTCGCAGTGCACAAACGAGTTGCAGTTTCTTACATCACGGCACATTAGAGGATTCACGATCCGAGGTAAACACAGCAACTGCCGACTGGACAACCTCTCCTGCAGTGCAACTTGTGACCCAAGCGTTTCAACCGCAACGCAAAGCAACAAGACAGACGGTCATCCAGCCGATTAAAGCTAGCCACAACCAGCAGCGCACTCAGTTGCGTAGAAGCCTAAGGCCAACCTACAGCCGATCCACAAGAATCGGAATCAAGTAGCTAGTGGCACTTCGATCCACAAGCATCAAAAAAGGGGCAAACTAAGTTGCAATGGCTACCGGCGACATGACTGTTCTGACAATGAAACGGAGACGAGGACTCATCAAGGGATTCCTCACGCGGTTGGAGGAGTTCGCGGACAAGTCAAAGGAGGTGACCAGGGAGGAAGTCGCATGCAGACTGCGCAAACTGGAGGACTCATTCAAATCTTTTGAGAACCTTCAGATATGTATCGAAGAGAACGACCCGGAACTGAACATCGACAGGGAGATCGAAGAGCGAGCAGAATTCGAGGAGCGATACTTTTCACTGCAAAGCAAGCTCAACCAGCGGTTGACCATGGCAACAGGCACAGGTTCCATCGCATTAGATACGTCAGGAGACACTCTGGGAACGGCAACTACTACAACGTTAACAGCGGAGCAACCAGGAATGAAGAGGCTGCTTGACGCCATGAATACCAGCCAGAAGCTCATGAACAGCTTGGTGGAATTGGTTACGCGGTCAATGGAACCGACAGCAACGGATTCCACGAGTGGAGCGACAACCCAACCGGTCAAGGTGAGGCATATCGACGTGCCTACCTTCGAGGACTACCAGCAACAAGGTCAATCGCAAATGAACGGCACTGAACCACATTACAGTAGCCCGTCTCAGCCAACAAACTTCATTGTAAATCAAATGACTTCTTCTCTGACCAGTAATGGCTGGGGGACCTGTAGTGTTCCGACAACTTTACAGGCGTTGCAACAACAAGAGCCAACGCAAAGTTCGACATTGCCAATAAATATTCCTACATATAACGATATCGGCAACGGTAAAGCTGCGAATACATATTATCAGCAAGCTCCTTATGTTCCGACATCGGTGTATCAAGGGGGAAATGAATTCGGTGGTTCTCCATCATCTTCCACACAACCGCAGCAACAAAACTTCCAAATTTATAATTCACCACCTGCTTCTAATATAACTCAGCAATCCGATTCCTCTGGTGCCACAAAAACAATGATGGGCACTACGTACATAAACTCTCGAGTAACAAATGAACCACAGAGTTCTTATCAGGTATCTTCACAACCTTATGCAAATTCAGGGACTCCGCCGAATGGGCAAATGCAGCACTGGATCCGCACCAGTTATTCCGCCAGGATCCGCGGACGGTGCCATGGAAGAAGTCGCACCAAACTCAACGTTGCGGCCTCACATGCCATAGGCAGCATCCCATCGGAAGATACCGTCCAGCGACGGAACACTCATCATCATCAATACATCCATCACCAATTCAGGGCGGGCGGCTCTCTCCAGGCCTCCAAATCGATAGAAGTCCAAGGTCCTGGGCCTCCGTCGCCTGGAGCAAACGGCTTCGCCAATGATGGGCGAATGCAGCAACCACAACCAATGCCCCAACAGTCTCTGCCGCAGCAACCTGTGGCGCAGCAATCTATGTCACAGAAATATGTTCCGATACCATCTATGTCACAGCAGTCTGTTTCGCACAAGCTGGTGCAGTTACAATCGACGTCACAGCAACCTGTTCAGCAGCAGTTTATGCCACAGCAGTCTATGCCGCAGCAGTCGGTACAACAACAATCTGTACCACAGCCGGCGGCATCACAATCTTTAACACCACAGTCTGTTCCTCCACAGTCTACGCCACAGCAGTGTGTACCACAGCAATCTGGACAACAACAATCTGTGACACAGCAGCCTGTCTCTCATCAAACCTTACCGCAGCCTATGACTCAGCAATCTGTGCCACAACAGCATAGGACACGGCAAAGTATGCAGCAGCAATCTGTTCCGCAACAGTCTTTGGACCCACAACCTATGGGGCAGCAATCTATACCACACCAATCACACCAATCAAAGGGCCAGACCAAATTGGCGATCCAGTTGGTGAATCAACTGACGGAGGTTCTTAAAGGCGGCGGACTCCCGCTACGTAATCGGAAATCAAATTGCCACAAGGTACTGAACTGGCTGTTTGCCGATTCACCGGGTTCTGAAGAACTGTACCAGTTCATCACGGGCGAAGAAACGAAGCTACTTGGTGTGAATTGGCATCCCGGACCGGACTATTTGAGCTACAAGGTGCAGAAGATTCCGGGGGTATCATCGCTCACCCGCAACATGTCTCCAGACTATATGATCCAAGCTGGTATTGCAAAAACTGTGGCTTAGAGGTGTCGATTGGGATGAACCACGGGATGAAGAGATCCGGAGAGAGTGCAAGGAGTACTTCGAAGGATTTGCCAGCGCTGGAGTCGGTGAAGATCCCACGATGGTTGGGACATCCGAAAACCCTTCAGTTACATGGATTTTCAGACGCAAGCGGGAAGGCGTATGGAGCGGTCCTCTACGTCAGATTTGAGGAGGACGGTGCTTCTCAAGTACGTATCATCATGGCAAAGGCCAAGGTGGCCCCAGTCAAGCAGGTGTCACTCCCAAGACTCGAGTTATGTGGTGCCCATCTCTTGGCTCGGCTTTTTTCGGTCGTGAGGAAGGCGCTTCAACTTAGCGAGGTTCAATGCTTCGCATATACCGATTCCACTATAGTTCTACAATGGCTATCGGATCATCCCAGGCGGCGGAAGACATTCATCGCGAATCGTACGTCGTACATTTTGGAAAGGCTGCCAAGGGGCCAGTGGCATCATGTACCGACTGCGTCCAATCCAGCGGATTACCTATCAAGGGGGCTTAAGGAAAAGGAGCTCGCCGGAGCAGAGCTGTGGTGCCGAGGGCCGGGCCTTTTGCGAGACAAGGAGCTGAAGTTGCCCCGGACGCCCGCTCATCAAGTCCGAGAGGCGGACACCGGAACACCGGTAGACCTCCAGGAACGAAGGGCATCGTATTTCGTAATACAGCAAGGGGAGCTGTCTATAACAAGAAGAGTCTCCAGCTTCACTCGAACGGTACGCGGAAGGCGGACCTAACGTCCATGAGAGCCGGAATGCAAGTATCAAGACAAAGCGAACTGATTGCGCTCAACCCATTCATCGATGACCAAGGTACCCTCAGGGTGGGCGAAAGACTAGAAGCAGCAAAGATGGAATACGAACGCCGACACCCACCAATCTTACATCGGCAACATCACCTGGCAAGGATTATCGTGAGAGATTTGCACTTGAGACTGATGCACGCTGGAAGCCGGTTACCGCTATCCGCAATTAACTCCCGGTACTGGATCATAGGGAGTCGAGAACTTGTCCGGAGGGTCATCGCTGAATGCACGGTTTGCGTTCGTCACAAGGGACGGGTGCTATCTCAACAAATGGCCGCATTGCCAGCCAGTAGGATTAATCCCGCACGGCCATTTAGTAACACCGGCGTCGATTATGGAGGTCCTATCACTCTTCGGACATGGAAAGGACGCGGCGCAAATCGAGTCAAAGGCTACATCTGTCTCTTCGTATGCTTGGCAACCAAGGCAATACATCTCGAAGCGGTTAGCGAGCTGTCCAGCGAGGCTTTCCTGGCAGCATTAAGGAGAGTTCTCGCGCGTAGGGGTTTTTGTCACACTTTATGGAGTGATAATGGTACCAATTTCGTGGGGACATGCCGAGAACTGCGAGAAGTTTATGAACACATAAACCGGAAGGCTACCCAGGACCGGATCATGACGGAGTTGGCCACCAACGGCATCACTTGGAGATTCATTCCCCCGGCAGCTCCCCACTTTGGTGACTTGTGGGAGGCAGGAATCAAGTCCGTGAAGCATCACGTGAAGCGAGCTATTGGAAATGCGTTTCTGACGTTCGAGGAGCTTACTACCGTGTTGGCCCAGATCGAGGCTTGTCTGAATTCCCGACCGCTGGTCGTCCTGCCAGCGGAGCCTGGCGAACCCGAGGTGTTGACCTCCAGTCATTTCTTAGTTGGAGGACCATCTATGAGCGTCCCGGAAGTCGATCCGGGAGAGACAACAATCACTTGGCGCTCCAGGTGGAAGTACTTGCAGGCGTTGTATCGAGCATTTTGGTACCGGTGGGGGAACGAATACCTCCACACGTTGCAGGCCCGCAACAAATGGTATCATCCGGAACCAAACCTAGGAAATCCGGTCGTGGTGCTTCTGAAGGACGAGCAACTATCTCCGACCTATTGGCCCATGGGAAGGGCCATCGAGCTTCATCCTGGCAGAGATGGCAAGGTGCGGGTGGCAACTGTAAAGATTCAGGGGGGGACCCTTAAGCGACCCGTCACGAAGTTGGTCCTACTCCCGGTTCCGGGAGATAAGACGGTGGAACCGACAGTTCAAGGTGGGCGGAATGTTGGAGGCGGAGCAGCTCACGACGGCCGACTAGCAGCACACGACTGCCGACTGGCAGACTGAGCATCGCACATTTATACTCTGGCTCCTTGTTCCTGTGACAACATGCGAACGAGGGAAAGGAGACAAAAAAGCGAATATAAGCAGCGGTAGTTGTGGAGTTGGTATCAGTACAAGTCAAGCAGTCAAACGCTGCACATCAACATTGTAAAGAGATCAACAGATTGCATTGTTTAATATTTAAAGGTTAAGAATAAATTTTCGAAAGTAATAAAGCTAGTTTACACTTCTTCTTTCAAACTTCTACTTTTCTGCTAACTCAAACTGCTTAACTCAACTCTCAAACTCAAACTAAATTCAACTGACTTTACAATAAATTTTTCTCTCTTCTTATGCTACTTATTCTTCTAATTGGTTGTAAATTATAATTTGAACAAAAACCATTTTCTCAAAGTATTCCTTTTACTCTCTGTGACTTTTAAATTTTGAATAAACTTTGAACGAAAATCAAAGAGCTATGTTTTGAATGAAAAAAGGTGCATGTTATGAAAAGGGGCATGTTATTAAATGTGCTGTAACTGGCTTGATATAGAATACTGTGAATGTTTATTAATGATATGTGTTAACTGAGAATGTAAAATATGTTAAGAGGAAGTTTTAAGGATGTGTTAGAAAAATAATGAGATTCAGTGTTAAAGTTATTAAGGGTAGTATTCTAGAATACTACACGAGCTCTTTAGCACTTTGTGTGTTTCAACAATTTTTTTTTTTTAAACAACCGCTCTCAGTGGCGGCCACACTGGGTAATCCACCCTTGCACACACACTCGAGCGACGAATTTATTTATTTATTTTTTTTTTCTTTTCTTTTGCTTTCTCCTGTTGTCAGATATACGTCTTATCTCTTTGACGTGCTGGTAACGACTGACTTTCCCATTGGCCTGCCGTCAAGAATTCTACGCACGGTCTTAATCTTCGCGACCTGATTATTCTCACTATTACAGGTTTGCGGTATAGCTCTTCCAATTCGTGGTTTATGGAGTTTCCTCCATTGTCCTGCCTCCTCGTCATATTTACCACAAAAGATATCCCTTAGAACTTTATTCTCGAATACGCGGAATTTGTTTTCTTCCCGTTTTGTGAGGCCCCATGTTTAGCATCCGTATATAGTTATCTATACAGGTAACTGAATGTGTATTTAATTTAATTTAATTTAGGGGGTAAGTGCCCCATTTATTAGCTTAGTAAAAGCTTATTAGATAAACTACATTTATTACAATAAAACATAAATAATTTAATTATACTTAACCTAAGAAAGGAAGAGAAAGGACAAGAAAAAATAAAATTTTATGACGAAGGTTGAGGGTTAAGACGAGTGGTAGGATAGGAGGATCGGGAGTTGCAGTGTGTGCGGGTAATAAGGGTGTGAGCGGCGGGTGGTATGGGATCAGGATAGGAGGGAAAGGAGACGGGGTCTGAGAGAAGAAGAGGTGAGATTGAAGTCGAAGGACGAAGGGTGCGAATTTGCCCCTAGCAGCATTCGTGAATGAGGTTTGTGGGGGTGAAGTATGTATGCCTACGTATGGCACGGTTTCACTTAACTCCCCAATACTCGCCGTTTGTTTCTTCGCAAATTGATCATCAAAAGGGAAGGATCATAAAAGAAAACACACTGGGGTAATTTGTATGTTAACGTTGCTTTATTTGTTCTTTGTGATTCTTTATATTTTAAAACAATATGTTGAAACAGGAAAAGCTTTCATTTTAACCATAGGTCGCACATGTATTTAGTTGAACCCCTTTTGGGTGTGACAGGAATGTCTTACTCAGAAACAGAAATTTAGTTGCACTAATTAATTGTATTAAGCACATCCGAGCATAACTTGTTATTGACCGCTTGGGTTTTTCGTTTATTGGCGTTTGAAATCAATTTTGGATATATATTAAAGGAATAAATATAATGATACGCGAACAATCATACTGGAAACGACTTTTACACTTGACTTTTACAGAGTTGAAATTCGACTTTACCGGCGCGACTGTCCACTGTGGTGATTGAGTCACGACTGACTCGAATCAGGGATGAAGATGGGTAATTTTATTTTTGCACACAGGACAACCAATAGTGATCATACTTCTGCTCTCTCATTGCCACGCCCGTCGATGTGTGGTGAATACATCGGTTAATTCGATAGTCGACGAACATGGGAGAATGAGAGAACAGAAACACAAAATACTATGATCTCGGGGTGGGTTTGGTTGTGTGTGCATGAATCAATGCAGTTGTGATGACAACCCATTGACCTAATTCGGTGAATGTGGTGACCTCAGAGTGCATTGAACTGTGGGAAGGTAGAATTGAGAAGGAGAGGAAAATTTAGCTGGTGCTATTCACCTGCGAAAAGAGATCATTGATCCCAAGCGAATGGATGATCTGCGGATAAGCCGAAGTGACGCCAAATAGGCTAGGGTAATTTATCGTGAGGACTAATTAAATATTTTGATAAATTCCCCAGCGGTTGCATGAATATGCAACAGTGTCGTCTGCTTCGACTTGGTGTTGCTAACTGGCATGATGTGATTTCCGATGGAAATCTCATGGGCTAGCAAAAATGGAGTTGCCGTATGGCAAAAAGGTAGCTGAATTCAATTATGCATTATCTGCATAGAAGAATGAATCCAGCTATGCGTCCATTTGGGAAATATGATATTCCAGGTGAATAGCATGAACGGTGGAATAGGGGTTGATGTGACGCGCTGTTAGCGGTCGAAATAAGGCGGAAATTGCGGTTGAACTTCCGGGTTGGTTCACCATGTAATATAGAGAACCCCCACAGGTTCGTTAGAGCCGTAGGAAGTGTGATGGGCGGGCAGATAGAAGAGACCAGGGTTTCGTAGGTAACGGGGCTTAGTGTGGAGAGTGATGGAGGAGGGCAAGCTTGGGCAGTTGACTGAACCAATGAAAAGACGGTGGATGAAGAAGATGTCAACGTGACGTCTGCGCTCTTCAAGTGAGTTAATGCTTGTTGGATGCAGATGGCTTGTGTATGTGGGGGGAGCACGAGGATTTTCCCAGTTTAAGCGACGAAGGGCAAAACGCAAAAACCGGCGTTCGACGTTTTCGATACTGTGAATATGGGACGAGTAGTGAGGAGACCAGACTGGCGAACTCTAGAAGGGGGTGGACAAAGGCTAATTTTTTTTTACATAAACGCGCCCACGAAATGGGATATTGGAGTACCCTTAAATGTCAGAGCACAGTGCGAGCAGAAGGAGATGAAGTGGATAAGGAAGAGAGGTATCGATGTACATTGGTCTTAAATGCCTGGACATTACAACGACGAGGAAACACATGATCAGGTAGAATATTCCACATTCGTGTGGTTCGGCTACAGAATGACTATCTATGTTTGTTTCTGCGCCTGAACTTGACTTTCAACCTGAACTGATGCGCATTCTCAGATTGACGGGTATTGCGGATGCGGAACACATTCAGCAAATTCAGTTGAGCAACGACCGTGATAATACCTATAGAAAAGAGATAGGTACGATACATTGCGCTTATGTTCTAACGACGGAATTGATCGACTCACAGCTGGGTCCGCAATAAGTTTCTCTGCTCGTTTTTGCATCCTATCGAGCACGTGTAATGCAGTTTTGGATGCTCCTGACCCAATATGGGAGTTGAACTCCATTTTGGGACGATTAAACACCTTGTAAATAGTGGCCAGATTGGATGGAGTGAAGTATCTTTTGCATCTCTTAAGGAGCCCCATACATTTGGCTGCTCTTATCACAGCTTCAAAAATGTGATCGCTCCAATTGAGAGTCGAATTAGTTCGAGTGCCGAGGATTGATAGTTCCTCGGCTTCATCGCTGGAAGTGCCATTCATCGGAAGTGCCAATCATCGGAAGTGCTATTCGTCGGGTTCGCGTTTGATCTAGAGTGATCGCGAAGCGTAGAGATTAGGGAATTCTTTCGACCAGCATTTCACGTATTCCAGGGCGGAGTTGGCCTTAAGGATAATGTCATCGATATGAGCGGTGAAGTTTAGCTCTCTATCACATAAGATACCAAGGTCGCGAATCGATGTTATCTATTGGTTGAGTAAGAATGAGGTAGGTGATAAGATGATATCTGTTGGTTGAGTACGAAATAGGAACGTGACGGGGGAGAGGGGCGTTTGCGGGAGAAGGTAATAGAGTGACATTTGACAACGTTAAGTTCGAGGCAGTTGTTATGGCACCAAATTGAGAATCTGCCGAGATCCAATTGTAGAAGTGAGGATTCGAGCGGAGAGCGTATCGTTTTGTAGAGTTTAGTGTCGTTAGCGTAGAGAGAGAGATAGATGAGTACTTGGTCTTAGAATCAATGTCATTAATGGCAAGGATAAACAGGTGTGGGTGTGGGGGGGGGGGGGGTGACATTCAAGACAAAGTTTCTGCTATTAACCCGGCGAAGGACAGAACGATCGTTGTCCCTGTTCAATCCAAGTTGACATGCTGTCTCCACGTGACACCCCTGGATAGCTACTTTGGCACCCACCACGTAGTGAACCAATGCATACAGCGACAACCTGAGAAAGGTTGGCGCAATGCTAATAAGATTGCCCGGAAAAACAAATTATTATGGACAATTCAGAAAGTCTCGGATAACGACCGGATACCGATGGAGAGACTTGCAAAATAAGGCCAAGACCTGTTCCCGGTTGTAGTGCTCATGATGATGATGCTGATAAACAGGAAGGGTCCCAGGTGACTGCCCGAGGACACCCCTGACGTGGGGAGAAAAGGATTTGAAAGGGAGGATCTGAATCGGACACGATAGGTTCGACCTTAAAGATAGGATGATATTCACTTAATCAATAGGTGTTCGGACCCAAGGGAGGATAGCTTAAAGAGGATGAGATTATGAGAAATTTTGTCGAAGGTTTTGCTGAAGTCAGTTGTGATTACATCGATTTCACTGCCATTCTCTAAGGCAAGGAGAGTATGGGATGAGAACCCAACCAGATTGGTGGTGGCCTACCTTCCCGAAAGGAAACCATGTTGATTGAGTGAGATAATGGATTTACACCGAAAAGATAACGCGTTGTAAAGAATATTTTCGAACAATTTGGCGATGGGACGGTAGTTACGAATATCATTTTTGGGTCCTTTTTTAAGTATATGGGTTACAAAGGATGATTTCCAAATGCTAGGGAAAA
Organism: Microdon myrmicae; assembly: GCA_963931805.1. NCBI lineage: Eukaryota > Metazoa > Arthropoda > Insecta > Diptera > Syrphidae > Microdon > Microdon myrmicae. Next base: position 122,933,649 of record OZ007500.1, on the reverse strand, counting down.
CGCCTTGTGTGAAAGATAGATTGAAAATCTTTGAGAGCGGGAGAGAAAGAGAAAAGTAACATTTTTTCAACAGGGCGGCGGTAAGTCCACCGGGGCCGGGCCGAATTCTTCCTTAAGAAGGTTTAGCTTTTCTTCTACTAGGTAAGGCTGAATAGGTTGAGAGATGAAAGGGCCAATCGAGAACTAGGGCAGGTCTTTGAAGTAAGACGGGTTGGGCTCTCAAGAGATGTCCGTGAAGGATTTTTTGAAGAAAGTAGCAAATAGGTCGGCAATACTTTGGGGATCGGCTGAGGTAATCGTGTCATAGGAAAGGGAGTTGGGATAGGCGTCGGATTTCCGTTTGTAATTAATAAAACGGAAAAAAAGATTTGGCATCGTTGATCGGATTGGTTTGTGTTTTTGAGATGTAGTTGAAGTAGAGGGAGTTGTAAAGCTCGGTGAATTTGTGGCGTTTCTAACAGATACACATACAATATACAAGCAAATAGTGAATAATACCGAAAGAAAATCGAATAACAAAATGCGCCGTCTGATCCGAGCTCCTCAAGGTCAAACCTAACATTGTCCTCCCATCTCCGTCACGGCTGTCCTACCGGTCTCTTTCCCGTTGGTCTACCGTCAACAATTCTATGCACGGTCCTATCGTTGCCCATTCGCGCCACGTGTCCGGCCCATCTTAATCTTCGCGACTTGATTACTCTCACTATTGTAGGTTTGCGGTATAGTTCTTCCAGTTCGTGGTTTCGTCCATTGTCCTGCCTCTTCGTCACACTTACCGCCAAAGATACTCCATCAAACTTTATTCTCGAATACGCGGAATTTGTTTTCCTCCCGTTTTGCGGGAGGCCATGTTTCGCATCCGTATAGAACAATCGGCATGATTATGGTTGTATAGACACGGAGCTTTATGTTACGTGATAGCAGTTTGGATTTCAACAGTTTACTGACTGCGTGCCAACTAGCGCTGTCGGAGTGTAGTCTTTTGTTAATTTTCTTCGACATTTCGTTACTGGCCGTCAGTATCGTTCCCAGATATTTAAATTTTTTAACTTTTTCGAATAGCTTGCCTCTGACGTTTATATGTGTTCCCTGAGGTTTACCTGCTCTCGCTATAATCATGTATTTTGTTTTGTCTTCATTTATTTCTAGGCCCACCTCTTCTGCCGCTTGCATGATGATTTCACAGTTTTTACTTACAGTTTCTAGATTATCGCCCAGAACGGCTATGTCATCCGCATATGCAAGCACTTGTGTGACCCCGTTCAGGGATGATCCGGCCATGTTGTCGTCTGATAACATACTCGAGCACAAGGTTAAAAAGACACGGTGATAGACCATCTCCTGCTTTAGTCCGTCCCGGATTTCAACTGGTTCTGAGAGGTGGTTTTCTAACTCGCCCTTTGTTTTCGTTCATGCAAACTTGAATGAGGGCGGCATATTTTTTCGGGATTCCCAGCTCAACTACAATACGGTAGAGTCGTTGCCTTGCGACTGAGTACGCTTTCTTGAAGTAAACGAATAGTTGGTGAACCGTCTCACAGTATTCCCACTTGTTTTCTAGCAGTTGCCGTACTGTGAACATTTGGTCGCTTGTTGACCGGTTTCTACGGAATCCGCACTGGTAGTCTCCCAGTATTTCTTCTGTGTACGGTGTGATTCGCCAGAATGACATTTTTTAGTAGTTTGTATGTGGTTGGGAGCAATGATATTCCTCTGTAGTTTTCGCAGTCAGATCTGTCGCCTTTTTTGAAAATGGGGACGACTATTGAGGTTTTCCATTCTTCCGGAGTGACTTCCTTATACCATATTGTTTTGATGAGTTGGTGGATCTTTCGAGCGGTTGCCTATTTTCCATGCCTCACAAGCTCTGCCGGTATACAGTCGACTCCAGGAGCTTTATTGTTTTTCAATAGATTTATTGCCTCTACAACTTTGTTGAAAGATGGCTCTGGGATCTGAGGCTCGGCTGTATGTACGTCTGCTGCGTTTATTTGTGGTTGATGGGATCGTACATTGAGCAGGTTTTCAAAGTACTGCTTCCATCTTTTCACAATATTGTTCGTTTCTGTGACCAGACAGCCGTTTGGGACTCGAATTATTTTGGCTCTCTCTCGGTAGCCATTTCTAATTGAATTTATGCCGGCATACATACCTCTGATGTTCTTTGCTCTTGCATTTTCTAGGATTTTTTTCGATTTGAGTCTTCTCTCATTCGCGTTTTTTGCATTTGAAGAGTCTCATTGTCTCTTTCCGAATTGTCGCGTATCTTTCTGCGTTGACTTCATCATATCTTTCTAAGTGGATCACTCTGAGGCGCTTACGTTCTTCGATCTTTGCCCTGCACTCATCATCAAACCAACGTTTGGACTTAATTGTTTTCTAAAATCCTAATACATTTTGGGCTATTTGCTTGATTGTGTCTTTGATCGATGCCCATTTAGTGCCCAGATTATTGGTTTCCTCTTCCACATGACTCCCATTCTCTAGGATGCTAAATCTAGTCGTTAGTTCCTCTTGATATTCAGCCCTTTTGCGTAGGTTTTTTTGGTTTATCAATGTCGAACTTTTTGCTTGTCTCCCGTGATTGCCCATGTGAGTTTGCTGCGAGCCGACTCCTGATTTTGCCCATCACTAGAAGATGATCGGAGTCGCAATCTGCTCCTCTTTATGATCTTACGTCAAGGATATTCGAGTGGTATCTGTTGTCTATGAGGAAGGGGTCTATTTGGTTACGCGTTAGGCCGTCGGGTGATATCGTGCTTTTCACTAACAGATCTTTTGACGATGCGAACGTGATAATTCAAATTCCATTGTCATTTGAAACGTCGTGTAGGCTTTCTTTACCTATAGTTCGTTGGAAGATATCTTCCTTTCCAATTTCCGCATTGAGGACCCCGAGGAGGATTTTAACATCGAATAATGAGATTCCATCAAATACTTCCTCTAGGGTCTCCTAGAACATGTCCTTCGTTTCTTCGTCGGTACATTCTGTTGGGGCGTGTACGTTTATAAATACACTATTGTACCATGGGCCCCGTATTTTTAGCACAGACATTCGGTCATTAATAATTTTCACATCTTTTACATGGGGCGTTATCTTCTTGCTTATGATGAAGCCGGTCCCGAAGTTATGTGTATCGGTACCTCCCTACACCAGTGTAAGTCCGTTGGTTTCGATTAGTTGATGTGGGAGTCGGACTTCCTGAAGCGCGACGATGTCAATTTTATATTGTTTCGAGTTTTCTACGACCGTCTGTATCGCGCCTGGTTTATATAACGTTCGAACATTCCACGTGCCGACGCGTATATCCCACTTTTTTCGATTTTCCCTATGTCTTCTTTTTGTCGAGACGGTGTTTTCTTGATGATTTGTTCCCTTATTGTAGTGTCGGCTCATCACACCTACGCCTACCGGGTTTTTCGTGAGATTGTTTTTTGTGCATTGATCATTCATTTTATGGGATCGCTCTGGGGTTTCAAATAGTCCGCCATATCGGAGCCCGTCTTTGATATGGTAAGGTCTGCTTACTGCTCTGATTCAACCCGGTGTCATAGAGGCACCATTATAATACAGCCGGTACACCCTTGGCTGCAAACCATCCAATGGGCACGATGACGCGTAACACCTTGGATTACGGGTGGTAGATCTTTGTGTGTTACTCCTCGCTAGCCTGACTGACATGGGTGGCCCTACTGGAAGCATATGCTTCCGTGAGTACAGCCTCAGTGATTCATTGTAGTTTAAGCCTCCGCACCACGTCAAGGTTTCTACCATCGGCAGATGGTTCTGGAAACACCATTCTTTATCAATTTCTGTCATCCGAACCAAGTGTTACACGCAACGCATACCACCCACTAATATTCATCCTTTTGGGGCCACCCCCCGCCATTAACAGGTTTCACCTTCATGTGAGTCCCTATATGTTGATTAACCCTAACCAATACAATGCAATACGATGAGTACCTGTAAAAGTGCATGAAATCCTTAATGATATACAGGTGGACTATGGAATCCAGATACCGCATCTGGAAAAAATCGATGACGGCACAAAGGAAACAATATGCTACTCAAAACAGATAACAATTTCATGGTGACGAAGCAATAAGACATACAAAATATCACCTTAATATCACGTTCACCTCAAATGAACACTTGTGTAAATATAAGGTTGTAAGAATTGTATCACGCGCAATCAATCAGGTCTCGCAGATCGTAAACATTCTCAATGTTAAACAAACAAAAAATGTACTGCCAGACATACATCTGTTGTATTGGAATGACGATCTATTGTGAGTGCAAACAATGAATGTATCCTCCGGTCTGCACGATCGAAGGGGAGATAAAGGAGTCTGTGCGAAACCATGATCCTAGTCGGACATTCTAATAACACACGAAGAGTGATTGCTGGATGGATGTATCGATTCGCGCGTTTAATAAAGAGCGCATTTTAAAATAAACGTATATTTGTGAAAAAACTCAATTAAGACTTAAAGTTTATTCCATTTGTTAACCGAATAACATTTTACATCATACATTTAATAAAGTAAATAAAATTAAAACTAGTGTGTTTCAAATAAGAGTGCGTTTTACTATTAAAATTAGTGTGTGTAAAGTGTTTAAGGTGAAGTGAAGTTAAATGTTGGCGCAAGGCTAATAACCTTGCCCGGAAAAATAAATTATTATGGAAAATTTAACAAGCCTCAGACTTGTTAAATAAGGCCAAGCCCGGATCCCGGTTGTAGTGCGGATGATGATGATGATGAAATTAAATGTTGCCTAAATTTTTGTAGCACAAGCATTTATACCGTGGAAAGGACAGCCACTGGGAACCCCAGATCACTGTTTGATGTCGGTTAGGCCATCACTTCCAATTCAAGCGAATTACCAACCTAAACAGTCTCGCCAAGTATGGAGGTACGGGACTGGGCTGGAAAGTCCCGGGATTTTTAATAAAAGCAAACGTTTTTGGGGCAAAAATATATTTATATTACATTTATTCGTCAATATAGTTGCCTTCGAGGACGATATAATTGGTATAGCGATTTTCTAATATTTCGATACCCTTTCTGTAGTACGAAACGTCCAAGCCTTCGAAATACGAATCGATTTCCGCGGTGGCTTCCTCATTCAATCTGAATCTCTTTCCCTGGAGCCAGTTTGGGAACAGATAATAGTTGCTGGGGGCCAAGTCTGTAGAATACGGTGGGTGAGCAACTAATTCAAATCGAAATTGGTCCAATTTGGCCATCGCTTTCGAGGGCGTGGTGACGGTGCGTTATCGTGATGGTACAAAACTTTTTCTTCCTCATATGGGGCCGTTCTTTCTTTATTTCGTTGCACAGTTTGTTCAATAATGCTGCATAATAAACTCCTGTGACTGTTCTTTCCTTCTGCAGGTAATAGATTATTGCGCAATGCGCAACCGAAAAAACGGAGGTCATATATCTCAAAAGTGTTCGACAGCCCTGTCAGAACTGTTTTCCTAAGAAGCTAACGATATACCGATTCAATGGATAAGAGATTATTTCTCTGTTCGCTAAATTCAATTGGTTCTTAATGGTGTTAAATCTGCCTCCTATTAAATTAATGCCGATGTTCCGACTTCTCATCTACACTTTTCCTTTACCTCACAGCTCAATTCACTCATTTGTGAGTTTGTAAAAATTATTATCGAGTAACAAATATTATTTGGAATATACAATAATTAACAAAAAAAAATATTTTACAGTTTCCAACCATTAATATCCATTTTCTTGGTACAGTCTATAGTAATCCACATATTTTTTAGGACTTCACAATAATAATAGATGCGCAACAATAGCAAAGCACCTCAACACAATCATCTGAACACAATCATAAAAATTACAAACAAATTAAACTCAAAAAAGTAAAAAAAATAATGTATGTCTCTCGTCTTGATTCAATGTAGTCGGGCAAGAATTACTGAAGGAAATTACGAAGTCAACCAAGATATTTGCCATCATTAATAATTTAAGCCGCTTTACAACGTACGATAAAATACCATTTATTCAGATCAAAAGTTATCTCCAATAGTGAGCCACAAACCAGAGAGCATCGATGATGATTCTTACTGGGCACTTTGTCGCCACCTAAGCTTCATAAGTAGCCATTGCAGATACTTATCGAACCGACAATATTGATGAGCAAAGGGGCCCCTGATAAAGTATTCAATGTGCCATAATCGTCAGTGAACAAACAGAGTACAGATGTAATATGAACGGAGTCAGATTAATCCCTATAGCTAAATGATTTGACTGGAAGTTACAAGTATCTCTCGAATGCTTTGAATCTTTACAACTGTCTGGTGATCCTCAGAGTAATTAACTAAATGCCCTTAAATACTTTCCACTTACATACGGTGTGTTTGTAGAACTCAGATATTTGAGAAGCTTCATATAAAGTGTGGCGCAAGATGAACGTTGTAGTTCGAATTCCTTATAACTTTTTTGTTTGTGCGAAAATCATTACTTTTTTGTAATTGAAGTTTATTATTGGGAATTTTTGTTCGGTTTAATTACAAAAAGTTATATCACGCAAGCGTTCCTAATTTTCTGTTTCACACATTCATATCCTTTCCATACTCTTTCTCAAAATTTCAGATGTTATTGCATTGATTTCAATGCCAGTATTTATTTTTAATTCGGGGATGGTTCTTGGCTTACACTCTTTCCTTCAAATCTCTCCAAAGGAAAAAGCCACCATCATCATCATCGGCACTACAACCGGGATCCGGTCTTGGCCTTATTTAACAAATCTCTTCACCGGTCCCGATTTCGAGCCGATGTCATCCAGTTTGGCACTCTCAGGCTCTGGGCGTCGTAGTCTACCCCATCCCTCCATCGCAAACAAGGTCTGCCGCACTGTCTCCTTCCATACATCCTGCCACAAAGGCTTTCCGGGCAGACTCCTCTTCGCTCATTCGAGTTAGGCGTCCCGCCCACAGGAGTCTACCAAGCTTGATTTTTCTTACAATATTAGCTTCAAGGTAGATTGCGTACAACTCGTGGTTGTAGAGTCTCCCGAATCGTCCTCCCTCATCAATTTCGGGATTTAAAGAGCCTTGATAGACCATAGTCGACTTTGTTGGATTTGATCAGCCGTTCGCCTATTTCTTCTTCCATATTGTTATCGGCTGATACTATTGACCCAAGGTAGTTAGAGGATTGCACTAATTCAAATTCGTGCTCCACTACCCTGATAGTTTGACCAACGTTAGGTTTTCTTTTCGCAGAAGTTGCCACCATGTACTTCGTTTTTCCCTCATTAATGCGCAGTCCCAGTTTTTGTGCCGCCTGCTCGATCCGGGTGAAGGATTCCTGTACCGCCGATTCGGTTCTACCGATGATATCGATGTCATCTGCGTAGGCAAGTATCTGGCTGTACTTGGTGATAATAGTCCCTCTAGTTGTGACGCCTGAGTCACGGTTTGCTTTCTCCAACGCCAGGTTGAAGAGGTGGCAGGCCAGACCGTCCCCTTCTCGGCGTCCATTAAAGATGTTTATTGTTTTGGACAGCAATCCCGCTATTTTTACTTGACCAGTTACGTTGGTAATGGTCAACCTACAAAGTCGTATCAATTTGTTTGGAATGCCGAATTCTCTCATGGCATTATATAGTTCTACCCTGGATATGATGTAGGCGGCCTTAAAGTCTATAAACAGATGATATAATGGAATCTTAAATTCCTGACATTTTTCCATCGCCTGCCTAAGGATGAATATCTGATCAATTGCTGATTTGCCTGGGATGTAGCCACGCTGATATTGACCAATGACGGCTTTACCGTATGGGGCTGTTCGATCTTGTAGGATAGTGGAGAGTATCTTATAGACGGTAGTCAGCAATGTTACACCCCTATAGTTGCTGTACAGTGTGATATCTCTTTTCTTATGTATGGGGCAAATTATACCGCGACGCCAATCTTCCGGCATCTCCTCTTGCTCCAATACGTGCACCACGATCTCATGAATTGCGTGATGTAACGCTGTCCCTACTTGTTTGATCAGCTCAGCTGGTATACCATCAGCTCCAGGGGCTTTATTTGATTTGAGCTGTCTAATGGCTTTTAATGTTTCCTCAATGCTTGGTGGCGGCAGCATTTGTGGAGCCTCCAATTCTTCTGTGAGCTGACCATTTAGCAATTCATTGAAGTGTACTTCCCATCGCTCCAGAATGCCTTCAGGGTCGGTGATCAGATTACCCTCTTTATCCTTGCAGTAAGTGCAGCGTGGTGTGTACCGCGTCATACTGCGGATTATTTGGTAGAACTTCCGCGCCTGGTGCGGACCTAGCTCTGTACTTTTCTCAATTTCACGGACAAGGTTTTTTTCTCAGGCAACTTTCTTTTGTCTGTGGAGCCTTTTTTCAGATCTTCTGAGCTCTTTGTATTTCTCCTCGCACACCCGCGTCCTATGAGACTGCTCCATTGCCCGATACGCAGCATTCTTACGTTTAGTCCCTAGTTTGCACTCATCATCAAACCAGTCGCTCCGATCTCTACGACTACTGCCTAAGATGGAGTTGGACAGTATTCTTAAGCCGTGTCCACTTCTCTTCTACGCCCGGCATTCTGGCTCCAGGACTTACTCTCCTTCCGTCGAGCTCTTCGAGGGCGACCAAAGGTGTTACTGGTATTCTCATTGCGTAAGCAGCCGTGTTGATTCGAACCTGATCCGCGGATGCAATACGTCTCCGTAAGGCAATCCGCGCTCGGAAATCTGTACCAACAAGCTAGTGATCCGAGTCGACGTTGGCACCTCGGTACTTTCGTACCGTCATCAGCCTCGAGGAGTGGCGGCGATCTATCAGCACGTGGTCAATTTGGTTGCGAGTGGCTCCATCAGGTGATACCCAGGTGGCTTTGTGGATATCTTTACGCGAAAACCTGGTACTCGCAACGACCAAGTTTTTCGATGCTGCCAATTCGATGACTCGTAGTCCATTGTCATTAGTGTTCTCATGCAAACTATGGGAACTTGTGTAGTGCCTGAAAACCGGCTCCCGACCTATTTTTGCATTCAAATGACCAAGAACGGTTTTCACATCGTATCTTGGGCAGGCATTGGGGGCCCGTTCGACGTTGTCTTAGTATTCTTCTTTTTCGTCGTCATGGGACTCTTCTGTAGGTCCGTGAACGTTTATGAGGCTTATGTTCTTAAAGTTGCCTCGCACGCGAAGAGTGTATAGCCTTCCGTTTATTGCATTAAAACCGATGATGGTAGGCTTCAATTTTTGGTTGACTAGAAAGCCTACCCCGACCTATTTTTGCATTCAAATGACCAAGAACGATTTTCACATCGTATCTTGGGCAGGCATTGAGGGCCCGTTCGATTTTCTCGTAGTATTCGTCTTTTTCGTCGTCAGGGGACTCCTCTGTAGGTCCGTGAACGCTTATGAGGCTTACGTTCTTAAACTTGCCTCGCACACAAAGAGTGCATAGCCTTCCGTTAATTGCATTAAAGCCGATGATGGCAGGCTTCAGTTTTTGGCTGACTAGAAAGCCTACCCCGAGCACATGGTGTTTTGCATGACAGCTGTAATAAATGTCATACTCTTTTCTTTGAATAACACCACTCCCCGTTCATCTTATTTCTTGTAATGCTGTTATGTCAGCCTTATATTCGGACAGAGCATCGGCTAGCTGCTGTGCAGCTCGAGCTCTGTATAGTGAGCGTACGTTCCATGTAAAAATTCTTAAATCATTTAGCCATTTTCGTTTCCATGGTCGTCGTCGTGTATTCGGTCCATATCCGAGGCTTGTTAAATTTGCCATAATAATTCATTTTTACGGGCCTGGTTATTAGCCTTGCGCCAACCTCTCTCACGATGTCGCTGCCTGCATTGGTTTACTACTTGGCGGATGTCAAAGTAGCTATCCAGGGGTGTCACGTGGAGTCTGCATGTCAACTTGGATTGAACAGGGACAAGGATCGGCCTGGCCTTCGCCGGGTTGAAGGCAATCAGAGACTTTGCCCTGTATGTTGGTACCCATCCCCCCAAGGAAAAAGTCAGGAGCTGTTTAATCCGGTAAACGCAATTTACGCTTCTGTGGGAAATAATGCGTTTGCGAAGATATCCCATAACAAAGCTATTAAGTGCCTTGCAGTATGCGCTGTGCCTCCATCTTAGTGAAAGCACAGGGTTGGATGGTTTCTAATAGCTGGCTTAACTACGGTTAAAATGTTTCTACTTACTCGGCAATGAAATTTGACCTGTCCCGATCAAACTGTCTGGTTATAAAATAAAAAGATACCATAAATATTTCATACAATAATCATCCATGCATGTTGTGGGGTTCTTCAAGGCGCCGAAGTGCCACGCATCGGCCCAACCCCATATAACCTGCAAATACCTGCAAATACCATAGACAACTCACCTGATTCATAAATTCTCGGCAAGAATACACAATCCTGTCATTGCATTAACTTCAACCTATGCCCTGAAATGCAATTCGATTGTTCCTTTGGATGACCGACATAAACATCCGAACATGGCTGAGGAGCATTTTCCTTATATTCGGCATGACATGAAAACTAAATTAAACACACAGTTTCCCACTGTGCTTGTTTTACTTACCCGCACATTATTTAAACATGTGGCCATCCAGCCTGACCTTTTGCCACCTTCGACAAGGTTTCGACTGACTTAAATCAAACATTGCCCACATGTCCAGCTGCAGCTAATTTTTTTCTTTATCGGTTACCACCGATCATAGGCCGCAAACAAGCATCGAATTAGACATGACCTTAATGTGTTTATTTTAAGCAAACTAGCAACGGTCACATCCCATGTTCGTTCGCTAAACCAAACGTTGCCCCCATATCTATCAGATTGTCTATAGTGCAACCAATTTCTGTATACATTATCCCAAAACCAATTCCTGCCTTCGGCAAGAGTTTTATTGACTTGCGTCAATCAAGAAATCTATCCCTAGCGGATGGCGGCCGTATACCCTGCCCATACATGGATCAACAGATTTGACCTGCGACATGTGTGGTTTTTCCTGTTTTTCTTTCTTTCCCTTCTCCTTACCTTCGCCAAGGCATGTCATGCGCTTGCCTTACAGGGTGGATCCTTCCAATTTTCTTCGACGATGTCCATGGAAACCGTCCAATGGAATTCAAGCGCTGATTGGCTACCCTTGGGTGGGAAATCCATGACGATCGCGGTTGGTGGATGTTGACGAACAGACACCCGAGGAGTCAGATTTCGACCGTCCAACGGGGCAGACATTTAAAGGTCGTCGCGATCAGAGTAAAATTTTAACACCCATCGAGAAGAAACGAGTCGAGTCTCTACCGTTGTGCTGTTCGGTTTTCTTTTTAATACTAAAAATAAACCAGTCATATTATATCTACGAAAGAAGGGTATCTGTGAAATATAGCCACAATTAAGTATACAAACTCAGTTCTTCAGTGTGATCTAAAAGGATATAAACAAAGTACTGATTAAGTAATCCACAGTAAAATAGTTGACAGATTTCAAGTGTAAATTTAAGTGTTGCGGAAAATTAATAAAGAAGTTTTAAATAAACACAGTGCATTTTATTCGTTTGGTTTTTCTTGTGTGACAATTTCTCTGCTATTCAGTGGGTGTTTATGGAACCTGTATCCGTGCTGATGCCAACATAAAAACCTACCCACAATGTGGGCTCCAATTTAATTGTCAGATTCGGAAATTCATAGTCTGCCGTCATCATCTGGTTTCATATTTAATTGTAAGCAATTAAGAATGAAAGTATCATGATCTTAACTGTAATATTTACCAAACATCCTATTGATTAGGAATTAAAAACAAACACGAAGGCCTTCGTAAATCTCTACCAAGAGGACAGCGATATATGATATAAGTTATGTTTATTAGCTTAATTATGCCCACGCGAGTTCAACTCACGAGTATCATTCAAATAAATAAAATAAAAAATAATAAATAAATAAATATATTAACACAAAAATCTTCGTAAATCTCTACCAAGACGATCGATATCGCTATGATACAAATTATGTTTATTGGCTTAGTTGTGCCCACTCGAGTTCAACTCACGAGTACATTCAAATATATAAGTTAAATTCTTGCAGACATTTATAGTTTTCCTTCGGTGCTTCTATTTATAAGGAAAACGATTTAAATTCCCCATTGGAAATGCTTTTTTTAGGTGGTTTGGGGATTGAGCAATTAAAGCACGCCCTTTGGGGAACGGGCACGATCTCATGAACACTAGACTTTCCGGTAATTCTTTACATGAGAGACTATGCATTCCTTTTGTTATTTCCTCTTCCAATTGAAATAATCGCCACTCGCTGATTTTAATTCTTTCACTTGCTGACGTTTTAGTTATCTTTGATTCTCCTAAGAAGCTCTACATCTACCATGGCCTTACTCGTGCCGCTTTTCTTTCCACATTTGTGCTGCTCTTCTGTTTTCACCCTTTCTTTTTTCTTTCCTGATTTTGGAGATTGTTCCTTCTTGATCTTCGCTTCCGGCTAAAAGTCACTTTCAGAGTCCTCCTCTTTTGTATTAGACTATTCCTCATCAACTTCAACCTTATCAAATCGTGTTGCATCTTCCTGAATCCCTTCTTATTCTGCTTGTTATTAGATGTCACTTCTCATATTTTAACGATCTCTTGTCCACGTCTTTATTCGCATAACTTTATTGCAAATGGATGGTTTTAATTTCCACATGACAATGGATGTGTTGTTACATAATTAAATCCCCCCTATCCCCCCCCCCCCCACGCGAACGTTAAGCTGATTCGAATCTGTTTTTTAAAGACAAAAAAAATGATTCTCTAAAACCCCCATAGCACTATTCTTCCATGAATACACCATCATCTATCCTGCTGTTTAACAACAGCAAGACATGGGTAGACGACGCTGTTTCTACATAGCGAAACAGTTTAGTCTATCTTCAAATTCCTTTTGCACATTCCAATGCAAAAGAAGATCCCAAGCTATTTTACCCCTTAACCATTAAAAAGTACAGACAATCCGCTTGGGAATAGTTTCTACCCTGTGAAAAGCATGTGTGCGTATAATTTTCAATTCTCTCCATTTCCCCTTCCCGGAATGCACTTATACTTCTACATTCCGAGAATTACCCAAGTTTCGAAACGAGGTCACGCGGTCACCCATCTGATTTCGCTTTTCGTTGCAAGCGAAACCAAAGCAACCCCTAAACAGGCTGCTCTCCTTTGCAATTTTCCCATTCTCCCTCGGTTCATTGACTGCTGAGTAAATGTGCGAGAGTTTATTCTCATTTAGTGGGCAGGGAAATGAGGAAATAAGGATGAGTGTGCGATCGGAAGTGAGCGATGAGATAGAGAGCCGCAAATGGGGAGGGTACCTGTTGTTCACGTAAATTTATCCGTGAATCTATAAAATACCGCAGCATAGTTAACCGTTTGTGTACAAATAGGCTTGTGGGGGTTCTCTATACTACATGGAGAACCAACCCACAATTTCCGCCTTATTTCGATCGCTTTCAGCGCGTCACATTAACCCCTATTCCACCGTTCATGCTATTCACCTGGAATATCATATTTCCCAAATGGACGCATAGCTGAATTCATTCTTCTATGCAGATAATGCATAATTGAATTCAGCTACCTTTTTGCCATACGGCAACTCCATTTTTGCTAGCACATGAGATTTTCATCGGAAATCACATCATGTCGGCTAGCAACAACAAGTCGAAGCCGACGACACTGTTGCATATTCATGCAACCGCTGGGGAATTTATGAAAATATTTAATTAGTTCTCACAATAAATTACCCTAGCCTATTTGGCGTCACTTCGGCTTTTCCGCAGATCATCCATTCGCTTGGGATCAATGATGTCTTTTCGCAGGTGAATAGCACCGGCCACATTTCCTCTCCTCCATAATTCTGTCTCTCATAAGCTCAATGCACTCTGAGATCACCACAGTCATAACACTGGGGCAGTAGGTCATTCTCAGGGACTGCATTTGATACAAGCGCACAAGCTAAGCCAACCCCGAAGTTATTGCGCTCTTTCTTTTGTTCTTTTCATCCTTCGCATGTCCAGCGGCTGTCGAATTATGTGCGAATATTATTCACCTCACTGAGCCATGCAAATGAGAAGATTCATGAAAAGAGCGTACTGATGATTGGCTAATAGCTGTGCAAAAACAGAATCCAAATTTTTCATCCCTAATGGAGTCAGTCGTTACTCAATCACCATCGCGGGCAGACACGCCGCTCACAAGTATCTGAAACGCCATCCAACATACTCGCCGCAGCACTCTCAAAAGGTTTCCTGTTCCTTGTGTATTATTGGCCCAATCATACTGTTACATTGTGTCGTTGTGGGGTAGAAAGTGAATCTGTGTGCATGTTGGCATCATACATCTTACCCCCTACAGACTTAAAAATTTTATTTAAAAAAAATTGTATTAAGAAAGAATAAAAAGAAAAACTGAATTAAACAGAATAAACATCTGATATTTTAATTGGAGTCGAAACTAATGTTCGTTGTCTCGTGGTGGAGTGTTCTTTTGGAAGACTCATTTGTGTACGAATATTGTGTGAATATCAAGAAGTAGGTTGGGAGTGTTTATTACTCAGAATTATGGCTACTGCTTTAGAAGGATTAAGTCGAATTTTCAATCGACTGTAATACTCATACAGTTCGTCTAGGTGGCGGTTGAGTCGATTTGTTGCGAGCTTAGGGCTTTTGGATGACGTGTACACTAGGACGTGATCCGTACAGGGCGAGGAGTACCTGAGGTGTAGATTTTGAATAGGATAGTGCCTTGTGGTACGCCTGCAGCGGCGTTGAAAGTTCGGCCCTTTTTAAGTTAGTCCGTAAGTCTATTTATATGTTTATACCACTTGTACTAAGCAAAATTAATCGAGGGTCCTACCCTCACTTCAGTCATTCATTCTTCTTGCTCTTATTTTTCTCGTTTTTGTTCTCAGTATTTTCAGTTGTATTCCTATAGTTCTTTTTGTGTTTGTTCATAGTTGTTTCCTTCTTAGTCTTTTTATTACACTTTCTTCTGTTCTCATTCTTCTTGTTCTTATCCTTCATTTTCTCATTCTTCTGGTTCTTATTCTTTTTGTTCCTATTCTTCTTGTTGTTAGTCTTTCTTGTTCTCATTATTTTTGTTCTTATTCCTGGTGTTCTTTTTCTTTTTGTTCATATTTGTTCATATCATACCTCCCCCTGTACGTATACATCGTGCTCTTATTCTTCTTGTTTTTATTGTTCTTGCTCTTGTTTTTCTCGATCTTATTCTACTTGTATTTACTCCTATTTTTTTCCTATTACATTTATCCTATTATTTTTTTCCTATTATTTTTGTTGTTATCCTTTTTAATCTCATAAGACGCGGGTACGCGAGGAGAAATAAAAAGAGCTCAGGAGATCTGAAAAAGGACTCCACAGATAAAAGAAAAGTGCCTGGAAAAAAAATTTAGTCTGTGAAATAGAGAAGAGTAGAGAGCGAGGTCCGCACCAGGCGTGGAAGTTCTACCAAATAATCCGCAGTATGACCCACACCACGTTGCACTTACTGCAAGGATAAAGAGGGTAATCTGATCACCGATCTTGAAGGCATTCTGGAGCGATGGGAAGTCCACTTCAATGATTTGCTAAATGGTCAGCTCACAGAAGAATTGGAGCTTCCACCAATGCAAAATCAAGACCAAATACTGCCGTCACCAACCATTGAGGAAACATTAAAAGCCATAAGACAGCTCGAATCAAATAAAGCCCGGCGTTGATGGCATACCAACTGAGCTGATCAAAGAAAGAGAGACTGCGTTACATCACGCAATTCATGAGATCGTGGTGCACGTATGGGAGCAAGAGGAGACGCCGGAAGATTGTCGTGGAATAATTTGCCCCATACATAAGAAGGGAGATATCATACTGTGCAGCAACTATAGGGGTATAACATTGCTGAGTACCGTCTATAAGATACTCTCCTCTACCTTACAAGATCGGATAGCCCCATACGCTAAAGCCATCATTGGTCAATATCAGTGTGGCTTCATCCCAGGCAAATCAGCGACTGCTCAGATATTCACCCTTAGGCAGGCGATGGAAAAATGTCTGGAATTTAAGATCCCATTATATCATCTATTTATAGACTTTAAGGCTGCCTACGACAGCATAGCCAGGGTAGAACTATATAATGCCAGAGAGAGTTCGGCATTCCAAACAAATTGTTACGACTTTGTAGGTTGACCATGATCAACGTAACTAGTCAAGTAAAAATAGCGGGATTGCTATCCAAACCAATAAACATCTTTAATGGACTCCGACAAGGGGATGGTCTGGCCTGCCTCCTCTTCAACCTGGCGTTGGAGAAAACAATCCGTGACTCTGAAATTACGAATAGAGGGACTATTCTCACCAAGTCCAGCCCGATATTTGCCTACGCAGATGACATTGACATCATCGGCAGATCCGATTCGGCTGTACATGACTCCTTCACCCGGATCGAGCAGGCGGCACAAAAACTGGGACTGCACATTAATAAGGGAAAAACGAAGTATATGGTGGCAACTTCTGCGAAAAGAAGGCCTAACGTTGGTCAAACTCTCAGGGTAGTGGAGCACGAATTTGAAGTAGTGCAATCCTTTAACCTTGAGTCAATAGTATCAGCCGATAACAATATGGAAGAAGAAATACGCGGGCGGCTGATCATAGTCTATCAAGGCTCTTTAAATCCTGAAATTTATCCAGAACATCCAAGTACTACTGTACAAGGCCAATGGTCTTATCAGTACTCATGTATGGATCCGAGACCTGGGTGTTCAATAAAAGGCACTCTGAACTCTTAGTCACGTTCGGGAGGAAGGTCTGAAGGGGAATTGTTGGCCCCGTGTGTGAGGTAGGGCGATTCCGGAGACGCTACAACCATGAGTTGTACGCGATCTACCGTGAAGCTAATGTTGTAAAAAAAATCAAGCTCGGTAGATCCTGGTGGGCGGGACACCTAGCGCGAATGAGCGAAGAGGAGCCTGCCCGGAAAGTTCTTTGTGGCAGGATATACGGAAGGCCACAGCGCGGCAGATCTTGTCTGCGATGTAAGGATGGGGTGGACTAGGACGCCCAGAGTCTGGGAGTGCCAAACTGCATTACTGTTATCTTAGGTGATGGAAAATGTCATCAATGCCGAGTTAATTAAGTATTTGGAGTGCAGCGGACTTCTGAATGGTCGTCAATACAGATTTCGTGGCAGGCGGTCCACCGGAGACCTTGGACATCTGCGAATGAAGGGCATGGTGAGTCAATGGCGGTCGGATTGGATATCTCCAAGGCTTTCGACCGCGTCTGGCACGGGGCATTGCTGAGCAAACTTCAGTGCAACAAAGACACCGTATAGCGTTTGAAATAATAATGAAGAAGATCGTGTGATTCGAACTGACGCTATGACAGCTCGAAACACGAAAAAAATTTTACCTAAGCGTTACACATCAGGCTACTGACCGTGTTTAGAGTTTGATTTCCAAACTCGACTATATTCCACTGATGTGAATTATTTTTATTTATCGCTTGGTATACGGTTCTGATGTATTTTTCTTATTCGATTTTTCGTTCGGTGTTCTTCACTATTTTTGCTTGTGAATTGTCTATGTATCTGTTAGAATCGCTACAACAGTATAAAACATTCACAAAGAAAAGTGGATCATCGCTACCACAGCTGATGATGAATGGCCAGGTCCTCGAATCTGGGGAAAGTATGAAATTGCTCGGCATCACGATTTGTGGGAATGTATCATGGCATTAACACGAATCGAACATCGCCAGGTTAGCCTCTGAAGAACAGAGTTATCTTATTAGATCCAAGAAATGTCTTACTCCGGTCCAACTTCTTCTTCTGTATAAATCATAAATTAAACCCGGGCTAGTTAACACACCCGACAACCCCAACATAGTTAACACACCCAACTCCCAAGTAGAAAATAAGACTCATTGCTGCAATCGACACGTCATGAGACTAATTAAGTTGCAAAGGATGCAACTGATAAAACCTTCAACATTGAAGATAGAAGATTTGTGGCGTCTCTAACAGATACACACACAATACACAAGCAAATAGTGAAGAACACCGAACGAAAATCGAATAAGAAAATGCATCGAAGCCGTATACCATAACGATAACATAACAATTCACATCAGTGGAATATACTTGAGTTTAAAAATCGAATTCTAAGCACGGCCAGTAGCCTGATGTGTTACGCATTGGTTCAATTTTTGGTGATTCTAACTGTCATAGCGTCAGTTCGAATCACACGTTCTTCACTATCATTCCAAACGCTATAGATTCAATGCTGCACCCAACATGACTCATCTATCCGAACAATCACCAAAACAGAATTCCCAACAATCATCGAACACAGATAAGAGATCCCAGAAACAACAACAGACAACTGTAAGAATATAATTAACAGAATTGGCGAATCATCAGGCAGACTTCATCGAGTGACCCGATCCGGCACATTACCATCTTAAAGTCTCGTTGTAAATATAGGCTAAGGAATAATTATAAATAAAGTTAATTTTTTTTTGACTAAATAAGAACACATCTTAATTCGCTCGAATATTTCTCTCATGTTTGGAGCTCTGCTACAGAGTCGAGGGATCCGCCTGATCGGGGACTCGGCGCTGACGTCGGGACTGCATTCGCTATCACATCGAATGCGCGTAGCCGACCTCTGTCTGTTTTACATCTGTATTATCACGGGTACTGTTCGTCGGAGATTCGTGGCATTGTTCAGCGCAATTCGGTTTATATCCTCTCCACAAGACGATCCGACGGATCCCACCAGCTTGCGGTTCATCTCCCGACGCACAGTGGGACGAGTCTATGGCAAAAACGGCAAAACTAATATCTCTGGTTTTAGTAATTAAAATATGAATATTTTGCATTTAATCTCTTTTCACATTTGATATCTATGCAACGACCTAAAAAAAAGGTATCAACCTGCAAAAATGGCCTGTCCAGCTTCTTAAAAACAAAAAAGAGTTGAGCAGCGAACTTTATTTTTAAACTCAAAATTTATTTTCTAAGCTTGCGCATGTTTTTTCAAACTTTATTTAAAAATTTAAGTACGTTAACAATTTTATAGTTTAATAAACTTCAAAACATTAATATAAAAGAATTTTGTATAAGTATAATAAATTAATTTGAAATAACAAATATGTGCATATGTATGTTAATTATTAATGGCTATCGCTCACCGATGATGATGTTCCACCTATATCGGCCAAGTCTATTGGTAGCGTAAAACTTTCCGCACCACTTCGAAGTAGATAATGTTCAATATGTGGATCTATTTTAGGCATATATGAGCTTTTGAATCTTATATTTGAAATGAGAGGATCCGAAGTAATTAATAAGTGATTTATTTAAAAGCGATTGGAGGTTAACTTCAGCAATTGTTTCCGATGCAACAGCAATTTCGGGTAATAGATCAGATTTATATTTGTTCAATTTATAGTAACTGGGAAAACAGTCTTTGTGAAGGCCATTTACAACAGATCGTAGAAGAGCGTATTTTCTCTTAGACAAATCCAAATCTAAATACAATGCTAGCGTTTGTTGCAGAGTTAACGTCTTATTCGATTTTTGAGGAGACTTTGAAAACCGATTTGAATTGTTAGCAGCATAGCTTAGTTCCTCTGAACTATGCTGCGTAGCTAACTCATGAACCCGACGTTTTTTCGTGCGTTCACTGCATTCCTCAAATCTTTTTGACGGTCTACCTCTGCTCGTGCCTGGTGCATTTAATCTTTTTTTATTTCTCCAATGAGTTAAAATATTTGCTGGCAATGTCAAATTAAGGTTTAGCCAGCTTTCATTATTATTTTTATTATTATTTATTGGCCTGTAGGAACCCGGAAGTTCATGACCTCACCGACTCGGCTTCGCCATCCTTCCCTGTCCTGGGCACTCTCCTTCCACGCTTGACCATTCGATCCGATCTCCTCAAGGTCAAACCTAACATTGTCCTCCCATCTCTGTCGCGGCCGTCCTACCGGTCTCTTTCCCGTTGGTCTACCGTCAAGAATTCTATGCACGGTCCTATCGTTCCCCATTCGCGCCACGTGTCCGGCCCATCTTAATCTTCGCGACTTGATTACTCTCACTATTGTAGGTTTGCGATATAGTTCTTCCAATTCGTGGTTATGGAGTCTCCTCCATTGTCCTGCCTCCTCGTCATATTTACCTCCAAAGATGCCTCTCAAAACTTTATTCTCGAATAGACGGAATTTGTTTTCTTCCCGTTTTGTGAGAGCCCATGTTTCGCATCCATATGGAACAATTGGCATGATTATGGTTCTATAGACACGGAGCTTTATGTTACGTGATAGCAGTCTGGAATTCAGCAGTTTACTGACTGCGTGCCAACTCGCGTTGCCGGAATGCAGTCTCTTGTTAATTTCCTTCGACATTTCGTTACTGGCCGTCAGTATCGTTCCCAGATATTTAAATTCTTTAACTTTTTCAAAGATCTTACCTCTGACGTTTATATGTGTTCTCTGAGACCCACCTGCTCTCGCCGTAATCATGTATTTTGTTTTGTCTTCATTTATTTCTAGGCCCACCTCTTCTGCCGCTTGCATGATGATTTCACAGTTTTTACTAACAGTCTCTAGATTATCGCCCAGAACGGCGATGTCATCCGCATATGCGAGCACTTGTGTGACCCCGTTCAGGGATGATCCGGCCATGTTGTCGTCTTGTGCCTTTCTGATGACATACTCGAGCACAAGGTTAAAGAGACACGGTGATAGACCATCTCCCTGCTTTAGTCCGTCCCGGATTTCAAATGGTTCTGAGAGGTGGTTTTCTATTCTAACTCGCCCTTTGTTTTCGTTCATGCAAATTTGAATGAGCGCGGCATATTTTTTTGGGACTCCCAGCTCAACTAGAATATGGTAGAGTCTCTGCCTTGCGACTGAGTCGTAGGCTTTTTTGAAGTCAACGAACAGTTGGTGAACCGTCTCTCCGTATTCCCACTTCTTTTCCAGCAGTTGTCTTATTGTGAACATTTGGTCGCTTGTTGACCGGTTCCTACGGAATCCACATTGGTAGTCTCCCAGTATCTCTTCTGCGTAAGGTGTGATTCTCGCCAGAATGACATTTGTTAATATTTTGTATGCGGTTGGGAGCAATGATATTCCTCTGTAGTTTTCACAGTCACATCTGTCGCCTTTTTTGAAAATGGGGATGACTATTGAGGTTTTCCATTCTTCCGGAGTGACTTCCTTATCCCATATTGTTTGGATGAGCTGGTGGATCTTTCGAGCGGTTGCCTCTCCTCCATGCTTCACAAGCTCTGCCGGTATGCAGTCGACTCCGGGAGCCTTGTTGATTTTCAATCGATTTATTGCGTCTACAACTTCGTTGAGAGACGGCTCTGGGATCTGAGGCTCAGCTGTATGTACGCTTGGTACATTTATCTGTGGTTGATGGGTGCGTACATTAAGCAGGTTTTCAAAGTACTGCTTCCATCTTGTCACGACATTGTTTGTTTCTGTGACCAGACAGCCGTTTGCGTCTCGAATTATTTTGGCTCTTCCTCGGTAGCCATTTCTAATTGAATTTATGCCGACATACATACCCCTGATGTTCTTTGCCCTAGAACTTTCTAGGATTTTTTCGATCCTAGTCTTCTCCCATTCGCGTTTTTTGCGTTTGAAGAGCCTCATTGTCTCTCTCCGAATTGTCGCGTATCTTTCTGCGTTGACTTCATCATATCTTTCTAAGTGGATCACTCTGAGGCGTTTACGTTCTTCGATCTTCGCCCTGCACTCATCGTCAAACCAAGGTTTGGACTTAATTGTTTTCTTAAATCCTAATACCTTTTGGGCTGTTTGTTTGATTGTGTCTCTGATCGATGTCCATTTAGTGTTCACACTATTAGCTTCCTCTTCCTCACTGCTCACATTCTCTAGAATGCTAAATCTATTCGTTAGCTCGTCTTGATATTCAGCCCTTTTGCGTAGGTCTTTCAGTTTATCAGTGTCGAACTTTTTGCTTGTCTCCCGTGACTGCCCATGTGGGATTGCTGCGAGGCGACTCCTGATTTTGCCAATCACTAGAAGATGATCGGAGTCGCAATCTGCTCCTCTATATGCTCTTACGTCAAGGATATTCGAGCGGTGTCTTTTGTCTATGAGGAAGTGGTCTATTTGGTTACGCGTTACGCCGTCGGGTGATATCCATGTGGCTTTATGAATTTCCTTGTGCTTGAACATCGTGCTTTTTACTAACAGATCTTTTGACGCTGCGAACGTGATAATTCGAATTCCATTATCATTTGACACGTCGTGTAGGCTTTCTTTACCTATAGTTGGTTGGAAGATATCTTCCTTTCCAATTTTCGCATTGAGGTCCCCGAGGAGGATTTTAACATCGAATGATGAGATCCCATGAAATACATCCTCTAGGGTCTCGTAGAACGTGTCCTTCGTTTCTTCGTCCGCAGATTCCGTTGGGGCGTGTACGTTTATAAATACATAATTGTACCATCGGCCCTGTATTTTTAGCACAGACATTCGGTCATTAATGAATTGCACATTTTTTACATGGGGCGTAATCTTCTTGCTTATGATGAAGCCAGTTCCGAGGTTATGTGTATCGGTACCTCTACACACCAGTGTAAACCCGTTGGTTTCGATTACTTGATGTGGGAGTCGAACTTCCTGGAGCGCGACGATGTCCATTTTATATTGTTTCGCGTTTTCTACGACCGTCTGTATCGCGCCTGGTTTATATAACGTTCGAACATTTCACGTCCCGACGCGTATATCCCGCTTTTTCCGTTTTTCCCTACGTCTTCTTTTTGCCGAGTCGGTGTTTTCCTGATGATTTGTTCCCTTATGGTAGTGTTGGCTCATCACACCTACGCCTACCGGGTTTTTTGTGAGATTGTTTTTTGTGTATTGACCATTCATTTCATTGGATCACTCTGGGGTTTCAAATGGTCCGCCATATCAGAGCCCCTCTTTGATATGGTAAGGTCTGCTTACTGCTCTGATCCGACCCGGTATCAGAGAGGCGCCGTTATAATACAGCCGGTATACCCCTGGCTGCAAACCATCCAATGGGCACGGTGACGCGTAACACCCTGGATTAGGGGTGGTAGATCTTTGTGTGTTACTCCTCGCTAGCCTGTCTGACATGGGTGGCCCTACTGGAAGCGTATGCTTCCGTCAGCATAGCCTAAGCGATTCATCGTAGTTTAAGCCCCCGCACCACGTCAAGGTTTCTACCAAGCGGGGGAGCCAGCTTTCATTAACTTGCATAAATTTATTTCGCTTTCTTTGGCAATTTTCCCATTTTCTCTTTAATGTCAAACAAAAATACTTGGAAACTCTTTGAATTTCAGGTTCAATATTTTCATCTGACCCTTCTAGACCCAGTCATTCATTTAATTTTTCAGCAACAGCAATTATCTTCATTGGCTTCTCACTCTCAATCCATCTTTGGAAAAGGTCACCGTTTTTGATTGATGGAGTTAGGCCTACAAAAACGTCAAAAAATTGCAGAAGCGCAAATTTGCGCAAAATTTCGCTTACGTATATGATCAATAGACACATAGAACATCACAAAACATCAAAAATCTCAAAGACGCTTTTTGATGTTTTTTAAAAAATCTTAGCTAAACACAAAAATCACAAAATTTTAAATTTTCCAATTAGACTTGCACTTCAAACGTCACAATACATAAAAATACGAAACAAACAAATTTTTCTATATATTAAATATGATTTTCCATATCTTGATCACTATTATTTATCATGATGTAGTTTTTATTTATACGTATAATTAAAACTGGCAATAAATTTAATTTATATCCAAAAACACTTGTAATCCAAGATTGCGAGAAAAATGTACTTAGTCAAAGTTTACCGCTCTGTAACGTTTGTACCAAATCACAATTCCAAATGATTTCTTTGGATGTATAAAATATATATATTTATGATGCCTTTCCAATCACTAAAGGGTACCGCTAAAACTGTTGATTTTTTTATTTATTGCTATGGGTCGTCCCACTGTGCGACGGCGCGAACATCCCTGCATCAGAACTCGTTCCATAACAGAGTGGGGAAGCTGTGGAACTCTCTTTCCTCGCGAGTGTTTTTGGAGCTTTACAACCTCCAGCTGTTCAAGAGGAACTACAACCGTTTTTTGGTGGCGCTATAGGTTCACCTCTCCCGAGAGGTAATAAAAAAAATAAAAAAAAAACCAAGGGAATAAGTAAGAGCCTGTGTAACATAAGAAATCGATTCTTCGACGTTTTCAAGAACTTGGAATTTCAAGAATGACCTCTTTACAAGATTTGGCTTAACATCCTTACAAGATTGTGTTAACTCAAGAACTAAAGCCATTGATCATCAGCCCGGTTGGGCTCTAAAAACTTAATATTGAACTTAAAGTTTTGAAAAAAAGTCAGCTTTTCAGTTGGAGCTTATTTTCTGTTAAACGGCATTATAAACAAACAAAATTGTTGGTTTCGGTTCGAAAATAGTCTGGAAATTGTCATGAGAAGCCTTTGCATCCAGAAAAGTCACTTTTTGGTGTAGTTTATGACATGGTGGCACCATCGGACCTTACTTTTTTGGAATGCAATCATTTTTGAATGGCAGTTGCAACATGAAATCACTCTTGAAAGGCAGTTTTAAAGTTCAAGCATTCAAAACGATGCGCACCGAAACTACTATTCAATATGCTTTCCTTTTTTTCCATCCATACTCCATTGATATTTGAGTATGTCATAAAACCTTTTTGTGCACACGAATTGTTAAAAAAATTTGTATTGTTCTATTAAGTTGAAGAAGTGGTTTTCAGAGGTTTTTCTTTCCTTCTTCCTCTGTACCCTTCTGCACCCTTCGAAAGCAAAACCAAAAAATCACAAGAGAAGACACATGTGTAACCGTTCTTATTGTCATTACCATGACATTGCCGCAGACCACGCAGTCTTTATTACGAGTACGTTTGTGTATTTTGGTACTGGAACGCCGTATTGTGTCCTTAAAAGAGTGTTGTTTATTTTCTTATTAAAACAAACTCATTATCATTTTAATATACCCTTAAGCATACTGGATGGATAACTCAAATTTAATATAATCCCCCAGACAACCAAAGCTACACTCAGGGAGCCAACTTTTTCTCGTTGTTCGGCGACAAACTCTTATAAAACTTAATTCGACAAGATGTTCCTTTTTCTGGTCTTTTAATATCGTATGAAATATCCTACGTGATGAGTGGAGGAACTGAATGATACACCCTCCGGCCCAAGGAAATATGGGGAACCACTTGTTATGTAAGCATTTTTAATTACATTCTATTTGCTAGGTAGATACCTATACATACACCACAAGCTGTTGCTTGGTGAAAAAAATTAAAAACAAAAAAAAAAACACAAGGAACAGGTACAAAAAAGACTAGAGGGGATGCATGAAATTCAATTAACGCATTTAATTAATCCAAATTGTTTAAATAGGACAAAAAAGGAATCACACAAGCATCATGTAAGAATATGTATAGGGGAGAAAACATACAAATAAGACAACAGCGGTGAAGTGAATAAAAGGAATGCCCTAAAGAAAGGGAGCCTTCCATGTTGCTGACAAAATTAAAATGAGTAAAATTCAGTGTAATCTCGATAGCATAAGAGAAGGAAAATTCAGCCGCTAAGGCCCCCACACACCAAACAAACCATATATTCTATACTGAATATTCTTATAATAGATTACAAAGAAAAATAAAACCGCATACCAAGGCACCCACACACGAAACATTCCATATTAACTGAATATTCTTATAATAGATTACAACAAAATATAACGACACAAAGTATGCAATGAACAACCAAGAATGTGTTCTAGGAAAGTCAACTGTGGTATGAGAACAAAGCACCCGGAACCAACTGCTTGATTGATCTACTAGTCCTTATAATGAAAGTCCAACATTGGTAATTGTGTACCCGATCATTGCCACCAGTTGAGACTCATTTTTCAACATTTTTTATTTCCGTTTTCTTTCTTAAATTCTAAACTACAGGCTAGACAAAAAATGCTTAAATTCTAGCTTAATTATCTTATCTTACTGGTGGGGGAGTGGGCGCGAATATACAGGGCAAAGTCTCTGCTTTCCACCCGGTGAAGGCCAGGACGATCCTTGTCCCTGTTCAATCGAAGTTGACACCCCTGGATAGCTACTTTGGAACCCGCCAAGTAGTGAACCAATGCATGCAGCGACATCCTGAGAAAGGTTGGCGCAAGGCTAATAACCTTGCCCGGAAAAACAAATTATTATGGACAATTTAACAAGTCTCGGATGCGGACCGGAGAGACTTGCTAAATAAGGCCAAGGCCGGATCCCGGTTGTAGTGCCGATGATGATGATGATAACCTACTAGTCCTACGTAGACGCTCTAAGCTAAACTTTGTTACACCCCCCCCCCCCCCCCCCATAACACTCATCCTTTTGGGGGCCACCCCCCACCATTAACAGGATTCACCTTCATGTGAAGCCCCATATGTTGATTAATCCAAATCAACATATCCAATCCAATGAGTACCTGTAAAAGTGCATTAGATACAGAATGCGTATACGGGCAAATCATGAAATCCAGACACCACATCTGGGAAAAATCCATGACGGCACAAAGAAAATAATGTGCTACTCAAAACAAAGAACAATTCTATGGTGGCGAAGCAATAAGGTATACAAAATATCTTTGCCATCGTTGACCATGAATGAACACTTGTATAAATACAAGGTTCTAAGAATTGTATACACGCGTCCACACAATCAGATCTCGTAGATCGTAAACATTTTCAATGTTTATGATTATCAGGAAATGTACTACAAAGCATACCTCATGTGTATCAAAAAAGATCTAGTGTGAGTAAACAATGGATGTATCTTTCGGTCTACAGGACCGAAAGATAGATAAGGGTGTGTGTGTATGCACGTCGTCCGGTTTTGGAGATTCTATCGGAGAGTCTGATACCAATCGTTGTCCAAAACGGACATCAAATATAAAGCCCGCCGCGCTTTAAGAACATTTTAAAAAGAGCCTAAGTCAAACCATCGTCCAAAACGGAGATCAAATATAAAACCCTTCGCGTTGTATATGAAATGCATTTGAAGATACGGATTTCATTATGTTATCATTCCAGGGAATTGCTCAACCCACAGTATGAACTTAAGGTTCGTACTATGATGCATCATTTGGGGAAAAGGAATTAGATTGAGGCTAATTAGGAATTGGGTGTGGGTGGTGTGGTAAATTTGATAGATTTATTGTCTTTACTGTCGTTCGTATTGTACCTTCCAAGGTACTGCTTCACGAAACTGACTCCGCATATCAATTCACAGTCAAATCAGTGCACAACTATATGACCCGCGGTTAACCAGTAACAAGGAGGAAGTAAAGCGCACTGTCTAAAATTAAACAAAAGCTCTTTATTGTTCTTAGTTGTATCAAAAAAACGTATACACAACTTAAACCAAACGACTAATTGTTATTCCGATAAGCCGTTAACAAATGGTGTTGACGCTTCTTGTCTTTATATACATCGGAGCACGGAACATTTACAATATTATTTTGAACTTAATTATTTGTTCTTTGAAAAATTGCATAAGACGGAACTAATTGTGTTGACCCTTCTTTACTTTAAACTATACATTTGAGCACGGAATATTTTGAACTTAATATTTACAATGTTATTTTTTAACTTAATTATTTGTTCTTTGAAAAATTACTTAAGCCGGTAGCAAATTGTGTTGACACTTCTTTACTTTAAACTAACGCATAGAACATGATGGCACGACCGTACGATTTAGCTACTAAAATTCGACTCTGTTTTTCGTTTAATTAACGTGGAGGCCCCGACTTGCCTCCACGGAATCCAGAACGAGATTACTATTGCCACCGAAGCGACAGAATTACCAAAATTTCCATCCATCGATCAAATCTACAAGGTTGCAGCTGATGCAAATCTCTCTACATAGGGGTTGAAATGTTTGCACGATCAGCGACTGCGTAAAGCATTTATGCTGATCGTGCACGTGTTGGTGGCATCTCCACGTAGTCGAATTCTCGATGTTAATTTTTCCATTTTGAGAACTCGACTTGCTTAGGCGATCAGCCATATACCTTCATGTATTTGTCGGTCGGATGAACGATCGATGTAGGAATGGATGCAAAAGGAAAAGCTAAAACATTTCCTGCATGTGTGCGGCTGGCGCGTAGAGGTATATCTCATTGATATAGTTCGGGCAATGTTGGTTGCTAGGTGATGCAACCAAATTGCCTTTATGTGTGTAAGATACCTGTTGCATGATGGAACTCGAACCGAGACATGTTCAATGGATTGGTTCGGTTCATGTTGGTTGCATGGTGATTTTACAGCGTTTTAAGGCTTTATTGTACAACTATATACAGGTAGGTACTTGCTTTCCAGGTTTGTATGCCCTAGGTGTGAGTTTTACATGGGGTAATGGGAAGATGATTGGTGGCGTTCAAGAGAAGCGCCACAGTGGTGATTTAGCATCACTACACAGGAAAATAATTTGGGCCGGAGTAAAATATTTCTTGGCTCTAAAAAGATAGCTCAGCTTTCCTGAGGCGGATCTGGCGATGTTCGACACGTATTTATGCCACGATACATTCCCACACACCGTGACGCCGAGGAATTTAAAGTTTTCCCCAGATTCGACCCCCTGGCCATTCATCATCAGTTGTGGAACAGATGATGCACTTTTCTTTGTGAATGTTGTATACGGTGCCTTCGTTGCATTGAAGTCGACGAGGTTGGCATTTCCCCACTGCAGGACCTTATCCATATCCTGATTCAGAGAGTGAATCTGTCTACATCTCATCTGGTGCGATGTAAATGCACCAGTCGGCCGATCACTCGAGAAAGAGTTAACAAGCGTAAAATCATCCACAAAAATGAACACTTTGTCATCCGTTGACTCCAGCAAATCATTTATGTGCAGCAAAAGCAAGGTTGGAGCCATAATATATCCTTGAGCCACCCAAGAATTAAAAGGATACAGAAGACTCGCCGTTCACAACAACACGAATCGATCGATTTTCGAGGTAGCTCTTCGTCCAGTTGCAAAGCTGCTGGGAAGTCGATATGAACGAAGTTTGCTCAGTAATGCCCCGCGCCAGACACGGTCAAAAGCCTTGGAGATATCCAATGCGACCGCCATTGACTCACAATGTCTCTCAATCGTAGATGTCCATATATCGGTTATAAGGGTCAAAAGGTCTTTCATGGACCGCCTGCCACGGAGTCCGTATTGACGATGTTTCAGAAGTCCGGTCCACTCTAAATACTTAATTAACTCGGCATTGATGACATTTTCAATCACCTTAGATAACATAGACAGTAATGCTATCGGCCGATATTTTTTTGTGGGAGACACTTTTCCCCCTTCTTTGGGATTGTCTGAACTCGAACTACCTTCTAGTAGGTAGGAAATCTCCTCCGTGCATAAGAAGAGCCTATCAAAAACCGTCGGCAGTTTTGAGGCACAGTTCTCAAAGACTACTGTTGGTATTCCGTCCGGGCCGGTTGCCCTCCTACAGCCCAGTTCACGTAGAATGCGTTGAATAATACGCGGGCGGAACCTGACATCCCGCATCGAAGACCGTACCGGCACGATCACAGATGGCTCAAAGGTACCGGCATCGAGGTTTAAATTTGCGAACACATTAGCTTTATCCTTTGAATTTGTGACAAACATCCCGCTGTCCGTCATTAACGGAGGAAAAGAGGAGGAAGCGAAGTTACTGCTTATAGCCCTTGCCATTGACTAGAAGGGACGGGAACCAATCGGGCAGTCAAGGAGTTTATTGGTCACTCTGTCGTTGTGAACTTTCTTTGCGGTATCAATCGACTGGTTGCACGCGTTTCTGTTTTAACAAAATTCGTTCTTTTAACATCGGTGGGATTGGGGCACCATTGTTTAAAACCCTCTAATTTTTGCCGATGTAATCTGCTCGCATTTATTGTTAAACCAAGGTTTATCAGATGAATTTCGTTTGATGGAATGCGGAGTATACATCTCCATCCCTAGCAAAATAATCTCCGTAACTGACTCCGCGCATGCGTTAACATCAGAGTCTTCAAAGCACACCTCCGACCACGGAAAGGACACCAAGAAATCTCGCAAATTGTCCCGGTTAGCAGCCCCATATCTCCATACATGGCGAAGCTGCCTAGGTCGGTAATTCGTTTGAGATGCAAGTGGTTGCGCGACCGATACCAAGTAGTGATCTGAGTTTCCCAGTGGCGCAGCAACGTCCACGGTATAAGTGCTCGGCTCGGATGTCAAAAACAGATCCAGGGTGTTCGCAGAATCACCTCGGGTATATGGCACTCGCGTAGACTGCTCCACGAGTTGAGAAAAATTGCGGCTAACAGCGAACCTTTGCGCTAGCCTCTGTTAGAATGTACCAACCAGCCGGAATTGTGCACATTAAAATCGCCAAGGACGGCAATTTCAGAAGCCAGGTGGTTGATCTGTATCCAGTCGACAGTAAGTGAAGGATGTTCGAAAAATTTCGTTGGTCGATTGTCATTCGGGGAGCGGTAAAGACCACGAAGAAATTTAACATAGTTCCTGAACACGACCCTTAACAACATGGTGTCCAAGTAATTGGGTTCTAGCGCCCCCATCCTTTGGCAAACCAAATCGGACGACGTGAAGACGCAGACTGGACCCTTAAAACGGAATCTCGAATGTAAGTCATATCCTGAGCAACGAAGATATGAACAATCAGTTAACGAATCGACCTGGGTCTCGGTTGGGTCGGGGATATCAGATTTCGCTATTTGCATATATTGGTGGACGGCGTTTATATTCGTATTGGTGAAACCGATGTCCCTGATGTTACAAAATGCCATTATCAGTCGAACGTCGACAGAGCCCGGAGAATTGGCCCGATTACAAGATGACGAAATTCTTAAAGTTCGGTTATTTATCATCATATCTGCATGATGTCCCCCTGATATAGTCCCCCCCGGAGATCCAAATGGTAAATAGTTTACCTCCGGAAATCTTTATCTTAAAAGGTACCATCATGACTTATCTCCGTGTCAGTCCGTGCCATCAGCCACACATCCGAAACATAGTAGAAAATTTCTCCCGACGATATTGTGGGGAACGATAGTGTTGTGCCAGACATGGGCACGCGGTTCCCCTCTTCCTCCATCATTCACTAATGAAGTTCGGCCGAATATCGCAGCAGGTGCAAACACCAAGTTAATTGTTCACCGGAAGTTAATTACCATTGCACCAAAAGAAAACGTTCACCAAGAAAAGGAAAGTACAATAAAAACACTAAATGAGGGGTTGTTGATGATTTTTAATCTCTGTCCAATTGGTTTTTATTTTAATATATGTTATCTAAATTTAATTTGGAGTACACAATTTTTGTTTAAGCAATCTCTTAACTAATATTAAGGTTCATTCTTGAGCAACGAAGATATGTCCAATCAGTTAACGAATCGACCTGGGTCTCGGTTGGGTCGAGGATATCAGATTTCGCTATTTGCATATATTGGTGGACGGCGTTTATATTCGTATTGGTGAAACCGATGTCCCTGATGTTACAAAATGCCATTATCAGTCGAACGTCGACAGAGCCTATTAACTAATATTAAGGTTCATTATGCCCGAGTTCAGGCTTTACAAATAAATGAAGGGAAAAGGTTTCCTTTCACACGACAGATGTATCGGATTAAACTAGCACCTGTTACCGCAATTGGTATCCGGTATAAATGTTACTTATTGGAAAAAGGTTTCCTTTCACACGACGCACTGAAAAATGTCCGAGTTAAAAATTGGAGCACACTGTTAATTTCGGTGGGAGTTAATTCGCGACTGTGACGTAAACGCATTTCCGCAGCTTTACGGAGAGCGGGAGACACACGATCGGCGCGATCGGCTGGTGTAATTGGACTGCCCGAGGAACGGAAGAGAGAGAGAGAGAACATTTTTCTCTTAAGGGTGTGGCCACCAAGGAAATGCGATCTTTTGGTGCAGTGGTGTGTATGTGTGTTCGTACGCATCACCGTGTTTATCGATGCATTTCAGCAAGGATAAACAAAACCTACAGCGAGGGAAAAAGAACAAAGGAGAAGCGACCTAATGCATCGGTCTGTGATTAGAGTCAGCTAAATAAATAAGCTGGAACTCATTAAATGAGAAATGCATTTGGGATACCACAAACGATGTGGATTGTTTATGGTATCGCCAGAAAGCCTTTGAAGGACAGCGTTCTTTTGTTTGCACATGGTGCGAGTAAGGGTCTAAACGTCTATTGCGCTAATTACATGCAGCTGCGTTGGACTTTTTATCGTTGGGTAAAAGGTTCGGCAGGCGATGTGTATATAGGTAGTTTTTATTGTACACATGTTGAAGCTGGGATTAGCCAACTCAAGAGTAAGATTCCCTGATTATGCGGTTGTATTATATGTGAACCGAT
This sequence comes from Microdon myrmicae, assembly GCA_963931805.1. Classification (NCBI taxonomy): domain Eukaryota; kingdom Metazoa; phylum Arthropoda; class Insecta; order Diptera; family Syrphidae; genus Microdon; species Microdon myrmicae. Next base: position 122,901,126 of record OZ007500.1, on the reverse strand, counting down.
GTATTTTCTTTCAGGGAATTTATGATAAGTTTGGAGAGAACTCTTATAGGGGATTTTAAATGTGAAGTTATGCATGCAGGTAAGAATTATCTTCTAGGGGCTTTTAGCTAAATAAACTTGATCAAACTGATGCGTGAAGCATTTGCGGGTGCTTAATGCGATTGCATTAGCAGAAACTTAAGAAATTTGGGTAGCAGTTATGGGGTAAGTAGTAGTGGGGCTCGGCGGAACCGCCACAATATCGCGAAACGTACAGCGTGATGGAATGGTATTTCGCCTTGGGATAACTACCACCTAAACCAACCTTTTCTGGAACTGGTCCCAGAGCCAAGCTCCGAAAGATGGCCAGGGATTTCTCTCGTCCATTTCAGGCCAACGCCACACGCCTATAGTTTGATGGGGTGGTATTTCACTGGGCAACAAGTGTTAAAAATATTTTTAATAACAATTGTATTTTTGTTCCTCTTTCCTTTCGCCAAACTTACCCCTTGTCTTCTTTTGTTGCGTCGTTTTTCTTGTTTTGAATGAAATATTTCTTTCTGTAGTTCAGGGAAATTAGATGTACATTTTGTTTTCCGTTTACACTTTTCATAATATCATTTATGAATATGCAAATTATATATGTGTTATTTTATTTTCCGTTTAAACACGTGGAACAACCAACAAAAATTTTCCTACACAACATTAATTTTCACTACCGCACGCCACACGCATACAATTAAAAAAAAAAACCAATTTTAATATTTTTTTCTTTGGCGCCACGACCACACGCTTTCAACGCACGTTTAACAAGAAGGCATCTCGTGTCCTTCGTTTTCATATCCTTTTGTGTTCCGCTTCCACGATTGTTATTTCTAGGAAGCGGAATTGGCTACTAGGGGGCTGGGCTATGGACGGTAGAGAGACTATGGCTAATAGAGAGAAATTGGCTATGTACAATAGGATTGAGGTTTTTAAATAGGGGTGATTTGGGGGGAAGGGGAGGATATGCACGTGAAGACACGAGATGTTAATTATTCATCGAGGGGGTGATAATTAAATGAACTTAATTATATAACACAGGGCGTTGGGGTCCCACCTACCACTCGGGCTTTAGGCGCCTCTTCCGACTAACCGGCCTAGTTGTTAGTATATTCTAACGCCCTACTCACAAGGCGAATAGGTAATATGTGATATTAATTGCAAAATATGAGTAACACACCATCTGAGCAAATGTGGAAATTAAAACAAGAAGTCAAATAGCCAGAATCTACATAAAAACCTCAAATTTATTCCGAGTGACGCGACTTTGTAATATTATCCATCCGGAACAATGGCACAGACTCGTGAGTTCAATTGGAGTTCGAACAGTCACACAGGTTAAGTTGCTTTCACTTCCTCAGGCCAAATCCCGATCAGTTAAAGCAAGTTGGGAATTAAGAAAAAAATTATTTCAGCTTTATATAAGTTTCCGATCTGTGATAAAATTAAAAAAACAAACTGTGGGGTTTCTCTATATTACATGGAGAACCAACCCGTAATTCCATACCTTATTTCGACCGCTTTCAGCGCGTCATTTCTACCCATTCCCCTTATATGCTATTCATCTGAAATAACATGTTTTCCCCAAGAACGCATAGCTAAACTCATTATCCTATGCAGATAATGTATAATTGAGTTTAGCTACCATTTCCGCCATACGGCAATACCATTACTCTAACCATGAGATTTCCACCGGAAATTCCATTCGTATTGGTTAGCAACAACCAAGTCGAATCAAACGACGCGGTTGCATCATCATCCATTGGCTTGATTAATTACCAACATTCCTTAGCGTTTTTCCCACGGTACCATTTCCCTAGCCGATGTAGCGTCCTAACGATTTTCATCAGATCATCCATTCGCTTGGGATCAATGATCTCTTTTTGCAGGTGAATAGCACCAGCTAAATTTTCCTCTCCTCCACAATTCTGTCTTTCCATAGTTCGATGACCTATGAGAGCACCACAATCACCACACTGGAACAGTCGCAGACGCGGCATTAATACACACACACCAAGCCAGATTAACCCTGGGTTATTGTGCTTTCCTTTTAATTTCTTCACCCTTTCTACGCCCATCGACGTCGAACGAATACACAAGTACTTTTCTACCTCGATGAGCGGGGGGAATTGAAGAATGCACATGAGAGCACGATTACCATTGGCGGATCGGTGTGTAAAGCATAAATCCCAATTTCCATCCCTAATTCCAATCAGTCACTATTGAATGATCACCGCGGTCAGGTCACGCCGTAGCGCGAAATTTTAATTTTAATTGTTCTCCATAAATCAGTCGCTTAAGTCAAATTTTTTCCCCCCGAGGTGTACGTACAGCAAAGTCGAGTCGCTACTGTTGTGTTGTTCTGTTTTTATATATATTTGTTGTTCTGTTTCATATATACATAAGGAGAAAAGTGCTGTAAGTCCTAGTAAGAGTGAAATTTTCAAGGCATACGTTGTTTCCGTACTTAATTGAAGCAGAATGTGAGATAGAATCTGCATGATAAGAAAACTAATATATACAAGAAAAACTCATGTACTAAAGAAGATGCAGGCTAAGTTCTTTTGTAAATAAATGTGGATAGTTATAAAATAAATAAAAAAACGGATTAACATCAATCAACACCAGTGCATTTTGATTTATTCTTTTTGAAGAACTATTTTCGACGACGGAACAATCGATGAGTACAGTTGGGGAGTTAAGTGAATCTAGTGCCCATGTACGGCATCCTAACTTATGTTGAGGTATCACCAGAAAAATGGTAAAGGAGGGATGGCTTACCTTTTGGGGTGAACGTCTTCTGGACCTCGGATTTAGTCCTTGGGCGGGGGGGGGGGGGGGGGGGGGTCCTTTGGCGCTTGGGCGGTCCTCGGAATGTTTTTGGCAATGGAAAAGTTCACTTTCTGAGACGCGCACTGAATTATAATAACATGTCCGATTAAGCCACTGTTCATTCAAGTGAAGTCCTCGTTAGGCGGTTTTCATACTAAAACAATCTCCTTCATATATCAACAGGTTCGTATATTCACTGCCTGTGCGCAAACTGTCATTCACCCAGCACTGCGATCTTTTGTCTGATATGAAAAATGCTATTTATGTGAACACTAAATGATAAACCGGTCATGAGTTTTGTAATCAACAATTACCACATTTATTATTCGTGAATTTGCCTTTTATATTCAATAAACATATTCATTAGTTGTAGTTATAATACGTATAGTGATTTCACATCGATAAGAGTCAATTGGCGCCCGACGCATGTTTGGGTTTTACTTATTTTAATTATTAATTTAAGTCGGCCAGCGGTTCGGCCCCTGGTGATCTACTAATCACGAAATTGAAATCTACTGCCCATTTATAATTTTCTTAGTTGAGAATTGTCAACTATTTTATTGTCAAAATTCCCAGAAGCACACATAAGACTTTGTGCGTTTCAATTTGAGTTGTGTTCTGGGAATTTGTTAGAGGTTTGGTTGGATTGGTTCTGGGAAGGGGAATCATGAAATGCGTTTTGAATTAAGCATTTCATGATGTCAACGTTTTGGGAATTGAGTCAATGTACGACGAATTAACTTTTGGTTAAATTCGTTGTTCATGTAACTCAATATGGAATTTAGATGTAAGGTAATAGGAAATTTAGGATTTGGATTATGATTTGATAATATTGGGGATTTGGATGGGAGTAGCGATTTAGGATCGCTACACTTAAACCCCCACAAAACCATTTCAATTAGTTGCTTAAAAATTAAAAATTTTGTTTAGATGACAATTGAGACAAGAAAAAGTTGATTTTTTCTTTTTTATGGTATATATCACAATATTACGATTAATTATAATATTCTGTCCAGTTGTAATATTTCGAAGAATGACAATGTTCAAACAGTTCCAATCTTGAGATTCACCACCAGACTAAAGGTTCTTTCCGGTTTTACCCCATATTCTCACCTCGTAACCAACACCTTTCCATGACCGCAATGCAAAGTTTCATGACTAAGTTGAAATGCAATGTCCTCATTAATATTAACGCAAATATCGAATCACTTTGCATTTCAACGTACATGATGAAGCAAAGAGTTTCAACGAGTTTTGGTAATAATTAATCAGTTTGCATTTCCGCATTTGTAATTCAATACAATGTCGTTGGCTGTATATCACCGTTCCTGAGGTCATTTTTACCCAGGATACTATTTATACTTTGCGCCTAATAAGCGAAAAGACGGTAATTGCCATTGTCAATTGCTTGGTTGTTTTTCAAAATATTCTCTCTTATAAACTGTACAATTCTGCATGCATGGAATTATTTAACAGAACAATGTTTGCATTAAGCTTGAGACAGCTCCCAAAATGGTTTTTATATGCATGCACGGCGTTTTCTGTAGGAGAAAATCCTTTTCCATGCAAGTTATTCTTAACGTTTGAAGTTATTAGGTGTCAAATCAGGACTGCACGTCGGATGACCCATTAATTTGATTTTTTGAGTACTTAAATACTTGATTACTAGATCAGGTCTGTGAGAGTTCATATTGTATTGATGAAGAAAGATTCCAAGGCATTTGTTCATACATTTTTTTAATTCACCGAAGACTTCCAAAAAACAAATGTTTGTGTTCCACTCAGAACTGTCCCTTCTACGTTCCTACAAAGGCACTGTTGCCACATGACCAGTTTTTCCGAAGAAATAGGCGAACACTTGTTTCGAAGCGACTCGTGCGCCAAAAACTTTTGTTGGATTTGGTTCATCTTAAAACACTCATGCATTCGACATCTGTGTACTTTTCAAACGCGTTAACTCTTTTTATTAAATATTCAGGTTCAATGTTGTTTATATCTTGAATAGAAAAGTCATTAATTAATTCGTTTGATAGTTTAAATCATTTTACACTGCAATTCGTATGAATATGTAACCATAAAATCTGACTACTGAGAAATAAAGAGAACACAGGAAAGAGGAATTTAAGCCTGTACTTGTAGTTATTTTCTCATAAGTGGCTTAATTTTTCAGAATGGGCGTGCGATTACACAAGAGTGCACTTTCATTGCATCCATATATCTAAGAAAAAAAATAGTCACCCGTTTCTACAAACGTCTTCTTTCCAGTCTACTACAACATTACATTGAATTCATTATGATTCCACGTGCGAAGACGGTTCATATACACGTATGGTGCACATCCAAGGTTAGGTTTTACATAAGATTCAAGAGATTTAATAGTTTCTATACCCACTTTGTGTCGTGGCCAACTGATTGACAATTTGGTATCAATTGACCACTCGCAACAACAGCGGCTACCGAAAGTAATTTATCTTTAGTTTGTACAGCGATTTATTCAACTAACCCGCTGGCTAAGGATTAAGTCATTTTCTACGGATTTACGTACACTCACAATGGCCAGACGTCGCACAGGGTACGGAAATCTCTTTAAGCTGATTAATTTTCCGGAAATGAAAATATCCTCAAGCTGTTATTACAACAAAAACCAATAGTAATGCACTTGCCGTATTAGACTGGTTGTCTTGTATCCTCAGCGGTAGTAGACACATAACACCACTAAAGCTAAAACTATATCCGAAGACAGTAACAACAACATCCCATAAATCTAATTTTTAAGCAGCAAACCGCAGTTGGTGTCATACTTTCTCTCCTCGTCTACCCCGTCGTTCCTTCCAGTTGGGTCTGTTAAAATGTTACACGAAAATTATGTTTTCTGTATTACTCCGCCACAATACACTAGTTCTAGTCCTTAATCCACCAAAACCAGGGCACGAGGCGAACAAACATTGCAACCCCACCACACACAGGAGCACAACAGGCGAATACCGTGCCATAATATTAGCGTTACTAGTGTTGCTTTGAGAGATGAAAAATTACATGCAATAAATTTTCAGGACATAAACAAAATAAATAATTGAGTTCGAAGAAAAGGAAGCGGAGTAGAAGTATTCCCCCAAAGCCGCCAAATGGGTGTTCACACCATAGCGGGGCGGGTGGGCAGGCACAAACAAAAAAAAAACCGAAATGAACGCATAACGAATGTTAAAGTTATGCATTTAATATGCACAGCAGCCAAAGCCATTAATCACTGCGACTAGGATAAGCAGTGAAGTCGTCATCATCATCTTACAGGAAGTGTAGCGAATAAGTGTGGGAAGAAGTGTTGCTTGTCGCTAATGGCGGGAAGTATAAGAGGTACTAGAGAACGCGTATCGCAGTCCAGATTCGCACGCCGTAAAACGTGATGGTACAATGTAACACACTTTAAGGAGGATATTTTCCTTCATCAGGAAGTTACTTAACTCACTGATAAGAGTGTCACCCAGACCGGTGTGCAAAGCGTCTGCCCACCGCTGATCATAAAAACACCTGCACCAATATTCTTTTTAGAAGTATCTCCGGTTAAAGTTCACACTGAACGTTACGAAATAGATTTATTTTGAGAGACTTTTTATGGGTATATTAGGTCCTTAAACAAGTTCTCGCAGATATTTCGTCGTACAAAGCAGGTCTCTGAAAGTATTATACATCTCTACGAATATAAAAAAAATCAATATCATACACACCACATCAATTTAACACTTCCGTGACGTTTTTTTTCTTTTTTTCATGCCTGAATTTTGCCGTTAACCCCTTCTTGCCCGGATTAATTGGGGTGTTGCTAAAATTTTTTTAAAGATATAGAGTTGTTAGTCTGGACCTTAGTATGAACTGATATCAATTTCAAAGTCCTATGTATCCTGGTTTAGCCGTTATGAAATGTTGCGTATAGACAAAATTGGACAATAGTGAAAACATTTTAAAACACACATATTTAAATTTCTGTTTTTATTAATTTTTAATTCAAATTAAGTGTGATACTACTTTGAGCGGGGATACCCAGTGCCTGCATCTGCCTTTCGATTGTAGTGCTCCAAAAAGCCCTACTACCTTTTTCCCCCATTCCTACATCCAAATCCCAGCAATAATACGCAAAAACGTAAAATCCTATCAAAACCCACAAAAACCCAAACATGAACCAAAATTCGCAATAAACGAATCAAACATTCGTTATTGCCTAACATTTGCCCCCACGGCATTATTAACCCAAAAATCCAAATTAAAATTAAAAGTTACAATAAACGAATCTAATATTCGTTTATTGTTCTACATTTGGTCCACAGCATCACCCAAATCCAAAATTCAGAGATCGTTATCTCTATCCCAAAATTTTCCATTGAGGAAAACAAACAAAAACCAAAAGCAGATACATTCCCACATCTGCGCAATAGTTTCGTAAGAATTCAAGAAATTCTTATCTTATGTAAACACAACATCTCACTCGAAATATCGAGATTGTTGTACGAAAATGTGTATCTTTGGGATACAATTTTCGATTTGTTTTCCTTTATATTAATTATTTAATTAAGTGATCTCCGGGCCGCATACTTCTATTCAACGAACGTCATTCATACAGGTCACCATTCATTTCACAGTGAGAGCTGAGAGAAGACACATCCTGGACAGTGAGGTGATAGAAGACACATACAATTTAAAGTTTATTCAAAACAAAATAAATTAATAAAAAAATTAAAATTTAAATTTAAATTAAAAAAAAAAAAAAGTTTGGAGACAAAAAAAAAAAGTTTGGAAAAAAAAACCGTGGAAAAAAAAATATATATATATTTTTCTTAGTGAACAGGAAACAACTTTATGTTCGTTTATTTTTAAGTTAACCTATATTTTCAAATTTATATTTGTTTTAATTTAGAAGCATTTTTTTTAGGTCTGCTTGTTTCCCTTCTTGGTTTTTGTTTGTTCCTCTTCTCTTTTGCTTGCGCCCCACGCGTTTCTTGTTTCTTTTTTGTGCTCGATGTTTACAAAATCGAAATAGATGGACACCTACTCTTCTCGTGGTGTGGGCCATCAGCCCGATCAGGGCATGATGGCTCTCATAAAGAGATTAAGGGAGGACCTCGAGGCTCTCAAGACAGAGAACGCTGTCTTGAGAGATAAATTGTCGCGACTGGAAGCCGCACCACCCGCATCCCCGTCCAGTGCCAGTTCGGAGGCTTCTGATTCGGAATCGGAGCTCGAGCCCGAGTTGGAAGGTCTCACTGAGAGTTCCGACGAATCAATGGACGACGGTGACTCACGTACCCCCACCCCAAACTCGTCTAGAGCCCCTAACGGGAAAACACCGCTTCCAATAATAAACTGCGAAGGAGGACCCTCCAATAAGCGTGTGGGCACCGGCCAACGCCGCACCCCAATCTGTTGTCGAACCCCGCGATACCTCCAACTCATGTGAGGGTCGTACCTCCGCAGGAGCCTTGCCCACCACGGCCAACTCCATTAATTAACCCAAAACCAAAGGCTGCTTGTGTTCCCAACACTGTTCAGCCAGAGGTCGCGGAACGCCCACCTGTTTCTAAGAAGGAACAGCAATCCGCGGTCTTTGCACGAGACCTCAATTTAAAAAATTTCGTCGGTGACATGAACCGGCTAGGGATTTCTAATTTCAAGGCAAAGACCTTAAGCCCATCCCTAAATAAAATCATAGCCTACGATAGGGAAACCTATCGCACGGTTAACGACAACCTCAAGGCCAAGGAGGTGAATTATTACACCTTCACTCCGGCCGACGAAAAGTCGAGGACAATCCTCTTAAAACGAGTCGCTGCCTCTTGGGAAAAAGACGACATCGTAACTGCTCTTGAGGCAACATTTCCTAACGTCAAATTCATTGACGTCAAAAAATGCTCTTGGGGTCAGCAGGCAAGGAATACAAAAACTCTTTCAACTCCTCCCCCTCAAAAACATATTCAAGTCCCTAAGCGAGCCCCGGTAAAAGCCAACACGACGCCTCCAGCGGTGGTGCAAAAGCTTCCGAGGGGGCAATCGTCAATGCTCGAGAAACTACTTAGTTTCTCCCGCTTAATTGAGGATATCCGACCCCGATATGAGAAACTATCAACCGAGGCAGAGAGGGAGGCCCTCCTTTTCACTGCATATGCAAGACATACCCTCCACAATGGATTCCAAAATTAAAGTTATCCTCTTAAATGTCAACTCCCTTGTTTCGCATTCCAAGCGTATGATAGTCTCTGACTTCATAAAGGAAAACCGGGCGGACGTGGTACTTGTAACCGAAACTAGGTTGCATCCATGTCACCGTCCCGTATTCCCAAACTTCTCCATGATTCGAAGAGATCGAACCCTCACTGGCGGTCCCACCATCAACGGAGGTGGCACTTGTATACTGGTTAATAGCGGACTTCGCCATGAAGCTATTGACCTCCCACACCTAGAGTCCATAGAGGTATCTGGAGTTGAACTGCATCTGGCTAGTAATGGTAGAGTGAATATATACTCCGTATACCACTCGCATAAAACCAATAATGGCCCCATTAATCCCGAAGATATCGGCAAATTAATACGAACCTCGGGGCATACACCCTTCATTATAGGCGGCGATTTTAACTCCAGACATCCCCACTGGAACAACTCTGTCTCCTGCCCAAATGGCACAAAACTGTACCAATGGTACACCGCAAACATGTATGCCCTCAACTTCGAAATAGTCGCACCTACGGTTGGTACTCGAGGTAACTCAATTCTGGACATATTTATTGTGTCCAAAGACTTACTTCCACAAATCACTCCTCCTCAGGTTTCAGCGGGTGTATCTGACCACAACGCTGTGACCACATTCATTCGCGGCTATTGAGCATCCCGGGCTCATATAAGATACATACCCGATTATGGGCGGACAAATTGGGACAACTTCAATATTACATTGAAAGATAAACTCCACCATTTCTCTCTTCCCACTGACAGGAACCTAACGACGGTTGAGATAAACAACGTTTCAAAACAACTTCACGAGATTCTAGTTGAAACTTCGGAGACTTATGTCCCGAAGTATAAACTTGAAAAAACCTATCAGATTCCCCATGACGACATCACTCTTCGTCTCATCCGGGAGCGTAAAAAGCTCTACAGAATGAGATATCGTCACCGCTTTACTCAAAGGGAGCCATTATTGCGATCCATTATTCACAATATTGGTACACTGATAAAACAGAGAATCCAAAACAATCGTACCCGACAATTGGAAGACAAGCTGAAGGGTATTCAGATGGACCAGAACGTTTATAAGAATGTTAAAAAGATATGTGGCACTTCCCGCATCACTGGGCCAATTATGCACGATGGTGTTGTTGTCAATAACGACACCAATAAAGCAAATATCATCGGAGAGACCTTCGAAAACAATCACAAACTCACTCTCCAAGAGTGCGACCCGGAAACTAATGCAATCGTTAGTTCAGAGGTCCACAGTAAGTTGGATGACTTCAACGAGCCAATTGTTGTCTTTAACCCAACTAACAGTGCATACTTCGATGACACACGTGATAATGGTCACGGTTTCGTCACACCAAATACCCTACAGAGTCTGGTTAAATCTCGACACCCTAAGAAGTCACCTGGTGTCGACAACATGTCATACCACTCGTTGCGAAGGCTTTCTGCCTTATTCTTTATAAAGCTCTCCATTCTGTTCAACCATGCTTACAACGTGGGGTACTTTCCCCAAGCTTGGAGGCACGCTATTATTTGTCCAATAGCAAAAGTTGGGAAACCAACGTATCACCCCTCAAGCTTTCGCCCTATCTCGCTTCTCACTTGAATTAGCAAAATATATGAAAAAATCATATACGAGAAGCTAAATAACTTTGTCAGTGCCAGGCACCTAATACCTGATTTCCAATTCGGATTTCGAAGAGCGCACAGCACCACTATGGCTCTCAATTTATTTCAAAACCACGTCTGCGTGCGGCTCTTTAATAAGGAACCCACCGTTGCGGTGAGCCTGGACATTGAAAAAGCTTTTGATACGACTTGGATCGAAGGTCTCGCTTTTCAACTACTGAATACTGGCCTCAGTAGAACGCTATGTAGCATCATCTACCAGTTCGTTCGAAACAGAACCTTCCAAGTTAGAATGAATGGAAAGCTTTCCCGAACTTTTCACGCCGCTGCAGGCGTACCACAGGGCTCCATTCTAGGCCCCATCTTATTCAATATTTACACCTCCGATATTCCCCGCCCTGTGGACGGGAGAGTAAACCAAATATGCTATGCGGATGACGTCCTGGTGCACACGTCAACCAAAGGCCCTAACCTCGAAACAAATCGACTCAACCGTCACTTGGACGAACTGTATCAGTATTACAGTCGATGGAAAATCCGACTTAATCCATCCAAAGCAGTAGCCATAATTCTGAGTAGTAAACACTCCCAACCTGCTTCTCGATATTCACAGAATATTCGAATAAAAATGGGAGATACTACGATTAGACCACAGGACAGGATGAAATATCTCGGGGTCACTTATACCCGAAAAATGAATTTCATCAAACATGTGACCCACATTCTCCAAAGGGGCCTCGGTCGGTCTAAGCAACTGCACAACATCTTGAAGTGCTCTGCTATAAGCAGCTAATCCGATCTGGAATATCGTACGCTTTTCCCATATGGTCCTGCATATCTTCGGCTCAAATGGAAAGACTTCGGGTTTTCGAAAGGAAGCTCCTCAGAAGATGCACCAATCATTCTAGAAGGCCTGACGGTCGTCATTACCCTAACTCTCACCTATACGAAGGCGCCTCCATTACCCCTATCGGCGAGTACTTGCTTCAATTAGCATATAAGTACCTCGAAAATATTCAGAACAGCGAGAACCTACTTGTACGGGACTCTTGCGTTCTTGACCCTTCTCTCTCTCGATCTCTTCGGATCAAACCTGTGGCGTTTTTCCCGAACGCCACCACCTAACTTCCTAATTATGAGGTAAAAGCTCCCATCTAGGACACCCATCTAAATTAAAAACGAGTAGCGTGGCAGTTCGCTGAACGCCACTACTTACCTAATAGGTGGAAAACAGTAAACGTGTCCTAAAATACCCCAGCAAGTGCTTACCTTCTGTGCTGGGCCTGCATGAACGAAGAAAAGTCATAAAGCATTGGTTCATGTAAATCGGCAACAAATGATAATACAGCAAAACCTATTTGGTCGCACTACCCGAGAAACAATATGCCCAGTCGTGTCGGTCGCCGATCACCCGACAAAGCGAAGCATGGGCACCAGCACAGCATGCCCCTAGTGACCAGCTCGTATAGCATTATGTAACCAACATAATCCCCGAGCTCAATCAAGCACACGAGAAGAGGAAAATTGTCCACGCATGTTCACGGTACGCCATGCACCCAAAGCCACCGGTCGATCGTATCGATCGGCATTGGCATACTCTAAGCAAGGGGACACCTCGAAACAAGATTAATGTAGCATCAACGAGATGTTGACTGGATGTTGGATGATGTGAACCTCCAACGTTCCCCCATACACCTATACCGCCCTGTCGCAGCAGTTTCGGCAGGGATTCCTGGTCGAAGCTGTTGGCTGTCTATGGATGTTTACTGCGAAAGGGCGCCGATGCTGTGCCCCGCAGTATCATCGAAGTAAACATTTCAACCCTTTTCTTTCATGGAGATGCTTGCACCTGTTGCGAATGTGTAAAGGGATCGTTGCTGTGTCTGCATATTCGCGGACGCACAAGATGAGCAGCAAAAGCAAGCATCGTGTGTACATTTGGACCCCTTTTGCGTTGAACTTAAACGCAAAAGGGATATCTTACCATATTTGGTCATGGAATCGATGAGCAAGTATGCAAGATACAGATAGCGTCAATAAACGAAGAAAAGTTTAGTTCAGTCTGAATTATCTCATCGGCGGCGGTTGTTCCAAACGGCAAATTGCGTGTACGTTAGCCAAAATAATATTGTGTTGCGAATTGAAAGTTACATTTTACGTTAACCAAATAATATTGTTTGCGAATTGAAAATTATATGTACGTTAACCGAAATAATATTGTGTTCAGAACTAAAAATTACATTTACGTTAACCAAAATAATACTGTGTTCCGAACTAAAATTTACGTTTACATCAACCGAAATATTGTAAACAACTGAAATAATATATATGGTGTGCACTGCAATTATATTCTGTGTTACATTTGCAAATAAAGAATGAATGTGATACCGGCAAGAGAGCCCAGCGTTTGATTTCATTGAGGTTGAGCCGGACAGTTGAGCCGGACTCAGCCGGTGAAGGTTGAAGTGACACCCCCATAAACCCCCACAATTTCTTCTTCAGTACAAAACTGAACAAAGCACCCTTCCCAACAACATTCCCCTCTATAATAGAGGATACTGGACCCATCCCATAGGGTCTACCATTAACAAACCAAACACAGGAACGCACAGTACAAGACGGCACAAACACAAACATACACACCGACCAAAGAGCAGATTATCAGACGCCAAGGACGTGATCTGCGTTTACTACCGCACCCAAGACCCACCGGTCTTGTATGATTTCTTTCCCACCATCCCTCTATAAAAGTAGTTAGAGAACACTCCTATACGAAGGCGCCTCGATTATCCCTATCGACGAGTACTTGCTACAATTAGGATATAAGTACCTCGAAAGCATTCAGAACAGCGGGAACCCGCTTGTACGGGACTCTTGCGTTCTTGACCCTTCTCTCTCTCGATCTCTTCAGATCAAACCCCCACTATTTCTTCTTCAGTGCAAAACTGAAGAAAGCAGCCTTCCCAACAACATTCCCCTCTATAATAGAGGATTCCTGGATCCATCCCATTGTTAACAAACCACACAACACGGACGCACAGTACAAGACGGCACAAACCTACACACACCGACCAAAGCGCAGATTATCAGACGCCAAAGACGTGATCTGCGTTTACTACCGCACCCAAGACCTACCGGTCTTGTATGATTTCTTGCCCACCATCCCACTATACAAGTAGTTAGAGAACACCTGGACTAACACTGTCCACACTATCCTTGGATACCCCCCCTTTTTTCTTTTCTTTTCAGATGCCGCGATACCGAGTCCAACATCCTCACAGGTCTTGCGATAACCAGAAGTCAGAGACAAGATGAAGGACACATATGTCCTGTCTCGCTAAATTCGGCCTTCTCGCCACAATTTCTTTTTTTTTTTTTATATCCGGGCCGCAGTCTAAATTCACAGTCCCTGGAGGAAGTACCCCAGGAAAATCCTGAATAATATAATAAAATCATATTCGAAAAGGAAACTAGACGACTTTTAATTTCCACGGATATCTAAATATCACCTGGCCCCCACGGAAGACAAAGTGAAGACATCAGGACGAAGGCCGAATCAAAGGACGTTGCTCTTCCCTTTGAACTCAGAGGAAGTACGGCAACGACCCCTTTTGTAGGACAAATTTTCAGGAGCGGTCAAATTTTGAGAGATCGCCTTGTCCTTTTAAGGACCAGGAGACACGCTTCCTGGAAATAAATACCCCTACAAGAAACACAACAATTTTGGTGGCAGTACGTGGGATACCTAAAATCCGCCTACCACAGAAGAAGAAGACTCGTGGATTATCCAACAATCCCCTACCGCAGAAGAGGAAAACTGCTGAAGCGTCGAGTAACGAGGTGATTCAGGAGGATACGAAGATTCAGAACTCAACGACTCGTATCCCGAAGTTAAAAGAGGATACCGAAGACTGTTGAACACCGGAAAAGTGAGATTTTTAAAGCGTATTTCCGGGGCTTAGAACACCGGAATGAATAGTGATATTTAAAATCTTTTTTTTTTTTAAAAACAAAGTACAACTTACAAGCGTTGCCTGGGGCTTAGATACCGGCTGTAGAGAAAATCAAAAGTGCTAAGTGTATGACGGCCACGAGTCCCGCCGACAATTCAGTGGAAAAGAGGAAAAATCTTTTCCTTGTACAACAGTGACGACAAACAACTAGGAGCACAACACCAGGACCAAGCAGCTAGATCCAGTGACGACCGGACACCCTACAAATCTGCAGTAGATCCAGAAGGCACAGGTATTAAATTTTTATTTATTAAAAAGTGAAAAGTGGTATAAATGTAACTTATTTGAAACAAAAAGTGAACTAAAATTAAATTCAGTGTTGTCATTTTTGTCATTTTGTCTTGGTAATTGGCTCCCAAATAAGTAAATTTTTAAAATGTTTGAATTGTTAACTAAAAGGGGACGCCAAGAATAAATTGAATATTTATTTTAATTGTTCTTTTACACGGGGATAAAGCTTATTAATAATTGGTTCAAGTGCATTTAAATTTAACTTGTTTTTCTAAGAATAATAAACAAAGTTGATCTCATTTTTCCAAGAAGGGTATACGCATTAAAAAGCCCAAAGTGATAAAAATAATTAATAAAAGAAATTTTTCTCTCATAGCATATACAATATACAAGTACGCACTTAATTTTCGGCTAGTAGAGGCAAACATTTTAAATACATCTTTCTTAAACGCATTTTTAAAAAAACATATTTTTTGACAATTTTCAAAACTTTTTTTTCACGCATATATACATATACACTCCTCAATAGTATACTGGTTAGTATGCCCGCCTGTCACGCGGGAGACCGGGGTTCAATTCCCCGTCGGGGAGCCTCTGGCGCAAGACTAATGACCTTGCCCGGAAAAAAACAAATCATTATGGAAAATTTAACAAGCCTCAGGACTTGCTAAATAAGGCCAAGACCGGTTCCAGGTTGTAGTGCCGATGATGATGATGATGATACATATACACATTTTTTCCAAAAATATCAACATTTTATTCTTCAAAAAGGGGACAAAATAAAAAACCCCACACAAAAATTAACTACAAATTTGGTTTTATTATTTATTTTTTGATATATATTTTAATTTAATATACACATAAACATATATACATACATTTTCTTTTGGGAAGATTTTTCTTACATGACAAGCTAAAACAATAACGAACAAATTAAAATTCTTGGTCCTTGTCCTTGGCGTCTTGTTTGGAAAATTTTCTTTGGGTTGAATCTTTTCCTTTGACTCATCTGTGGCTCTTCGAAAATCCATTTTAGGTTTAGACACTTTTTCCATAGGGCGAAAGGGTGGATTCTCTCACCTTAAGTAGAACAAAGGCTTTCTAATAGGATCAAAACTAACTGAGTTTGAAGACACTTCTCTTGTCGTTGGTCTTGTCTTTTCTCTTGGCCATCTTATCCAACAATAATGAAGATCTCATCTCTTGGTTCTCTACCCCTTTTCACCATCATTTGGGAAGGTCTGTTTCACAAATATGTCGTGAGCGACAAAAATAAACCGGGTACGCGTTCGCAGAGACCTGAGCCCGAGCTCATACAAAATCGCGAGGACGAAACGTCGGAAACGTTACGTACGGAAATACACGAACAGAGTTCTAGAATGAACTTACCAATAGGATTAAGTGACATACTGGGACTCGTGCCGGTATTTAACGGTAATCCTGACGAATTAGAGGGTTTCGTCTCTTGCGGAGACATTTTGTTCTCACAAGCACAAGATGACAATCAGAAATCCTTTATTCTAAGGGTGCTCAAAACCAGATTACAGGCACCGGCGCGAGACTGCATCAAACATAAAATTATTTCTACCTCGGAAGATTTGGTATCCGAATTAGAGGGAAAATTTAAAGCTCTAATCTCTAGGTCTGCTGCCCAAAATAACTTAGTGGCAACAAAACAGGATAGCAAGGAGGGTGTGAAAGAATTTTCAAATAGACTCACACACCACCTGCATGAATTGGACAGCGCCACATACGCTAGTTCATTTTATCCTGCAGTCAGAACTTATCTTCTGGCTGAAAATCAAAAACTCGCTTTAAATACGTTTGAGGATGGGATAAGAAATTCTAGCCTCAAAATCTTAGTAAAAGCACATATGGCTTCAAATCTCAAAGCAGCCATTAGCTACGCTTTGGAACAACCTCAAAGATTGAACAGCGATAACTCAATGCAAACTTCCACTAACAATTTTAGGAGAAATAACCAGCCAATTGTTTGTCAAACATGCAACAAGAGGGGACATACTTCTGCGACTTGTTATCGCAACACAAATTTTCCAAATTTCGTCCCCCAACGCATTAAGACAGAGGTTGAACGTCTCCAATGCACATACTGTCGGAAGTATAATCACACTCAGGCAGAGTGCAGAACCAGGTTAGCTCATATGCGAAACCAGGACCAACATTCAACGAGTAGAAATCCTTTCAGAACTCAGCCCAATCAATCTCAAAATAGGACAATAACAAAGTCGCCCCGCATTGAAAATCGCAATACCCGACAAAATCAAAATATTAACAGGGTATCCAATCAACAACAGGGAAACGAACTCACTCGGGCAGCGAGCAACGGCAATCCTTCTCGAGTTCAGACAATGGCCGATATACACCCCATCCCGATGTAAATTTTCAAATGCGCGTATTTTTCTGCCCTGAATTTAAGGAGCCAGTAATACGTGTAAAATTTAACCCATCGGATAAACAATACTCGACTTTCCTCATCGATATAGGCGCCGACATCAGCCTGAACAAATTAGATAATCCTTATATTGAACAATCTGTAGATAATTCAGACCATTGCTGGAAAAACGGTCAGCACATGCGGAAAGGTATTGGGGGAGTTCGAATTTAGAACAGACAGGCACCCCATACCCTTTATACATAACCTTTTTGTGATAGGCAAAAATGTAAACTTCCAACACGATGGCATACTGGGAAGCGATTTCCTCTCGAAGCACCAGTGCCACATAAACTTTAAAAAGGGATTCCTTAGATTCGCTGTAAAGAAGAGAACTATGGTAGAACTCGAGCAGTTTTTAGGAAATAAAAATGAGGTCAGGGAAAATATTCAGAATGCCACGCCTTACGAGGTGTCTTCCACGGATAATACAGGCATTCTTGAAAAATTGGATAACACCGTTCGTGAGTCAACATCCGAGTCCGTTTGTCTTCGGGCCAGATCTGATGCTGTGACAAACACAACGAAACCAACCACCCTTGAATCTTCCTCTCCCCATTTAAATAAAGTTTGTGGTAACGAAAAAGTTAAGGAAACTGCTGAAAAAATAAGTTCAGGAAAACATGAACCTGAAACTTCAATGTCCCCAGTAAATTTAAAACGAAATGCCAAAATCGATCTCATAAAATTGCATTCACGATCTCAACAAATAATGGATATTCCATTTAAAGGCAAACTCAGTCAAGAACTGATTATTAAAACATCCGTGATCATGCCAGGGATATATCTGGGTAATAGTTTGACAACACCACAGGACAACAAAATAAAGGTACTATTAATGAACACATTAGACACGGATCAAGAAATAAGCACCAACGACATAGAAGACGGATGGGAAGATCTGGATGACTACAATGTGTTACAGGCGGACGAAACCCAAAATCTTCTAAAAAATAGGCTAGAATCACTCCTAGAGTTGCGTCATTGTAACCAGGAGGAAAGGAAATCTATCCTGAATATCTGTCGCACTTATAATAACCTATTTCTTCTCGAGGGCGACTACCTCACATACACTGACGCCACAGAGCATCAGATCATCACTGAGGAAGGAAAGCCCCCACTTTACATAAAACCGTATCGCCTACCAGATGGCTCCAAGCAAGAAATTCACAAACAGGTGAATGAAATGCTTCAGGACGAAGTAGTACAACAAAGTTTCAGTTCTTGGAATTCCCCTCTCTTACTAGTACCCAAGAAGGCAGGACCTGATGGGACAAAACGGTGGAGAGTAGTTGTCGATTTTAGAGCACTCAATAAATTAACAGTCGGAGTTGCATATCCATTGCCCAATATTACTGATATTTTGGACCAGCTGGGAAAAGCTAAATATTTTAGCACTTTAGACTTAGCAAATGGTTTCCACCAAATACGCATGGACAGTAGAGACAAGGCAAAAACAGCGTTCAGCACCCCCTTCGAACATTACGTATGTAATCGAATGCCCTTCGGACTTAAAAACGCTCCTGCCACATTCCAAAGGCTTATGAACAATGTGCTCATGGGTCTCCAAGGAATAGAATGTTTCGTCTATGTAGATGATGTTGTAATTTACGGATACGATCTGAACGATCACAATTCACGACTTACCAGAGTTTTCGAGCGATTACAAAGGCACAATCTGAAAATACAACCAGAAAAGTGTCACTTCATAAGGAAGGAGCTCACCTACTTGGGGCATGTTATTTCAAAGGAAGGTATAAAACCAGATCCAGAAAAAACTAAAGCGGTGAAAACGTTTCCAACGCCCAAGAAACAAAAAGATGTAAAATCTTTTCTCGGTTTTGTAGGCTTCTACAGAAAATTTATTCCAAATTTCGCCGAACTGGCAAAACCTTTAAGCAGATTACTTCGGAAGAATGTTCCATTTTATTGGGATGCCTTTTGTGATGAGGCATTCACAACTTTAAAAAGAAAGGTTATAACCCCACCAATATTGGCATATCCAGGCTTTAACCGGGAGTTTATAATAACCACGGATGCTAGCAATGTTGCGTTAGGAGCAGTGCTATCTCAAGGCACAATGGGCCAAGATAAACCTATTGCTTTCGCTAGCCGAACCCTAAACGACGCCGAAACACGGTATACAACGTCTGAAAATGAATTACTAGCAATCGTTTTTGCACTAGCCCAGTTCCGACCATATGTTTACGGACGAAAATTCACAATAGTAGCTGACCATAGCTCCCTACAGTGGCTTATAGGACGAAAGGATCCTACATCCAGACTTATGCGATGGAGAATTCTCCTCGAAGAGTATGAGTACACAATCGTCCATAAAAAAGGAAAGCAAAATGCAAATGCTGATGCTCTCAGCCGTATAACACCGACTACCCCAGTCGTACCCATCAAAAATGACATTCTCGTCACCACACGAAGTAAAGCCAAACTCGAAGAAGATGTGGCTGCACAATCATACAAGGATACTACCAATCTTGTATGGCAAGAGCAAACAGGGTCCATCTATACCAAGAAAAAACTTGGACTACGTTTTATAATCCTCCCATTGATAGACTCTGCTGAGGAAGAAAACCTGGCAGGAAGAATCCCAAACTTCACCAAGCCAGACGTAGATAAAATTACGTTTCACGAGCAAGATGGGTTATGCGCCATCACATTGCCATTGCCTTTCAGAAACCTAAGCGACCAGGAAACCTCTAAGAGTTCCCTTATTGATCTGGAGAAGATTTGCGAACACCGGAATTTCAATTCCATTGGAATTTTACTACCACTGGTAGAAAATGAATCAAAAATAGCACTCAATAACGTGCTAAAAGAAACTTTTGCTCACCTCAACGTGACAATGTACGTTTTCTCCAATAAAAAGAAGCTTCTAACAGATCCTAACGAAATAGGTTGGTTTTTGCTACCGGAATGCCTGCCGTGTTTCGGTGATGAGAAGGGGGCAGGCTGCTTGTGTGTGACGGTGCTGGATCGAAGGTATTCTTGTCCGCATATCTCGATTGATTCGTTGGTTGAGGATGCGACCGTTTTCTCCGCTCGAGAAGGGGTGCATGTTGGCGGGAACCAAAATTGGAATATTTCCGTTGTCCGTCGGCGTCAGTTGAAACTTCCCCGGTGGTGCTGCATGTTGGGCAAATTCTATCGGGTATTCATGTTGTGCTACGCATAAACAAGCGATTCATCCTTACAGGAAATTTTGCTCTTATTCCCAATAGAATTTGATGCTTTCCGACGACCAGGTTTTTGTTGTTTCCGCCCCCATGGTGTGGCACGGAAACCACGCTCCATAGCGTATCAACGGCACGCCCGATAAATTCGGACAATGCACCGTCGCCTGGGTTTAGCCCTTCTTATGGGGTGCTCCTGTTGAAAATGTGAGGCGGGCGGTGGCGTTAGGGGAAACCGCCACACACTTATAACTACGACCATTACGCAAATGAATTAAAAACGCAACTACAACATGGTTATCGTACAGCAAAGGGAATACTGATAGAGAAAAAACAAAAATCTAAGGTATACTACGACCAAAAAGTAGGCCGTAAGAAATTTAATGTTGGCGACAAGGTTCTATTAAAGAATCACTCAAGACCTAACAAACTAACCTCCCTGTGAAAAGGCCCCTATGAAATTGTAAAGATCCTATCCGAAGAAGATTCAATCCTCAAAATAGGAAAAGGAACCCGAATAGTAGATTATAGGAATGCAACCGGCCCGGACGGAATACCAGCAATAGTAATTAAGAACTGTGCTCCAGTACTATAGCCGGTTCTTTGCAGACTCTACCGCTGATCTTATGCACGGACGACCTTTTCTGCCTGCTGGAAAATCGCTCGAGTTCAGCCAATCCCAAAGACGGAGGAAAAAGTTTCTCCCATAAAATTACCGTCCACTAGCATTACTGTCTATGTTATCTATGGTGATGGAAAAGGTCATCTATACTAAGTTCGTTAAGTATTTGGAGTCGTCCTCACGTCCAGGGCTCTGATTCTTCGGGTACCGGGTACACACCTAGTACATCTCCGCTTGGCCAGGTACTCCGGGGCACCACCAGAACTACATCTCCAACTTGTGGGTAGGTGGTATCTCGTCCGGGGATCCCTCTTGGCATCAGGGTTGGCCGGAATTCTTCAATCCACCTTCTCCAGAGATGGTCCGTCAGCCGCTGCGCTGTTCTCCAGTTCGTCCTACCAACAAGGTCGTGGTCGTCGAATTCATCGGGTGACATAGCACCGCAAGAACGCCCCAGCAGGAAATGGTTCGGCGTGCGGCTTTCTTCGTCGTTCGGGTCCAAATCAAACCATTGTGGTGGCTCTGTAGTAACCTTTCTTTTACCAGCTGCACTCTCCGCAGATGCAGTAGTTTAGACCACTTTCTTTACTAACTTCTTTGGCGGTTTTGTTTCTTTCTCTGTCTGCTGTCCCGCCGTTGGTGTTGTGTTGTCAATAAAGCCATAACTCATTTGATACCTTGCTATAAAGTCTCCATCGATTTTTGGAAACCATGCTTTGTTCTCGGTGTTCCAAAGGAATATAGCTCCATCCTTGTCTGTGCATGTCCGTACACCATTATCAAAACCATATGTACCTCCATTCACGGATATCTGATTCTTTGGTATCCACTGATTCTTGCTAATATCCCAACGATAATATTCAGTTTCGAATTGTTCAGCATTCGTCTCACATGCTTTAGGTAACCATTGAATTGTTTCCCTGCACCAGCGATAGTGTTCTTTTTCGTAAAGACTCATCAGTTGATTTACACTGTCGTCGGGTTGACCATCATGTTCTTGCGAAGGCAGCCACTTCTCTTCGATATCACACCACTTATATTTGTACCAAGTTATTGGAACGGTGTAAATAGCTACTCTTTCGCTGATGTAGGATACATTTTCAGTTTTGTTTCTTCAATTTGATGTTCCGGTGGAATGTACTGTACGCGGAGTTGTCAATTTTGTCTCTTTTCTTCCCCCTCCGGATCTACCTGGAGCTCGTTCTGTTGGTGCCGAAATTCCCCGGAAGTGGCGGCAAGTTTATTTCTGCTATGAAATTTTTTGCATTTCATTAGTCAGTCGTTGTCCAACCGCCATCAAGTGCGCATACCCCCTGTTATTACCAGTTAGCGAGTCGAGCTCCAACCACCGTTGCGTGCACACGCACCAAGTCAAGATCCACCCGCCACCAGGGCCACACCGCAGCCTGCAAGCATTTTGTTCAGTTTCAATTCCTCCATTTCGATCCACTCAGTCGGTGTCGACGTAGTGCATTTCGGTAGTCGGTCATCAGAGCCTGACGTGCGTTTCGGCCGCCTTACGTTTGGCAATCCTCGCGTATCAAACAGCCTTTCGCAATATAGCGCGGCGCAACTCGGGCAACTGTTAGGAGCATGCGGATTTAGCCAACCACCAGATGCCGAAAGTCGCGAAGTGTCTCGAGGTGCTGTTTCCGAAAGTCCTCATTCATTGTTGACTGAATTTTAATTGCAAAATTTCGCCTTGGGAATCAGACCGAGACCGAGTGCTCTCGGAACTGTGATTAATTAAGTGTAAAACCCCCTTTTAAAATAACAGCAGGCGGGTAATGAATGGTATCAGAGTCGGAATGTAACTAAAGAAACTACGGTTGTAAATAAACAAGTTTCAACACCTTATATGCAACAATAAATTTGTGATCAGTGAGGCATCACCGGAAAACAAACTGGCTTTTTTTTCAACGATTTTTGTTCATTCTTTCCTCTCTTTTTGACAAAAGGATTTGATATAATTTAAACGTGACTTGGACGAATAAGCATATCATTTTGAAGACGGTAGACCCTGTGAAGTTAACAAAGTTGTGACGTTCGGCGACCAACTACACCCCCGCGAGTTAACACCCCACGCACATTGGACTCAGATAAAATTGAATCACTTCTCTTCCTAATCTAATTATGGAAAATTCCCAGATCATCTCTGACCTTATCGTCAACATCTGCACACAACACAACATACCAAGCCACGGAAAATTCCCTATCTCCTACATCGTAAATCATCTACGATAAGAGCTTTCAAAATATCATCGAGGAAAACTCCCAGACGGTGTTATCTCCTACATTGAGAATCACACCTGATAAGAACACACAACTTCATCTATAACAGCAGCGACAACAGGATGAACGAGGCTTCTTAATCTCCACGCCGGTGAAGTGCGCTGACGAATGTTCATAAGAACAGAAGACATTAGTATTAAGAGTTAAAATAATGTTAGACTAGGTTTATAAATTAATGAATATATTTTTCACTATAACCCTCAGATCTATCATTAACTGGCGATCCTGCCAGGAGTATATTAATTTCTAACATTAGTATACCCTGTGGACCAACCTATTTTGGAATCCTCATATGGTAAGGAGACGAACCCGGCCTGCATAAAACAGGAACAACAAAAGGACTGCATAGCAGAGAAGAAAAAAAGGAAAATTTCAAATCAGTGATATTAATAGAGAAATCTAGCCAGAGACGACAATAAATCCGAGTCAGGAAAAATTCAATTCAGTGATATTAATAGAGAAATCTAGCCAGAGACGACAATAAACCCGACTCAGGAAAAATTCAATTCAGTGCACGAAGTAAATAAATGCCAAAGGAAAGGAAACTGTCCAAAGAAAGGCCGAACATAATACAGACAGCCAGGCTACTATTTAACAACGGAAAAGAACCAGAAGTTCAGCCCGAACCGACCGCACCTGAGGAACCAACAATGGCCACTAATCAGACTGCAGAACCGAGCGTGCAAGCTCAGTTAAACTCTATAATTGCAGCCCTAAACAATTTATCCGCCGATAGAAAAAAATCAATCTACATGGACAAATTTAGAAGCTTGTAAGGTGAAGGAACTAACAACTTGAAAATATAATATAACGACCGCAAACAGAATAAACTTGAAGTTATTCGAAAATTTGCCCATATTCGGCGGAAACCGAGAAGACTATGGAGCTTGGAGGACACTAGTGAAATCACACATGGAGGATATACAACCATTTTTCGGCACACCAGAGTACTACGAATGTGTGTCAATAATTCGAATGAAGCTGAGGGGACAAGCAGCGAAAATCATCACAGCTCAAAATACCATACTGAATTTTCAAGCAATACTCAACCGGCTAGACTACAATTACATCGACCAACGCCCATCCTTCGTGTTAGAAGACGAGATACGAGCAATGAAACAAGGACGACTAACCCTAAGTGAGTACCATGACGAAGTGAATTCGCTACTCCACCTGTTAATCACGAAATATGAGTCAGAAGAAGGAGGTAATATAAATGAAGCTACAAGAATTAGAGCAGTCCAACTAGCAGTAAGAACTTTCACCAACGGATTAAACTGCAATACGACGCAAAATATAATTTACTCAAGCCAAGCCAAAGATCTGGAAACAGCATACGCCATTGCCAGTACCATCTACCACAATAACGTAATAAAAAACTTCGGCCATGGAACCAATCAAAACTTCAACAGGTTTGAAAATAAATCTCATCGACACCACCAACCCCATAATCGACATAATAATTATAATCATCAACCTACCCACCATAGTCCTCAAACTGGTCAGAGGAACGAACAAAGATATCCACCGAGGTACGTACCTAACATCCAAGTAGCCTACAGACCACCAGCAGAGCCAATGGATATAGATGATTCCATCAGAGATAATCGACCCTTCAGAAACTCTAGCAACAACTTCAGACAGCAAAAACAAAATCACATTTACCGCCCTGAATCATCAAGGAACCATCACTCCCAGCAGCAATTTCAGCGTATCCACGAAATACGTGGAACCCCGGATAATGCTTCCACAGCCCGTCAACTGGACGAAAACGAACAATATAATGAACAGCATGCTTTTTTAGGACAATAGATGGTCTCCCGTGTTTGGTTCTCTATCCCAAGGATAGAGGGAGATCCTACAGCATCTTAGTA
The DNA here is from genome assembly GCA_963931805.1 of Microdon myrmicae. NCBI lineage: Eukaryota > Metazoa > Arthropoda > Insecta > Diptera > Syrphidae > Microdon > Microdon myrmicae. Next base: position 122,875,747 of record OZ007500.1, on the reverse strand, counting down.
GACACCGGATCAACAAAGAATTATATCTCCAGCAGTTGTAAAATAGGTAAGTCAATAGAAATAGTCCCATTCGGTATAAAAACATTACACGGCTCAAGTAACGTTAGATTTAAAAAAGAAATCACTTTTCTCGACAACTTAATAACATTCTATGTAACGGATTATCTGAATGATTACGACCTAATATTAGGTATTCAAGGCTTAAAACAATTGCAAGCCGAAATTAATGTAAATACTATGTTATTAAAATATAAAATAAAGAAAACAGAGTGCATAAATTACACTATCGATAACGATAAATACAAGACCGAAATTGTAAATATTATAGATAAATTCGAAAAATCAACCCTGTATTGCCTTTTACCACCACTATAGAAGCAACTATAAACACAAAAAGTGAGGAACCAATTTATTCACGTCAGTACCCATATCCTATCTCCGATAAAAACGTTGTAGAAACCGAAATCAACGAACTTTTAAGAAACGGTATAATTCGAAAATCGTATAGCCCTTACAACTCGCCTATATGGGTGGTTCCAAAGAAGGGACTAGATGAGTCTGAAAACCCAAACGAAGATTAGTTATTGATTTCCAGAAGCTAAACTCAGAAACAATTTTCGATCGATATCCTATTCCCGACATAAATTTAACAATTCAGAATTTGGGAAAAGCGAAACTCTTTTCCACCATAGACTTAGAAGCAGGCTTTCACCAAATTCGAATAAAAGAATCCGATAAACAAAAGACTTAATTTTCAGTTAACGGCGCCAAGTATGAATTTAACAGAATGCCATTTGGACTAAAGAACGCACCTTCCATATTCCAAAGATGCGTAGACGACATTCTTAGACCATACATAGGAAAGTTTGCCTACGTGTACATCGATGACGTTCTGATTTACTCTGATACTCCTGAACAACATATCGAGCACACCAAAATAATCGTTAATGCATTGGCACAAGCAAACATGAAGATCTCAAAGGAAAAATCAAATTTTTTCAAAACCTCAGTTAACTATCTAGGACACTGTATTCAACATGAGAAAATTACAGTAGATCAAGAACAAATAAAAGCTATAAAGAATTACCCCGAACCAACTACTCTGAAAGAACTGAGATCATTTTTAGGACTCTCAGGATATTACAGAAAATTTATAAAAGGCTAGGCCTCAATAACCAACTGAGACTAATAAAGAAAGAATATCAAAAAACAGAAGCGCGTCAATTAAGATAAACTTAATTAGAAGAATTACAATCCCAGGTAGAACTCTTCCAGCCATCATACGAAAAGCCATTCGATCTGACTACCGATGCTAGCAATATAGCCATAGGTGCGGTACTCAGCCAAGATAATAAACCGATAACATTTTTATCTCGTACACTCTCCAATACGGAACAAAATTATAACACGAATGAAAAAGAACTTCTAGCTATTGTTTGGGCATTACAGAAGCTTCGCAACCTTCTGTATGGGATTTCAGATTTAACGATCTACACAGATCACCAATCACTGACATACTCAATTTCAGAGAAAAATCCCAACGCTAAACTTAAACGATGGAGAAATTTCATCGAAGAGTTTGGAGCAAAATTGGTCTACAAACCAGGAAAACAAAATGTAGTAGCTGATGCGTTATCACGCCAGCAAATCAATTACACATCCTCTTGCTCTCAGCACTCAGCAATCAGTTCGCCTCGTGAGCTATTCGAAAGGACGAACCAACCCCTCAATACCTTCAAAAATCAAGTCATATTGACATCAGGAAAGGAAGAATCATTAAAATCAGAAGTTACTTTTAGGAAAAATATTCATAGAATATCCTTTATGACAGAAGAAAAATTGATAGAGAATTTAAAAAAAATATTAAATCCAAATATTATAAATGGCATACAAATTGAAGAAGAAATTTTATTTAAGTACAAACAGAGAATAAAGGAAACATTCAAGAAATACAAAATAATGATCGCACAGAAAACTCTCGAAAATGTTATAGACAAAAGCGAGCAACAAGGCATTATAAAAACCATTCATAAAAGAGCCCACCGGAGTTATAAGAATAATTTCAGAGAAATTCAAGAAAAATATGTTTGGCCAAAAACACTACAAGACTGTAAAAATTTCGTAAAGCAATGTAAAATTTGTACAACCGTGAAATACGACAGACACCCGGTGAAACATCCTATAGGAAAAACACCAATCCCGAACGAAATATGTCAATACCTCCAGATGGACGTATTCTCCATTGATAACGAAATTTACCTAAGCACGATAGACCGATTTTCAAAATATACCTTCCTCGGCACCTACCCACCAAACTAAACATTCCAAGGGTAATAGACGAACTCCTCTCACAAGTATTCGTGTACGAAGGAGACAGATACATAACAACGGACAACGAATCTATCTTCACGAGTCATGCAGCGGAAGCCATGTTTAACAGACATAACGCAATTCATATAAAAACCCCAACCGAGCATTCAACATTCAAGTTACTGGCCTCAGTAAAACGCTGTGTAATATAATCTACCAGTTCGTTTTAAACAGAACCTTCCAAGTTCGAGTGAATGGAAAGCTTTCCCGAACTTTCAACGCCGCGGCAGGCGTACCACAGGGCTCCATTCTAGGCCCCATCTTATTTAATATCTACACCTCAGATATTCCTCACCCTGTGGATGGTAGAGTAAACCAGATTTGCTATGCGGATGACGTCCTAGTGTACACGTCATCTAAAAGCCCAAAACTCGCAACAAACCGACTCAACCGTCATCTGGACGAACTGTATCAGTATTACAGTCGGTGGAAAATTCGACTTAACCCGTCTAAAGCAGTAGCTATAATTCTAAGTAGTAAACACTCCCAACCTACTTCTCGATATTCACAGAATATTCGAATAAAAATGGGAGATACTACGATTAGACCACAGGACAGGATGAAATACCTTGGGGTCATTTATACCCCAAAAATGAATTTCATCAAACATGTGACCCACATTCTCCAAAGGGGCCTCGGTCGGTCTAAGCAACTGCACAACATCTTGAAGTGGAGGAACAAAGTTGACACCAAAGTTAAGCTTCTCTGCTATAAGCAGCTAATCCGATCTGGAATATCGTACGCCTTTCCCATATGGTCCTGCATATCTTCGGCCCAAATGGAAAGACTTCGGGTTTTCGAAAGGAAACTCCTCAGAAGATGCACCAATCATTCTAGAAGGCCTGACGGTCGTCATTACCCCAACTCTCACCTATACGAAGGCGCCTCCATTACCCCTATCGACGAGTACTTGCTTCAATTAGCATATAAGTACCTCGAAAACATTCAGAACAGCGAGAACCTACTTGTACGGGACTCCTGCGTTCTTGACCCTTCTCTCTCTCGACTCTTCGGATCAAACCCCCACAATTTCTTCTTCAGTACAAAACTGAAAAAAGCACCCTTCCCAACAACATTCCCCTCTATAATAGAGGATTCCTGGCCCCTCCCATAGGGTCTACTATTAACAAACCAAACACACGAACGCACAGTACAAGACGGCACAAACACAAACATACACACCGACCAAAGAGCAGATTATCAGACGCCAAAGACGTGATCTGCGTTCACTACCGCACCCAAGACCTATCGGTCTTGTACGATTTCTTTCCCACCATCCCTCTATAAAAGTAGTTAGAGAACACCCGGACTAACACTGTCCACACTATCCTTGGATACCCCCCCTTTTTCTCTTTTCTTTTCAGAGATCGCGAGACCGAGCCCAACATCCTCATGGAAATGGGTGATTCTGGTTATCGCAAGATGACCAGAAGTCAGAGACAAGATGAAGGGCACATATGTCCTTGTCTCGCTAAATTCGGCCTTCTCGCCACAATTTTTTTTTTCAACATTCAAGTTGAACGCGTACACTCCACACTGCTGGAAATCGCTCGAGCATTCGCTAAACAAAACGGAGTAGACTTCAAGGACAGAATTAACCAAGCGGTAAAAGAATATAACGCGACTATTCATTGGGTCACTGATAAGAAACCCGCGGACGTGTTTTTTAACCGTTGGGAGAGCCCATCGGCAATTATAGAGAAATTAGCAAACGCGCAGGAAAAACTTCTAACACGAGAAAACAAAAAACGTGAAAACCGAACATACCAACCTGGTGACATTATTTTTGTTCGAACAAATAGAAGAAACAAAAAAACTGACAGATTTACAAAACACATAGTGTCTACAGATAACGGAAATACAGTGACAACTAATAAAACAAAAGCTGTGCATAAAGACAATATTCATTCATAATGTTTCCCATAAAACTTATTATTGTCCTCCTCCCGTTTACTTTAGCATTCGAGGTAACCGACCTAAAAGATAAAAAGTTTGTACTAATTGAAGACAACCCAGTTTACATATTCCAAACTAGAAGAATTAATCCAAAATATTTATTTGCCAATACAAGAACCACATAATTACGTTACATAAATATCCTATATTGGAAAGCAAAGGTCATAATTATATAATTCACCCACTACCTACTAAGTTTAGTAAAATTGTATTAGACAGCACTATGTAAAAAGAAATATGTTAGAACCTCGAACTGTAAGAATTTTATGAACAATTATATATGCAAAACAAAAAGAAGGAATAATTGTACAACCAGTAATTAAATAATGAAGAAGCAAATTGTAAGTCAAACAAGATAAATAACGAGCCACTTAGGGATTTCGAAAATGGGAATATTTTTATTGACTATACACATGTAATATATAATTAAAGTTTCAGTGGACCACATCTCATTCAATTCGAAAACAACATCACCATCGACAGAGAAATGAACAGACTTCGACTCAACCCGATCATAAGCGCGGACGCATATGTTTAAACATGGGGAGAGTTAACACCCCACGCACATTGGACTCAGATATAATTGAATCACTTCTCTTCCTAATCTAATTATGGAAAATTCCCAGATCATCTCTGACCTTATCGTCAACATCTGCACACAACACAACATACCAAGCCATGGACAATTCCCTATCTCCTACATCGTAAATCATCTACGATAAGAGCTTTCAAAATATCATCGAGGAAAACTCCCAGACGGTGTTATCTCCTACATTGAGAATCACATCTGATAAGAACACACAACTTCATCTATAAGAGCAGCGACAACAGGATGAACGAGGCTTCTTAATCTCCACGCCGGTGAAGTGCGCTGACGAATGTTCATAAGAACAGAAGACATTAGTATTAAGAGTTAAAATAATGTTAGACTAGGTTTATAATAAAAAATTAATAAATATATTTTTCACTATAACCCTCAGATCTATCATTAACTCGCGCGAATCGGTAGAATATTAGTGAACACGTGCCCGTCCTGGCGCCCCTATCTAATAACCCCACGGGTGCTCGGTGACTCAAGGCAGTTTCTCGTTAGCCCCGCCAGGGCCAACGCTCTTCCCGGGGCCCGGTCTTCCAAAGCGAGTCTCCAGTCCTTCCATTACCTCCTGTGGGTCCTCGGCAATGAATAGGAGACTTCTAACAGCTTCTCTCGCCTACCCCTGGGGAGCTCTTCGAAAACGCGCCAAGTTCTGCGCATGTATGAATCCGGCGGCCGTATCTTCAAACGATCTCCTGAAAGCCAGCCACCCTTCACTGGCACCCTTGAAATAGGGTAGCTCGATCATTTCCCTCGAGGTAATTGCTCCGGGGGGGGGGGGGGGGGGGGGGGTGCTCGCGATATCCTGGCTATGGCTTGGGCCAAAGCCTAGATGTCGTTCCTTACCTCTTCGTGATGCGGAGACCTGTCCTCGTGGGTTAGCCCCTCTCCCCTGTCGTCGGTCAGCCGAGTTAGATTGCATCATGGATCGCCAGGGTTCTGCTGGTATTCGTCTTCGGTAGCCTCGCTTTGGCTAGTCTCGCCCTCGGAACTTGCTCCCATCAGTTCAAGTCTCGCTCAGGCCACTTTCGCCTTTGCCTCGGCGACTTCCATACTTGCCTCGATGACTTTACCGAGCTCCTTCCTGAAATCATACCTCGTGCTCTGTGCCGCGCTTCGATTTTGGCACGGGTGTCCCGGGCTCTGTTCTTCCCGGCGACCCTGGTCTTCTGGCTTACCTCTTGGTACGTTGGGTCGATCCCCCGTTCAGGGGTGTGGGGTTCAGAGTGGCTGTCCCTCGCTTCGGCCACGTGTGCTGATTTCCCTCTTCTGGCAGGCGCTCCGACAGGTCCTCTTGCACACAGTTTTCTCATGTCCAAATGTACAGCACTTTTAGAAATGCCTATGATTTCTGCTAATTTGCGCACTTTTAGTCGACGGTTATCCAATACAATTTTGTGGATTCTTTATTACCATTTCTGGAAAAGTCACCCACTGCGATGTTCGTCCTCGCAGCTCATACGGCCTGGTTTAAATTCTGACATCTCAATTCTTCACTGTTGAAAACGAAGGTGCAGACTCCCCCAAAGTATAATCTAGCTCGGCTTTGATATCGGTTGCACTAAGTCCTTTCCAATGAAAGTATTGAATCATATAACGGTGACCAATTCTTTCCATGTTTACAAATTCACTGACAGCGTTCACGATTGATTGCTGTCAAACAAATAATAAACAATGTAGCGTCTTCAAACTTGAAACTTAGTCTTCCTAAAGTTGGTACTATCTACCATAGTCATTATATTTTAATAGATACCGCCGTCTATGTATCAGGCAGATTGATTCCGGGACTGCCGTACTTCATTTCATTTCAATAACAACAAAAAAAGAAAATCTGGAATAGTATAAGAATGCATTTGCCTTCTAAGCTATTAGGCACGTCAAAATAGAACAATTTTTCGTACATACTGGTAGTTGTCCAACAAGGCTTCACACAACACGGCTTCACACAACACGGCTTCACACAACACGGCTCTTTCTAAGAAGCTTTTTTACTGCGTTATTGGGGGCTGCCAGTATCTAGTGTTCTTAGATATTCTTCCCAATGATTAAACTGATATAAGTAAAATGCGACATAGTTGTGTTATTAAATCGCCATCCACTTAACTTATATTATAAAATATAAACGAAAACAAAATTGGTCGTACATAACTTCCTAATTTATTGAATGTTCTCAATTTAATATTTAAATTATAGATTCCACTATCTATGTCACATGTTTATTAATCGCCAAACTAAGCGGCGTTAAAAACTTTCTCTCAATAGCATGTGTGCATCCACTAGTGCAGACCAGGAATCGGTTTCCCTGGGCGACATAGCACAGATTTACATTAAACTTTTGGCAATAACTCCTAGTGCTCTATATAATAGTGCTCTATAATAAATATAGTCTCAAGAAATACTCATCCTACCCCACCGCATCCTTGGAACGCAGTATAACAGATATCAAAACAACAAGTGCCTGCTTTTCACCACCCTGTATCACTTTCACTGCATCAGCTGATTGCGGGTACCCGCTTCTCTGTACGTTGGCCAGAGGGAGACAGAATTCGTGTAACTCTCCTGTATTCGGTAGCGGGAGCAGTATCAGCTGGTATCTGTTGACAAGGGAGATAGATTAGTTTGTTAGAACTATTTTGTTAAGTTTCTATTGAATAACTGTCTTATCTGAGTACAATTATCCATCCACATTCTGTACAGTCGCATTCGGAACGTGTTATCGGTTCTCAGCTGTATAGCTTTGTGTGTTGGTTCTAATACTTTCCTCACCTGGATCATTCGCGTTTCGTCGGAGCGCTTTTCTACATCCGCATCTAAACAGAGTTCACCAGGTGAGTCGTGACGGAAAATATACTGAAGTGTAATTTTATTATACATTCTAAAAATAATTATATTAAAAGAGTGTTTGGTGATGCGAAGATTTGAGTAAAACCATTAAAATGTGTGAAGTAAAACAAAGAGAAAATGTTGCTGGTATAAAGGACAGCTCTAAGGACCAAAGCTCGGCATAAAAATTAATGCAAATGGATACTTTTGTACGAATAATTTTCATTCTAAGGTGTTCAAAGTTCAGAGTACAACCACTGTTATCTATATTTGTAAGCCCTTCTGTCGAATGTTTTTGGTTTGTATATAGGAACGAATCCAAGTTCATACGTAAGTGCATATATACATAAATGAATTACCACCTATGTACATATATGACAGATATGATAATCCCAAACGACAAGTTCGCTGTTGCCGCCGAAGTAGTCCACATCAAACGGCACGAGCATAGTCAACACCTTTGCTTTCGGGTAGTGTTGTGGTTTCGTGCCTGCATCTCAACAGATTTGAAATATGTAAAAAAGTGCAACTCGGACGTCTGGCGCAGGACGTATTTTGTATCATTTCGTAGCTGTTGATAGTTCATGGGTCGTCGCGGTTAAAAAAACAGCCAAAAGATTCAATAACTAAACGACTAAGTCCGAGGTCCTTTGAACGGATGTTAGTGGTTGGTATGCGTACCGGTTAGATGCCTGTTATCTGACTCGCAATGGATTCGATTACTGGGAGTTATATTTTTTCTAATAACGTATCATACTAGTCAACCCACAACCATAATATTAACTACAATTAAGGCCGTTATGCTATTATCACCATTTGTTTTCAAAAACTGATTTAAAATGAACTACAAAGAAAAAAAGAAATGCACTGCATGTGCTAGAATATATTATTATTATTATTATTTATTACAATGCAAGTAAATTACCTGGTAACTTAAAACTAATAGCACTAGCGACTAAGGCTTTCGGCTAGTGCTAGAATATAAACGTGCGATAGTTATTCAATTCGGTCATTCGAATATATAATACTTGGAACGTATCCTGTTTATCCTGTTGCTTCTTTTTTTGTAGATGTTATCGCGGCCGTACCTCAACTTAGCCAGATGAAAGAATTTCAGTTCTCTAAATGTGTTTACTAGTCCATTAGTACAAGAGTCCGCACGGGTGCACTATAAAGCTTTACTTCAGACGTATGGATAAACAAATTATTGTTCCTCAACTGAATAGTACTGTGACACTGTCGAGAGGCAAAAAGAGTGTAGAAAAACCTTTTTGTCCACAGGATTTTTTTTTAAAATCCTTCTCCCAGGAAAGGCGAACTTACAACCCCGTGAGGCTAATAGTTCACTCGATGGTATTGTTTTTGAACAGTTGCAAATTGTAGTGCTATAGAACTACAATGGGAGGAGAAATGTAAAGATTGCCTGTAGTTCTGTTTAGTAATGGGTTTCCCAATAAGAACTATGGGTTTTTAAAGTAAATATTCGTGGTTTCAAAAAAATCGGAGGTATCTAATGAGTTTCCAGTATGTTGTTGTTATTTCATGGTTTTAAAAGGTCATGGCAGCCAAATTTAAAATGGTAGAAGTGTCACTAGCTGTCATTAGATTTTTTTAATAATTTGGCTTTATAATCATCATCATCTTCGGCACTATAACCGAGATCCGGTCTTGGCCTTATTTAGCAAGTCTCTCCACTGGTCCAGATTTCGAGCCGATGTCATCGTCATGTGTCAGTTTGGCACTCATGGGCTCTGGGTGTCCTGGTCTACGCCATCCCTCGATCGCAGACAAGGTCACCTTCCATACATCCTGCCACAAAGGACTTTCCGGGCGGGCTCCTCTTCGAGCTAGGTGTCCCATTCACCGGAGCCCACCGAGCTTGATTTTTCTTACAACATTAGCTTCAAGGTAGATCGCGTACAACTCATGGTTGTAGCGTCTCCGGAATCGCCCTCCTTCACATACGGGCCAACAATTCTCCTTAAGACCTTCCCCTCGAACGCCGCTAAGAGTTCAGAGTCCCTTTTATTGAGCACCCAGGTCTCGGATCCATACATGAATACTAGTAAGACCATGGTCTTATACAGTAGTAGCTTGGATGTTCTGGATAAATTTCGGGAATTAAAAACCCTTGATAGACCATAGTAGGCTTTGTTGGATTTGATCAACCGTTAGCGTATTTCTTCTTCCATATTGTTGTCGGCTGATACTATTGACCCGAGGTAGTTAAAGGATTGCACTACTTCAACTTCCTGCTTCACTACCCTGATAGTTTGACCAACATTAGGTCTTCTCTTCGCAGAAGTTGCCACCATGTACCTAGTTTTCCCCTCATTAATATGCAATCCCAGTTTTTGTGCCGCCTGCTCGATCCGGGTGAAGGAGTTCTGCGCACCCGATTCGGCTCTACCGATGATGTCAATGCCATATGCGTAGGCAAGTATCTGACTCGACTTGGTGATAATAGCCCCTAGTTGTGGCGCCAGAGTCACGGATTGCTTTCTCAAACGCCAGGTTGAAGAGGAGGCAGGCCATACCGTCCCCTTGTCGGAGTCCATTAAACATGTTTATTGGTTTGGACAGCAATCCTGCTATTTTTACTTGACTAGTTACGTTGCTCTTGGTCAACCTACAAAGTCGTATCAATTTGTTTGGAATGCCGAACTCTCTCATGGCATTATATAGTTCTACCCTGGCTATGCTGTCGTAGTGTTTATTATAATTTGGCTTTATAATCATGATCCTCGGCACTACAACCGGGATCTGGTCTTGGCCTTATTTAGCAAGTCTCTCCACCGGTCCCGATTTCGAGCCGATGTCATCCAGTTTGGCACTCCTGGGCTCTGGGCGTCCTGGTCTACGCCATCTCTCCATCGCAGACGAAGTCTGCTGCTGTCGCCTACCATACATCCTGCCACAAAGGACTATCCGGGCAGGCTCCTCTTCGCTGATTCGAGCTAGGTGTCCCACCCACCGGAGTCTACCGAGCTTAATTTTTCTTACAATATTAGCTTCAAGGTAGATCGCGTACAACTCATGGTTGTAGCGTCTCCGGAATCGCCCTCCTTTACATACGGGCCAACAATTCTCCTTCAGACCTTCCCCTCGAACGCCGCTAAGAGTTCATCATCATCATCATCATCATCGGCACTACAACCGGGGGCCGGTCTAGGCCTTATTTAGCAAGTTCTAAGGCTTGTTAAATTTTCATCATCATCGGCACTACAACCGGGGACCGGTCTTGGCCTTATTTAGCAAGTCCTAAGGCTTGTTAAATTTTCCATAATGATTTATCTTTTCTGGGCAAGGTCATTAGTCTTGCGCCAGAGGCTCCCCGACGGGGAATCGAACCCCGGTCTCCCGGGTGACAGGCGGGTATACTAACCACTATACTATCGAGGAGCCCGCTAAGAGTTCAGAGTCCCTTTTATTGAGCACCCAGGTCTCGGATCCATACATGAATACTAGTAAGACCATGGTCTTATACAGTAGTAGCTTGGGTGTTCTGGATAAATTTCGGGAATTAAAGACCCTTGATAGACCATAGTAGGCTTTGTTGGATTTGATCAGCCGTTCACGTATTTGTATGTTGAATATAGTGATAAGACTGTGTGGGGGTACAGGTATGTGTGCCGACACGGGAACTGGTTCGTTCCTATCCCCATCAAGTTCACTGTCTTACGCCGCAAACACCGAGTAACGTTGCAACCGTCCACACAAGAAGAAAATATAACACTAGGATGTTGTTTGTTGTAATTGTTTTTATTGTTTTTAATTTTACACTTTTTGCGCTTAAATGTTAAACTAATTAACGAGCTTGGTAACTATTCGAAATTCTCGCTGACTCACCAGTGAATACTAAAACTTAATATTTATCCAGAAAACAATTGAACTTACGATCTGCTCGTTTTTTTCTTTGAGAATAAGTTTGACAATTTACTCGCATTTAGCACTAAAACAAAAGTTGATATGGCGCTAAACAAAAGTAAAGGGTTTGCACAAAAGCGAAAGTTAAGATTTGGCATTGCATTTGGCACTAAAACAAAAGTTAAGACTTGACATTGCATTTGGCACTAAAACAAAAGTTAAGACTTGACATTGCATTTGGCACTAACACAAAAGTTAAGACTTGACATTGCATTTGGCACTAACACAAAAGTTAAGATTTGACAGTAGGCAATTCTCTTCGAATTGTTTAATCTATATCTCCGAACGACTACACTCGACGAATTATTCCGCTATACGTTAAAAAGTTTCGTTGCCGGCGGTGTGCGCACTATTGTGCGCACGCGGCGGTAGTTTTGAAGACGACTCTTTGATGAGTGCGCACTGGTGGTTGATTTACGACTGACTGTGAATACTCTCCCAGCTAAGGGTGAGTTTTGTTTTCTTTGAGAGAAACGTGAAGTCTCTCTTTGTGATGGAGAGTTGGAGAGGATCTCTCCGGTTGATCTTAGCGAGAGTGCTAATAGATCCATTGTGTACCCATACAACGCAAGTCCCGGGAAAACGAAATTGGGAAAAGAGAAGATGAACAAAGGACATTATCAACGGCATGGATGCAGCTGCGTACATAGTCTGCATTGCTATTAGGAAAATGGTGCTAAAAGGAATTTCGGTACACAATGCTGATGTGCACCGAATCCTGCTGGCGGTAAGGATCAGATTCTTGTTTGCATGTTTGTATGCTGAAGAATTCGATTTATGGCCGCTAGACGCTAGATGCGTATATTTGCTTTTGTCGGTTGGACAAAGGCTGCCGAGGCCATGGGTAAGCCAGGGAAATGTGGTGTGCACGTGTGCAGCAGAATTGCTTGGCAAACAGGGGTGCCGATAAGTTTTCCTAATTATGGTTATGTATGTAAAAGAATTCTTTTCAGGAAATTGATATGATGCATTGAATGCATGAATCCTAGAGAATTCTTTACAGGGACTTGGGATGATACCTTAATGAAGGAAATATCCTTGGTGAAGGGAATGTTTGCAGGTAACTGCAGATTTGCCAAGGGAGTTGGGGTTGGAATTGTGGGTGGTTCTTTACGTAAGGCTAGACAACCCCCACAACTGTGTCCGGAGTCCAGCCCTCTGATAAGAATTTTGTTGGGAATGCACTCCTCGTTGATAACTCTCTTTGACAAGATGTATAGCTGGGGGGAGTCGTGTGTGCTTCTATTTTTGGTGATACTGGTTGTTGTTTGCTTTTGATTATTAGTGAGGATGATTTGAGATGTACAGTATTTGGGGTGTATCAAGGGTTGATCAGTGTTTGATATTTGAGATATATCAATGTACAATATTTGAGATGATAGAGAAATGATATTTATAAAACAAAGGTTATAGTACAAAGGTTAATGTATAATTATGGCACAATGAGGATGATATAATGTTTGGAATTACAAAGGTTAACGTATATAGAAATAATATAATATTTAGGGACGTTAACTCGGTCAAACTTGACGTCATTATGTCTCAGAGTGGTGCCAACTTAGTGGTAAAAACAATTTTGATAATAGGCTTACGTGGGAATTTAAAATTAGAAATTCCGGATAGAGATTTTACAGAATGTATCATATACATCATCATCGGCACTACAACCGGGTACCGGTCTTGGCCTTATTTAGCAAGTCCTGAGGCTTATTAAATTTTCTATAATGATTTGTTTTTGTTTCATTAGTCTTGCGCCAGAGGCTCCCTGACGGGGAATCGAACCCCGGTCATATACATCCCCTTTGAAAAACACTTTATAATTATAGCTTATCTGCTAGTAGCAAAATGTTGTGCGGTTGCTTAGACCGATCTTTGCCTCTTTGAAAGATTGGGGTTACATATGTGATAAAATTCATTTTTGAGCTATAAATGATCTCAAGATACTTCATCTTGTGCTGCACTGTGATAGTAGTACTGTGGCGTTTCTAACAGATACACACACAATTTACAAGCAAAATAATGAAGTACACTGAAAGAAATTCGAATAAGCAAAGCATCGAATAGCATACCGATAACTGCAATTACATCATTGAGTGTACTTGAGAGTAACGATCGAATTCGGAAACGCGGCAGTGTTCTGATGGGTTAATCATTGGTTCTATCTTTTAGTGATTCTAACCGTCATAGCGTCGGTTCGAATCACACATTGTTCACTTTCATCGCAAACGCTATAGTACCTCCTATTTGAATTCCAATATTCTATGAATGTTGAGAAATAGGTTGGGAGTATTTACTACTTAGAATTGTGGCGACTGGTTTGGTTAGGTTGAGTCGAATTTGCCATAACCTATAATACTGATACATTTTGTCCAGACAATTGGTTGCAAGTTTAGGGCTTATGGATGACGTGAACACGAGGACCTCATTCATGTAGCACATTTGTTTTACTCTCCCATCTATGGGGCGGAGAATATATGAGGTGTTGATATTGATGAGGGTGGAGTCTATGTTGGAGTCCTGTAGTACGCCTGCGGTGACGTGGATAACTCGATATAACCATTCTTCCGAACTTGACTAGTTCGGTCTCGGACGAACTGGTAGATCATAGTACACAGCGTTCTGTCGAGACAAGTGGCCAATAAGTAAAAAACGAGACCTTCAATCTACGTCGTATCAAAGGCCTTTTCAGTGTCTAGGCTTACCGCAGTGGTGGGTCATTTATTAAAGAGACGCACGTTGATGTGGTTTTAAAGTACATTAAGAGCCATAGTGGTGCTGTGGCGTTTCTAACAGATGCACACGCAATACACAAGCAAATACTGAAGAACACCGAACGAAAATCGAATAAGAAAATGCATCAGAGCCGTATACCATAACGATAACATAACAATTCCACATCAGTTGAGGGTACTTGAGTTTAGAAATCGAATTCGTACACGCGGCAGTGGCCTGATGTGTTGAGCATTGGTTCAATTTGTAGTGATTCTAACCGTCATAGCGTCAGTTCGAATCACACGTAAACGCGATAGTGCTGTGGGCTCTTCTCCAAATCTAAATTTGAAATCTGGTATTAGGTTCATTAACTTCGGAGCGAACATACAGGGCAAAGTTTCTGCTTTCAACCCGGCGAAGGCGAGGATGATCCTTGTCCCTGTTCAATCCAAGTTGACATGCAGTCTCCACGTGACACCCCTGGATAGCTACTTTGGCACCCGCCAGGTAGTGAACCAATGCATGCAGCGACATCCAGAGAAAGGTTGGCGCAAGGCTAATAACCTTGCCCGGAAAACAGATTATTATGGGCAATTTAACAAGTCTCGGATGCGGACCGGATACCGGTGGAGAGACTTGCTAAATAAGGCCAAGACCGGACCCCGGTTGTAGTGCCGATGATGATGATGATTAAGTTCCTGGCACCGTTAAAAGTGTTTAGCTTCTCCTGTTTGGATTTTTCACATATTTTGCTGACGCAGTGAGCAGCGTAATGCGGGTGAAGCTGAGGGGTGATTTGCTGGTTTGCCAACTTTAGCTATTGGAAAAACAATGGCATGCTTCTAGGTATGGGGAAAGCACCCCACATTGTAGGCACGTTTGAATACAATGGAAAGCTTTATAAAGAATAAGGTTGAGAGCTTTCGCAGCGAGTGGTACGACATGTTGTCGATCTCATGTGACTTCATAGGGTTTCGAGATTTAACTAGGTTTTGAAGGGTATCTGGTATGGCGAAACCATGGGTACTATCGCGTGTGCCGTTCGAGTATGAAGTATTAACTTGGTTGAAGACAACAATTGGCTCATTAATGTCGTCTAATTTGTTATGGATCTTTGAACTTATAATTGCATTCATATCCGGGTAGCCATCCTCGAAAATAAGCCTGTGGTTATTTTTAAAGGTCTCTCGGATAATGTTTGCTTTACTGGTGTCAACATTGACAACACCGTTGCGGGTGATTAGGCGAGTGAATCGGGCAGTATGTTTTTATAAACGTTCTGGTCCATCTATATGCCCTTTAATTTGTTTTCTAATTACCGGGTGTGAAAGTTTTGGAATCTGTTTTGTCAGTGTACCAATATTGTGAACGATGGATCGCAATATTGGCTCCGTCTGCGTAAAGCGACGACGATATTACAGAGTAAGACGAAGATTGAAGTCATCAATGGGATTCTGATAACTCTTTTCTTTTCAACCAATATAATCTCATTAAGTCGAGTTGCAGGGTTATTTATCTCAACCGTCGTTGGGTTACTGTCAGTAGAAAGAGGACTTGGTGCAGTTTTTTATTGAAGTTGTCTCAATTTGTGCGACCCTAGTCGAGTATGTATCTGATATGATCCCGGGATGCTTGATAGCTTTAGATAGATCAACGTAGTCACAGAGTCGTGGTCAAAACTACTCGCCAATACTTCCGGGGGAGTGATTTGGGGTAATAAATCTTTGGACACAAAAAATATGCCCAAAATTGTGTCGCTACGTGTGCCAGCCGTAGGTGCAACTATTTCCAAATTGAGTGTGTGAGGTTATTCTATGTACCAATTTTTTGCCGTTTGGGCAAGAGATCGAGATGTTTCAGTGGGGATGTCTAGAGTCTAAATCGCCCGCTATGATAAAGGGCCTATGCCTGAGGACCTTATTATTCTGTCGATATCTTCGGAATTAATGAGGCTATTTGGTATATTGGTTTCATGCGAGTGGTGGAGTATATATTCACTCTACCATTATCAGCTAGATGCAATTCAACGCCGGAGACCTCTATGAACTCGAAATGTGGGAGGTTGATATCTGTGCTATTAATTAGTATGCAAGGTTATTGGTTGCATCGTCAATGAGGGTTCGATTTCTTTGATACATGAAGAAGTTTAAGAACACGGGACGGTGACATGGATACAACCTAGTTTTGGTTAGAAGAACCACATCGGCACGGTTACCCTTTATGAAGTCAGAGACTGTCCTTCGTTTTGATTGCGAAACAAGGGAATTGACGTTTATGAGGATTATTTTAATTTTGGCATCCCTTTGGAAGTGTATGTCTTAGATAAGCCGGGAAAAGGAGGATATCTCTCTCAGCCTCGGTGTTTAGGTTTTCATATCGGACAGGAATATCTTCAATCGGGCAGCAGAGATTAAATCGTTTCTCGAGCATTGAGGATTGCGCCTTTGGAGGCGTTTGTACTGCCGTTTCGATTCGTGAATTTGTGTTGGCTTGTACAACGGATCGCTTAGGGACGTGAATATGTTTTTCGGGGAGAGTTGTAGGGAGATTTTTCATATTCGTTGCTTGCATTGCTTTAAGCTTATCGTCGAATGTGAATCCATTTCGGATAAATGTTTGTGCTGCCTGTTTATCGAGGTCTGACTTGGCTGCGCACGAAGACAATTGAACAAGCCCATAAATATAGAGAAATGGTATACCAACTTACTTGGAAGTATTATCGAACGAATAAGACTATCATCTGAGTGTCAATTCCAACATATGTATACTGAGAAAGATTCTTTTTACTTTCGCTATTTGTTTTATTTTTGTACAAATTGTGTGTAACATATTGCTGTGTGGGTAGGTTTCAACAGGATTGGGACGGGGAATTTGCTTTTTTCCCCTTTTTTCACTTTTTTTTCTCTTTTTTTTAACTTAACTTGAGTGTATATATGTCTCATTTCTTACTACCTTCTTAGTTAGTATTTACATTGTTTTTGTTCCTAGTTGAGGATTTAGATATTGTACGTAGTTGTTTTTGTAGACATTAGTCTGTACACATTGATACGTACTTTGGACGCGTTAAGATGTCGGCCGTTGGGTTCCGGTGTCCGCTGGTATATCTTAACCGGGGATTCTATTTCTTATACCACTCTTACCATATAATAGAAACAACTTACTCACGGTTTTGATGAATGGGTACTTCCCTGTTTGAATGGGCTGGTGACGTTTTTTCCTCGTCCTCTTCTTAATCTCAGATATCCCAGTATATTGGCCATTGTCTGATCCTGGTCCTTATATCGTTGTTGCCGATGGTACTGTTGCAGCTGAGCTGTTGTTGAAGTGAGGTTCTCGCCGATGGGTTGGAGAGAGATATAGAGGCTGTGATTGCAGCTGAGCCAGAGATGCCGAATTTTCTGCTGTTTTTTCGCGGTTGTTGCTGTTGCTTTGGTTGCTGGCGCTATTGTTTACTTGTGGATGCTCAATTTTTGGTTCCATCGACGAAATTACTCTCCCAAATGATGTTTTGCATCACTTCTTCTTTATCAACTGCCCACATTTTGATGTGTTTTTTTGTTTGGCAGGTCAATAAGTCTTTAGAAAATTAGGTCGATTTTCTTTTATTCTCTCATTTAGCTGACCTAATAATGGCGCATAATACTGTTCAGTTATCGCCTGTCCCTTTTCCAAATAGTCAATGAAGATAATCCACGTGCGCCCCAGAAGTAGCCATAACCGTCTTTGCCTTCTTTGGAGCCCGTTCGCCTTTAACAATCCATTGTTTTGACTGTTCTTTCGTCTCGGGAGTGTACTGGTGTATCCATATTTCATCCACAGTTATTAATCTGTGCAGAAACTCATCTGGGTTGCGACACATCCGCTCCAAAAGTTCTCAGCTGAGAGCAATTGCGGCACCCATCTCGCAGATATATTTTTCATACCCAATTGATCATGCAAAATTGAAACATGTAACAAATTGAAAATTGACAGATACCTAGTGAGGAACGATGCTTAGTAAAAACAGACGATTAGCGATGCTACGAGTGCCATCATAGGCGTTTCTAAGGACTTATTGATCTACCCTCGTATTTAAATCACTTTCTTTAAGAATGCCACACACATTTATTGGTAAAGTTTGCAGCATTTTTTCACCACAGAAAAATATCTGATTTACACTCTGACTTTGATCAACTACTGAGCGCCTGACGCAGACCCCCAGATTGTAACCCCTCTATTCTATGTTTTTCTAAAGCATTTGCTCTCTTGAGTAACTATGTGTTGAAAGGAAATCGTTTAGGTTATAGGGCAATATCTTCAGCCATACAGGAGAATAGCCTGATTTTTCCAAATGGGAGTGCGTTGTCCTAGGTTGTTACCGTATAGGTATGATCGCATTTAAGCAGGAGAACTGTATTTTCCTGCTTGCGTTTCGAGGTGGAGATGCCATTCAAACATTTCCCACCGTCATTAGGCCATTCCAGGGAAGCCGCCATCCAAAGGCTTCTGTCCATGGAGAGGCGATTCAGGCGAATTCCGGAGCTAGGTCATCAATTTGCTGAATTCATGAGGGAATACCAGGACATGAGTCACATACAGCGGGTGACCGAAAAAGACCCAAAAATACCGTACAACCAATGCTCCTATCTGCTCCACCATGCAAACCTAAAGCCGAGAGTAAAAGCACCAAGCTCAGGGTGGTGTTCGATGCTTCTCGGGTCACCATCAATGGAACATCTCTTAACGATCACCTGATTGTTGGACCGTCCTTACAGTCGGACCTCATTTCCCCGGTTTCGCAGGCATTGCATAGCATTTGCCTCGGATTTCGCCAAGATGTTTCGCCAAATTCGAGTCCAGCCGGGTCACGTCGACTTCCAAAGAATTATTTGGCGGGACAACCCAGAGGAGAAGTACCAAACGTTCAAGGTGCTAACCGTAACATACGGAACGGCGTCCTCGCCGCTTCTGGCAACGCGCTGCTTGTTTCAGATTGTCGAGGAGATCGGATAATTGTGTCCGGGGGCAGCGCGAATCATCAGAGAGGACTTTTACATGGATGATTGTATATCTGGAGCACAATCCGTGGAGGACTCAATCCGGTTGGTGGGTCAACTGACGGAAGCTCTTAAGAGCGGAGGATTTCCTCTACGTAAGTGGAAATCAAATTGCAACAAGTTATTGAAGTGGCTGTCGTCTGATTCACCATGTACTGAAGGAGTGTACCAGTTCATCACAAGCGAAGGAACGAAGCTGCTCGGATTGAGTTGGCATCCCAGGACAGACTATTGGAGCTACAAGATACAGGAGATTCCGGAGGTATCAACGCTCACGAAGAGGAAGGTCATGTCACACGTCTTCAAGCTCTATGATCCATTGGGCTTGGCCGCTCCAGTGCTGGTGCCAGCCAAGCTGGTATTGCAACTGTGGCTTAAAGGTGTCGATTGGGATGACCCCCTGGATGAACATATTCGGAGGGAGTGCAAGGAATACTTCGAGGGATTACCGGCGCTGAAGTCAGTGAAGATCCCACGTTGGTTGGGACATCCGAAGCCCCTTCAGTTACATGGGTTTTCGGACGCCAGCGAAAAGGCCAGATTTGAGGAGGAAGGGGCTTCCCAGGTGCGTATCATCATGGCAAAGACAAAGGTGGCCCCAGTTAAGCAGGTGCCCCTCCCAAGGTTCGAGTTATGTGGAGCCCATCTCTTGGCTCGGCTTTCTTCGTTCGTGAGGAAGGCGCTTCAAGTTAGCGAAGTTCAATGCTTCGCATATACCGATCCCACTATAGTGCTGGAATGGCTATCGAATAATCCCAGGCGGTGGAAGACATTCATCGTGAATCGTACGTCGTACATTTTGGAAAGGCTGCCAAGATGCCAGTGGCATCATGTACCGACTGCTTCAAATCCAACGGACTGCCTGCCAAGGGGCTTAACGCAAGAGAGCTCTTCGAGACAAGAAGTTGAGGTTGCCCCGGACGCCCAGTTACCAAGTCCGAGAGGCGGACGCCGGAACACCGGTAGATCTCGAGGAGCGAAAGGAATCATGCTTCGTATCCAGCAGGAAGATTTTCCCATAACAGGAAGATTCTCCAGCTTCACTCGAACGGTGCGAACAGTAGCTTGGCTGAAGCGGCTCATCGACAACAGTGGCCGCGAAGGGGACGACAGCTCAGCCAGGCGGTCGGGCGTTATCGATGCTGAGGAAGTGAGGGTGGTCACTCGTATCACATTGCGAGCGATTCAGACTGAATCGTTCGAGACGGACCTGACGGCCATTAGAGACGGAAGAAAGTTGTCAAAACGAAGCGAACTGGTTGCGCTCGACCTATTCATCGATGACCAATGTATTGTCAGGGTGGGCGGAAGACTAGAGGCAGCAAGGATGGAATACGAACACCGACATCCACCAGTCTCACATCGACAACACCATCTTGTAAGGATCATCGTAAGGGACATGCACTTGAGGCTGATGAACACTGGAAGCCGGTTACTGCTCGCCGCAGTGAACTCCCGGTACTGGATCATAAGGAGTCGAAGGTTTGTCCGGAGAGTCATCGCTGAATGCACGGTTTGCGTTCATCTTAAGGGACGGGTGCTATCTCAACAGATGGCGACCTTGCCAGCCAGTAGGATTAATCCTGCAGGGCCATTTAGTAATACTGGCGTTGTTTATCGAGGCCCTATCACTCATCGAACATGAAAAGGACGGGCACAAGGCGAGCCAAAGGCTACATCTATCTCTTCGTATGCTTGGCAACAAAGGCAATACATCAATGCAGCGGGGGTTTTCTGGCAGCATTGAGAAGATTCCTCATGTGTAGGGGTTATTGTCACACCCTATGGTGTGATAATGGCACCAATTTCGTTGGAGCATGTCGACAAATGCGAGAAGCTTATGAGCACATAAACCGGAAAACTACCCGGGATCAGATCATGACAGAGTTGGCCACCAACGAGATCACTTGGAAATTCATTCCGCCGGTAGCCCCCAATTTTGGTGGCTTGTGGGATGCAGTAATCAAGTTCGTGAAGCATCATCTTAAGCGAGTTATTGGAAATGCGTTGCTGACATTCGAGGAGTTTACTACCGTATTGGCCCAGATTGAGGCTTGTGTGAATTCCCGATCGCTGGTAGTCCTGTCAACGGAGCCTGGCGACCCCGAAGTGTCAACCCCCTGTCATTTTTTAGTTGGAGGACCGGCTATGAGTGCTCCGAGATCGGATCTGGAAGATACAATGACCACTTGGCGGTCCAGATGGAAGTACTTGCAAGCAATACATCGAGCATTTTGGTCCCTGTGGAACGAATCCCTCCACACGTTGCGGGCTCGCAACAAATTGTATCATCCGGAACCAAACCTAAGAAATCCGATCGTGGTACTTCTGAAGGACGAGCAACTATCTCCAACCTATTGGCCCATGGGAAAGGTTGTCGAGCTTCATCCTGGCAGACATGGCAAGGTTCGGGTGGCAACTGCGAAGAATCAGGGGGGCACACTTAAGCGACTCGTCACGAAGTTGGTCCTACTCCCAGTTGCTCAAGATGAGACGGTAGAACCGACAGTTCAACGTGGGCGGAATGTTGGAGACGGAGCAACACACGACTGCCGACTGACAAAAAAAAAAATGGGTTGGCGAGAGGGCCGACTTTAGCGAGACGAGGACAGATGTGTCCTTCATCTTGTCTCTGACTTCTGGTCATCTTGCGATAACCAGAATCACCCACGCCCGTGAGGATGTTGGGCTCGGTCTCGCGATATCTCAAAATAAAAGGAAAAAAAGGCGCGGGGGGGGGGGGTATCCAAGGATAGTGTGGACAGTGTTAGTCCAGGTGTTCTCTAACTACTTGTATAGAGGGATGGTGGGAAAGAAATCATACAAGACCGGTAGGTCTTGGGTGCGGTAGTAAACGCAGATCACGTCTTTGGTGTCTGATAATCTGCGCTTTGGTCGGTGTGTGTAGGTTTGTGCCGTCTTGTACTGTGCGTCCGTGTTGTGTGGTTTGTTAACAGTAGACCCTATAGGATGGATCCAGGAATCCTCTATTATAGAGGGGAATGTTGTTGGGAAGGGTGCTTTCTTCAGTTTTGCACTGAAGAAGAAATTGTGGGGGTTTGGTCCGAAGAGATCGACAGAGAGAAGGGCCAAGAACGCAAGAGTCCCGTACAAGTGGGTTCACGCGGTTCTGAATGCTTTCGGGTAATGGAGGCGCCTTCGTATAGGTGAGATTTGGGGTAATGGCGACCGTCAGGCCTTCTAGAGTGATTGGTGCATATTCTCAGGAGTTTCCTTTCGAAAACTTGAAGTCTTTCCATTTGAGCCGAAGATATGCAGGACTATATGGGAAAGGCGTACGATATTTCAGATCGGATTAGCTGCTTATAGCAGAGACGCTTAAATTTGGTGTCAACTTTGTTGCTCCACTTCAAGATGTTGTGTAGTTGCTTAGACCGACCGAGGCCCCTTTGGAGAATGTGGGTCACATATTTGATGAAATTAATTTTTGGGGTATAAGTGACCTCAAGATATTTCATCCTGTCTTGTGGTCTAATCGTAGTATCTTCCATTTTTATTCGATTATTCTGTGAATATCGAGAAGTAGGTTGGGAGTGTTTACTACTCAGAATTATAGCTACTGTTTTGGATGGGTTAAGTCGAATTTTCCGTCGACTGTAATACTGATACAGTTCGTCCAAGTGACGGTTGAGTCGATTTGTGGCGAGTTTAGGGCCTTTGGAGGACGTGTACACTAGGGCGTCATCCACATAGCATATCTGGTTTACTCTCCCGTCCACAGGGCGAGGAATATCGAAGGTGTAAATATTGAATAAGATGAGGCCTAGAATGGAGCGCTGTGGTACGCCTGCAGCGGCGGAAAAGTCGGGGCAAGCTTTCCATTCACTCTAACTTGGAAGGTTCTGTTTCGAACGAACTGGTAGATGATACTACATAGCGTTCTACTGAGGCCAGTATTCAAGAATTTAAAAACGAGACCTTCGATCCAAGTCGTGTCAAAAGCTTTTCCAATGTCCAGGCTCACCGCAACGGTGGGTTCCTTATTAAAGAGCCGCACGCAGACGTGGTTTTGAAATATGTTGAGAGCCATAGTGGTGCTGTGCGCTCTTCGAAATCCGAATTGGAAATCAGGTATTAGGTTCCTGGCACTGATTAAGTTATTTAGTTTCTCGTATATGAATTTTTCATATATTTTGCTGATGCAAGTGAGAAGCGAGATAGGGGACTGCCGACTGACGGACTGAGGATCGGCTATTTATACCAATTGCTCTGTTCCTGTGACAAACATGCGAACGGGGGAACAGCGACAGAAGAGAGAATATAAGCGGCAGCAGTTCGGGAGTTGACGATAGTACAACAAGCATACTGGGCAAGACTACAACGCCCTTCGTCCAGAGCAGAGTCCGGTTCAGGAGGTGCGCTAAGTTAAGCAGTCAAATTCTGCTAACCCGACCATCAAAGAGATCTTACCAGATCGAAAGGGGCTTGCTCCGCCAATATTTATAGAGTGTCCGAATTTATTCAATTACTCTTTGGACAAGCCTTGTATGAGGACTGTGATATGGAATGTAGTAGTTTTTGTACACATTAATCTGTGCATTCAGTTTTTACGAGTTACCTTTAATGTGCATTCAACGTCAGTCAGGAGATGACTAATGACCCACAAAAAGTTCGACATCATACTCAATGTCATATCTCACAACATGTTCCACACGTCACATAACACGCTCCACATGTGCCACAACATATTCCACGTGATCCACATGTGCCAAACGTATCTCAAAAATGTTCCAATTTCGCAAAATACGTCCCAAACACGCCGCACAACATGTCCCACAAAGTGTCCCACAACATAATCCACCAAATGTGTTGCGTGAAACGCGCAATAAAGTACACGCAAGACCGTTCGCGCTGGCTTGATCAAATTTGGCATGTTTAGTACAAATTCTTTCCTCTTTCAGATGAATGTCACAAGTTGGTAAGATTCCCCCAGAGAAGTGAAATAAAAAAAATCACATCCATCAGATGTTCTTACCAATTTACAGCACTGGGGCAACACTAGCTCGTCCCCTCAAGAATGATAAGTTTTAACTACATGAAAAACAGTCAAACAAATATTGTGATTGAAGTTGAAGCTGAATACTAATGTAAATTGCCTCTCGGGAGACGATAACTTGTTCTCATGTTTGTCCAGTATTTCTCTGAAGCACTACCTTATCGGCTCGAGCAATCCTGCTTTCGGATCAAGTAATTCCACGAACAGGACATTTTCATAGGCTTTGAGACCGTGTTTGGCAATGCAACTGCAATACAATCGATTCGTCAATTAGTTAATTGCCCAACAGATTAAAGAAGAATGGGATGTATTCTCTGACGACGCCACAAATGTCCTTCATGCTGCAGTACACTACTGAACAATCGACTACCATTAACAAATTGGGGGATTTTTTAATGTTTAACGAAATGCACTGTGGAGGGCAGAGGTCGCTGCTGCGCGAGTCTTTGCGTAAACAAGCATTCACTTCGTAATCAACAACATAAAAGAAGAAACGTTTTATTCTTGTTTTGAATTTTTATTCTCCTGTGAAGAGAAAGATTCGAGTTCCAATACCTGGCACACAGCCATTCATTTATTGTAATGCCGATAGCCAGAGGCTTTGTCCACAGTATCCGGGCAATGCATCGCACGTGTT
This sequence comes from Microdon myrmicae, assembly GCA_963931805.1. Lineage (NCBI taxonomy): Eukaryota > Metazoa > Arthropoda > Insecta > Diptera > Syrphidae > Microdon > Microdon myrmicae. Next base: position 122,850,674 of record OZ007500.1, on the reverse strand, counting down.
TGTGTTTGACATTTGCATACGTGCGGTGGCAAAGTTCGGATGGTAGCTACTTTTGGGCGATTATCTGGTTGGTAGACTGCGACACTTTGTCCTGTGGGTATAATAACTACGCCAATTTGTTTTTGGGAAACCGTATTTTGTGTATATGCAACGGGTTTCTTTTTAGGACTTTTTGTGTATTGCGCGGCTTTTTTCGCAGTGACTGGCAGGAGTTCAAGGGTAATGAGTACTAGCATTTATCCTCGCTGTATACGTGATAGTGCCACTAAATATTAATGAACGTCCACGAGATAATGGAGACGAATTCACGGGGTTACACGAAAGCATTATAGTGTCAAGTTCACATTGGTGGTCTAAAATTTAACTATCGGGTTCCTGGCGATTGCAATGATTTCTAAGCTTTTTGTGTGCTTTGTACTAATTATGATGTTTCTTCGGCGGATAGCTTTAAGGGGTGCTTCCAGCTTGGTATCTGTTTTTGACGTGATGCTGTCAAAAGGGAATTTAAGAACAATTTATCGTACTCAAAGACTGGAAAGAGTGCAAATTTATTATTATTATTATTTACTGGCCTGTAGGAACCCGGAAGTTCATAACCTCACCGACTCGGCTCCGCCATTGTCCCCTGTCCTGTGCGCTCTCCTTCCACGTTCGACCATCCGATCCGATCTCCTCGAGGTCCAATCTAACATTGTCCTCCCATCTCCGTCGCGGCCGTCCAGTCGGTCTCTTTTCCATTAGTTTACCGTCAAGAATTCTATGCACGGTCCTACCATCGCCCATTCGCGCTACGTGTCAGGCCCATCTTAATCTTCACGACTTTATTACTCTCACTATTGTAGGTTTGCGGTACAGCTCTTCCAATTCGTGGTTGTGGAGTTTCCTCCATTGTCCTGACTCCTCGTCATATTTACCGCCAAATATAACCCTTAAAACTTTATTCTCGAATACGCGGAATTTGTTCTTTTCCCGTTTTGTGAGAGCCCATGTTTCGCATCCGTATAGAGCAATCGGCATGATTATGGTTCTATAGATACGGAGCTTTATATTGCGTGATAGCAGTTTGGATTTTAACAGTTTACTGGCTGCATGCCAACTAGCGTTGCCGGAGTGTAGTCTTTTGTTAATTTCCCTTGACGTTTCGTTTCTGGTCGTCAGTATCGTTCCCAGATATTTAAATTCTTTAACTTTTTCAAATATCTTGCCTCTGATGTTTATATGTGTTCCCTGAGGTCCACCTGCTCTCACCGTAATCATGTATTTTGTTTTGTCTTCATTTATTTCTAGGCCCACCTCTTCTGCCGCTTGCATGATGATTTCACCGTTTTTGCTTACAGTTTCGAGATTATCGCCCAGAACGGCGATGTCATCCGCATACGCGAGCACTTGTGTGACCCCGTTCAGGGATGATCCGGTCGTGTTGTCGTCTTGTACCTTTCTGATAACATACTCGAGGACAATGTTAAAAAGGCATGGTGAGAGGCAATCGGTTGCCCCTCCTCCATGCTTCACAAGCTCTGCCGGTATGCAATCGACTTCGGGAGTCTTGTTGTTTTTCAATCGATTTATTGCGTCTACAACTTCGTTGAAAGAGGTCTCTGGGATCTGGGGCTCGGCTGTATGTACGTCTGGTGCGTTTATTTGTGGTTGATGGGTGCGCACATTGAGCAGGTTTTCAAAGTACTGCTTCCATCTTGTCACGATAATTTTTGTGTCTGTCACCACACAGCCGTTTGTGTCTCGGATTATTTTGACTCTCCCTCGGTAGCCATTTCTAATTGAATTTATGCCGGCATACATACCTCTGCTCTTCTTTGCTCTGGCATTTTCTATGATTTTTTCGATCCGAGTCTTCTCCCATTCGCGTTTATTGCGTTTGAAAAGTCTCGTTGTCTCTTTCCGAATTGTCGCGTATCTTACTGCATTGACTTCATCATATGCTTCTAGGTGGATCATTCTGAGGCGTTTACGTTGTTCGATCTTTGCCCTGCACTTATCGTCAAACCAACGTTTGGACTTAGGTGTTTTTTAATATCCTAATACCTCTTGGGCTGTAAATACGCATTATAACCAGGTTTATGAAGCACTTTTCACGGCAAAGTTGCGTAGCCAAAGATCGCTGGTACTATCACAGCCTACTACTACTGTAGGTTAGGAATAGTGAATATTTTAGCTGTTGTTCTGAATCAAGCCCCCTTTTGAGGATTCGTTAAGATCGTTCTCCATTATTACCAAGAGAACACTATGCTGTTATTTCACTGTTTCTTATAAAAAAAATCGATAGGCAGTTCAAATGGTTCTCGGTTTAATATCTCAGCTCCAGTTGCTTTTTTTAAATTACTTGTGCGTACAAAATTGGTTGTTTGCTACCCTCAAATGTAAAAACACAATGCGGCTGAAAGAAGCCCAAGTAGATTGGGAGAGGAGGTGTACATGTACATTGGTCTTGTCCTGTAAATTGTAACCGTGAGGGAACATAAATGGTGGGCCATACATTTTTGCACATTTGAAACATGAATAGAAATAAAACTACAAATGTTATTTTATTGATCATTTATTTAACGTAATAAGCGTTTATTGAAATTTATTTTTTTAAAATGACATCGTCGAGTTGTGCCCCGTCTCGTCGTTGGCATTCCTGTAATCGACTACGCAAACTTTGGAAGACTCGCTGGCCCATGCTGCGAGGTATAGCGGCTATCTCCTCCCGAATGTTTTCATCGCTTCTTCTTGAACGTGACCGCCCTGCTTGTTTAATCATTCTTATCGAGTACTTCAGAGCGAACAGACGTTCGCTCATAGCATAGTTGAAACTCGTGTTTGTGAAACACGTGTTTGTGAAACACGTGTTTGTGAAAGTCTGTAACACACCTGGGTGAAGTGCACGTGTAAAAATACTTTTAGTAATACTTTTAGTAATAAAACAGTGAAAACAGTGAAAACTAACAGTAACGCATGCTGGGCGACGGCCCCAGTGATGACCAACAATTCTCGATAGAGCGTGAAAGAAGAGCCACCGACGATTTACAGAGCGCAACAAAGAAACCAACAACCATGGAGACACAAGCTATGGATTATCAAAAAAAGTATCTGGAAGCCGTGGATTATATTATAATATTATATAATTCGCTCCCTAAAAACAACCAATAAAATCAGAGATGACGTCTGCATGGAAGAAACGCCTGCTCAACACCCCGGACTAGCCCCATCATCTCCAAACCAACAATTGTTGTCCCCCGAAACACCATCGCACCAACAAAAGAAGACAGCCGGGAATCAATTGCCTAACACGCACGACAAAAATACAAGACCACCACCCATCTATATTAAAAATATAACAAGCATCAAAGAACTAATTAGAATGCTTGAAAGTACCTTATGCCACCGCAATTTCACCACAAACACAAGAGGAGCTTCGACTTCCACCACAACAACAACTTTAACGGATCACAACAAGGCGGTAGAAAAACTTGCGCACCATAAGCTTGAATTTTTCACTTTTCAACATGGATAGTTGAAACCAGCAACTTTCATCTTAAGGCATATCGATCCAGCATGGACTAATGAGGAACTTGCAGCAGAAATAGTCAGGATCTGTCCGGAACTGAAAATAAACAGGTTGGACTACTTCCAAACACCATATATGCGGACTAACAAGAATCTGCATTTACGTATCATACAAATTCCTCCAACTGATGTCACCAGGCTCAAACAAATAAAATACCTGTTCACGCATAAAATTGCGATTGAGGAACCACATAAACAAAACGTCCTTCATTGCAAAAGATGCCAAGGTTCAGGACACCTGCCAACTTCTCGCAATGTCCTCATAAGCTGAGGATTCTAGAAAGGCGAACAACACCCACGGCAACGAGCAAACCTTCACCAACCAAAACAACATCACATCAATCAATAATCCTACAAGTCCAGGAATGTCATACGCTAAGGTTGTCAAGGATTCCCTTAACATGACAAGAAATCACCAATCCAACAGTAACGATCTTAATCTGGACATCACAGGATACATAAGTAGCTTACAGAAGATGCTGCCCACGTTGAAGCACAGCTCAGAAATAGAAAAAAAGGTCATATTTTATCTCTTATAACTTCACATATCCTCTCCCTTAATGGCTAATTTAACCATAATTTCCCTCAACGCAGAGTCCATATATTCCAATATTCGCAGACAACACCTCCGATTGTTCGTTGAAAAGTTTTCTCCAGATATCCTCCTCCTCTCAGAAACTTGGCTTAAACCAAACTCCCGAGTATCTATCCCGAATTATACACTTGTTTCTAATCCACGAACCACTGGACCTCGTGGAGGTACTGGAATTCTAATACACAAGAAATTCCATTTTTCCGAAATTAGGTTCACCAATATAAATAATATTGAGTACACGGCAATTAAAATCTTTTGCAAAAGCAACAAAGTGCTTGTATTGTCGTCCGTATACATTCACCCTTCTCGGGAACCAAACTTCCCTAGTTCCGAGATCACTGAGATAATCCAACAGTCTCTACCTGCACCTTTCATAATAGGAGGAGATTGGAATGCTCGGCATACTTCATTTAACGACACTAAGTGCAATAAATACGGTTGCCAACTTCTAGCACTCCTTCAACTCCATCCATATATCTATGCGGACTGTCCATTACAGCCAACACGTATCTCCAATACTACTAAATCAACAATAGATTTTTTCCTAAAATCCGTAGACGTCTACTCACCTAACCTCCCTACAGTATCCTTCGAATTTCCTTCCGATCATGGGTCCGTCCACACCACTGTCCAAATCCCAGCCCTCGAACCATGTTACTCATTGAATCCGATCCCGAATTTCTCCAGGACAAACTGGAAAAGAGTCAATAGGGACATTGCTGCCAGTTTTACAGACAATACTTTGCCAGAGACTTCAAATCTACTCCCTGCTGAAATTGATCAAGCAGCCTTAAGAATAGAGCAAATACTAAAAAAATGCCCTCTTCAGCCACACACCTACATCCATCCCTCATAATCACCTAGGAAAACCTTTACCCAACATCCTTACAAAACTGTTACGCGTAAAAAAACAGCTTAGACGAAAACTACATAGCAGTTACTCCCCTTTTATTAAAAATCAAATCCAACTCTTGACTACCCTGATAAATGGACAACTAAAACAATTTGCCGACCAGGCTTACACGTCTATACTTAAAAATATTAAACCCAATCGTGATTTATTCAAAAATATCAACAGACTAACGGGTCGAAAATACAAACCTCGAATCGATTATATTATCAACCCTACTAACAATCACCCAGTCCAATCAGATATTGACATAGCAAACTGTCTAGCTAATCACTTTTATCAAATCCATCAACAAAACGACTCCCTCTCAGTCTCCAATTTTCAAGATACTGTAAACGCCTACATCTCACGCACAATGATCCCATCCTTCACCCCTTTCATCGCGGAATTCAACGAAACAAACAAAGCGTCTCATCCTCTGGATAATGTGACCTTCCTAACAGCAGACGAATTATCTGAATTTATAACATCACGCAATAACAAGAAGTCGACAGGCTTAGATGGAATTCCAAACCTTCTTTACAAAAGACTTCTCCCGTCAAATCTAGTCCCTATTCTCGTTCTTCTCAACCACATAATTAACGGATCACATTTCCCAGATAACTAGAAAACCACGGTTATAGTCCCTATCAGTAAGTCCAGTCCTTCCAACAACCCCAGCAACTATCGTCCGATTTCGTTATTAACCATATTAAGCAAGATATTGGAATGCAAGATATATCGAAATCTCCTTTCATTTCCTAATGACAACGCTATTATCCCAAATTCGCAGTTTGGCTTTCGCTCACAACACTCCACCTGTCATGCTCTGTTAAAACTAACGCACGATGTCACAACTAATCTTCAAAACCAAAGCCCGACGGTCTGTATCTCTCTCGACATATCTAAAGCATTCGACTGTGTTTGGATCTCAGGACTGCTTTACAAGCTGCACTACATATTTGGATTAAACACCCATACTACCAAACTTCTTACTTCCTACCTCTCTGGTCAAAATAAATTCTTCTATCTCCCAATCGTATAATATAACCGCAGGGGTTCCGCAGGGTTCAATTCTTGGACCACTATTATACCTCCTTTATACTTTAGACATACCGCAGCCTCAATTACCCAATACTTACGGTATTGTTGAATTATGCTGATGACACCATAGTCTACTCCAGCAGCAAGTTTCTAAAAGAGGCAAGAAACCGCATTAATAACTTCCTCCCAAATCTATCAACATACTTCAATAAATGGAAAATTCGCCTAAATCCTGATAAAACCCAGCTTATAGTGTTTAAGGGTAAAAATGAGCACTGCACAAACAACACAAGGCGCACCCACAACAAAATTAGACTCAAACTAAATAACACCCAGATAAAACCTTCTAAGACTTTAAAATATCTGGGAATAACCTTTTCCAATGACCTTTCATTCTCCACCCACAATTAAAATACTTTACGTAAAGCCACAATACAACTGAATCTCTGTAGAAGAGTGATGTGGAAATCCAACGGTCTCTCTCACAAAGTCAAACTGCTCATCTATAAACAAATAATCAGACCTACACTGACATATGCGTGTCCATTGTGGTATCATATAACACCAGCCCAAATGGAGAAGCTACGCACTTTCGAAAGGAAATGCTTCAGGCTGGTCACTGGCCTCAACCGACAACCCAACTCTTACAAGTATTACAATAACAGCTTGCTATACAATGCCGCTAATATTGACCGTCTCGATAGACGCTTCCTAGAGCTGTCTATCAAATTTATTGAAAACCTCCCAAATAATCCCAACCCCATAATAACTTCACTACTACCAACTCCTCTAGATAACAGGGCTCACTATCTGAATTGTCTCCATACTAGAAGTCTCTTCACCTCTGGAAGATTGGTTAATGACTCCAACGAGGTAGTGTACCATAACACCGAGCTGGCACCCAATCAGTTCAAATACTGTAATATACAACCATTCTCCAACATTCTGCGTTTTAACGAACAACCGGAAAGTGTTACCGCACCTGAGGCCACTAACTGACCATATCCCACACCAACCTACTTCCTTAACCATCAATCCCTATATTCCCCAATTCACATTACATATTTAATTTATTATAAAATGAGTTAGGTTAAGCTAGAATAAGTTAGAGTTAAGTTAAGTATTAGATTAGATTAAATTAAATTAAAAAATAAAAATCCTGGTTTTCTGACCTTTTCCAGGAAAACTGTTAATATTAAAACCTATTATACTCGAATAGTTATTCACACATTCAGTTATGTTTGAAAAGTGTGTAATGTACGCATGTAAACAGTTGTATCACTAGAATTATAAGTTAGCTGTAGTACTTAATGTAAACATTGATTATTGGTCAAATAAATACAGTATGTTAAAAAAAAGAAGCTTGTTTAATATTCGTTGTCGATCCCGTTTGCTCGAATTTCTTCACCCAAGCTTTGATTAAATTAACACTTGGTCACTCACTTACATGGCGTAATCCGTATTCAATTCTAAATAGGCGTCGTACAGTAACGTAGGAATCGTTGTTTTTGTAAAATTGTTTTACACAAAAAGCACGCTGTTGTCCCGTGAAGCGCTCCACCGTGACTAAAATTGCATGAAGCGACGCACAATTCCCCGCCACTCACGCGTCCTTCTGTCTAACGGTTTTTGCCAATGAAAAAATGTATGGCCGATATAACTTGGCCGAGCGCCCAATGCTCGTGTAATGCTACTGATGGACAATTCGCTGTTTATCCGTTCGCCTCATTCGTTTATCCTTAACTTATAGTGTGCACGTTTTGATTGTTATTTTCGGCGTACGAATTCTTGGGGATTAAGAAAGCAACGGGAATATTTGTGATAATAACATTAGCAGGTGGTAAGGCAGGTTACATTCCAACAGTGTTTTAAAGACGGAATTTAACTGAAGGTGTTTGAGTTCCCGATAAGTTTCCTTGCTCTTTGTTGTATTTTATCGAGCACATTGTTACGCGTAAAATGTGCCATCATCGAATACTCACCCATTGGGGGCGCTCCCCACAATAACCGGAATTCAATAATGGGGGGTTCCGCGTATACATTAAATTATTTATGGGGACCTGTAAAAATGCCTAAAATCTAATATGCATAGACAGGCAAGTCATAGAATCCAAACACCCACATCAGAAAAAAGTCTATACCGGTACAATTAAGGGAGCTTAGGATCGTGATACATACATCCACAGAAAACAAAACATGCAACGGGCTGTGTGCACCTTAAATCATATTTAGATTACATCCATAGATAGTTGCCCTAATTTTAATGAGCCAGAAAAACAAAGGGTAAGAAGAATTCTGAAATTTACTCAGAAAATAGAGTCGTACTTCAAAACTTCGATCAAAATCGTTTTTTTTTTTGCCGTTGCAGTTCTGTTTGAACAGTTGCAGGTTGTAACGCTTCGGGAACACTTGCGCGGGGAGGGAATTCCACAGCTTTCCCAGTCTGTAATGGAACGAGTTCTGATGCAGGGATGCTCGCGCCGTTGGGAGATGAACCGCAAAATGGTGCGATCCGACCGATTGTCTTGTAGAGCGCATATAAACTGAATTGCGCGGAACAATACCACGAATCTTCGAAGAACAGCAGCCGTGATAATATCTGTAAAACAGACAAAGGTCGGCTACCCGCCTTCGATGTGATAACGACTGTAGTCCCGATGTCAGCGCCGAGAACCCGATCAGGCGGATCGCTCGTCTCTGTATGCTCTCAAGTAGGTCGAGGATTTGCTTATGAGCGGAGCTTCAACCCTGAGAGCAATATTAGAGCGCGGGTCTAATTTGGGATTTATACAGGAAAAGTTGGGGCGGAGTAAAATATTTCTTGGCTCTAAAAAGAAAACTCAGTTTTACTGAGGCGGACCTGGCGATGTTCGACACGTGTTTAGCCTCCCAGCCTCGTCGGATCTGTTAGATATTTTTTTAAATATACTTCGTCGTCGATTCGAGGAAGTGAGTAACTGTCTTTCTTCGTAACGTCGTTTAACCGGCGGTAGTCGACACAAAATCTAGTTGTCCTATCCTTCTTCTTGACGAGCACTACCGGTGAAGCCTATGGGCTCGATGATTTCTCGATGACTCCTTGCTCTTCCATCTCTCGGATCATGTTGCCTACTTCTGATTGTTTGGCCAACGGTAGTCGAAGAGGTGGCTGTCTTATAGGTTTTGACTCACCCGGGTCAATGCGATGTTTAACTATACCGGTGCATCCGAATTTATCATTTCCTGTCACAAAAATATCAGAAAAATCGTTCAGGAGTGATTTAACGCTTGCCTTTTCTCTGTCTGTTAATCCGATTTTCTGAGGCATCAGCCTATTAACCACAGAGGATGCACCAGAAGGCTGTTGAATTGAATGGTCATCTCCCCTTGTCTGAATTGAGATTATCATTGATACGGATGCACATTCTGCGATTACCTCTTCTTTTCTTATTGCGACCGGCTCATTGGACGCATTTAGTACTCTGACAGGTACAATGTGCTTCTTCGCATCGATAAGGGATTTCCCAACAAGGATGTTCCCCTTACGCTGATTTTGTACAGCTTCGGTGATGCAGAATCGACTCTCACCGGGATCACTCTCGAGAATGGTCCAAATTACCGAGTTTGAACGACCTGGAATCTCATCCTCACGCACATAACATTTTAGTCTTCTCAATTGTTCATCCTGCAGTGTAATAGCAACTTCTAAGTTATCAATTCGCAGTGTTCTTTGCCCGATATCTTGAACAACTTGATGCTCCTTCATGAAATCCATTCCAAGAATGCATTCGTCCGTAATATCGGCAACCAAAAATTGGTGGGAGATGGAAATATTGCCCAACACTATTATGCTCTCGACTTCTCCGTAGACTGTAGAACGCCTTCTTTCCTGCCAAACGAACGGCTTGTTGCAAGTCCCGATCTTGGAGTGCATTTATAAATGCATCCATTGCTACCTCGTTTAGAAACTCCTTAGACATATTTGAATAAGACAAGTTTGCCTATCGCTCAATGTCTGCCTGCAACTGTTGAAGATTTTCTCCAGGTTTGTGCGTTTTGCTCCGCAGTTGCATGCGGTAGACCTGTGGCTGTTCCATTGAACGCCACTACTTACCTTCCCATCAATTACTAAGAGACTGCTTCCTAGAGCACCAAAAACCCTGGGAAGCATTTAATTACCTTTCCACCGTTGCGCAAATTGTCACCTGAAACGCCTGGAATCTATAATTTTCGCTGATGCAATTCCATCAGCACCAAACAGGTATTTTTCCTAAGGGCATGGTCGCATGAAACGCACCATGTTCCTTAAAAGCAATTTGGTGGCACCACCAGCAACCAACATGACTCGAACCATTTCGGTGCACATATCCCCGAACGAATTCCGCCGCACACATGCAGGAGATATTTCTTCTTTTCCTTTTTCCTACAAGCACATCGGTCGGTAAACCAATCGACAAACATAAGCATCCTATAAGCATTTCCCCCAGGGGCATGCCTGCATACAACGCAGCATGTTCCTGAAATCCAATTCGGTTACATTACGTAACCGACATATACCCTCGAACTTGTCCATGCACACAAGAAGAAAATATTTTCCCCACACACGTGCATGGCAAGTCATATCAGCAGACCCATCGGTCGATCGTTCAATCTGCAATAGCATACCTCACCACTGGCTGCCGAAGCAAATCGAATTCTCGTCAAAGTAAATATACACACGAGAGTTCGACCCGTGCGAGACGCCAGCGATATGTGCACGATCAGCGTAAATGCTGTACGCAGTTACTGATCGGGTAAACACCCCAAGTATCGTCTTCATGATACTTGCCCAGATGCAAACACTTCGTGTAACATTTCCTTTTATGGAATTCGAATATCCATGGTTCGCATGCTCATGGACACACAGCAGGAGCGTGCGAAGCAACCATATCTGTGTGCGTGCACATCCCCACCGTGACCAATGTATGGAACATCATCCCCTATTGGTCACTGAAGCGTTTGATGAAAATTGGTATTCTGTCGTTTCGAAGGAATTTCTTCAATCTGAAAACAGATTCCGTGGAGGTAGGTCTTGTCCTTCACGTAAAACGGTAAAGAGGCGTATATCAACCTTTGTCGAGAGAACGGTCGTGTTTCAATAGCGGAAATCCACTCGAAGTTGCCCCGGTGAAATTAAAATCCTTTAAGTTGTGTAAAATAAATTATATCTACAATTGACTCCAACAATTTGCGTTTTGTCTAAAATAAGTCATATTGCCGTAACATATGTTTATATCGACAGTTAAGTTTATTTTCCCAAAAAAAAGGAAGTTGAAATAAAGTTCATGTTCCACAAACCAGTAGGTTTTATTTGTCTCCTTAAACATTAACATTAAAAACCCCACAGACCTGCTGCATGTGGTTGTCTCCATACCTAGCTTCAAGGCCGCCTCTTACTGCTTGGAAATCTGTTTGCGTCTCTGCTGGTGTGGTTTCTAGCAGTTCTGCAGCCGCCCCACGGAGTGACAAGATCAGTGATGTTGACTTTTGCTCATCCGACCACTTATTATAATTGGCTGCGGCGTCAAACTGACGTATAAATACGGAGAAGGGCCCCGTTCCATGGAAGGTTGGCGGTTGCATCCTTGTATCTTTGTAGTCATGTTGATTGCTAGGCGATGTCTTATTTCTCTCAACACCCTCAAGTCTCTTTTCGATTCGCGTTATTTCATCGGTGACTTTCTTAAATTCAGCTTCGTTTTTTAGATCTAGATTTTCTACTTCGTTTCGAATTTCTTCCTTAAAGTGTGCCGGTTCCCTTGAACGCCACTACTCACCTTCCCATTAACCATGTAAAAACTTCCAACCTAGAGCATCCAAAATGATATAAAACAAGTATCGTGGCAGTTCCATTGAACGCCACTACTTACCTTACAACCTATGATGAAGAAACAGTTTCCTAAAACACATAAAAACATGTACTTACCTTCCCTAGTTGTACCAATATCTTCAGAAATGTTTTAGAACTATAATTGCGCTGATGCAAAATCCATCAGCAACAAATATGTGTTTTTCCACAGGGGCGTGGTCGCATTAAACGCATCATGCGCCTTAAGAGCAATTTGGTTGCATCATCAAGCAACCAACATTAACCAAACTACATCAATAAGATATCTCCTAACGAGTCTACCGCACAGGAGCAGGAGATGTTTCGTCTTTTCCTTTTTATCCATGCCCACATCCGTCGGTCACCCGATCGACAAATACATTACTGCTTACGCCTGACGCCCAAGAAAGTCGAGTCCTCAAAAATGGATAATTACCAGCGAGAATTCGACTGCTTGGAGATGCCGCCAAGATGTGCACGATCAGCATAAATGCTGTACGCAGTTGCTGATCGTGTAAACACAAAATATCGACGTCGAGATATTTGCACCAGCTATCTTCTGAAATAAATAAAACGCGATACGGATTCCGTGGAGGCAAGTCGTGCCTCCACGTTAAATAATTTCAGTCTGAGCCCAACAACCGTCCGTGGACGAGCGTATTAAGGAAAATAAGTAAATTGGAAAGCAGTATTTAATTTATCAGTGACTGCCTTTTGTACGCCTTTGTGGAATATTTTAACAACTATACGAAATAAAAACAAGTATAGCAACGAGGTGCTGTGTAAAAGGAATGAAAGTGTGTTTTAATCTCATTCGATTTTTTTGAATTGACTACAATCGGGAAGTGCATTGCTCACCATTGGAATTCCTGGACGTCTATCCTTTTGCTGCTTCTTCGGCAGTCGATGCGCCTTTATTAATGATGTGTTGTGTCATTGCATTACGATAGACGCGGTTATAGTGATATAGAAAAGCCCATCGACAAGATGTTCAGTAAAATCAGTGTGTCCCGAAGCAGCGATCGTTTACAGAAGTAAAAGGTTTCAAACTTAGAACAAAATCCATGGCAGTGCATTCCACAATTCGACCTTCAGCTCCATCGATAACGACCCGATACCGGAACTTTTACCCCACATTGGTGACGTCCAACGGGGCAACAGCGTAGGATAGGCGTAGAACCCATGCCAACGACGGCACACATATAAACCTACCCATAAAAGTGTTGAAAATTACATTTCATCCACAGCGTTTGGGCATCCAATTTTGCATTCAGATCTGCTTGTGCGTCGAATTTTGAATTTTGGGCATCCAACTTTGCATTAACATCTGCAGCTTGTGCGTCCAATTTTGTATTAATGTCTGTAGCTTTCGCGCCCAATTTTATCATCATCATCCTGAACATCTCCGAAATATCCAACTGTGGCGAACTCTTCTCCGTTACATTGGCACGATCTTGACTCGCTGTTTCTTCTCCACCCGGACAGTCTGGCCCAATCGTAAAAACATATGTGTCGACATCAATACCCCCTTCCTCCATTGCTGCTTGCAGACGCTGTCGAAGAATTTGCTTCTGTCCTCTGCTATCCAGATTCCGGTCCTCAAGTTCCTTCTTCAACTCAGGAACGCGAAGATCTTCCAAATGTCAATCTGACATTGTCACAACACACTTTCACAGACTTATTTACTTCACCACTTCTGACACCAACTGTTGCGAGCTTAGGGTTCGCTGGATTAATTATTTTTAATAAATAAGAGCCGTTAAATCGATTTTGAATTAATGTAACATTTTATAAGTCCGTTAATAACAACCGTTACTTTTACCGTACACTTAACGATTTCTTGACTTATCGCTTGCTTACTCTGCTTACTTCTCTTTTTCTGATCTGCGTGTGACGTATTTATACCGTTTCCGTCCGTTCCATAGCCTCGAATTTTCTACTGCTCATAGTCTCCAGTTCTCCAGTACTTTCTAGAATATTCTAGCACTGATTGTCAAATGCGTCACAGTATTTATGTTTTGTATACTTGTTTTATATATTTATATTTTATATATGTATAATTTGAAAATGTAAATGAATGCTTTGGTTTTATGTATACTTGTTTTAATATGTATACTTATATGTTTTGTTATGGTTTCTCAGTTGTCGCAGTTGCAGGGAAGGAGGGGGGGTTACTTCGTAACATCAACTACACACGAGCATAAGTAAACTTCACCTACATTCTTTGTACAATAACTAAAAAGTCGTTAGAGTCTCTTTCAGAAAAAAAAAAAAAAACATAAATAAATAAAACATGGCATCCGTGTTTTTTTTTCAGGCTTTCCCAGCAACCATGACAAATGTTCAAAGTAAGTTACAGCCTTTCTACTGTACGTGTCAGGAATTCCTGCATCCATGGACCGACAGCTGTATTATTTCTGTAGCAGACATCATACTACAGTCTGTTCCGCAGTGTTTTCGTATTTATACCGTAGTGTATTTGGTGAGTACTCTTAGAAAATAACAATAATTTTGATTTATCATTTTTAACGATTTACTTAGATCTCGATGGTTATGCGACGTAGAATTCCCACAATTTCCGACGTAAAACGTACAGTACTTGGAATAACACAATCGGCTGCATTTCTCTCAGTCAATAGTTTCTCGTTCATCCTCTATGTCTGCCTACTCCGCAATATTTTTGGAAAGTTCTATTACTGGTCAAACACATTTTTGCCGGCATTTTTGGCCAGTCTTAGTGCTATCTATATTGAACGACCGGTACGACGACCTCTATTAGCTTTATATGTTGCAAATGTGGCAACTGAAACACTTTGGCGGATGTTGGAGGCCCGGGGAATGGTGCAATCCATTCCGAATGGGCAGGTGCTTGTGTTTAGCGTAAGCATATCCATTTTGTTGTATATTTATCGATTAGGACTCCATAAGACTGAGTGCAAGGATTCTATATTTGATATCTTAAGCATATTTCTTGGACGACACGAGGAAACTGTGAAGACGATACAAACAAACCTAAACATGGGCAGCAGTTTCCAAGGCATCAATACTACGAACAATAATTCAACGATACTTCAAGCATACGCTAAATTTATTAATAGATTAAAAGGAAAACATCCCTGTTGTCCTCACTCCCAGGGTTGTCTTCAGTACGCGGTAACCGGGGGTTTTAAGCCGTTCGTAACTGGAGTGGCCCTTCAAGTAACCCTGAAGTTATTGTTAAATGTAAAAAATATTTTCACCAACAAGAAGATCTGGTATAACGGTTTGTTTGACAAAAAGATCCTTGATCTGGGGTTATTCTTAGGGAGTTTTTCTTTCCTTTATAAGGTAACTTATTTGATAAGTAGATAAGTAAGTATACGTTTATCTTATGGAATACCTCATAATTCTAGGGAGTTTCTTGTGGCCTGCGCAATATTTATGGGAAAGATTCCGCGTTTTACGCGATCCCAGCTGGTATAATCGGTGGTATTAGCTTCGTAAAATATCCAGACATCACCATCGCCTTATATGTTATGTGGAAAGCTCTGCAACTAATTTATAACATCGGGGAACATAGAAAGGTGTTCCCAAAGATGCGATGGTTTATAATTGCTCTTTACTGTTGGTGTACTGCGCTGCTATTTCAAGCTGCTATCATGGAGCCTCAAAATCTTCGTCCTAGTTATTACAAGTTTCTACATTCGCTATCCGGCGCACGGTAAGTTGTCTAAATTTACTAACGTGAAACCATTTCGATTTGAATTTTTTTTTAGGGTGGCATTGTTCAATCGGCACGTACTTGACATGTATGGCCTCAATTCGAGTGACGCTGTTGTGGAAGTGATGAAGCGCACAGGAACTAATTCGCTTCCGACAAAACTTCTAGGAATGTAGTTGTGATTCATTATAGCCAACTTATAGTCTATTGTGATTATAGATATTCGTCTTTCAATTCAGGGTTACTTAATTACAGAGGTTCTTCTATTGTTAAAGTCGGGTATGAGAATATTGGACTCTCTATGTAAATAACTGTATATTATTTATGTTAAGTTAAAAAAAAAGAAGATTTTTGTAGGTAGGTGAATTGAAATTGAAACAATAACAATAAAAAAAACGTATGCTGTGTACGTTCTAAATAAAACAGAGTTCTGTGGGTTTTACTTCATTTTATTCCTTGTGATACACTCTCGTCAACGGCTTGTTTAAGATCGACTAGTTTTCATACATTCCCTTTCGTTCACTCTTTTATTTGATTACTTGTCTCTTAACATATCAGAAATACAACGTGCCCTTAGTAAAAGTCGCACAATTTTTGAGTTATTTGGTTTTTTCAACATTTCGAAATATCCACACATCCGGCTCAAATGGACCTATTGTCTTTTTTTTTTTTAATAGACTTCTCTCGGGAGAGGCGAACCTATAGCGCCGAGTGGGTGCCCCGAGATGCCATCAAATAACTGTTGCAGTTCTTTTTGAACAGCTGCAGGTTGTAACGCTTCGGGAACACTCGCGAGGAATCCGTATTAACGATCATTCCGAAGTCCGTTGTACTCCAAATACCTAACCAACTCTGTATTGATGACTTTTTCCATTACCTTAGATAAAATATACAGTAAAGCGATCGGACGGTCATTTTGTGGGGGACAATTTTTTCCCGTCTTCGGGATTGGCTGAACTCGAGCGATTTTCCAGCAGGCAGGAAAGGTCCTCCGTGCATAAGATAAGCGGAAGAGTGTGCCAAGAATCGGCGATAGTTCTGGAGCACAGTTCTTACGGACTATTGCTAGTATTCCGTCCGGGCCGGTTGCCTTCCTACAATCCAGTTCACCTAGAATGCGTTGACTAGTGCGCGGACGAAATCTCACATCCCGCATGAAAGACTGTACCGGCGAGAACACAGGTGGCTCTAAAAGGCCGGGATCGAGGTTTGAATTCGCGGAAAATAAATTCGCAAACACGTTAGCTTTGTCCTTTGAATTTGTGACTAACGTACCGCTGTCTGTCACCAACGGAGGGAAAGATGAGGATGCGAAGTTACCGCTGACAGCCTTTGCCATTGACCAGAAGGAGCGCGAACCAGTTGGGCACCGAAGGAGCTTATTGATCACCCTGTCGTTGTGAGCTTTCTTCGTAGTATCAATCGTCTGGTTGCACGCGTTTCTCTTCCAGAAATGTGAAGCCATCCTATTTAGAACCCCATTATAGAAAGCCACGAACGACACAAGGAAAAACTGGCGAAAGCTAGTTATCGTGGGACCGCATGGAGATAAACTGGAAACCAAGAGTTTAGTTAAATACCTTGGCATCTGGCTAGACCAATATCTGTATTTCAACAAACATGTAGAGGCGGCTTTGGTCAAGGCTAGAAAAACGTCTGCTATGACAAGGAGGCTATTTCACAGTAGCCAACTTGACAGCAGGGTAAAAGTCATATGCTACATGACGCTAATCAGGCCAATGCTCATATATGGTTGTCCAGTATGGTTTAACATAGGTCCAAATTTGATGGAAAAGATCCGGGTGTTCGAAAGGAAGTGTCTCAGAAGTTGTCTAAGATTATATCGGACACCGGAATCGTACTATAAAAAGTATTATTCAAATGAGACTTTATATAATGAAGCGTACATAAATAGGGTGGATAATTTTATGATTAAATTAATTAGAGGACATATTGCGAGAGCAATAAGCTCGTCCAATGACCTAATTTTCGGGGCCTATTATCCAAACACTCTGTACTATGAGAGCGTGCGTCGCAACGGCTTTGTTCCACCAGAGGCGTTCCTTGACTTGGACATGAAAGGGCTTATACAGGATAGATCCGGAATTCCGCTGATCTATCATGTAAGTAGATCATCCGTAGACGGGCGATTGTGCTACGACCAGGAAGTAACGCGCACCGAAGAAGAGCTCCTGCGCTTCAGTAGGGCTATCTCCCACAGAGACCGGGACGATAGTATTAGACAGTGTCAACAGTTCTGGTGGTTGAATGGCATATAAAGACCTGGATACCAAAGTCGGTATAGATTCACACTATCGTCAGCTAGCTTACATAGACTTAGCTTTTCTAGAATTAAGGTAGTATAAGATTTAAGTTAAGTTAAGTTAAGTTTTTTAAATAAAATTATATCAAAAAAAAAAAAAAAAAAGTAGGTTAAATTTTAAGAAAAAAAACAAAAACAAAATTTCGACACAAAGTTTTCAAAATTTTTCGTTGTCATTTAAATTATTATAAGTACTCCCACAAACAAAATTCTGTCGCCGAAAGGCAAATTATACAGTCGTTATGTAATGTTTAGCTTAGAGCGCCTGCGTAGGACCAGTAAGTTATAATATAAGATAATTAAGCTAAAATTTAAGCATTTTTTGTCTAGCATGTAATTTAGAAACTAAGAAGATAAAAAGAAAATAAAAAAATGTTTTAAAAATGAAATGAAAAATGCACGCGTTTCTGATTATAACACAATTCGTTCTGTTAACATCGGTGGGGTTGGAGCGCCATTGCTTAAAAGCTCTATTTTTTGCGGCTGTAATTTGCTCGTATTTTTTATCAAACCAAGGTTTATCAGACGAACTTCGTTTCATGGAATGTGGAATATACATCTCCATCCCCAGAAGAATAATCTCTGATACCGACTCCGCGCATGCGATAACATCGGAGTTTCCGAAGCACACCTCGGGCCATGGAAAGGATGCGAAGAAATCCCGCAAATCGTCCCAGTTAACAGCCCCATACTTCCATACATGGCGAAGTTGCCTAGGCCGGTTATTCGCTTGATATGCAAATGGTTGCGCGACAGATACCAAGCAGCGATCTGAGTTTCCCAATGGCACAGAAGCCTCTACGGTATAGATACTCTGTTCGGATGTCAAAAACAGATCCAGGATGTTCGCACAATAGGCTCGGGCTTCCGGCACTCGCGTTGGCTCCCCCACGAGTGGAGTCAAGTTGTGGCTTACAGCAAACATCTCCGCCAGCCTCCCAGCCTCGTCGGTTCTGTTAGAATGTAACAACCAGCCGGAATTGTGAACATTAAAATCGCCAAGGACAACAATTTCAGAAGCTGGATGGTTGATCTGTATCCAGTCGACGGTATATGAAAGATGTTCGAAAAATGTCGCCGGTCGATCGTCGTTCGGGGAGCGGTAAAGACAACAAAGAAATTTAACGGAATTCCTCAGCACGACCATCAACCATATGATGTCCATATTATTGGGTTCCAACGCCTCCAGACTCTGACAAGCCAGTTCGGACCGCGCGAGGATGCAGACTCCGCCCTTAAAACGGAATCTCGAATGTAAGTCGTATCCTGAGCAACGAAGATATGTCGAATCAGTTGACGAATCGACCTGGGTCTCAGTTAGGGCAAGGATATCAGGTTTCGTGGTTTGCAAATATTGCTGGACGGCGTTTGCGATCGTACTGGTGAAACCGATGCCCCTAATGTTACAAAATGCCGTCACCAGTCGAGCGTGGGCAGAGCCTCGAGAACGAGCCCGGTTATGCGATGACGAACCTCTTAAAGTTCCATTATTTGTCATGATATCTGCATGGTGTTCCCCCTGACATAGTCCTATGGGGTTTTTTTGTGGTCTTGATTGTGTGTCGACCCGACACAGGTTCACCAAGACGTCCCCAAACTCTACATCGTCCGTCTGGTGATCGTTCACCGATGTCTTGGTGTTCAGGAAAATATCTGACTCCTCGTTTAATATCTTTATTTGATGTTTTTAGTCTGTATTATCATGTAAACATGGGCTCATCGATAGTATAGTGGTTAGTATACCCGCTTGTCACACGGGAGACCGGGGTTCGATTCCCCGTCGGGGAGCCTCCGGCGCAAGACTACTGACCTTGCCCGGAAAAAAAAACAAAACATTATGGAAAATTTAACAAGCCTCAGGACTTGCTAAATAAGGCCAAGACCAGTTCCCGGTTGTAGTGCCGATGATGATGATGATCACGTAAACATAAAAGTGCGACTCATCTTTATCTTACGATTAAACACACAAATAATATTTATTTTAAGTTTGGAATATTACGTGCGAGTCTGTATTATAATGTAACATAAAGGTGCGACTCGTCGTTAGCTTAAGATTAAACACACAAATAATATTTATTTTATTAACACAAAATGTATCATAAGATTAAACACTCAACTGATATTTATTTCATTAACATAAAACTTACTTTAAGTGTGGCGTATTACGTTTTGAGTCTGTATTATAGTGTAACATAAAAGTGCGACTCGTCGTTAGCTTAAGATGACACACACAAATAATACGAGGGTTGCCTTTTATATTTCGGGATTAGAGAACAAAAACAAATATTGATCATCGAAAATCATTTTATTGTTTTTCAAAATATTCCCCATGAAGATCTATACACTTTTGCATGCGTTTGAACCAATTGTCGAAGCACTTTTGCCACTCTGAGTGAGGTATCTCCAACACATGCATTCTGAATGCAGCAACCGCTTCTTCGGGTGTTGAAAAACGTTGACCTCTCAGTTTGCTTTTCACGTACGGGAATAAAAAGAAGTCATTCGGTGCCAAGTCAGGACTATACGGCGGATGACCCATCAAATCGATGTTTTGGGTGCTCAAAAATGCAGTTGTCGCAGCCGATGTGTGAGAGCTCGCATTGTCGTGGTGAAGAGTGATCCGTCTTCGGCGGTTGGTTTTCCTGATTTCTTGGAAGACAACTGGCAAACAAATGGTTGTGTACCACTCAGAATTGACTGTTCTGCGTTGTTCTAGTGGTACGGTTGCGACATGTCCAGTTTTTCCGAAAAAACAGGCGACCATTTGCTTGGAAGTGCTTCGTGCGCGAACAACTTTTGTTGGATTTGGCTCATCTTGAAACACCCAGACAGTCGACTGCTGTTTACTTTCGGGCTCATACGCGTAAATCCACGATTCATCGCCTGTCACGATGTCATAGACGTGTTTCGAAGCACCGTGATCGTATTTTTTGAGCATTTCTTTCGACCAATTGACACGAGCCTTTTTTTGGGCGATTGACAAATTGTGTGGGATCCAACGCGAACAAATTTTTTTGACAGTCAAATGTTTATGCAATATTGAATGTATGCTGCTCCCACTAACGCCTAAGGTTGTCTCAATCTCACGATAGGTCACATGACGACCTTCCAATATCAGTTCGCGCACAGCATCAATGGTTTTCGGAACAACAACTGATTTTGGACGACCCTCACGAAATTCATCTTGGAGTGAACTACGACCACGATTGAATTCACCATACCATCGATAAACACTAGTCCTTGATGGAGCTTCATCGCCAAAAATTAAATTAAGTTCATCCATGCACTGTTGCTGAGTTAATCCACGCCGAAAGTTGTAAAAAAATAATCGCACGAAAATGTTGACGATTTAATTCCATTTTTGGGCCGAAATGAATCTTTTAAGTTACTGTAAACAACACAAATAGCGCTCGTATGTCAAAACGTTCTGAGTGCGTATAACCTCAAAAATGTCCAACTTTACGACAGAGCTGTCAATTGCCGGATTGCAACGCTAGGGTTGCCAAATCCCGAAACATAAGTGGCAACCCTCGTATTTATTTTACACAAAATTTATCTTAAGTTTGAAATATTATGTTTCGAGTCCGTATTATAATGTAAACATAAAAGTGCGACTCGTCGTTGTCTTAAGATTAAACAGACAAGTAATATTTATTTCATCAACACAAAATTTACGTTAAGTATGGAATAATAAATTTGAATTCGAAGGTTTTAGCCTTAAACAAATGGAACCGCAACGATCCATCGGGTAAGAACTTGCCGCACCAGGGTAGCACTAGGTTACTCAAGTATTCGTAGCGCGTATCTATTTTTTTGCACCACGCGTTAATTTGACTGTTCGTATACCAGTGGCACTGTCTCCAGAGTAATCGCTCAACCGGGATCCGATCGCTCTCGATGTCTTCAGTGATCTATGTCCCCGGCTGTGCTCTGGTACTTAGGGGTTGGTTTTGCACACCAACACAGCCGCAGCCATTTCTCCGCGAACCAATTCATGCGGAGATCAACTCATAGCGATGTCTCTCACACAGCCAAGGAAGTGATCACAACATTGCCGTGAGCTGTGTAAGTCATCGCAGTAGCCGGCATCAATGTTCATAGCCACCCGTACCCCTGGTGATGTGTAACTAGCTATCGTGTTTACAGTGGTGGGGCGCTATGTGTGTGGCTTTTCCCATAGATACTTATTTAATATCAGAGGTCGCCCGTATAGCCCATACGTGCGACTTGATGTGTCTTTACACAGACATGCGTTGTATCTCTCATGTTTGTATGATTTGGGAGATGTGTCCTTGGTGGTGTCAGTCCGTACCACCAGCCACACATCCAAAACACCGTCGAAGAGTTCTCTCGGCGATATCGCGGAATGTACAGCGTGACGGAGTGGTATCTCACCTTGGGACCAACTACCACCTAACCAACCTTTTCTCGAACCGGTCCATCAGCCAAGCTCCGAAAGATGGCCATGGATTTCTCCCGACCATTTCACGGAGCCTAAAGCTTGATGGGGTGGTATTTCACCGGGCGCACAGGGCGTTGGGACCCCGGCTACCACTCGGCCTTTAGTCGCCTCTTACGACAAGCCGGCCTAGCTGTGAGTATATTCTAACGCCCTACTCACAGGGCACAGTTGATGATCCGGCTCAAATGAACCCAAAATATTGTAGCTTTAACGTTAAAGCTGGCTCTCGGCGGGTCCGAAGAAACATCAACGCTGTAGTGGACTGTATTTAAAACTCCCAGCCCCAGCTGGTCAAGGATACCAGAAAGGAAAAGAAACCCACCGGCACCCAATAATGTAGAGGGAACGCCCTCCATTTACGCCATAATGCCGATCCAACCGCTTGCCACTGGCGCGATGTGCTGTGGTATTGTTGTAATACTTGTATACACAAAATAAATTAATTTAGAAGTAGGGAACGTACTCACATTTTAATTTATGCTTTGGGTCCTTGTTGCTTCCTGGACGTACACTGCTTTCTGGTTGCCGGGGCGTTGGGTTCTTCAAGCCCCTAGTTACTAATTTGCTGTAGAATTTTATTGTATGTTGACCACACGCGAATCAAATGGTTTTATGTTGCTTTTTACAGACCGCCTTTGTAGGTTGACCAAGCCCAACGTAACTAGTCAAGTAAAAATACCGGGATTGCTGCCCAAACCAATAAACATCTTTAATTGACTGCGACAAGGGGGCGGTCTGGCCTGCCGCCCCTTCAACCTGGCCTTGGAGAAACCAATCCGTGACTCTGGCGTCACAACTAGAGGGACTATTATCACCAAGTCCAGCCTGATACTTGCCTACGCAGATGACATCGACATCATCGGTAGAACCGAATCGGATGTACAGGAATCCTTCACCCAGATCGAGCAGCCGGCACAAAAACTGGCACTGCACATTAATGAGGAAAAACTAAGTACATGGTGGCAACTTCTGCGCAGAGAAGACCTAACGTTGGTCAAACTATCAGGGTAGTGAAGCATGAATTTGAAATAGTGCAATCCTTTAACTACCTTGGGTCAATAGTATCAGCCGATAAGAATATGGAAGAAGAAATACGCGAACGGCTGATCAAATCCAACAAAGTCTACTATGGTCTATCAAGGCTCTTTAAATCCCGAAATTTATCCAGAACATCCAAGTTACTACTGTACAAGACCATGGTCTTACCAGTACTCATGTATGGATCCGCGACCTGGGTGCTTAATAAAAGCCACTCTGAACTCTTAGCCGCGTTCGAGAGGAAGGTCTTAAGGAGAATGGTTGACCCCGTATGTGAAGGAGGACGATTCCAGAGACGCTACAACCATGAGTTGTACGCAATCTACCTTGAAGGTAATGTAAGAAAAATCAAGCTCGGTAGACTCCGTTGGGCGGGACACCTAGCTCGAATGGGCGAAGAGGAGCCTGTGGCGGTGCCGCCAAATCCCACGGTACACTTACCTAAAAACCCCCATAACCTCATTCCACCAGCATAAGCTTTCGCTAATGCAATCGCATTAAGCACTGAAAATGCTACACGCATTAATTGGAGCAAAGCTATAATCGTAAAGCTTCTGCAAAAGATTTCTTACCTTTTCAAGCTTTCCTTCGCTTACAAATCCCCTGTAAGAGTTCTTACTTTCCTTATCCTAAATTACCTGAAAGAAAATTCAGCGGTTCATATATACTACAACTGCATAATCAAGAAACCTTACCCTTGAGTTGACTTATCCCAGTTTCATCATGTGTATCATAAATCACCAGACAAACACATTGGCTGGCGACCTACACCCAAGGGACTAAAACAAATACACGCATCTCTTGGCACCAATTAAATCCTACAGCATAAGCAAATGCAAATAGGAATTTAATACTTACCCTTACCAGTGATGCCATAAACACCATTCCCCGGTAATCTAGCTGAAACCCATTATCACATTTCCACATTGCATTGCCGCCTATTTATTTAGCAGCAATGCACATCTCAGACAAAGACCCAAACGTTTCCTTTGTCTTTTCATATTTCGGGATCTGCTTCTCATCAGCAGCAGTATTAGCAAACACAAACCCAATTAGCATCCAATGAGATTCGGCTTGTTTGCTTAGCCGAATTCATTTCTCATGGATGCGCATTATACCCCTTTTTGGTGTTTCAGATTCGTTGGCATGGTGTGTCCATGAAAGAACCCATGTGTACATATACATGCATACTTCCAACGATCTTCACCCCAAACGACTGAATATTTTTGAGTCGTAATTCAACCAGCAAGGCGGTCGGGTCTCCCGTCCTCCACTGTACCGGCGTCGGTACGGTGGGTTATCTAAGAGTCGTTTTACATCCATCAAGTCGGTCGGTTCTTTTATCGTCCACCGTACTGTGTACGGTACGGTGCGCCTCCTTCTTATTTAAAAGAAACGCGTCCTTTATTACGGCCCTTGTCGATCGAGTAAATAGTATAAACAACAACAGTTCACAATAAAGATTCCATAACATTAAAACAGTGATCCATTCGATTGCATAATTTAAAAATGTCATATAAAACAATAGCCCGATTAATTAAAAATAAAAAACACACATTTCTAATCAGTGCGTTTCATTTCGTTTCCTGTGCAGTGGAACCAGTGTGATTTATTGTACCTTCATATTCTGTGCTGCAGTTCCAGGGTAATTTTCGTTCAGTCTTTTCCGCTCATAGAACCAAGTCCTTTTGTATGATGAACAGTTTTCCATGAGTGTTTAGTGCTCGCCGGAGTGATTAATTTATGAGGAAGGAAGTAGAACTCGCATCCATACCGGTGCCGCGACTTCCTCACCCACAAGCCTGCTCGGAAAGTCCTTTGTGGCAGGATGTATGGAAGGAGACAGAGCAGCAGACCTTGTCTGTGATGGAGCAATGGCGTAGACCAGGACGCCCAGAGTCTGGGAGTGCCAAACTGGATGACATCGGCTCGAAATCGGGACCGATGGAGAGATTTGTTAAATAAGGCCAAGACCGGATCCCGGTTGTATTGCCGATGATGATGATAATGTTATTTCCATTCCTTTTTCCGCGCAGGGAGGAATGGGATCCTCGTTAAGAGTAGTAGAATCGTCCTTAGGGCTTCCCTGGGTTCCTTCGTTTGCCCTTAGTCTCTTAGTTTGGGCGCGTGTTACTACATTACACCTTTGTAGTGTCCGAGTCTCATCACAAACTTGCGGGGTACGACTTAAGGCATCCGCATTGGTGTTATATTTACCGAGTTTGTATTGGATTTAATAATCGAACTCCGATAACTTGTGTTGAAACCTTATTAAACGTGACGTGGGATCTTTAACGTTAAATACTCCGTTTAGTGGCTCGTGGTCCGTACATATGGTGAACTTTCTCCCTTGTAAATAACAACTCCTTCTCAATGGTGGAGTTATTTCTTTCCGCCTTATTCTAGGTTCGACTGGCATACGCGACTGTCTGGTTTTTACCTATTTCGCCTTGTGAAAGCACAGCTCCCAGTGCTTCATTACTTGCATCCGTCGTCAGGTTAAAGCGTTTGGTGAAATATGCATAGATTAATAATGGCGGCGAGACTAAAACTCCTTTATTTTATCAAATGCCTGACATTTGTCTGACCACGTGAACATAACGTCCTTCCTTAACAAGTTGTTAAGGGGCGCACTATCCTCCAGAAATTTGCAACAAATTTTCGATTGTAGTTTGCCAGTCCTAAAAAAGATTGGACATTCCTCGCCGTCTTGGGAATGGGGAATTCCCTGACACTAGCTGTCGTGTCGGGATTTGGCATTGGCCCTTTTTCGGAACGAACATGTCCTAGATATACTACTTCCTTCTCTAGGAACTTGCATTTTTCTGGATTGCATTTTGAGGTTGTGGTATCTCATTTGTTCGCAAAATCTCCGGAGTTTGTCATTATGGTTTTCTAGGTTTTTCCCATTTTCCTCCTCGGGGACCTCAATGCGAAAATTGGAAAGGAAGACATCTTCCAACCAACTATAGGTAAAGAGAGCCGGTTCAAATGATAATGGAATTCGAATTATCACGTTCGCAGCGTCAAAAGATCTGGTAATGAAAAGCACGATGTTCAAGCACAAGCAAATCCATAAAGCCACATGGACAAAAGCCACCACTCGAATATCCTTGACGTAAGATCATATAGGGGAGCAGACTGCGGCTCCGACCATATACGAGGGTTGCCTCTTCTGTTTCGGGATTTGGCAACCCTAGCGTTGCAATCCGGCAATTGACAGCTCTGTCGTAAAGTTGGACATTTTTGAGGTTATACGCACTCAGAACGTTTTGACATACGAGCGCTATTTGTGTTGTTTACAGTAACTTAAAAGATTCATCTCGGCCCAAAAATGGAATTAAATCGTCAACATTTTCGTGCGATTATTTTTTACAACTTTCGGCGTGGATTAACTCAGCAACAGTGCATGGATGAACTTAATTCAATTTTTGGCGATGAAGCTCCATCAAGGACCAGTGTTTATCGATGGTATGGTGAATTCAATCGTGGTCGTAGTTCACTCCAAGATGAATTTCGTGAAGGTCGTCCAAAATCAGTTGTTGTTCCGAAAACCATTGATGCTGTGCGCGAACTGATATTGGAAGATCGTCATGTGACCTATCGTGAGATTGAGACAACCTTAGGCGTTAGTGGGACCAGCATACATTCAATATTGCATAAACATTTGACTGTCAAACAAATTTGTTCGCGTTGGATCCCACATAATTTGTCAATCGCCCAAAAAAAGGCTCGTGTCAATTGGTCGAAAGAAATGCTCAAAAAGTACGGTCGCGGTGCTTCGAAACACGTCTATGACATCGTGACAGGTGATGAATCGTGGATTTACGCGTATGAGCCCGAAAGTAAACAGCAGTCGACTGTCTGGGTGTTTCAAGATGAGCCAAATCCAACAAAAGTTGTTCGCGCACGAAGCACTTCCAAGCAAATGGTCGCCTGTTTTTTCGGAAAAACTGGACATGTCGCAACCGTACCACTAGAACAACGCAGAACAGTCAATTCTGAGTCGTACACAAC
Organism: Microdon myrmicae; assembly: GCA_963931805.1. Taxonomy (NCBI): domain Eukaryota; kingdom Metazoa; phylum Arthropoda; class Insecta; order Diptera; family Syrphidae; genus Microdon; species Microdon myrmicae. The sequence continues at coordinate 122,823,194 of OZ007500.1, read as the reverse complement.
CATTTGTTTGCCAGTTGTCTTCCAAGAAATCAGGAAAACCAACCGCCGAAGACGGATCACTCTTCACCACGACAATGCGAGCTCTCACACATCGGCTGCGACAACTGCATTTTTGAGCACCCAAAACATCGATTTGATGGGTCATCCGCCGTATAGTCCTGACTTGGCACCGAATGACTTCTTTTTATTCCCGTACGTGAAAAGCAAACTGAGAGGTCAACGTTTTTCAACACCCGAAGAAGCGGTTGCTGCATTCAGAATGCATGTGTTGGAGATACCTCACTCAGAGTGGCAAAAGTGCTTCGACAATTGGTTCAAACGCATGCAAAAGTGTATAGATCTTCATGGGGAATATTTTGGAAAACAATAAAGTGATTTTCGATGATCAATATTTGTTTTTATTCTCTAATCCCGAAATATAAAAGGCAACCCTCGTAGTAGTGATGGGCAAAATTAGAAGTCGGCTCGCAGCAAACCCACATGGGCAATCACGGGAGACGAGCAAAAAGTTCGACATTGATAAACTAAAAGACCTGCGCAAAAGGGCTGAATATCAAAATGAACTTACGAATAGATTTAGCATCCTAGAGAATGGGAGTAGTGAGGAAGAGGAAAACAATAATCTGGGCACTAAATTGGCATCGATCAGAGACACAATCAAACAAACAGCCCAAGAGGTATTAGGATTTTAGAAAACACCTAAGTCCAAACGTTGGTTTGACGAGGAGTTCAGGGCAAAGGTCGAACAACGTAAACGCCTCAGAATGATCTACCTAGAAGCATATGATGAAGTCAACGCAGTAAGATACGCGACAATTCGGAAAGAGACAACGAGACTTTTCAAACGCAAAAAACGCGAATGGGAGAAGACGCGGATCGAAAAAATCATAGAAAATGCCAGAGCAAAGAACAGCAGAGGTATGTATGCCGGCATAAATTCAATTAGAAATGGCTACCGAGGGAGAGCCAAAGTAATTCGAGATGCAAACGGTTGTCTGGACACAGAAACAAACGATATCGTGACAAGATGGAAGCAGTACTTTGAAAATCTGCTCAATGTGCGCACCCATCAACCACAAATAAACGCACCAGACGTACATACAGCCGAGCCCCAGATCCCAGAGCCCTCTGTCAACGAAGTTGTAGACGCGATAAACTGATTGAAAAACAACAAGGATCACGGAGTCGACTGCATACCGGCAGAGCTTGTGAGGCATGGAGGAGAGGCAACCGCTCGAAAGATCCGCCAACTCATCAAAACAATATGGGATAAGGAAGTCACTCCGGAAGAATGGAAAACCCCAATAGTCGTCCCCATTTTCAAAAAAGGCGACAGATCTGACTGCGAAAATTACAAAATACTAATAAATGTCATACTGGCGAGAATCACTTCATACGCAGAAGACATACTGGGAGTCTACTAGTGCGGGTTCTGTAGGAACCGGTCAGCGAGCGACCAAATGTTCACAATAAAGCAACTACTGGAAAAGAAGTGGGAATACGGAGAGACGGTTCCCCAACTGTTCGTTGACTTCAAAAAAGCCTACGACTCAGTCGCAAGGCAAAGACTCTACCATATTGTAGTTGAGCTGGGGATCCCGAAAAAATAAGCCGCCCTCATTCAAATTTGCATGAACGAAAACGAAGGGCGAGTTAGAATAGAAAACCACCTCTCAGAATCATTTGAATGCCGGGACGGACTAAAACAGGGGGATGGTCTCTCACCATGCTTTTTTAACCTTGTCCTTGAGTATGTCATCAGAAAGGTACAAGACAACAACATGGCCGGATCATCCCTGAACGGGGTCACACAAGTGCTCGCATATGCGGATGACAACGCCGTTTTGGGCGATCATCTAGAAACTGTAAGTAAAAACAGTGAAATCATCATGCACGCGGCAGAAGAGGTGGGTATAGAAATAAATGAAGATAAAACGAAATACATGATTATGGCGAGAGCAGGTGGATTTCAGAGAATACACATAAACATCAGGGGCAAGATATTTGAAAATGTAAAAGAATTTAAATACCTGGGAACAATACTGACGGCCAGTAATGAAATGTCGAAGGAATTTAACAAAAGACTACACTCCGGCACCGCTAGTTGGCACGCAGTCAGTAAACTCCTGAAATCCAAACTGCTTTCACAGAATATAATGCTCCGTGTCTATAGAACCATAATCATGCCGATTGTTCTTTACGGATGCGAAACATGGGCTCTCACAAAACGGGAAGAAAACAAATTCCGCGTATTCGAGAGTAAAGTTCTCAGGGGTATCTTTGGCGGCAAATATAACGAGGAGGCATGACAATGGAGGAAACCCCACAACCACGAATTGGAAGAGCTATACCGTAAACCTACAATAGTGAGAGTAATCAAGTCGCGAAGATTAAGATCGGCCGGACACGTAGCGCGAATGGGCAACGGTAGGACCGTGCGTAGAATTCTTGACGGTAGACCAACGGGAAAGAGACCGGTAGGACGGCCGCGACGGAGATGGGAGGAAAATGTTAGGTTCGACCTTGAGGAGATCGGATCAGATGGTCGTGCGTGTAAGGAGAGCGCACGGGACAACAAACAATGGCGGAGTCGAGTCGGTGAGGTCATGAACTTTCGGGTTCCTACAGGCCAATAAATAGTAATATGTTAGTAGTAATGAGAATAAATAGATAAACAAAGCATTCCGATTAGGACATGGTTCATGAGTCTCTGAAACGTACCCGGTGCTCCGTTTAGACCGAATGACATGCGTTGAACTAATGCTCGTAATTTGCACTGAACGCAGTCTTGGCAAAACTTTCGTTTCACTGCTGGCAGTACAATCGCTGATTTTGAGTTCGATGTGGGTCTTCTCGATTCGAAATTAAGGTTGATCCAGTTATCGTCGTCCAATGATTATTTTGTATGTTTGGCTGTAATCCGGGCAACTAGTACTTCGCACCAACTTCGTAGGGAGTCTACTTGAATGTCCGCATATAATTTTCCTATTGTTCGGCACCGTCCACCGCCGAACTCAATTCGTTTTCTGGCATCCTCCTCGTAGCGAAAGTTGTAGGCGTTTGCGATCGATTCCTGCATCGTGACGCAATCGCTCCCCAGGTCAATAAAAGTGTACATATATCGTCTTATGGTTGACACTGCCGTCTCCTCGCACCCACAGCTGGCTTGCTCTCTTCTCTTGGTAATGCCCACTGGACCTTTGACCTGCTGGGCTCCTACTTAATATACAGTTACGGGCTAATTGCACTTGAAGTAGTTGATTCTGGATGCCGTCGGTTGTTCTGGGTATGTCCTGCTCTGGGTGGTGTTCGGTAATCCGCTTGTAGTTGTTTCTCTACCCCGTCTGTTTGCTGGGCAAGTACGTCCGTCGTGTCCAATCAGGTTACACCTGAAGCATCTGACCGCGGATAATGTTGGACTTCCTGCACTTGTTGCTGACGTTCCGGCTGCGACCACATTGTGCCTTGCCGTAGATATTTGCCTTCTCTGCGGTGTTACACTTTCGTTCCACCCAATTTCCTGTAGGAGCTCCTGTATGGTTTCGGCCTGCGCTGCTTTCAACATATTGCGACACTCCGTGTTGGTTATGCCCCGTACCACGTATTTCACAAGGGTCCTTTCGTCCAGCTGACCTCTCGAGGCGATCGTTTTCATGCCGAATACCAATCCCCTTGTGCCCTCATCCGCCATTTGTTTTTTATTCCCCAAACGTTCGTGCAGATCGGCTGCATCATCTTCCGTCGAGAATCGTAATTCGCATAGGACTTCCTCTAATGATGAGTGAACGACTCCCATGCACCAACGTTTTGCTGCTCGTGCCAGTTTACTGATGGCTGCCATCATGACCAGTCTTCCATCTAGTTGGTAGACATCTTTTATTTTTCCGGACTCTTTTTACATATGCCGTGGAGGATAGTCCTGCTGTATTACTAGGGTCGAATTCACAGAGCCTCTCGGCCACAAACTTCACCGTTTATCTAGTCCTTGATATCGTTTTCTCCTCTGTGGCGCTTATTCTGTGTTCTGGCGCAGGCGTCTCCTCCCTCCGTTCATTTGCTCGGATGAGCTCGATTTTCCCGAGCCTTGTCTTCATGGCTTCAGTTTCGTCCATCAGTTTATTTACTGTGTTTTGTTCGTCGTTATCCGGTGTCGTTTCCTCTTTCGTATCGTCTACTTCCGTGTTGCTCTCACCTGGTTCGTTGTGGCGTAATCCTTCTCCCCTTGAGCCACGCGTCTTCAACTCATCTTCCGCTTTCTTCATTCTGCTGGCTTTGCTTCTGGGCTGAATCTGGGCTAAATCCCACTTCTGAAGTTGCAAAAGGTTAGTTCTTTATTTATTATAATAATGTCTTATATTTTTGTTCGTGACCCTGTCGCTCACCACCAGAAAAAGAGAGACCGAGTGCCCGCCATGCGCTCTTTTTATACTGTATACTCAATGAACAGTAAAGTTAGTGTTCGTTCAGTGCCCGTGAACACAAGTAGACGTCAGGTCGGGGTTACACTGAACAGAATTGCTCTTCACCATTAAAAATGACGACTATTGGTGGCAAAGGTGTATAACAATTGATTTTGTTTTTTTTATCTTCCCACGCTACACGCTATCACATTAGAAATGTCTTTTTTTTGTCTCGTATCCAAAACCAGTGTCATACCTGGCATGGGACATCGCCGGAGTCTTCAAAGGCAATTGGCGCACCGTTTAGCGGAGTTCCGTCGAAGTGCTGAGGTCTGCGAAAGGCAGACATAACGACGAAACGCCAAATAATTGCTTGAACGAGGGCTATTGTACTTTAAATGCTTTGATCAAGGGCGAATACCAATTAAGCAATACAATTGCTTAAGCCAAAGCTGCTGCACCTTAAGTGGATCAATCAAGTGGCGATAGCAATTAAGCAATGCAGATGACTCATGTCGGGCAGCTGCACTCAAATAGAGGCAAACCCGAATAGGCGAAACTGTGGCAGGGTAAACGACTTGAGTTTGAGGTCACGCTGAATTAAGAAGGATTGGATGCATCGTTTGCAATTCTTCCTCATTAGTTTTGGTATAAAAAGAGTGGTTGCAACGGGATTAGAATCAAAGTTAAATAAGTTGTAAGGACGAAAGGACGTGTTGGAAAAGAATCAAATTATATTAAAGTTAATCAAAGAGTCGGAGTTAAAAGCCAATTTGTTCTAAATTAATGAAAGAGTGAAGGTCACTTATAAATATTAATAATAAAATTAAAATAAAAAAAATGGTAATATACTTTTATTTAACTCTCCGCTTACTCGCTCTTCCCTCACCATTCAGGAAGCAGGGCGAGCGACGTCATAACAATGGCAAGCAGGAATTTCATACTTGGATTTATGTTTGTATGAATATTTCTGTTATTACGGATTGGTATGAGTTCACCGATTCCCGGAACCGTAGTTTGGTTTTGTTTCTTGGGTGATTTATACTAAGAGACTTTTTGCATTTGTGATCCATTTGGTGCATCGGGATCTTTTTTCCCGTGGGTCGATTTGTGGGGAAGGAAATCGTGATGTCCCCACATGCTCCTTGTATTTTTGCCCAGACAAATCCTATATGTTCTTTAGTATAGTTTCTTTAAAAGACGTCTTACCAGTACGCCAGACTGCTGCTTTGCATGTGGTGTCCTGTCTCCATCGGTGCGGATTGAATGGACCTTTATTCGACCCCCTCACCAGCAAATGTCGGTTTTGTATTCTAGTGCCGTCTGGGCTAGACTTTCTTGTGCGACCCCGCTTGTGTTAAGATTCATTTGGATGCATTTAGGCATACTTACCTTTCTCAAGTTCCTGCACCACTTTGCTGTATGGCGAGCATCTGGGACTACCAGTGATGTCCTTATCGCATCGACAGCTGGGCTTATTGCGCATTTTCGTGGCTTTGTACATATTTTTACTGGCTTCCCTCTCTTGCCACACCTCAGGCGGGTTCCCGATTGGTCGATCTATTGTTTTTTTTTGCACTGAATATGGCCAAACTCTTGAAGCATGTAAGAAACAAGTGGAATTGCTCAGAAGCATATGATTTCATATCAATGAAACAAACACAAAACTCATCAAATATTCACTACTGTCTTCCAAATAAGTCATCATATAAAAAGTTTTATTACAATGTCTTTCCTTTACATAATGTAAATATTTCAGTAACAAATTGAAACCTTCCTACGGATAACTGCAGCGTCTCTAACAGATACACACACAAACACAAGCTAATAGAGAAGAACACCGAACGGAAATCGAATAAGAAAATCCATCAGAGCCGTATACCATAGCGATAACATAACAATTCACATCAGTGGAATATACTTGAGTTTAAAAATCGAATTCTAAACACGGCCAGTCGTTCAATTTTTGGTGATTCTAACTGTCATAGCGTCAGTTCGAATCACACGTTCTTGACTATCATTCCAAACGCTATATTACCACTAGGAAATCCTTATCGCCGCGATTTGCTCAGTACTATCTTCGAACTAATCGACAATTACCTAAGGAGAAACTTCAAGATTGGGTCAGTTTAGCAACGGTTTGCGTAGAATAATTTTGAGTGAACCGAGATACTATTTGTATATATTTGTATATACACAACTCCCTCTACACCAACTACCTCACAAAAACACAATCTAATTTGATCAATGCCCCCAAATCTTTTTTCCGCTTCATAAATTACAAACATAAATCCGACGCCTATCCTAACTCTCTTTCTTATGGCGCGACTACTTCAACCGACCCCCTAACTACTGAAAATCTATTCGCTTCGTTTTTCAATAAATCTTTCACAGACATCTCCTTCGAACCCAATCCGTCTCACTTCAAAGACTTGCCCGAAATCTCCCTCGGCCCCTTTACCCCTCAAATTATTCAGCGTCACGTAGTTGAGGAGCAATTAAACCTACCCAAAGACGAGTTCAGCCCTGGGCCTGATGAACTGCTGGCTGTATTTTAAAGGAAATGTTCCACTCCTCTTTCCCTTCCGATATCAAAAATATTCAATCTATCCCTTTCACAAGGAATTTTCCCTAGTATTTGGAAATCCTCCTATGTCACCGCCATACATAAAAAGGGACCTAAAAACGATATAAGCAACTACCGCCCCATCGCCAAACTGTCTCATATCTCCAAACTGTTCGAAGACATTCTTTACAACGCGTTATCTATCCGTTGTAAATCCATAATTTCATACAACCAGCATGGTTTCCTTTCGGGTAGGTCGACCACAACGAATCTGGTCGAGTTCTCATCCCATACTCTCCGTGCCTTAGAGAATGGCAACGAAATCGATGTAATCATTTCCGATTTCAGCAAGGCCTTTGACAAAATCTCCCATAATCTCATCCTTTTTAAGCTGTCCTCCTTAGGTTTCGAACCGCTATTGACCAAGTGGTTATCTTCTTATATGAAAGATCGATCCTACCGTGTCAAATTCAGATCCTCCCTTTCCAATCCTTTTCTTCCCACGTCAGGGGTTCCGCAAGGCAGCCATCTAGGTCCCCTCCTATTTATACTTACCCTCAATGATGTTGACTCCATTATTAAATACTCATCCATCTCCCTCTATGCAGACGACGCCAAACTCTACAAAACGATCATCTCTCCTTTCGACTCCTCACTTCCCCAAACGGACCTCGACAGCTTCTCAACTTGGTGCCGTAATAACTGCCTTGAACTCAACGTTGTCAAATGTCACTCCATCACCTTCTCCCGCAAACGTGGCCCTGCCCTCCCTCTGCTAACCCAGCAGATATTATCTGTACTCTCGATACGCTGTAGCGATTCTAACAGATACACACAATTCACAAGCAAAAATAGTGAAGAACACCGAACGAAAAAAATCGAATAAGAAAAATACATCAGAACCGTATACCAAGCGATAAATAAAAATAATTCACACCAGTGGAATATAGTCGAGTTTGGAAATCAAATTCTTAACACGGTCAGTAGCCTGGTGTGTAACGCTTAGGTAAAATTTTTTTCGTGATTCGAGCTGTCATAGCGTCAGTTCGAATCACACGATCTTCTTCACTATTATTTCAAACGCTATAACGCCACCTCGGGATCTTATTTGACAGGGTGCTCAGCTTCATCCCGCATATTGATGATATTATTCTTAAAGCCAACTCTGTCCTTGGGTTTGTGAAACGCTGGTCTAAAGAATTCTCTAATCCTTACGTTTCCCGTTCTCTCTACATAGCCTTCGTCCGCTCCCTTCTTGAATACGCCAGTCAGGTCTGGTCTCCACACTACTCGTCTCATGTAGACAGAATCGAAAGCGTGTAACGTCGTTTTCTGTGTTTTGCCCTCTGCGGACTGAACTGGGTGAATCCGCGGATTCTCCCCCCATACACAAGCCGGCTCCATCTGATCAACTTCAACACACTTGAGGAGCGCAGAGCTCATGACGATATCCTTTTCGTCCGCTGTCTCCTTTCAGGCACAATCAACTGCCCAAGCTTGGTCTCTATCATTCCGCTTCACACTAACCCCCGTAACCTGCGAAACCCTCATCTCTTCTATCAGCCCACTCACCACACTTCTTACGGCTCTAATGAACCTATTTCGCGAATGCGGCGGCGGGCAAACTCCTACCCTACCTCCTTCGATTTCAACGTCGACACTCTTACATCCTGTACTAAGCGAAATGAATGAATGAGTCATAATTGATGGATTAACCCAGTAACCAACTCGCCAAACATAGCCCCCCCCCCCCCCCCCCTCCTCTTTTTGTCTTGTTAACCATAGTTTATATTATATTCGTATATATTGTTTTAAGATAGTTGTTAAGTTTTATCGCTTGTACTAAGCTGAATATATGAGGGTTCTGCCCTCACTAAACTTATACTAAGAAGCGGGTGTAACAAATTCAACAACACCTTGACATTTCAACACTATTCAATTTCAACTCGATCAAATACGGATTTAAATATTAAATTGTCATCTGTCAACTTACTTATAATTGGTAGGTTCTTGGCTTCCATGGGTCCAAAGGCGATTGGTGACATGTTTCCTGTTGTTTGGTGGATGTGTCACAACTATTGTTGACCTTATATCGGTTATTTATTAGGTTGTGGGTTGTCGCTACTCCTTGCATCCGTGCTTTTCATTCCTCGGTTCATTTCTACATGATACGTAGAAATACTTATTAAATACGGGACATGTAAATTATATAAATCTTTTTCTGTGGATGTTTCTCCCGATTCCAGATCATTAACCTGAGTTATTGGCGCCCGTATTTCCCCCGGCATTTTCTCATTGTCATATACCTACCACTCTTGAGAAGAATACACAAATGATTTTAATATTAATATCGACTGCAAATTAAGAAAACATTCGGAGTAAATACCTTTAGTAATAAAGTGTGTTTCAGAAACAAAAATGAGAATAACGCTGCATGAAATTACCTTACGTTAATGAAACTGTAATTAACAACGTGAAATCCTTCAGTTGAGACCTAGCACCCAATCCTCATCGATTCATAATTTCACAACAATGCAAGTGTTTTCCAAGGATCAAACTGCATCCTCATTTTAAAGTCACTGGCAGGAATTAATAGCGGAATGTTTATTGATACCTGAGGAAAGGAAACTAATTAAATTGGATATCGGCTGCTGGATGATTCATGGACCCGGTTTTTTTCCACTTATTTCGAAAGCAACGGAAGATGATTGTTTCGTAATTAGCAATTTTCCTTGCCTCAACCTTTACATTCCTCATGCGGGTATACTGAAGTTCAAAGAATCATATGCCAAAAATGTATTTCATTCACTTTCGAATTAAATTAGTCTGACTATTCGATAACGAAATGGAAAAGCTTTTGATCCTTGCCCATCGACAGTGGAGCAGCCGGTAAAAAATATCACACAGGAAGAGAATATCTGAACTGAAAAAAACTGACTGAAAGTGGTGACAAAAAAATTGTTTACAAAGCGGATATAGCAGTATTTGAGGACGGATGCTCTCAATACCCCGAACTGCGTCTCATTTACAATTCCACCCATCGCATTTGTACACAGCCACAATTCCTGTATGTTTTTCCTACTGAGATATCGAGATATCGCCAAGCGCTTATTCTATAATTAATCTATCTATATGTAAGAAGTTCAGTAGTTTTTGCGAACGGTTTGCAACGTTTTGCACGTTATCAACCACATTCCACAATTAGTCCTTCAAGTGTTACTTGAACACATAGTTTTTAATCAATATCTCTTTCGGCATATTTTTGTTTAGCCGTTTTTCCTATTCCTTGCTTCCATTTCATTTTTCGCAATTTGATATGGTATTCGTCATTCATTCCCATCGAATGTTTCATGTCTTCACAGTAAATAGAAGTTCAAGAGGATCCAGAAAGTCCCAACGCCCACCGATGTAGATATGTATGTACCATAGGTATGGCTGTGCAGTATGTCATCCTATGAAGACTCCTTGATGTTGTCCTGTTGAGCAAATTGCCAGTTAATGGCGTTGAAGTTAGAACAAACTTCGGGGTTTACAAGTGACCTTATGCAACAATTTTGTAAACGTTTAAAAATGAATCAAAGGTCAGTGGTCACGAACATGTGTTGCCTTGAGGTGACTAGAATTCTAATGCTGTTTTGAGTAGTTTTTAAGCTTTTCTTTACACTAACGCGCCCACAAAAGTATCCGTAAATGCCAGAGCACAGTGTGCGCGAACGGAGAGGAAGTGGATAAGGAAAGGAGGTATCGATGTACATTTACCTTAAATGCCTGGGCATTATAACGACGAGGAAACACATGATCAGGTAGAGAATTCCACATTCGTGTGGTTCGGCTAAAGAATGACTCTATGTTTATTTGCGCGCCTGAAGTGGACTTTCAACATGAATTGATGCGTATTATTTGATTGATGGGTATCGTGGGAAAATGTCTGAATGGGTTCAGCAAGTTCAGTTGAGCAACGGCCGTGGTAATACCCATAGAAATGAGACAGGCATGATACGTTGCGCGTATGTTCTAACGACCGAATTGATCTGTGGCGGTTCTTGCGAACGCCACTGCTCACCTGTCCATATGCACCAGGTGGCTCCCTTTGCATAAGCGTCCTGTTTTCAATGGAGCAAGTACTTACCTGCATTGGGTATACCAATGGCCACCTAACATCTGTGGAGCACAATGTCTGCTGATACGAAAAATACATCAGCAACAACAGACATTGCCTACACCAGGCATAATAGTGCGAATGGCACCATGTACCACAAAGGCAAATACGGTTGCAAACGCCGCAATCAACACTGCCCAAAAGTACCAGCGAAATGCCCCTAAAATACAACTCGGTACATATTACGTAACCGACGAAAATCACCAAACGTTGTCCAAGCACACAAGAGGAAAGATTCAAACCAGAGGACGCCAGCAACGCGCGCGCCGATCAGGATGAATGTGCCACACAGTGCTGGTCGAATAAACATATCCTATTATGGAAATGTGATGTACACGATCAGAAATAATGCAATACACAGTCACTGATCGTGTAAGTATTTTAACCCTTCTCAGGAGGACTTGCCCCATTTGCGAAAGTTGTTTATTTTGTTTAATACCATGTACATGGTTCGCATGCTGGGCGACACACGCGACGAGCAACCAAATGGGTCATCGTGTGTGTGCGTTTCAACCCTTCTGTGGTGGCACACCAACTCGACCAGTAAAATTGCCAAATATGGTCATCGAGGCGATGGATAGAATGTTGGTATTCTGTCGCTTCGGTGGCAGTAATCATTAGCGTTTTGGACACAGGGAGAACAAGTCGCGTCTTACGGAATTAACGAAAATCTCTCGTGGGATGCCCCAAGAGATAACCACCGCTTGTAACATAAAAATCGAACAGCAAATACCACGGGATAACATCCTTTAGCACGGCTCGTTAATCGTCCGGAGCAAGCTACGACCGTGAACGCGGATACGGACACCTTGTGCGGAGAAACATCTCGTGTAATTAGTTCTAAGAAGTTACGACTGTGCACACCGAAAGTAGCTCATTACATCCCGAGAGCAAATCGCGTACTTACCACGGTGCCACATTTCCGAAGTTTTTGGAATTCCTCCCAAGTTCCATCCACATCCCTGTGCCAACCAAAAGCAAGTTACACAAGTGTTACTACATTTTATACGACATAAAATTATTAAATAAAATACAGTGCATCTGTGAAACATAAGAATTGTCTGTAATTATTAAGATTGTATTGTTTTTCTAACTAAAATAAGTTACATAAATGTTAATACATTTAGTACGACATAAGATTATTAAATAAAATACAGTGCACCTGTGAAACATAAGAATTGTTTGTAATTATTAATATTCTAAAGACCTATGTTAACCTATATTAAGTTTCACCGAAGGAATAAAGACAATAGACGCCAGTACCCGAAGTTTTTATCAACAGTGACAAGACACGGCGAACAAAGTAGTCACGATACGACATACGACAAAGCAGTGGGGTCGTCTTAGTGAACCTGTGTCGACACGGCACTTAACGAGACCAATAAATACCCCATAGATCGACTTACGGCTGGGCCCCCATTCATTTCACTGCTCGTTTTTGCATTCTATCGGGCACCTGTAGTACAGTTTTGGATGCGCGTGACCAAATATGGGACTTGAACTCTATTTTGGGACTTGTGTACACCTTGTAAATAGTGGCCATGTTGCATGGAGTGAAGTATCTTTTGCATCTCTTAAGGAACCCCACCGATTTGGCCGCACTTTTCGCAACTTGAAAAATGTGGTCGCTCCAATTAAGAGTCGAATTATTTCGAGTGCCGAGGATTGATAGTTCTTTGGCTCGGTTGATGCAAGTGTCGTTCATCGACAGTATATTTACTTTGGGGTTCGCCTTTGACGACAGGAGACAATACAGGATTTTTAAGGCATTGAATTATATTCGATTAGATAATCCCCATTGATATATCTTGTTGAGGTCTGAATTCAATGTATTAAGCATATGCTGCTGATGGGTAATGGCATTTAAAGAATTTGGTTGGGAATGTTCATATGAGTATGAGAAACTCAACGTGCTATCATCAGCAAACGAGTGAATTGGATTTAGGGTAATTGACAAGAGATCAATTATAAAGATAAGGAAGAGAGTGGGTGAGAGTACCGAACCCTGGGGAGCACCTGCATTCATTTGATGGGAGACAGATTTGACACCATAAAGAACTGTGGCGGTTTCCCCGAACGCCACCAGTTAAACTTCCCATTACCCCATTTAGAGCTCCCACGTAGGGCATAGCAAACCTGGAAATAAGTTCTTGCCCGTCAAGGTGCAACATAAAACATGATATTTCCTGAAGCCGAATCACCTGCTCCTAAAACAGGAACACCCGTAGAGACGGTTTGGGCGCATCAATATGCGAACAACAAATGCTTAACCAATTCGTGATGCACGTTTCGGTTTGATACCTTTGAATTGGTTGGCATCCACCACATTAAAGGCAATTTGGTCGCACCAAGTAGCGACCAACATTGCTTGAACTAATTCAAGAGATATACTTTCAAGCGCCAGCCGCACACATGAAAAATATTGTGCCTTACCCTTTGCATGCATGCCCACATCCAATGGTCATCTGACCGACAAGTACACCAGGGTATCCGGCTGGTAACGTGGACATGCCAACAACAACAACATACACACGATCAGCAATCATGCTACAAGTAGTCGCTGATCGCGTATATTTCCCAATCCAATACAGGATGACTCGCCCCAGCTGCGAACGATTGTTTATTCAAATTCAAGTCTATGGTTCGCATGCTAGGCGACACATACGACGAGCAGCGAAAGGGATCGTCATGTATGTGCGTGTGCAACCCTTTCTGCTTGCTCCAGATAACAGAGATTATTACCAAATATGGTCATCGAAACGATGACAGAGTTTTTGGTGTTCTATCGCTCCGATGGAAAAAGGGGAGTTGATTTCTGAGAGTCCTGTGGTGCGGTCGCGTGCCTAACGTCGCTTGTGACTATATATAAAATTATATATCATTAATCAGTGTGGAATATTTTCTATTGTTTAAAACTACATATAATTAATCGGTGTGACATATTACCTATTGTTTAAGACTATATATAATTAATCGAACTATATATAATTAATCGACTATATATAATTAATCAGTGTGAATATTTTCTATTGTTTAAAACGACATATAATTAATCGGTGTGACATATTACCTATTGTTTAAGACTGTATATAATTAATAGAACTATATATAACTAATCGACTATATATAATTAATCAATGTGAATATTTTCTATTGTTTAAAACTACATATAATTAATCGGTGTGACATATTACCTATTGTTTAAGACTATATATAATTAATCGAACTATATATAATTAATCGACTATATATAATTAATCAGTGTGAATATTTTCTATTGTTTAAAACTACATATAATTAATCGGTGTGACATATTACCTATTGTTTAAGACTATATATAATTAATCGAACTATATATAATTAATCGACTATATATAATTAATCAGTGTGAAATATTTTCTGTTGTTTAAAACTATATATAATTAATCAGTGTGAAATATTTTCTATCGTTTGAGACTGTATATAATTAATCAGTGTGAAACATTTTCTGTTGTTTAAAACTATATATAATTAATCAGTGTGAAATATTTTCTATCGTTTGAGACTGTATATAATTAATCAGTGTGAAATATTTTCTGTTGTTTAAAACTATATATATAATTACCCGTTGTTTAAAACTATATATAATTAATCAGTGTGAAATATTTTCTGTTGTTTAAACTATATATAATTACCTATTGTTTGAAACCTTACTGTAACACGTTGATCTTCCCTTTTTTGAATAAAGAGCGACGGAACGTGTCAAACGTTGTTCTGTGTTTTTTATAATTCATCACGCTGCGATCGGAGCCAGATTTGGAGTCAGATCAGTAGTTCGAGGGTACTAAGGATAAGCTGCGCAGTGGGTGACACAGTGCAGTGAGTGAATTCCGTTGGTGGTGGGTGTAGAACCGGTGCTAACCATAGCACAAGTATCCAACCACTACAGAACCACTTGAATTGAACGGCCAGAAAGATAGTCTCTTATCCATTGGATCATGTCCACTTGTAACTATTTCTGATTGTAAACACACGTGATTGTAACTGTGGGGGTTTACGTATTGTGTACCTAACATGGGCACTTGTTTCACTTACTTCCCAACACTGGGTCACTGAGGTTCCATCTACTATTCCACGAAGTTGGTAAAATAAAACATCGGTTAATTGGTTGGGTTGCTTTTTATTTGTCCAAATGGTTATTGTTAATAAATGTTAATTGACAGAGTTAAACGCCTACGATAGAAGATCGCCTGATGAAGAAATAGGTTTCTGTGTCTTATGTAAACAGAAACGCTATTTCGAGGGTCATACGATGGGGTGCACATTGTTTGTGGTTGAGCCGATGCTACATGGGAACATTATCGTGTTTACTTATCGCTCACGATCCTGCCGTTGTGGGCCATAGATTCTTCGGTGACGATAGGTCAACCGAAGATTTGTTTATCATAGCAGTGGCTAGGGTAGTTATTGATTTCGCTAATGTAATGGTACATGGGTACGATGGTGAGAAATTTGAATTGCAGATGTGCAAGCAAGGTGGCCATGGACCGGCGGTTGGTAGGCAAAATAAACACAGTGAGGTTACTGTGTGTTTGTTTAAGTTTTCAGAAAGGACATGATCATGGGTATGATTGTCCCAACAATAATCATGTTCATGTCAAATCCTATAATCGGTTGGTGGCTGATAAAAGGGAAATTGGTTGCAACTGTTGCGAACCCAATGGATATGTGGGCAATGTTTGGTTACGAAATAGTAGCAAAAATATCGGCTGCAGCTGTGTCAACAAGCACGCTGCTCGACGTGCCTTCTGGGACCAACGGATTGTTGGAACAAGAACACGCTGAAAGATTGGCGTATGTTTATCGATTATGATTGCTGACGAGCTGAGCCGATAGGGTTGGAATGGATCGTATATTCTAAACAGAATAATTTGAAGATATGCATGCATGCAAGAGTTGTACTTTCAGGTGAAAGATGATGTAGGGTTGCTTACGCTGCTCGGTTGCAGGTAAGTAAAATGGCTTTGAATGGTAAGAGGAAGGCAGGTTAATTTAAAGAGAATGGGTGGTTCTTTGGGAATGCCTTAAAGAACCCCCACACAACACTTTTATTTATAACTGTTTTTTATTGTCACAACTTGATTTGTAGACGATATAATTATATATATGCATATGTTATTGTCGAGGGTACTCACGTGGCTGTTGCTGTTGAATTTGATGGTCCTCGATTTTTCTCCCCGTCGTATTCTTGAAGCCACAGCGATGAATGACAAGAGCAAAAGAAAAGACACTAAGCTTTTATCTTCGTTAGAACTTTCTTTAATTCAATTTAACAACGTCACTTCAGTATTGTTAATTGTACATATTGATTTTTAGTTCATGTTAAACTTTCTTTAATTAAATTTAACAACGATCACAACTCTTTTACTCTGGTGACACACCCGACGCGCAACCACGTTTGTCCACCTGCTCTTACTTACTTGCTGACAACCACTCTAACACGACTGACTAACTCACTCCTGAACCACTTCTACCCAACCACAGGAACTTTCCCCACGATCAACATTTCCGACCGCACACTCATCCTCATCCTCCCATTTCCCCGCCCATTAAGGTGAATAAACTGTTGCGAATTTACTCAACAGTCAATGAACTCAGGGAGAATGGGAAAGTTGCAACGGAGAGCATGACGATTTCGGGGCTGATTTGGTTTCGCTTGCAACGAAACCGAAACCAAGAGGGTGACCGCGTGACCTCGGTACATCTCTAAATTATTCTCAGAGTGCAGAAACAAAATGCACTCCGGGAATGGGGTGGGTTAAAAAGTATATTTCTCATACTTTTCACCTGACTCTGGGTTTTTGCTCCCCAGCGAATAGCCGTGTCTAGCAATATCAAAGAACGCTGCTGGGGCTTGCGATAATACCGATAATATTAATTATGTAACACACTCCATATGAATGTAATTTTGACAAATAGGCTGGATCCCACTCTGTGTCGAAGGCTTTTGAAATACGTGATGCGACAACCTTGCTTTCACCGAAGTAGTGGTTGGAATGGCTCCAGTTTTCGGTAAGAAGCGCCATCAAATCTTCTGTTGACCAATTGTTACGAAAGCCATATTGGCGGTCATTGAGGAGGTCATTTGATTCAAGATATTTCGAAAGTTGAGGGTTGATAAGTGATTCCATTACCTTTGCCAGAATAAATATTAGTGCTATGGCTCGCTAAGAAGTGAGGGACGATTTGTCGCTCTTTTCGAGAATTGCCTGAATGTTCGCTGACTTCTATTTAGTTGGTGGGCGACCAGTAGAGTAAGACAAATGAAAGAGTTTCACCACTGACGAGTAAAGAAGAACATCTCTTCAAGAGAATTGGGGGAATGCCATCCAGTCTAGCGGATTTGTTTGCATTTAATTCCTTGAGTGCGCGGGCAACAGTACGCGTTCGGAAGTGAATCTGGCTCATGGTGTGCTGCTTATGCTCAAGTGGAGACGGAACTGATTTGGTATCAGAAAGCGTTGAGTTGACTGCAAAATGTGCAGCTACTATATTCGCGTTCTCTATTGCACTGGTGACTGGTCTGTCATCGACTATTAATGAAGAGACCGAGTTTTGAATGTTTTTCACGAATGCCTACAATTTTCTACTACCTGTGTGAGAGCGTAGTATTTTTTGTCTCACCCTCTAGTCTTGTAAGAACTTTGCGCGTTGCAGTCATTTCTAGCTTTCTTGAATCTTTTCCGGTTTTCCTCAGTATTGTTTGATTTATACAACCGGAAGTTCAACTCTTAGCCATAATAGGTTCTCTGCACGAGGAATCGAGCCCCATATTTCTCTTGGGTTTGATACACTTTGTCCTGTGTGGAATAAAGATTCGCATGGCAACTAGAATCGTGTCTGTCAATGTGTGCTCTATAGAGTCAACATCGTTGTAGGAAAAATATCGACCCATTTAACTTCCCAAAAAAGTCGTTCAAACCTTCCCAGTTGGCTTTCTCGTAGAACCAGACTGTTTTTTTCGGAGTTTTTATCGTTAACGTTGCTCTTGGTTAGAGCAAATTTAGCTGACACGACATAGTGGTCTGAGGCGCCCAAGGGCGAAGAAACTTCAATTGTGTATTCATTCGGATGGGTTGTTGCAATATTACTGCACACAATAAAATATATATAAATGATTGTGTAGGGTGTACTCACTTGCTGGATATGTGTCGATTCTCTTGCGTTTTTTCTTCTAACCTCCATGATTGACCGTGCAGGTCTTTGGGATTTGGCGTTGACGTACAGTCTTGGCCACTTGGGTGCGTATTAGGGCATGTGTTGCCTGTGAATTTCTAGTTTTTTTCTACTTCACCCTGTATCCGCATCTTTCCTACGTGCATACTTTACGGCCACAAAGTTCGCACCAACATCGGATGTTATAAGCCCCGTGGTTCGATGTTGCTGGTTTCTTAGGAGCAGAGAGTTGGTGTGGTCCCGGGTGTGTTTTCCTCTGGGACTCCCTCCGCTGAGCCGGTGGCCTATTTTGTTATGAAGGGCCGGGATTGCCTTGTTGATGTGCGAGGTGGTCACGCCAACCCTTAATGTCGTGCCCATATTGCCTGAAATCCCACCAAAAGAAGTATTTCGGCTTTCAGGCACTCGTCATATAGATGCCTCTTTTTATAACAAAAGATGGAAGCCGTACGGGCAGCTAAAGGGTGCTACGACCGAGTGCCTTGGACCTGGATAGGCTGGGTGTGCTGGAACTCATCACCGCCAGCCTGTTGTGCGAATGGAGACCCAGGCCCTGTTAGTGGAAACCCACCCTGTGGTTGGGGCAGGGTAGTCTGTTAAGGTCTGGGTAGCGTCGAATGACCTGTCAAACATGTCCGCAGCAGCCTGACTCGCCTCATTCACCGGCAGGTATTGCCTGTGAAGCGATTCCTGTGCTAACTGAGTTTGGATTGCAGAAGGCATTGTGGTGTTCAATGCACTTCCCCTGGACTAAAGCGAAACATTCAATTGTGTTGTCGCAGGAAGGAGTAACTATAATGTATTTTAGTGATTCTAACCGTCATAGCGTCAGTTCGAATCACACGTTCTTCACTATCTGCTTGTGTATTGTGTGTGTATCTGTTAGAAACGCCACATTACTCCCTCCTCAGTAACTTTCTTATGATGATTTCCCACACTGTTCACATCCACACCATTATCATCTGAAATAATCAATTATCAATCGATTACTTCATATCCCGCAGATAACACTGATCTCTGGAAATCCCTTTGTTTACTTCGGATCCCACATAAGACTTGTCGCGCGAACCGATAGTGCAATTGGGTTGTGGCGTTTCTAACAGATAAACGCACAGTACACAAGGAAATGGTGAAGTACAAAGAAAATCGAATAAGCTAAATCATCAGCCGCATACCAAGCATTAAACATAGCAATTCCACATCAGTTGAGTGTACTTGATTTTAGAAATCGAATTCGTATATGTGGCAGTGGCCTGATGTTTTGAACATTGGTTCAAACTTTTAGTGATACTAACTATCATAGCGCCGATTCGAATCCAAACGTTCTTCACTATCGTCGCAAATGCTATAGGGTATTTTGTGTTTATTTATGATACCCAAAATGGATTGCCGAATTCATCCGATGGTACGGATCACGAGGCAGAAACGCACGTGCTGCCTGGCTGGCGGTTAGACTACGTCAGTCATGTGAATAAGTATGTAGAGTTGTATGGAGTAATTCAATAGTGAGAGTAATCAGGTAGCGAAGATTAAGATGGGCCGGACATGTGGCGCGAATGGGCAACGATAGGACCGTGCGTAGAATTCTTGACGGTAGACCAACGGGAAAAAGACCGGCACGACAGCCGCGACGGAGATGGGAGGACAGTGTTAGGTTTGACCTTGAGGAGATCTGATCGACTGGTCAAGCGTGGAAGGAGAGCGCAGAGAACAGGGAACGATGGCGGAGTCGAGTCGGTGAGGTCATGAACTTCCGGATTCCTACAGGCTAATAAATGGTAATAATTCAATAGGGACGTACCAATTTGGTATTTAAATAAAATGGGCCTGTAAAGAATATTAAAAATGATGTGCCTTGCATAGAATTGATACTGGTGTTCCCAAGAGGTTTGTACTTTCACTCACTCTCTTCCTCATTTGTTTGTTGATGATACCAAGTTGAGTTTTTCATATTCAAACGGATGTTCCTGGCCAACGATATTATAATTTGGATGAAGCCTCTATGATCCCCCAAAAAGCACTGTGGTGGTTTCTACTATAGTGCGTCAACACGCATGCTGGTTCAGCAGAAACACCACCAATAGTACACTGGAAATTGTTCTTACCGGAAGGAATAGAGCACAACAGCGAACACAATAGCTCTCCAAAGAAAACACACCGGAGTAGCTTTGATGTTAAAGTTTTTATTTCAGCAAAAATCCAGTACAATTAAAACAATATTGTGCCTTTACTGCAATTCACAAATCATTAGCACTCAGGCGCGTGAAGTACAACGGGTAGTTTAATACACTGTAACGAACCTCCAACAAAGTATTCTATTGTGTATCAACTTTCCGCATTCACAATCGTTTATTTTATAATTATTGTTCACGTGTCCACAAACCAAGTAGGATTCGGTTTTCTTTAATTATTATTCTTTGAATAAAGATAAGGGCGCGGGTCTCTTACACGACTTGACAATGTTTACGAATGGTTATTCGATTAATTTCCGACAAGCAACGATCTCAGCACGAGGATCTCCTTCGGCGGTTAAAATGCGACTCCGCTAGTGGCTGTTGCACCCCACAAACCCCAGCTGCAGTGGTGATGGATTCCATCGACTGGGAGGAGCAAATCCGTTCTTTTCATTTGGCGATGACCAATGAACAATCGATTTGAGTTTGTTGGGAAATTTCCATGGTGCCGTACACGTCCAGTTGAAAACCCATTCGTTGAAAGCCAGGACAAACGGAGATGCGAAGGTGCACAAAAGAAAATCCAAATACCGGGTTGATCAAACAGGTGATCGAATACGGAGGCTGGTTGTCTTGCCATCATAAACGATAGGGAATAAGATTTTCTGTTGATGTTATGTCAACAGAACTTCGCTGCGATGGCAAAGGCTACAATGCTTGGGTGCATGTTTATTTTAGCAATTCGTCAATAGAAGGGAATGTTGTCGTGCAGGGCAAAATAGGTTCTTCTGTTTACGTTGACTATACACAAGCATTCCGTTTCGATAGCCAGCGTGAGATTCGTGGCTGCTCGTTGTTTAGACAACGAATCATTAGACATGACCGATACGGTGATCTTTCCTCGATAAGGCAACGGATCATGTAATTGGTCATGCAGCTGTACAAATAAATGCACGTACGTGAAGGCTAAAGTCATGCCGCTGAAAGTAATAGGAGATGTTGCGGACGGCGGGAATGCATTCTTCTGTGATGTTAGGTCAACAGAAGGTTTGCTCGCCATGCCCAGGGCTAGGATAAAGGTTATTTGTTTTATGAAAAATATATCATAAGGCATGATAATTGGAAATCTGGCTTACAGATGTACAAGCAAGCAAGTAGCCCGGCATGTCTTTTTATGGACCAACGGATTGTTGGAACAAAAACACACACAAGGATTGGCGTGTGTTTGATGGGCATGCGGTCGACCTTAGGAACCGATCGGTTCATGACAGATGAACCGAGATGGTTCAGTTGATGCCATTGGTTTTGATGCCATGGCAAGATGGTAATCTTGCCGTGGACTTATGTTTCAGGTATGAAATTGTTGACTAGAGCTTTGTACTACTCGTATACAGGTAAGCTGCTTATGGTTGCTGCTGGTATTTGCAGGTTGGGATCGGGGAGTTGGGTTAGGACGACGGGGGGTTCTTCGGGCGTTTTAAAGAACCCCCACAGCACTAACTATAGCCGAAAGAACGCTTCGTGATATATATTCGTCGGAGGAACTATTGGCTGGAAAGATAGTCATTTTGGGAGGGGATTGTCGGAAAGCACTGCCATTTGTAAAAAAAGGCGGAAGAAAACAAATACACGAGGCATGTTTAAAAAATAGCCCGTTGGTCACATTTTAAACATTTACAAATAAAAAAAAAACAACCCAAGCGGATTTTGCGTCATTTGTTGAATGGCTTTTGGATATTGGAAACGTGACTTTTTGTATTTCCCGCGAAGTACCTCTAAACGCACTGTGGCGTAGGAAGTATTGCACCAGGACACGGGCGCTCGGTTCACTTCCTTCCCACTCAAGTTGTTCCGACGCCAAGAATTGTTCATCAACGTTGTCCGAAAAGAAATGAAAAGGCACTGATGGTAATCACCGGGAAATGTTCTCTAAGAGAATCGGAACTCCACTCCAGAAGGAAAAGAAAACACAGTAAGTTAGTTCTAATGTTAATGTTCCTCTATTTGTTCCTGGATTAATACACGATGAGTTATTTATTTGGACACAATGTGTTAACACGGGAATGCTTATCTTATTACCGCACCATCTACTTAATATCTTTGATAGTCACTGAGTTAATTTAGGATGACACTATACAACTCCGATATTTTTGTTTAACTTAAATATATTTACGGCGACAGACCACTGAATTACGGATGAAATAAATTTGGACTCCTCAACCGAAGGGAACTCCGATACGCAACGTCCCGGTACGTGTGGCTGGTTCTATAGATAATATCTGACTCCTTCAGAGCTGCTTGATGCAGAACTACCCCGGTGGGTGAGGTGGATTTCCACTCGTGTGGTGACAAGGGAAATTGATCTTTCTGGTGACGCTGCGGTCAATGAGAGACCGATCCGCATCCCATTGGAAGGTTCCTCATAGATATCGTTCAGATTGGAATGAATGTCTTCACCTTGGAAGGAAAGACAAACGAAACGCGCGTTGGTAGAAAGAAGAGAAAGCAAACATGCAGCTGTTCAAATAATGGACGTGCATAGGCTGAAAGCATTTCTATCATAAACGATAGAGGGTATATTGTATATACCGTAACGTTATCTCAAAGGGCAAGCGCTAAGATGCGCATTTGTTTGTATTAGCGAACGAAACATGGGACGAGACCGTTGCAAGTTGTTTAAGGTAAACACATTAGGGTGGCATTCAATTCATTGCATGTTTATTGCTTATGCAACCGATCTGGGGTAATTGGCTGCAGCTGTATAAGCAAGCGATTTGCCATGGCTTGATCGTGGGACCAGCGGTTGCTGGAGAAAAGCAAACACAGTGGGATTGCTGTGTAAATGGTAGGCATGGATGCCGGCAAGAGGACCGGGGAAGATTTCCTAATGGTTTGCAATGGTCATGGGTGCCCACCAGAGGAACAAATATGTTTAAGGGAATACAGCGATGTCGTTGATGCTGTGGCAAGATGATGATCTTGCAATGGGTTGGTTTACAGGTAAGTTAATAACCTTTATTGGATGAGAAATGGGGAGTTAGATTAAGGGAAATGGATGGTTCTTGGGATATGTTAAAAGAACCGCCACAGCACTGCTCCCAAAAAAAGAATTTCGGTGCTGATTAAGCATAATCAACCCAAATCCATAAATTGGGCTATGAACTGCTACCCCATCCAGCATATTCTACAGAGCCTCCTACGACTATTTCCTGTTTCCAAACTTGAAGAAATGGCTGGGCGATAAGGGATTTGGGCCATCACAGACACTAACGCCTATTTCGAGAGACTTGAGGAAACCTAGTATTTGGAAGGAATAAACAAATTGGAAAAACACTAAACTAAATGTATCGACCTAAAAGGAGACTATGTTGAGAAATACGAATGCTTTTTTGTCGAAAAAAATGTCTTTTATTCAAAAACTCACTGACTTATCAAACTGTCCTCGTATCAAATGCATGTTTGATATAAGTACAGACGAAATGAGTATGAGAGCAATCTCATCTACATGATGACGAAGTAAAAACAATTAATTCGTCTGTTTTAAATAGATTGCCTGAATAAATGTAAAGCGTATTTCCATTGATTCAGCGAGATAAAAATATCCTTCTTATGAGTGTCACCTTAACTTGTTGTAAACCAATGCCTCAACAATGGAACTCTGCAGCACAAAAAATCTGCATCAACGTTGTTACGTAATTCATTTTGGCTAAACCTCCGATTCAACCCAAGCAGAAAACTATAACACTTGTGTTGATTTTTCACTGCCGCACTTGTATGCTTTTAATTTAGTATTTTATATTAGGATAGTAGTCGACTTCCGGAATATGCTAGTACACACACATAGTACCTTCCGTGAAAAAAAAAAATTTGACACACTCTTATAAATCGTATCTTGGCTTTTTTATAATTTCATCAACGGCCGGGTGCTCTCCTTTTCAGGGTCATTGTTCTATTCATATCACTTCCCATTTTTGTCAGAGTGCAGTTCATATCATGCAAGGGAAATGGCATCGGAACCAGAATATTCCACTATTCTATTCATGCAAACTGTTCTGCAAATATGAAAGGGATTCCGAAAACCGTGTTTACCTAACCTAGATGAAAACTTCCCTTATATCAGTGTCCTAGCAGAATGTCATGGGTTCCAACGTCCGCTGTTCTGAATCAATATGGGAGATTTGTTTCAGCTATTCAGAAATTTCCCTTCTTTTTTTTTCTCAAAGTACCCACACTATTTGCATTTTTTACAACGGCTCTGATGATAAATTCTGGGTTGTCAAAGGGTAGCAGCCGATTGAAATTAGAAGGACTCGTCAAATCGGAATGGGAAAGGTTATACATTGACCGTTTTTAATTATAGCCCGATGCGTAGGCTGCGAAATTTGTTTTGATATTCCATAGTAAGGGTGATATTGCTCTTGCGATTGCTTATTTTTTTACTCTAACCGCCACTGACGCTTTTATTTCTGAACAGATTTATTGGAAACACATTCAATGGGCCATTCTGGCCTGTGAAATATGTGAATGAGAGAAATAACATTGAAAGGGAGGACGTTGTATTAGAAAATGTTTGGCGTACAGGGGATATTGAAAGCTTTTGATGTCGGTATTTTGCAAATTAAAAATGTCTATTTTTATCTCAGTTATCTTTCTATTAGACGAAGAAGTGTTGCGTCTCTGCGCGTGGGTAATTCATTTTTCGAACTGGAAAAACCTCAAAGTATCTATCATTTAAAATCTCCTTATTGGCAAAAGAGATTTTAAAATTCGTACTTAAGTTTTTTTTTTCGTTTTTAACGAATAGCTGAATAGAAAAGGAAATATAAATAAACTTTAGATTTCTGCGTCACTGACAATTTACTAATTCGTAGCAGCATGGTACATAAAGATGTATTTAGTTCTGCTTTCTTATAATGTAGGGATGGGTTCAATATTTTTACTATTCGACTTGTTCTGTTAGCACAGTTTAAGGAGCCTTCTTTTTTTCTCCTCTTATATTTTTAATATCCATCATTGACAGTTAATTATTACTATAGCATCTCTGCTTGTGACAGAGAAAAATCTCTCTATATATATATTGCATACATATGTAGGACAAATGTATCCAGAATAGTGAAACTGTTTCGGATTCATGATGATATGCTCGGGGAAAATCTAGTACATCGTCTAGTACTTTCCCCGACAAATATTCTCCACACCTGCCGACGGCCAGATGACAGTGCACAAACAACTGTCAGCATTGTTTACTGCTGTTGGTGCTCGACTTTCAATTTTCTTCAGCGAGTACATTGTTTTACGGATTTTGGTGCTTTCAAATATAATTACTGTGAATCCATACTGTTCTTTGGGTGCTCGATCAACGATCGATGGTTTTTTGTCTCGATCGCCTGCGTGTGATTTCATTGTAAATAAACAAAGTGTAAATAGAAATACAAAATCCGGAGTTTTCGTTTTGGTACTCTAACTAACCATCACCGGCGCAGATAGCCAACAACCTGGCGTCTGGATTCGCTGCTAAAACCCAACGCAACTCATCACTACACACGGAGGGACAACAAGATCATCATATCATCGGGAACTTCACGCTGCACGATTAAGAAGGTATTACTGTTCCTTTTTTTAATACAAACTTTGGTTTCAGGCAACGTGCTCACTATCGCTATTCCCCAACGACATTCCTCGTTCGGCGGAACAACATCAAATAGGATCTCGGCTGACGACATTCCTCGTCAGGGTCGAGATACACAAAATTTTTCTGGTCCTTCGAGCCGGATCCAACAACCATTGCATCTACTCATCGCCGTTCAGTTAGCGGCACAACAAACTGGATTCAGCACCGTTTGGATCCACTCATCGCCGCCCAGTTCGCGGCATAACAATCGAATACTGAAGAAGCTTAGTTTCCCAAGAAATTATTTCAACCAATCGACTGGTCTAACAAAGTGCAGTGTGCAGTGAATTACAACCGATAAAGGTTCAGCAACGCAGACAAAGAGCAGATTCATCAACAAATCGAAAACGTTGCGCGTAGACGTACGCTCTGCGTCGTAATTGAAGCGAAGGAAGTGTATTTTCCATCGTTTGTGTACTAATCATTTTGTGTTGAAAATTCCACAAAATTCAAATGATTGTCACGGGGACTACTCAACAGCAAGACACGCGCTTCAGTGATAAGGAGAACACACTTATGAGGCAAATGAGATTTCGTTACTGTCTTAGCAAGCGTGTTGATATGTCCAAGGTGAAATTGGATGTTCTTCGACCATGGATTAGTAAGAAAATCACTGATGTACTGCATATCGAAGACGATGGCGTTGTTGAATTTGTTTACAGCCAACTGGAGGAGGAAAAATTCCCATGCCCAAAGAAATTACAAATCAACCTGACTGGCTTTTTTAATGGACGCAATGCCAGAAAATTTATGGAGGAACTTTGGACTTTGTTATTATCAGCCCAAGAAAGCGAGAGCGGCATACCAGCTGAATTCAGGAAAATAGAAGGAAAAAGGCCTACAAGCAAGGCAATTGAGCACGGAAGGAAGCGCTAAGGAAGCAGCAGCACTCTGACCGTGTAACATAACATATGCACAAAGTGTCCAGAGTGATGAAACTCCGTCACCCACTCGAACAAATACTGAAACCGTGGTCCCATCTGCCGGACCACCGAACCGATCACCAGCCCAATCGCAACATACACCAAGCTCACTTATAAGCAGGCGAAGACATTGGAAAAGCAACCCAATGGTTCCCCGACGATATTCCTCGGTCGGCTGAACCCAAAGGATCTCGACCGACAACATTCCTCGGTCGGCAGAGATCATACACGTGTTCATCACCAACACGAGTCGGAAGCACAAGTGACAGCGTCAAAAAACTCTGCCAATTTCTATGAAAAACCGGCGGCTTCCATCCTCGAATATGAAGAATCGGATGACGAACTTTCTACAATGATAGTTCAAACCAACGTGCCTTTGACATCTGCTCCAACACAACAACCATTGACGATTAAGGAACTCATCGCCGCTCAGTTCGCGGCACAGGAACGCATCTCTGGCACCCTCCTCAGCGCACAGGACAAGGGACAACTAAGTCCAACAAGAATCGAGGCAACCAAACATGCACTCCGCGCTGAATGGGAAGCCCTCTCCAAGCGGCACTACGACATCTTCTACATGGCGGCACCTGAGGATCAACAACACGCGTACATCGCGCAGGATTTTATCGGCGAGACTGAGGAAATATACCTCGAGCAACAGACGAAGCTCCTCGAGGCCGAGTACGCGCTCAATTCAGCCTCCCCAACTGTGGCCAACAGCGCCAATCGCCTCCACCCTAGCGAGCTGCCCCCAGTGCAGCTGCCAACGGTCGCCGCCAAGCCAGCGGAAACGGAACCGCACCTCAAACCAGTGGGTAAGAGTCAGCAGGCCGCCGACCAGAGTGCCGCCTGCCCAAAGCCCAACCTACCCCAGGTCCCGATGATCGACCCATTGCCGAAGCCCCCACAGAAGCCGATGCCGCGCACCCGATGTGGGGCACCAGATGACATGGCCGTTCCTCGTGGGTTGCGAACTTACAACTCCAACCCAGAGGAACTGGTTCACTTCGCACCGCTTCCAGATAAAGCAGTGGGCACGGCGCACTTAGGATCGGTGGCAGAATTAACGCCAATGCCTCCCACAAAACCGCCTTCGACTGTTCCAGCAACAGTAGCCGGCCCAATGACAACCAGCTCCGTGTCCCGATGCACAAAACAACGCCGGCACCCCTCAGGCAACAGGGCCCTTGCAGATTCTGCAGGGCCTCACACACGATCTACGCTTGCGAGGGCTTACGATCACTCGCACCTGACCGTCGGCAGTCCTTCGCACAAAAACGAAACTTGTGCACCAACTGTTTGGGTCGCCACCGCCTATGCGACTGCCACTCCAGCAAGGCGTGCCATCGATGCCAGCGGAGAAATCACACCCTGCTGCATGTCCCGACTACCGCCATCGACGGGACAACATCGCCGCCGCTCTGGGCCAAAGGATCCGCCCCCCGGATCGACCGTC
This sequence comes from Microdon myrmicae, assembly GCA_963931805.1. Classification (NCBI taxonomy): domain Eukaryota; kingdom Metazoa; phylum Arthropoda; class Insecta; order Diptera; family Syrphidae; genus Microdon; species Microdon myrmicae. The sequence continues at coordinate 122,794,630 of OZ007500.1, read as the reverse complement.
ATGAAAGGGCCCGCACACACACAGTCAGCACCCCTTCACAGCATTCCGCGTTGCTACCAACAGCGAAAGTCATCGTGACGCCGGAGAACCAACGAAGGATTCAAGTCCGTGCTCTGCTGGACCCCTGCTCCAGCGGCACCTTCATTACGTCATCACTAGCCCGAAGGTTGCACCTCCGACGTCAAGCACCACCCGTCCCCACCTACGGTGTTGGGGGCACTCGCGGCCTTGCCACCAGGACTCAAACCGCCATCAGCATCACTCATCGCCTCCACGGCTCGAAACAATGGACACTGAGGCCCTTCATCCTGTCAGGGCTATCAGTGTATGAACCACCATCACAATCGGCGACGAGGGATTTCTCGTTTATAGCGGATCTGGAACTTGCCGACCCGAACATCGCCTCCGCTGACAAGGTGGACATCATCCTTGGGGCAGACATTTACCCCAACATCATCGGCGAAGGTCTAAGGAAGGACCAGCGTTCCGGCCTCATCGCGCAGGCCACTGAATTGGGATGGGTGCTAACAGGCGCAGCACCCACCATATCATGCCGCCTAAAGGTGACAAGGACTGTCACCAGCCATCACATGGCCATTCCTCGTGGGTTGCGAATTTACAACTCCGACCCAGAGGAACTGGTCGAACTTACGACTCACGATCGCAGCTCCCGTCAGCGACCGAAAAGGAAGTCTCGTCGGCATCGGTCCCAGGGGCAACCTACGAGGCCCATGCAACTACCAGCCACCGATCATTTGCGTAGCCCAGCTGCGAGACATGCCCCTCGCCTGCCGAACCACCGCAAGGGCGACAGGCAACCGAAGAACCAGCAGCCTGCCCACCCAAGGGATTCAAGGCACCACATCACAATAGGGATAGGAGCGTGCAATGCCTCGCCTGGCGGGCGGCGCTCCCCAGCATGCAGGGTAAACAGGGTCCCAGCGAACCAGCACGCCTCTCAGTGCATCAACAGAGGTTGCAGTCCAACAGCCCCGGGAGGCACTTGGCCCGTGACTGCCATTCCGCCAGGACACGCGCACAGTGCTAAGGACGACACCGCACCCGACTCCACGCTACAGCGTCAAACACCCCCAACAGCCACATCCCGCCGGCCACTCACTCCAGACGGGCGCCAACGTGCGCAGTACATGGCACCACCACCGGTCTCGATGCAGTGAGACCCATCACAAGCCACCACGTGGTTATTGATCGTGGGTTGCGACTTTACAACTCCGACCCAGATCAATTGGCCGGTTCCGTGACCTCAAAGTTTAGCGGACTCCAGCGATGGAAAATACCATCACGTCGTCATCGACCCTCCAGCTGTCAGCGCTCCTCAGGGCGGGCGGCCCCCCCAGAACCGACCATCCACGTGAAAGTGGACAGCAGACCACGACCAGCAGCGGACCGCACACCCCCGCCTCTGGAAGAAATTGAGCCGGAGTAAAATATTTCCTGGCTCTCAAAACATAACTCAGTTTTCCAGAGACTGAAATGTCGAACATACTCGGGTCAGTCTCTGGAAAACTGAGTTATCTTTTGAGAGCCATGAAATATTTTACTCCGGCTCAATTTCTTCACCTGTATAAATCCCAAATTAATCCTGCGCTCGAATATTGCTCTCATGTTTGAAGCTCCGCTCCTAAACATACCCTCGACCTACTTGAGAGCATACAGAGGCGACCGATCTGCCTGATAGGGGTCTCGCCCCTGACATCGGGTCTACAATCGCTATCACATCGAAGGCGCGTAGTCGACCTCTGTCTGTTTTACAGATATTATCACGGGTGCTGTTCTTCGGAGATTCGTATTCCACGCAATTCGGTTTATATGCTCTCCACAAAACAATCCGACTGATCGCACCAATTTGCGGTTCATATCCCGACGGCGCAAACATCCCTGCATCAGAACTCGTTCCGTAACAGAGCGGGAAAGCTGTGGAACTCCCTCCCGCGCGAGTGTTCCCGGAGCGTTACAACATTCATCTGTTCAAAAGGAACTGCAATCGTTATTTACTGGTATTTCGGGGCGCCGCGTCAGCGTTATAGGTTCGCCTCTCCCGAGAGAAGTATATTAAAAGAACAGTTTATCCCGTCACAACAACGGTCAGAAAAGAGGGTCGTGTGAGTTAACGCACAGTATCAGCACCATTCTCGATCATGACGCACATGTATATTTAAAACCACAAAAAGAGGAATAACGATGAGATGAGCCAACACATGATAAGAAGAATAACGATGAGATGAGCCGACACAAGATAAGAAGAATAACGACGAGATCAGCCGACACACGATAAGAGGAATAACGATATGACGAAGTCATCCCGAGCAAAGGGAGAACCACGAACGAACAAGTATAAATACTGGACGCCGAAGTGTTATTTTTTTCAATGGGATTTCTAACTTCAAGGCAAAGACCTTAAGTCCATCCCTAAATAAAATCATAGCCTACGATAGGGAAACCTATCGCACGGTTAACGACAACCTCAAGGCCAAGGAGGTGAATTATTACACCTTCACTCCGGCCGACGAAAAGTCGAGGACAATCCTCTTAAAACGAGTCGCTGCCTCTTGGGAAAAGGACGACATCGTAACTGCTCTTGAGCCAACATTTCCTAACGTCAAATTCATTGACGTCAAAAAATTCTCTCCCCCACAGCGGTTTGTGAACATCAGACCGCAAAGATACACCAAGCTGAACATATGGCAGCTTCTCCTTGCCCCAGGAACCGACATAGATTCCATAATACGGACAAAGTCGCTTCCAACTTTGCATCAGCAAGTTGTCTTCGAGGTATTTCATAACAGAGAAATACCTCAATGCAGACGTTGCCAACGTTTCGGGCATGTCTCCCGAAACTGCAACATGGGTCGCCGTTGCGTTCGTTGCGGAAAATCCCACGATATTGGCAAGTGCGAACTTCCGCTAGCGAAATACGATCCCGCAACAAATGTGCAGGATGAAATAACACTGCCAACTTGCTGCAACTGCGGCAACAAAGGGCATCCGGCCAGTTATAGAAATTGTCCTAAATATAAGGAAATTAAACTAAGATCCAAGGAGACTCGAGCTAAGCAAACAGCCAAGTCAGACTTCGGAAAACAGGCCACACAAAACCTCATCCAAAATGGATTCACATTTGCCGACATGCTTAGGGGTCAGCAGGCAAGGAATACAAAAACCCTTTCAACTCCTCCCCCTCAAAAACATATTCAAGTCCCTAAGCGAGCCCCGGTAAAGGCCAACACGACGCCTCAAATTCAAGCGGTGGTGCAAAAGCATCCGAGGGGGCAATCTTCAATGCTCGAGAAACTACTTAGTTTCTCCCGCTTAATTGAGGATATCCGACCCCGATATGAGAAACTATCAACCGAGGCAGAGAGGGAGGCCCTCCTTTTCACTGCATATGCAAGACATACCCTCCACAATGGATTCCAAAATTAAAGTTATCCTCTTAAATGTCAACTCCCTTGTTTCGCATTCCAAGCGTATGATAGTTTCTGACTTCATAAAGGAAAGCCGGGCGGACGTGGTACTTGTAACCGAAACTAGGTTGCATCCATGTCACCGTCCCGTATTCCCAAACTTCTCCATGATTCGAAGAGATCGAACCCTCACTGGCGGTCCCACCATCAACGGAGGTGGAACTTGTATACTGGTTAATAGCGGACTTCGCCATGAACCTATTGACCTCCCACACCTAGAGTCCATAGAGGTATCTGGAGTTGAACTGCATCTGGCTAGTAATGGTAGAGTGAATATATACTCCGTATACCACTCGCATAAAACCAATAATGGCCCCATTAACCCCGAAGATATCGGCAAACTAATAAGGACCTCGGGGCATACACCCTTCATCATAGGCGGCGATTTTAACTCCAGACATCCCCACTGGAACAACTCTGTCTCTTGCCCAAATGGCACAAAACTGTACCAATGGTACACCGCAAATATGTATGCCCTCAACTGCGAAATAGTCGCACCTACTGTTGGTACTCGAGGTAACTCAATTCTGGACATATTTATTGTGTCCAAAGACTTACTTCCACAAATCACTCCTCCTTAAGTTTCAGCGGGTGTATCTGACCACAATGCTGTGACCACATTCATTCGCGGCTATCGAGCATCCCGGGCTCACATCAGATACATACCCGATTATGGGCGGACAAATTGGGACAACTTCAATATTACATTGAACGATAAACTCCACCACTTCTCTCTTCCCACTGACAGGAACCTAACGACGGTTGAGATAAACAACGCTGCAAAACGACTTCACGAGATTCTAGTTGAAACTTCGGAGACTCATGTCCCGAAGTATAAACTTGAAAAGACCTATCAGATTCCCCATGACGACATCACTCTTCATCTCATCCGGGAGCGTAAAAAGCTCTGCAGAATGAGATATCGTCACCGCTTTACGCAAAGGGAGCCATTATTGCGATCCATTATTCACAATATTGGTACACTGATAAAACAGAGAATCCAAAACAATCGTACCCGACAATTGGAAGACAAGCTGAAGGGTATTCAGATGGACCAGAACGTTTATAAAAATGTTAAAAAGATATGTGGCACTTCCCGCATCACTGGGCCAATTATGCACAATGGTGTTGTTGTCAATAACGACACCAATAAAGCAAATATCATCGGAGAGACCTTCGAAAACAATCACAAACTCACTCTCCAAGATGGCGACCCGGAAACTAATGCAATCGTTAGTTCAGAGGTCCACAGTAAGTTGGACGACTTCAACGAGCCAATTGTTGTCTTTAACCCAACTAACAGTGCATACTTCGATGACACACGTGATAATGGTCACGGTTTCATCACACCAAATACCCTACAGAGTCTGGTCAAATCTCGACACCCTAAGAAGTCACCTGGTATCGACAACATGTCATACCACTCGTTGCGAAGGCTTTCTGCCTTATTCTTTATAAAGCTCTCCATTCTGTTCAACCATGCTTACAACATGGGGTACTTTCCCCAAGCTTGGAGGCACGCTATTATTTGCCCAATAGCAAAAGTTGGGAAACCAACGTATCACCCCTCAAGCTTTCGCCCTATCTCGCTTCTCACTTGCATCAGCAAAATATATGAAAAATTCATATACGAAAAGCTAAATAACTTTGTCAGTGCCAGGCACCTAATACCTGATTTCCAATTCGGATTTCGAAGAGCGCCCAGCACCACTATGGCTCTTAACTTATTTCAAAACCACGTCTGCGTGCGGCTCTTTAATAAGGAACCCACCGTTGCGGTAAGCCTAGACATTGAAAAAGCTTTTGATACGACTTGGATCGAAGGTCTCGCTTTTAAACTTCTGAATACTGGCCTCAGTAGAACGCTGTGTAGCATCATCTACCAGTTTGTTCTAAACAGAACCTTCCAAGTTAGAATGAATGGAAAGCTTTCCCGAACTTTTCACGCCGCTGCAGGCGTACCACAGGGCTCCATTCTAGGCCCCATCTTATTCAATATTTACACCTCCGATATTCCCCGCCCCGCGGACGGGAGAGTAAACCAAATATGCTATGCGGATGACGTCCTGGTGTACACGTCAACCAAAGGCCCTAACCTCGCAACAAATCGACTCAACCGTCACTTGGACGAACTGTATCAGTATTACAGTCGATGGAAAATCCGACTTAATCCATCCAAAGCAGTAGCCATAATTCTGAGTAGTAAACACTCCCAACCTACTTCTCGATATTCACAGAATATTCGAATAAAAATGGGAGATACTACGATTAGACCACAGGACAAGATGAAATATCTTGGGGTCACTTATACCCCAAAAATGAATTTCATCAAACATGTGACCCACATTCTCCAAAGGGGCCTTGGTCGGTCTAAGCAACTGCACAACATCCTGAAGTGGAGGAACAAAGTTGACACCAAAGTTAAGCTTCTCTGCTATAAGCAGCTAATCCGATCTGGAATATCGTACGCCTTTCCCATATGGTCCTGCATATCTTCGGCTCAAATGGAAAGACTTCGGGTTTTCGAAAGGAAACTCCTCAGAAGATGCACCAATCATTCTAGAAGGCCTGACGGTCGTCATTACCCCAACTCTCACCTATACGAAGGCGCCTCCATTACCCCTATCGACGAGTACTTGCTTCAATTAGCATATAAGTACCTCGAAAATATTCAGAACAGCGAGAACCTACTTGTACGGGACTCTTGCGTTCTTGGCCCCTCTCTCTCTCGATCTCTTCGGATCAAACCCCCACAATTTCTTCTTCAGTATAAAACTGAAGAAAGCACCCTTCCCAACAACATTCCCCTCTATAATAGAGGATTTCTGGACCCATCCCATAGGGTCTACAATTAACAAACCAACACACGAACGCACAGTACAAGACGGTACAAATACAAACATACACACCGACCAAAGCGCAGATTATCAGACGCCAAAGACGTGATCTGCGTTTACTACCGCACCCAAGACCCACCGGTCTTGTAAGATTTCTTTCCCACCATCCCGCTATAAAAGTAGTTAGAGAACACTTGGACTAACACTGTCCACACTATCCTTGGATGCCCCCCTTTTTCTTCTCTTTTCAGATGCCGCGAGACCGAGCGCAATATCCTCACGGATGTGGGTGATTCTGGTTATCGCAAGATGACCAGAAGTCAGAGACAAGATGAAGGACACATATGTCCTGTCTCGCCAAATTCGGTCTTCTCGCCACATTTTTTTTTTTTTTTTTTTGTTATTTTTTCAATAACCAGAGATCGTATTAATTAACGATCCAGGAGTACTTCTAGTTACGATTTAAATTAATTGTAAAAAAGGGTTATTAATAATATAAAAGCCTTATGAATTCAGAGACAGGGTAAAGTATAACTAAAGGGTTCTCCAATAGGGACTTGACAACTTTGAATTTAATTTGTGAACCCACCATTGGACTAATCCTCGAACTGTCACTGTCAATTTATTCAGCAAATCAACATTTTCATCGTAGTTAAGTACACGAATGAACAGAGTCTGGAGATTATAAAAATTCAATACCGAAATTTGGAGTCGGTGACCGCAACTTTAAGAGCGTTAACTCCAATTTTCGGTCGTAATTCTCGCCCTAGTAGACAGGCAATAACAAGTTTAGTGCAAAAATTTGAGTCTACATATTCGTTGTGTGATGTTGCCGTGCCAGTGAGACAACGGGTTGGTCGAAGTGTGGAAAATATCGCTGCCGTTCAGTCGTCTGTAGAAAACGATTCACATCAGTCAATTCCACGCCGTTTACATGAATTGGACATCGCCCAGACCACTTTATGGAGAATTTTGCGTAAGGATCTTGGTTTACACCCATACAAGATCAAGCTGACTCAAGAATTGAAGCCGATGGACCATTTGAAGCGACGTACGATCTCCGATTGGGCTCTGGAAAAGATACGCCAAGATGATGAATTTCATCCCAAAATCATCTTCAGTGACGAAGCTCATTTTTGGCTCAATGGGTTCGTCAATAAGCAAAACATGCGTTATTGGTCGGGTGAAAATCCGCATGTGCTTCATGAATCACCACTTCATCCACAAAAAAAGCACTGTTTGGTGCGGTTTGCATGGCGGCGGCGTCATTGGGCTATATTTTTTCGTCGACGATAACGATCGTCACGTTAGTGTGAATGGCCATCGTTATCGCGCCATGATTACCGATTATTTTTGGCCCGAATCGGAAGATATGAACTTGGGCGACATGTGGTTTCAACAGGACGGTGCCACAAGCCACACAGCACACGATACAATTGTAGTGCTTTAAAAAACCCTGCCACCTTTTTTCCCCATTCTTACATCCAAATCCCGGCTATATTACCCTAAAACCCGAAATCCTATCAAAACCCGTAAAAGCCCAAACATGATTCAAAATTCGCAATAAACGAATCAAACATTCGTTTATCGCCCAACATTTGCCCCCACGGCATAATTAAATACAAAACCTCAATTAAAATTAAAATTCACAATAAACGAATCTAATATTCGTTTATTGTTCTACATTCGCCCCACGGCATCATCATATCCAAAATTCAGAGATCATTATCTCTATCTGGAAAAATTCCTAATAAATTGAACAAACAAAAATCCGATTTCCTTTACATATCCACATCTGCGAAATAGTTTCGTAAGAATTCAAGAAATTGAATTCTTATCTTAAATAAACACTGAGCATCTCACTCAGGATACCAAAATCGGGATTTTTGTATGAAATTGTGTATTTTCGAGATACAAATCTCGACTAGTTTCTCTTTATAAGGGCGATGGATTTTGTATTCCAGGATCAGTCACGTTTGGTGTCCTAGGTGTACGGACGCCAACAAATGAAAATTACAATAAACAAAATTAAAATAAATTTATAAAATAAAAACTTAATAGACAAAGTATTTGCCTTTTTAATTGGGCTTGGCCGATTCCCAGGGCCATAGTTAACGATCGGTAGCTGCTCTTCTCTCAAGGTTTCAGGAAGCACGGCGGCAACCGCAACGGGTCCCCTTAGGAGCACCCTGAGAGAAGGATCACAACACAGTCGGTTGGCCGCCTCGTTTGTGCGATTTAACGCCTCTAGACTATTTTCTTTGGGGCTACGTAAAGTCATTGGTCTATGCCAACAAGCCGACGGCGTTGGAAGAGCTCAGAGCCAACATTGAACGCGAAATAGTTGCCGTTCCGGTCGAAATGTGTGTCCGAGTCATCGAAAATTGGCTCCAATGAATCGAGCGCTGCAAACATGCCCGCGGGGGGCATACGAACGAAGTCGAGTCCATTCATAAATGTTTTGATTGTACTTCAAGCCGATGATAAAGTTTTTGAAATATCTCAAATGGCTTGCGTTTTATTTAAAAAAAAAGTTGTCAAGTCCCTATTGGAAAACCCGATAGAATCAAATAAAAAAAAATTGTAACGTAAATCGCATAATCACAAGATAAATTTCAAACGTATCCAATAAAACTTATGTCTTATATAATAACAAGTGTTGATTGACTGCACAAAATTCTTTCCACGAACATTGCATAAAACGCTGCGATTTTTCTTTTATCCAGTGCACATACGAAAGCCTTGCAATCAGACGTTCAACGAAAAGAAAAAAAAAACAGCGTTATGAATCGAAAAAACGCAGGAACATTAATAGTGTTTTAAGACACGGGAACTACGGTACAGCGGAAGGTGTGTTCACAAAACTTACAGTGGTGTCATTGTATATGAACTGAAACTAATCCTCAAACAATCATCCAATTATCTAACACTCTTTTAAAACTCAATCCATATAGTCGCGGTGAAATACATTTCATATCATTACAGCGAAATTCTGGAGGCTTTGTACATATGCTATAAAAATAAGGAAGAAATTTAGTACTCATTCAATTGGTTGTTTTGAATTAAAACCCATGACACCAAATGACAACTCCTTCCACACATTCATAAATTGTTTTGATTTCAATACCCAAAAGTCCGCTGATCTATTTTAATTTGTTCGGCCAACAACCGAATTAAGAAACTTCTTTTACGTCTTGTTGTTTTCTTATTTCTTCGACCACCATCTCTTCTTCTTGTGGACCTAAATTGGTTCTGAAGTATGACAAAAATAAATTCCGCCCACTCGTAAAAAATGTACAAAATTTAAAAAGTCATCATGGTAGTCAACACTTCCGAATTCCTATCTTTTGTAAGTTCTAAAAGGGATCTGGCAGTTGACCTTTCATGACTGTCAAAACTTTGTCAATTAATCGACATATTTTTCGAAAACTGCTGTAAACGTTACATTCTTTTTGTCAGACCAATGAATAAGTTTCAGCCGGACACAATTCCCTCTCTTGGTCATATTCAATCTTACGAACTGATTCAGACTGTCAGGATACGTACAAAATGTGAAAGTCCTTTAAGTTAATTAAAAGTAAGCCATTTCCATATTGAAGATGAATACCGAGCAGAAGTTACAAACTCCAACTGACACACGTTGACTGTTTCACAATCGAGTTGTGTTATACAACTAGACGAAACTATACCACTCATGCACGTTGTGTGTGTTAATTTATTGTGCACGCAACTTTACGATATATATGCATGTAGGATGAGATAGTTTATAAAATCCTTCTACACTATTTAACTGTTTCTTGTCAAAATCGTATCGTACAACAGTTGTTCCATGGCACATCCCTTCTAAAAGTACCAGATGTGCCCGTAGTTTACTTGCAATAGAACGTTTTCAACAGTACCAGTTGAATGGTGTTAGTATGGTGGGCACCTTGACAGATTTCTATGACATTTATATCCTGACTCATCACCAGTTTTCGAAAAGAACATTTTACACTTCTTCATTACGTAGGCGACGGTGATGCGTTATATTTTGAAACTTTGCAGTTATGAATCTTAGTCAAGGATTTAGAATAGTCGTATAAAAATATCGAGAGTTCAAATGTAGAAGGACTATACGAGTATAACGAATGTGTTTTTGGATTTGAATTTGCGGGTCCCATTTTATTGGAGAGACGCTTATTTTTAAATGTCCATCCAATTTCTGGTTCTGGAATTTGTTATCCAGCTTCAGAGTGGTTGTTATGTTCCAGGTCGATTTTGTTTGTGCCACCATTTCGGTTGCATTTCGGTATGCCAGTTGGAATTTGACAGCGGTAGAGAGTGATCGATAGCATTTTGTATGGAGAAGATCTCGTCGAAATAGCGTGCACAACCTCAAAGTGCAACCAGAGAAGTGTAGGTTCCTACAAAAGGAAGTAGTCAACATGGGACATGGGAAAAAGGGGCTTTGCCAAATCCCGATACGACCGGCAGTGTCAGGGATTTCCCCTCCCCCAAGAAGGCACGACATGTCCAATCGTTTTTATGTTTGGCGAAATACTATCGGAAATTTCTTCCAACATTTTGGAGAATAGTACGCCCCTTAACAAACATGTTAAGAAAGGACGAGGCATTTACGTGGTCAGCCAAATGCCAGCAGGCATTGGAGAAAATAAAGGGGATGTTGGTTTCGCCGCCATTGGCTCCTCGATAGTATAGTGGTTAGTATACCCGCCTGTCACGCGGGAGAGCGGGGTTCGATTCCCCGTCGGGGAGCCTCTGGCGCAAGACTAATGACCTTGCCCGGAAAAAAACAAATCATTATGGAAAATTTAACAAGCCCCAGGACTTGCTAAATAAGGCCAAGACCGGTTCCCGGTTGTAGTGCCGATGATGATGATGGTTTCGCCGCCACTGTTGGTCTACCCAGACTTTATCAACTATTTAACCTGAGCACAGATGCGAGTAATGAAGCACTCGGGGCCGTGTTATCTCAAGGCGAAATATGCAAAGACTGGCCAATCGCCTACGTCAATTGCGAGCCCTTTTGCGGAGTACAAGGTGGTGACCTAGAAATAATGGTTGTCCTGGCCCCCTGTTCCTAAGGGGTGTACCTGGTGGATTTAGGAAAAATCCGTTAGGAGAGAAAAAGTGGTGAAATGTAAATTCGAATGGGAAATTCCAAACAACCCCCCGGCCCAGTAAGTCTGCAATTTTTTGACAGGAAATCATTACCCAACAACTCCGGCAAGCAGTCTATTATGAAGCTACTGGGAATGTCCTCATGTAATTTGAAATTCCCCTGGCAGCATCCCCTGGAGTGCCTTCAGCTTTAAGAGGCTGATCTCAATGCCGTGGTGTTACAACGGTGAAAGTCCAAAGGGAGACAACTGGCACTTTGGTCGGCGAAGGCTGAGAACAGCGTTGGCTGATTTGCGAGTTTTGTTCGGTCGGGTTGGGGTTACCCGACCTACTGTTGTATGACTCACAGAATGTTCACCCAAAGTCGAATTAATCATTTCCATAGCTTGAGCAGCAATTTCTTTTTTTTTCATTTGAAAACAGAATAGAATGCTATGGCGTAAATGTTGCTTATCGACATCCATCTTTTTAAATTACAGTAGATTCCGCATTTATTTTACAAAAAAAAAAATACAGTGTTTACTTAGGAATAAATGTTGTTCTATTCACAGTTATTTTTCTTAATTAAAGGAAAGAAAACGGAAAGCGTGGTTCCCGCAGCGTTACAATCTGCAACTGTTCAAAAAGAGCTGCAATAGTTATTTGATGGCATCTCGAGGCGCCCACTCGGCGCTATAGGTTCACCTTTCCCAAGAGAAGTCTAATAAAAAAAATACAAAAAAATAAATAAATAAATAAATAAAAAAAAAAACAAGAGGGACTTCATATTTGTCTTGGATAAGACCTTTTCTATCCACGAAAAGGAACGCTTCTGGGGAAATAAGCCAATTGTGGAGAGCTATAGCGTTTGCGATGATTGTGAAGAACGTGTGATTCGAACTGACGCTATGACACATATCACAAAAAATTGAACCAATGCTCAACACACCAGGCCACTGCCGCGTGTACGAATTCGATTTCTAAACTCAAGTACACTCAACTGATGTGGAATTGTTATGTTATCGTTATGGTATACGGCTTTGATGCATGTTCTTATTCGATTTTCGTTCGGTGTTCTTCACTATTTGCTTGTGTATTGTGTGTGTATCTGTTAAAAACACCACACTACTCGCTCCTCAGTAACTTTGTTACGATCAACTTCGTGTGCGAACGACGGAGCGAGGAACGAGCGAGCGAGAGAATGCCGGAGCTGGCGAGTGTGCCGGTGGTCTATGCGGAAGTCGTGATCGTAGTCGTAAAGTTCTGTTTACTATGGGAAAGTGTGTGTGTGTGTGTGTGTGCGTGTGTACAGTTCACGTCGGGGTCACCACTTTGGCGGATGTATATTCCTTGGGAAGTGTTCCGCCGAACACTTTGCACGCGACTCTAATAAAAACCGACACAAGTCCTCAAGAAGAAAAACACAACTTGTCTACTTTGATTCTTAATTTTATTAGTTCCAACATTACCTGATTAAGACTGTCGTTACTTCATAAAAAACAGACACTCGCGCGACACGCTCCCGATTATCTTCCTTCCCAACAAGAACTAATTAAAATTTTTCTTAGGGGATGTCACGACTCACCCGATTGTTCTCTTTCCATTTCGTTTCCCTTGGTGGTGATTCTCTCTTAAACGAAAATCTCTCTTACTCGAGCATTTCTCTCCTAGAGGAGGTCGCACCCTGTATCTGTGTCCTGCGATTTCCTGTTTGGTTGCAGGGCAGATGTGGGGATGCACCCACACACACAGACGGGGATGTTGCTGCCTGTGTGGCCGGAGATCTTCCTAGGATCGCCAGAGTTTTCACACCTTCTGCGGAATCGATTTTGTGTATATTCCGGTGTGTGGTTTATTATTCTTGGCGATCTCTGGGATGGTGGCAATTATCGTCGGTTACGATAATTGTATTTATTTTGCCCTATGGGAACAGTGTTAGCTAGTTTATTGGTGTTCCTCTGCAATGGCCTTTATTTAGGCGATGTGTATTGCGGTAGGGTCAAAGGTTTAGCCAATGGATTGGTTTACGGCAATTTGCTTATCGCCAGGGATTTGATGTTTGTCGATATCTGGCGCAGCTGTGCCAACCACTTGTGTTTATCCAGCTAATGGATCGATACACAATTTCTATACTGGGTCATGTCCTTCGATTGCCGTGCAGGCGTTATGAAATGTTCGAAACTTGGGACCCACGTGTCTGTGGATACGTGGGGTTGTTGACACCAGTATGAATGTCACCTTTGGCTTGGCGAAAGGGTGGACCATGGGGGCTCGTGACTGTGGGCACGTGAGGTTTAGGCTAAGGTGAGTATGTTCCTTGGTGGAGCGACAGGTGTTTCAGCCTATTGTGGTTTGTGCGGTTCGTGGAACCGCCACAGAGTACTCTCCAGATACATATCATTGGGATAGAATGCTCCCGAAATTTCACTGCACATTGCCTTGCAGTGTGATCACGGATAATCTTGATAATGAAGTTATCTATCCTGATTAGTCTCGATTTTTCGTACAGGACTTAATTGGGGTAGAACATCTCATGTTACGTGTCTGGTGTTCTACACATTTGAAGGCAGGAATGTAAACACTGCCGCTCGGATACCCGAAACTTTCCATGTAGAATGGGAATATGTTATACCATATCGGCCAGCCATACACCAATATTGGTCGGATGAATGGGAAGCATGAAATTATTTTGACTTTGGAGGCTATAAGACTACTACGGAATAGACGCCTTGTCATAGCATATGCGTTTTTAGCTGCGGTATGAGCAGCTGCCATATGCTTATCAAACTAAAAGTACTGGTCAAGCCAGATACCAAGGTATCTAACTACAGTTTTTACTTGTAGAGGAAGATTATTACTTCCGACAACCTAAACTTTATTCCAATTCTGTTTTGTATCCCTCGATGTCTTGGACAAGGGCATTCTGAAAAGGATAGTTTCTGTTAAACAAAAGGGGAGAATAACTGCTCCCGGCTGTTTTTGATGTGAAAGATCTTGTTGGATGTTATATCTCCACATTTCACCACAAACTGTTTACCCATTATCATATCGTAGATAATGTATAACAAATATTCGGGCATACCTAGATTTGATAACTTATATACAAGCCCTTCTATACATACGGTACCGAACGCCTTATCAAAGTTACCCAAACAGGCCCCTGTGCGCTGCCGATTTGCCTTGTTCCACTGTATGTCTGAAACAAGTTTCGTCGCGGCATGAACGGTGTCGTGTTTCCCTCTGAAACGGAAATGGTTGTTCGGAATAATATCATGTCACTAGTTTATCAATGCTTTATTTACCATTTTCTCGAAAACCTTGGTGATGTTTGGAAGCAAACTAATCGAGCGAAGATTGGCGGGGTTACTTCTGTCCCTGCCCTTACATACATACAGGGCGAAGTCTTTGCTCTCAACCTGGCAAAGGCCAGGACGATCCGTGTCCCTGTTCAATCCAAGTTGACATGCAGTCTCAATGTGCCACCCCTGGATAGCTACTTTCGCACCCGCCAAGTAGTGACCCAATGTATGCAGTGACATCCTGAGAAAAGTTGGCGCAAGGCTAATAACCTTGTCCGTACAAACAAATTATTATGGAAAATTTAACAAGCCTCGGATATGGAGCGAATACACGACGACGACCAAGGAAACGAAAATGGCAAAACGATTTAAGAATTTTTGAATGGAACGTCCGCTCACTATACAGAGCTTGAGCTGCACAGCAGCTAGCCGATGCCCTGTCCGAATATAAGGCTGA
This sequence comes from Microdon myrmicae, assembly GCA_963931805.1. Classification (NCBI taxonomy): domain Eukaryota; kingdom Metazoa; phylum Arthropoda; class Insecta; order Diptera; family Syrphidae; genus Microdon; species Microdon myrmicae. Next base: position 122,779,452 of record OZ007500.1, on the reverse strand, counting down.
CATAACAGCATTACAAGAATTAAGATGGACGGGGGGTCGTGTAATGCAAAGAAACGAGTATGACATTTAGTACAACTGTCATGCAGAACATCATGTGCTCGTGGTAGGCTTTCTAGTCAGCCAAAAACTGAAGCCTGCCATCATCGGCTTTAATGCAATAAACGAAAGGCTATGCACTCTTCGCGTGCGAGGCAAGGTTAAGAACATAAGCCTCATAAACGTCCATGGACCTACAGAGAAGTCCCCTGAGGACGAAAAGGAAGAATACTACGAGAACGTCGAACGGACCCTCAATGCCTGCCCAAGATACGATGTGAAAATCGTTCTTGGTCATTTGAATGCAAAAATGGGTCGGGAGGCGGTTTTCAGGCACTACACAGGTTCCCATAATTTGCATGAGAACACTAATGACACTGGACTACGAGTTATCGAACTGGCAGCATCAAAGAACTTGGTCATTGCGAGTACCAGGTTTCCGCGTAAAGATATCCACAAAGCCACCTGGGTATCACCTGATGGAGCCACTCGCAACCAAATTGACCACGTGTTGATAGATCGCCGCCACTCCTCGAGCCTCAGGAGGGACATCGTTACATCACGCATTTCATGAGATCGTGGTGCACGTATGGGGGTAAGAGGAGATACCAGAAGATTGGCGTCGTGGTATAATTTGCCCCATACATAAGAAGGGAGATATCATAATGTGCAGCAACTATAGGGGTATAACATTGCTGAGTACCACCTATAAGATACTCTCTTCTAACCTGCAAGATCGGATAGCCCCATACGTTAAAGCCATCATTGGTCAATATCAGTGTGGCTTCATACCAGGCAAATCAGCGATTGATCAGATACTCACCCTTAGGCAGGCGATGGAAAAATGTCTGGAATTTAAGATTCCATTATATCATCTATTTATAGACTTTAAGGCTGCCTACGACAGCATGGCCAGAGCAGAACTATATAATGTCATGAGAGAGTTCGGCATTCCAAACAAATTGGTATGACTTTGGAGGTTGACCATGACCAACGTAACTAGTCAAGTAAAAGTAGCGGGATTGTTGTCCAAACCAATAAACATCTTTAATGGACTCCGACAAGGGGACGGTCTGGCTGCCTCCTCTTCAACCTGGCGTTGGAGAAAGCAATCCGTGACTCTGGCGTCACAACTAGAGTGACTATCATTAGCAAATCCAGCCAGATACTTGCCTACGCAGATGACATCGACATCATCGGTAGAACCGAATCGGCTGTACAGAACTCCTTCACCCAGATCGAACAAGCGGCAAAAAAACTGGGACTGCACATTAATGATGGGAAAACAAAGTACGTGGTGGCAACTTCTGCGAAGAGAAGACCTAACGTTGGTCAAACTATCAGGGTAGTGGAGCACGAATTTGAAGTAGTGCAATCCTTTAACTAGCCTCGGTCAATAGTATCAGCCGATAACAATATGGAAGAAGAAATACGCGAACGGCTGATTAAATCCAACAAAGCCTACTATGGTCTATCAAGGCTCTTTAAATCCCGAAACTTATCCAGAACATCCAAGCTACTACTGTACAAGACCATGGTCTTACCAGTACTCATGTATGGATCCGAGACCTGGGTGCTCAATAAAAGACACTCTGAACTCTTAACCGCGTTCGAGAGGAAGATCTTAAGGAGAATTGTTGTCCCCGTATGTGAGGGAGGACGATTCCGAAGACGATACAACCATGAAATGTACGCGATCAACCTTGAAGCTAATGTTGTAAGAAAAATCAAGTTCGCTAGACTCCGGTGGGCGGAACAACTAGCTCGAATGAGCGAAGAGGAGCCTGCCCGGAAAGTCCTTTGTGGCAGGATGTATGGAAGGAGACAGCGCGGCAGACCTTGTCTGCGATGGAGGGATGCCGTAGACCATCGGCTCGAAATCGGGACCGGTGGAGAGATTTGTTAAATAAGGCCAAGACCAGATCCCGGTTGTAGTGCCGATGATGATGATGATGATGTTGATGATGTAGAGCACTATTGCTTATGATTCATTCACCGATATTTTCAGCGAATCCGCTGACATGACCTTCCTTACAACAAGCACCAACGTACTGAAACGTTGTGGTTTACGCAACTAATGCATATGAGTTCACCGTAAAAGTTAACTTTAACTGCACGAATGTGGTATGTTCTGCCTAATCACGTATTTTGTTGGCATTATAATATCCAAAATTCACGGCCAAGATCAACAGTGGTACCTCATATACCTCATATACTTATTCTTTCCTTCTTGTGCTTGCCCTTTTGTATGCACGTTTCGTACACACAGCGTACTGTAAGGAATAAGAATAAAAATACTAAGAGTACAACAAAATACAACAAAAATAATGAGAACACGATTGTTTTTAAAAAACGCAAGAATAAGAACAGATAAGGAAGAAAGAAAAAAGAAAGAGAATAATACAATAAGTGTAAGAAGGAAAAGAAGAGAACAAAAAAAAAACAAGAACAAGAATGAGCAGAAGACGAATGAGAACAAGAAGAATTAGAACAAGGAGAATAATAAACAAGTACAATAAGAACAAGAAAAATAGGAACCAAAATAATAAAAGAAAAAGAATAGGAAGAATAATTCGAAGAGAGTAAGAAGGAAAAGAATTGGAACAAAAAAAAAAAGAATAAAATAAAATGAAAACAAGAACAAAGAGAAAGAAAAACAATAACAATTAATAACCAGTAGAATAAAAACAAGAAAAATTACAGCAAAAAGTGTAAGAAGAAAACGAATACGAACAAGCGTAATAAGAACAAGCAGATTAGTACAAGAAAAAGAATATGCAGAATAAGGACAAGAAAAATATGAAGAAAGGTAATAAAAGAAGAAGTGTGGGGTAGGCAGTCGCGACGCCTGCATGGCGAGAGTTCTACTACCAACCCACCTCATCACTTACACAAAGATTAACTGTTCCGCCGAACAAAAGAACGAAACGCCGCCACGTTTGTTCACCAACACAAGGAGTAAAACTCCGCCACAAGACAGTGAAATGAAACGCTCGAGTTAGTTTATTATTTATTGAATTTGGTGAATACAGAAGACCGATTCTAAGTACACTCAATTACAGGCCACGGACTTGAATTAAACTAATCGATTATAATTAAAACTACCCGACTCAACACTAGCCACAACTCGGGGTACAACACGCGTGTCCGCAGCGCTACGGACAGCGGGAGCGGCATGACCATTGTGGTCAGCGGATGGAAAACGACTCAACGATATTCAATCGTTTGGGGTCAGTTTTCCCGAGAGAGAGAGTGTTTCTCTCGTGGTGAAAACAAGGAAGAAGGATTTCGCTGGTGAGGTCCTGTGGTGGTGTGCGTGTAGTTGATCGTGGAGATCACGGTGTCTATCCATGCGGTGAAACAAAGGAACAACGAGATGCATTGTTTTACTCATGTGCGAGCGTCATGAGAAACGAAGCGGACAAAAAAAAGGAAGATGGAGAAAAAGCATTATGGTGTGCATTGCAGTTGAATAAATAAACCTCTAGTCATCGCGGAAATGGTGCTAAAAGCAAATTGGATGTTTATGGCATCTCTGACTGCAGTAGAAACCAGGTTCGTGTTTGCATTAGGAAATGCTGGAGGATTTGGTTTCGTTGATAATGCCTAAGATGCGGTGATTGTTTGTCGGTTGAACAAACGAATCGCTGGTCGGTTTATGGCATCTGGGTAAATAGCCGTGTTGCTATTATCCTGGTGATGCTAAAGCAATTTACGTACACGATGGGTGGTCGTGTACCGTATCTTGCTGAACGAAAATGGTTAAAATTTTTATACATGTTTACATGCGAAGGAATTCAGTTTATGGCACTAGACGCTAGATGCGTGTATTTACTTTTGTCCCTTGGACAAAGGGTCTGCAAGATATGTGCATGTGGGAAGATTAGGGTGCACATGTGGGGGAAAAAATTGCTTGGCAAACAATGGTACCGGAATAGTTTTCCTGCGAATTCTAGTGGTGCATTGGATTATGAATACTAAGAATTCTTTGTTGGGAACATTTTTGCCGATGAGTTGATGCAAGGAAAAACGCCCTTGTAGGTGAAATTCTTTTTACAGGTGCTAAATGTAATTATCAGCAATTAGCAATTATGAAACAATGGAATTTGAGGGGCTTCAGCACAGGAACCTTGGGGGTAATTGGGCAAGTAGGCAGTGGCGTTTTCGGAACCGCCACAGAAGCATAAGAACAAAAAGAATGAAAAAGAAAATGTATTAAAAAAAAACAAAATCAGATAAACAATAACTTTAAGGAATTTTTTCATTACATGGGCCTGTCTCTCTATTGGCCTTTGATAGATCCAGCATTTGTATAGTAATTGCAATCTATATTCGGTTGACATTATGGCTCCTATTAGTATTGGCGATTATTAGGTAATATTTGAAATTGACGCCCATTCTTTTTTTTCAGAAGCTTACGAAAATTAATTATATCTGTGAAACCCAGGTGGGTGTATCTTTTCATCGACTCATTTAATTAAGTATCGTTCAAGTTGTGGTGAAAAATGAAGTCATTATCTGCTTTAACTGTGATGTATTACTCCTCCTAGTTATGTCGTCCTACACCCACAGTGTGGTGTGGTGTCGGTGAGTGAAAAGCAATTTTATAATATTTGCACTGATATTGTCAACTTTTTCCACCTGATTGGGTGGCGATAGACAACTTCGTTTGCTTACCATCACCGGATTCATATAACCAGCACAATGACTCTATTATGCATGAAAGCATCAATAAAGCGTTGAGCCGTTTAGATGTTCTCCTACAAAGACCTGTGCGGTACTTCAGCAAATTGCTTTCAACTGTGAACAAAAGAGTTTGCTCTCATGCAAAGTGAAATAAAGTACCCCAATGAATTGCCAATAAAAAATAATAATAGTGCGCCACCATAATTTACGGAAAGCTGACGTAAAAATGAATTGTTGGAGGAATATAAGAACAAAAAAAGCAAATAAGTCTTGAAGAAAGAAGGTGTACGAGTATCAGCTCTTTTACCTTATCTCTATCGATTTTATTGGAATCTAGTTTATTTCCGGGGAGGATGCAGGAGAAAATACTAAGTGGGCTGCAACGTAACCGAGCACAGCAAACTTTCAACAGAGTGCTCCATGATCTGTGTCACATATGTTGGGACAAGTATGCTGTCCATTCCACGACTGGTGGCAAGTTACACCATCATCAACTAGAAGGGCAAAAAATTGAAATTGAAAAATTTTCCGATTATGGCGAGAACGTGACTTGAAATAATATCTCCCCATTGAAACGCTCAACACTCAGGCGAACAGAAAGGAAGACGACGTAGAAAATATCGCGGTTACGATTTCACCAAACAGACTGCCGACAATATAAGAGGTGGTAAGGTTTCGCACTTTATAGAAGTGGCCTTCATTCCCTTCGTATCGGGTGTAATGTGCACATATCCCTCTTCCCGGCGCAACCAATAATTTTCACCTCTTGGGCATCAGCAAATCTGATGTTTAATAGACGTCTCCGTTGAGATGTAGCAACTAGTGAGAACTATTAAAGGACGAAAAAAAAATGAATAAATAAATGGAAGGAAATGTGAATGTGTGTAGACAACATAACAAGGAGGGAATCAGATTTTAGGAGGTATTTGTAAAAATTATGGAAATCGCCTTGCGCCGATGGGAGGAAGTCCTGGTCCTGGGAGTACGGGCACCGAAACGAGTGCCATAAATTGACAAGAAAGTGATATTATGTGAGTAGACAACGAAAGCTTGCTGATAGGTTTTTACATATGTAAAAGATGTACCAAGGTTCACACAATGAAGCGTAATAATATGGTATATCGGTGGAATGGCTTCCACGGCTATGTGCCGGTCGCAAATTTAAATCCATAAAATTACTATAATATTATATAACATAAATGAAAGACTATCTTGCAGTTAACTCCATATTGGGGAAATCCAAAAGCGATTACCTACGTACACAAAAAAAAACCGGAGAAAACCATCTTCATGTTACTTACAGCAGGAGACCCACAACTTTCGCTCGCAGAAATAGTCGAGGAAACCAAACTTTGTAAAAACTGACAACTTGAGGTTTACAGACGTAAAGTCATTATCGACCTTCCTTCAGTTTGATGGGATTAGCGACCATTTAGCAGATTATTACAAGTTCAGCTACCATTTTTTTACACTAACGCGCGCAGAAAAGGGGTTTTTGGAGTACCCTTAAATGTCAGAGCACAGTGCGAGTGGACGAAGAGGAAGTGGATAAGGAAAGGAGGTATCGATGTACATTGACCTTAAATGCCTGGACATTACAACGACGAGGAAACACATGATCAGGTATAGCATACCACATTCGTGTGGTTCGGCTAAAGAATGAGTCTCTATATTTATTTGTGCGCCTGAAGTTGAGTTTCAGGGGGATGCGTGCGAACATACAGGATAAAGTTACTGATTGCTTCCAACCCGGCGAAGGCCAGAACGATCCTTGTCCCTGTTCAATCCAAGTTGACATACAGTCTCCACGTGACACCGTGACACCGTGACATTGGATAGCTACTTTGGCACCCGCCAATTAGTGAACCAATGCATGCAGCGACATCCTGAGAAAGGTTGGCGCAAGGCTAATAACCAGGCCCGTAAAAATGAATTATTATGGAAAATTTAACAAGCCTCGGATATGGACCGAATACACGACGACCACCACGGAAACGAAAATGGCTCAACGATTTAAGCATTTTTTCATGGAACGTCCGCTCACTATACAGAGCTCGAGCTGCACAGCAGCTAGCCGATGCCCTGTCCGAATATAAGGCTGACATAACAGCATTACAAGAAATAAGATGAACGGTGAGTTGGGTTATCCAAAGAAACGAGTATGACATTTATTACAGCTGTCATGCAAAACACCATGTGCTCGGGGTAGGCTTTCTAGTCAGTCAAAAACTGAAGCCTACCATCATCGGCTTTAATGTAATAAATGAAAGGCTATGCACTCTTCGCGTGCGAGGCAAGTTTAACAACATAAGCCTCATAAACCTTCACGGACCTACAGAGGAGTCCCCTGACGAGGAAAAAGAACAACACTACGAGAACGTCGAACGGGCCTTCAATTCCTGCCCAAGATACGATGTGAAAATCGTTTCTGGTGATTTGAATGCAAAAATAGGTCGGGACCCGGTTTTCACGCACTACACATGTTCCCATAGTTTGCATGAGAACGCTAATGACAATGGACTACGAGTCATCGAACTGGCAGCATCGAAAAACTTGGTCGTTGCGAGTACCAGGTTTCTGCGTAAAGATATCCACAAAGCCACCTGGGTATCACCTGATGGAGCCACTCGCAACCAAATTGACCACGTGTTGATAGATAGCCGCCACTCCTCGAGCCTGATGACGGTACGAACGTACCGAGGTGCCAACGTCGACTCGGATCACTATCTTGTTGGTACAGTTTTCCGAGCCCAGATTGCCTTTCGGATACGTATTGCATCCGCGGATCAGGTTCGAATCAACACGGCTGCCTTACGCAATGAGAATACCAGTAACACCTTTGGTCATGCGTTAAGACTCGCCTTCGAAGAGCTCGACGGAGGGAGAGTAAGTCCTGGGGCCAGAATGCCGGGCGTAGAAGAGAAATGGACACGGCTTAATAATACTGTCATTAGTACTGCCAACTCCATCTTAGGCAGTAGTCGTAGAGATCGGAACGACTGGTTTGATAATGACTGCAAACTAGCTACTGAACGTAAGAATGCTGCGTACCGGGCAATGCAGAAGTCTCATAGGACGCGGGTGCGCGAGGAGAAATACAAAGAGCTCAGAAGATCTGAAAAAAAGACTTCACAGACAAAAGAAAAGTGCCTGGGAAAAAAAAACCTTGTCTGTGAAATAGAGAAAACTAGAGAGCGAGGTCGGCACCAGGCGCGGAAGTTCCACCAAATAATCCGCAGTATGACGCTGCACTTACTGCAAGGATAAAGAGGGTAATCTGATCACCGATCTTGAAGGCATTCTGGAGCGATGGGAAGTGCACTTCAATGAATGGCTAAATGGTCAGCCCACAGAAGAATTGGAGGTTCCACCAATGCAAGGTCAACACCAAATGCTGCCGCCACCAACCATTGAGGAAACATTAAAAGCCATTATACAGCTCAAATCAAATAAAGCCCCTGGAGCTGATGATATACCAGCTGAGCTGATCAAACAAGGAGGGACAGCGTTACATAACGCAATTCGTGAGATCGTGGTGCACGTATGGGAACAACAGGAGATGCCAGAAGATTGGCGTCGTGGTATAATTTGCCCCATACATAAGAAGGGAGATATCACACTGTGCAGCAACTATAGGGGTATAAAATTGCTGAGTACCGCCTATAAGATACTCTCCACTATCCTACAATATCGGATAGCCCCATACGCTAAAGCCATCATTGGTCACTATCAGTGTGGCCTCATCCCAGGCAAATCAGGCATTGATCAGATATTCACCCTTAGGCAGGCGATGGAAAAATGTCTGGAATTTAAGATTCAATTATATCATCTATTTATAGATTTTAAGGCTGCCTACGACAGCATAGCCAGGGTAGAACTATATAATGCCATGAGAGAATTCGGCATTCCAAACAAATTGATACGACTTTGCAGGTTGACCAAGACCAACGTAACTAGTCAAGTAAAAATAGCGGGATTGCTGCCCAAACCAATAAGCATCTTTAATGGACTCCGACAAGGGGACGGTCTGGTCTGCCTCCTCTTTAATCTGGCGTTGAAGGAAACAATCCGCGACTCTGGAATTACAAATAGAGGGACTATTCTCACCAAGTCCAGCCCGATATTTGCATACGCAGATGACATCGACATCATCGGTAGATCCGAATCGGCTTTACAGGAATCCTTCACCCAAATCGAGCAGGCGGCACAAAAACTGGGACTGCACATTAATGAGGGAAAAACTAAGTACATGGTGGCAACTTCTGCGAAGAGAAGACCTAACGTTGGTCAAACTATCAGGGTAGTGGAGCACGAATTTGAAGTAGTGCAATCCTTTAACTAGCCTCGGTCAATAGTATCAGCCGATAACAATATGGAAGAAGAAATACGCGAACGGCTGATTAAATCTGTTACGGCTCCAACGCCGTGCTTCCTCTTTCGAGGGAAGAGCGTGGAGGTTATTATAATAATTAAAGAATTAGAGTTTTCTTTATTTAAATAATTATTTGTTTTATTTTATTTTATCGAACTCAGCTATCTCAAGCTGAGCTCTCTTCTTTCTACTTTTTTCATATAAATTTACTTGTTTATATAGAACATTTTGTTCTAACTGACTGTGGCGTATAAACTGAACAAAACAATCGAGAAGTCTCTGTGACTTAGAATTTTGAATAAACTTTGAACGAAAATCAAAGTGGCCATGTTTTGAAATGAAAAAATGTGCTTGTTATGAAAAGGGGCATATTTATGAAATGTGCTGTAAGCGACTGGATATAGAATATTGTGTCTGTTTATTTATGAAATGTGCTGTATTAACTGAGAATGTAAGATATGTGAGGATGTAGTTTTAAGGGTTGTGTTTGAAAGGACATGAGTTAGTGTTAAAGCGAATAAGGGTAGTATTCTGGAATACAACAAATCCAACAAAGCCTACTATGGTCTATCAAAGCTCTTTAAATGCCGAAACTTATCCAGAACATCCAAGCTACTACTGTACAAGACCATGGTCTTACCAGTACTCATGTATGGATCCGAGACCTGGGTGCTCAATAAAAGGCACTCGTCCGAGAGAATGGTCTTAAGGAGAATTGTTGGTCCCGTATGTGAGGGAAGACGATTCCGGAGACGCTACAACCATGAGTTGTACGCAATCTACCTTGAAACTAATATTGTAAGAAAAATCAAGTTCGCTAGACTCCGGTGGGCGGGACACCTAGCTCGAATGAGCGAAGAGGAGCCTGCCCGGAAGTCCTTTGTGGCAGGATGTATGGAAGGAGACAGCGCGGCATACCTTGTCTGCGATGGAGGGATGGCGTAGACCAGGACGCCCAGACCCTGGGAGTGCCAAACTGGATGACATCGGCTCGAAATCGGGACCGGTGGAAAGATTTGTTAAATAAGGTCAAGACCGGATCCCGGTTGTAGTGCCGATGATGATGATGATTATGAAGTTGACTTTCAACGTGATTTGATGTGCATTCACAGATTGACGGGTATCGCGGTAAAATATCTGAAGAGGTGAAACACATTCAGCAAGTTCAGTTGAACAACGACCGTGACAATACCTATAGAAAAGAGACAGGCTTGATTCGTTGCATATATGTTCTAACGACGGAATTGATCGATTGCCGAAGATTGATAGTTCCTTGGCTCCGTTGATGCAAGTGCCGCTCATCGACAGTGTATTTACTTTGGGGTTCGCCTTTGACGACAAGAGGCAGCACTGAGTTTTTAAGGCATTGAATTCTACTCGGTTTGATAATCCCCATTGATATATCTTGTTGAGGTCGGCGTTCGAAGAGTTTGGTCGGGAAAGTTCATATGAGTATGAGAAACTCAATGTGCTATCATCGGGAAACGATTGAATTGGGTTGTGGGTAATGGACAAGAGATCATTTATAAAGATGAGGCAGAGAGTGGGTGAGAATGCAGAACCTTGGGGAACACTTGCTGTATTTTAGTGGGAGGTAGATTTGACACCATCAAGAACCACTTGGATTGAACGGCCAGAAAGTTAGTCTCTTATCCATTGGATCCGGGGAATTGTCTACTCCATATGAATGAAATTTTGATAAAACGGCTGGATGTTAAACTCTGTCGAAGGCTGTCGAGTTATCCAGTGCAACGACCTTGCTTTCACCCAGGTAGTGGATGGAATGGCTCCAATTTTGCGTACGGTACGCCATCAAATCCTTGTGGACCTGTTGCTACGAAAGCCATATTGGCGGTCGGTATGGAGGTCCTTTGATTCCCGATATTTCGAAAGTTGACGGTTAATCAGTGAACCCATTACCTTCGAGAGAATAGAAGTTAGTGCTATAGGTCGCCCTTTTTGTGATGATTTGGCTGAATGTTAGCTGATTGATGATGATGATGGCAATGAGCCAGTAAGTGAATCTAAGAACGATACTTATAAAATGGCATTTAACAATTAGTATTAAGTAAAATTTGTAATTGTATTGTAAATAAATGTGGATTTAAAACAAACAAAAACAATGAACTCCCATTTCATGGCATTTAAATGTATTCGATTCTTAAACAATCGCAAATTTGACACTAGAAAATGTGGAACAAACTATTTAAGGTGCAATCTGCCCAGAATTTATTTATTTGCTATTAGTTTATTCGTCTTAACCTGGATTTCAGTTCCCATAGAGCGCCGTCTAGAGGTATCAGAAATCTCCCCTTTCTGGGCAAATATTTTGGGCCTTGTGTTTTTGAATAGATGAATTTTCAAACACTAACTTGAAACACGATATTTGAAATAAGTTTGTACAATGGATGAAAATTAACGAATTTACCTCAATATATATGACATCCTGAATAATGGGAATTAATTTCGCTACTATCAGCATTTTTTTTATTGGAAAAATAAATTTAAGTCAAGATGCCCACCACTCACATCCGGACAACTAACCACCCCACAGAGCCAACAATGGATGCCTTTCACGATGATAACGTCCATTGGCAAAACACGCTCATTATTTATCCGCTGATAGCACAGAAGCGAAACGGCTTGAATATACAATAAATACCTCCTGCCAGTATCACCAAAAAGGACATTCAACGCAATTTATTTTATTATTCAAATAAATAACGAGATAACTGCCGAGACAATAAGATAAGTGAAGAATTTGAATCTACCCGTCAGAGGCTGAATTTAATTTGCTGTTTAAGATTTCGTGTGATTGATACCTGGAGCCCTCTGCTTCATTGGTATGCCTAATAAGCCGGAGCTTACCTTTCGCTTGTGGGCTAAGCCGACACGAACAGTCACAATATAGCAATTATGTGATAATAAGGCATCATTAGGATTGAATTACATTTGAAGAGTGCTGCAAGGGATTTATTAAGGTTGTAACGCAATTAGTGCGGGCTACAATTTGAATGTAAGCTGATTTACGAAAGTGTATTTAATTGAATGTCATGTCAGTACTACTATTATGGTATTAGCGATTTCGTGTAGCTGAGTTGTGAAGGATCTTGCCCCATGCCGGTGGTGTACATGTTGATTGTAGGGTGTAAGTTTACTATTACCATTCTTATGCAATTGTGACAAACCTCGAATTAATGTCAAGAGATTCTGGTCCTACTTAATATTATTGGCTGTTTGTGTGAAGCACACTGCACTGACATGGACTGCTCTGGGCGGATTGCGTCTTAGAGTAGTTGGCCGCAGCCAACACGTCCGGAAACCTTCCCTTCAAAGAGTGCTGTATATTTTATTCTTAATGCGGCGCAAGATGGCAATTTCCCTTTTTGCATTGAAAAATACGATTCTTAATATTGAATTTTTACCCAATGCCTATATTTATTATTCTATGTAGTTATCAATTACTTCTTTTCATTGAGATCGCATCCCGAACTGACTTGTGGTTTTTTGTTTTGTTTTATATCCACATTTATTTAACAATTCAATTACATATTTTACTTAGGACTAAATGTTAACTTCTATTTTACAAATATCATTCTTACATTAACTTACTGGCTCTTCGCAAGCACTCTAAATTATACATTATCATATTTCATATGCCTTTCGGCGTACAATAACTGTTTTTATAACATGTCACAATAATTGATATGTTTTCTTTTTAAAATTTATTCTATTTTTTCTACATCATGTATTATTCATAATTTTTTTTTATTTATTTTTTTTTTTAATTACATATATAAGGGATTGACAAGCGAAATAAAAATTAAAAAATGAAACAAAACGGACAAACATACACAAGGAATACAAATAAAAATAAAAAAATTAAAAATTAAAATTAAATTAAAAACTAAAATAAAAAAAAATAAAAATAATTGGGAATTGCGGATAAGAAGGAAGGAAAGCGGTGCGCCTGAGATGCATACTATATTTGGGGACGTCTAGTTCTTTCTTCATCAATGATCCACTGTAGTGCTCCAAAAAGCCCTACCACCTTTTTCCCCCATTCCTAATCCAAATCCCAGCAATAAAACGCTAAAACGTAAAATCTTATCAAAACCCACAATAACCCAAACATGATCCAAAATTCGCAATAAGCGAATCAAACATTCGTTTATCGCATAACATTTGCCCCCACGGCATAATTAAATCCAAAATCTTGAATTAAAATCAAATTCGCAATAAACGAATCTAGTATTCGTTTACTGTGCTACATTTGCTCCACAGCATCACCCAAATCCAAAATTCAGAGATCATTATCTCTATCTGAAAATTGTCCATTCAGGAAAACAAACAAAAACCAAAAGCAGATACATTCCCACATCTGCGCAATATTTTCATAAGAATTCAAGAAATTGAATTCTTATCTAAAGTAAACACTGAGCATCTCGCTCAGCATAACAAAATCGGGATTTTTGTACGAAATTGTACACTTTGGAGATACAAATCTCAATCTTTTTTCCTTTATAAAGGAATAGTGAAGTGATCTCCGGGCCGCAGTTAAACCGTAATAATTGTCCTGAAAGGAAGTACCCCAGGAGAAAGGGCCGCATATGAGGAGTAATACCAGAAGGAAGAAACCTAAAAGGAAAAACTTGAATAAAACGCTTATGGTTAAGGAAACGAAACAAAACCTTGTTTTCATTTTGTTACCTCACACCGGGTAAGTACCGCCGTGGGATCTTCAAGAAAAGATACAATTTACAGGATTGAAGTATCACCTGCCCCCACGGAAAACCAGCGGAGACAAGGTCTGAGGCCCAATTAAGGATGTTGCTCTTCCCTCTGGATCAGAGGAAGCACGGCAACGACCCCTTTTGTAGGACAAGTTTTCAGGAGCGGTCAAATTTTAAGAGATCGCCTTGTCCTTTTAAGGACCAGGAGACACGCTTCCTGAAACCAAACCCCTACAAGAATACAACACCACCACGAGTTGGGATGGGATCGATCTTTTATTGATTTATCTCTTTCACCGATCACCATACTAAAACGGATGCGACCTGGGAAATTAGGGATATCGTTATCATGGAGAATCCGTTTATCCCTCTCACCACGGATAGCGTGGCAAATAATAGGGACTCCACGTTTGTCTTGGATAAGTTCTTTTTTATCCAAGAAAGGGAACGCTTCTGGCGGAATGAACCCATTCTGGAGAGTACTCTACAGATGCATATCATTGGGATAAAATGCTCCCGAAATGAGATCATTTTCACTGCACATTGCCATTGTTGTGTGACCACGAATAATCTTGATAATGAAGTTATCTATTCTGTTTAGTCCTGATTTGTCATAAATGACTTTATTGGGATAGTATTTCTTATACTGTGACTCTGGGGTTCTATACATTCCGAGACAGGAACGCAAACACTGTCTCTCGAACACCCGAAACTTCCCCATGTAAAATGGGGATATGTTGTACCATATCGCCCAACCATACACTAATATTGGTCGGATGTATGCTGGGTATGAAATTATTTTCAGCTTGGGATCCAGCAGACTACTACGGAAGAGTCTTCGTGTCATTGCATATGCGTTTTTATCTGCTGTAAGAGCAGCTTCTGTATGCTTATCAAAGTAAAGATACTGATCAAGCCAGATACTAAGGTATCTGACTACAGTTTTTACTTGTAGGGGAAGATTATTACTTCCTGCAATAGAAAATATTTTCCAATTCCGTTTTGTATCCCTTGATGCACTGGACAGGGGCGTTCTGGAAAGGATAGTCTCTGTTTTTTGGAAATGTATTTTTAATCTCCAGTCGTCGCAAAACGTTTGATATTGTTGAAATCATTTTGCAGAAGTCTGTTGATGACATCAATCTTTTCTCCAGATCTATACACCACAATGTCGTCGGCATACGCAATTCCATGGTTAAGAGAACCCACTAGATCACTAGTGTAATTGTTAAATAAAATGGGAGAATTCACTGCTCCCTGTTGTAAGCCGTTCCTGAAGTAGAAGGTCTTGCTAGAGATTATATCTCCACATTTCACTACAAATTGTTTACCCATTATCATATCGTAGATAATGTATAATAAATATTCGGGCATACCTAGATTTGATAACTTATATACAAGCCCTTTTAACCATACGGTGTCGAAAGCCTTATCAAAGTCAAGCAAAGTCAAGGCCCCTGTGCATTGTCTCTTCGCCTTGTTCCACTGTATGTCGGAAACAAGTTATGTCGCAGCATGAACTGTGTCATGTTGTGATCGGAAACCAACCTGGTTGTTCAGAATAATGCCGTTTTCCTCACACCAGTCAGTCAATGTTTTAGTTATAATTTTCTCGAATACCTTGCTGATGATCGGAAGCAAATTAATCGAGCGAACATTATCTGGATTACTCCTTTTTGGGGATAGGATAGACTACTGCAGATTTCCATTGGGTTGGATAATATGCGCTATTTAGAGCGTTATTGAACAAAATAGTGTAAACCTTCACTAATTCAAGAGGCAAATGCTTTAGAACAATGTTTGGCATACTATCTATTCCAGAAGATTTTTTGTTCTTAATGGATCTAAGAATGTCCGTCAGTTCATCCTTGTGTACAAATATACTAGTGTTTAGATTTCTAAGCGCGGAATCCGCTCTATTATTTTCATTAAAGATAGTGAAACTTCGACTTAAGAGACGCCAATTGTTAAGTTCATTGCGTAGCGAAATATGTTTTTGGAGAGCCCTATTTTCCAGGTCAAGGTTAGAATGAGCCGATTCGTTCAATCTATACACTGCTTCGAAACAAGCACCAATTGAGTTCGCCTTTTTTTGCGGATCCTCGACTATTATGAACTCTTTGTTAGAGTTAATGTGTTCCAGTATAAATCCTGCGTTCAGCAGAGTTTGACAATTCTCGGGAGTCCGCGGAACTCGCAGACATGGAAAAATAATGATAAATTTCGTCGTTATGAAGATTTCTGTCAGTTGGTGGATCTATGCCATTGGAGCGTAATTCTTTTTTTATTATCCGATCAAAGCACGATCAGTGTTCTTTTCCGAAATTAAAATAATGTATCTGTTTGTACTGCTCAAGTAGTGAGTGTTCGTTTGGGACATGTATAGCGTTAAGCAAGGATAGTGAAGAAGGTGAATTGAACACACGATGAAACGATTGAAAAGCGAAGCAGTGAAGCATCAGACTACTAACCGTGTTTAGAATTTGATTTCCAAACTCGACTATATTCCACTGGTATGAATTATTTTTATTTTAACGCTTGGTATACGGTTCTGATGTATTTTTCTTATTCGATTTTTTTTCGTTCGGTGTTCTTCACTATTTTTGCTTGTGAATTGTGTGTATCTGTTAGAATCGCTACACATGTATTACAGCACCAAGTCCATAATGATCACTATCGTACTCGATTGTATGAAGACAATTTCGAGTAGTTAGATCCGTATATAATAATGGTATTCGCTCGTCCAGCAACAGTAATTCCAAAAAGGACTTTCCTTTTGGATATGACGGCGTACTTGAAGCGTACGAATCTAGTTTACGTTCGATAGAGTTTGTTTGTCACCAGTCGAACACTACATTACCTCTTGTGTTTGTGATAAGGTTATGTCGGGAGGAAGTATGTATCAGCATGGGTACTTGGTTCACTTCCTCCTCCAATTATAAATTGTCACTAAAGTTCCGCCGCTGACGTCAGAGGGAAAGCACAAACACAAACCTCGACAACACACCGCCCACCGGAAGAGAGGAGAAAATAAAACACTCAAGTTTGTCTCTATAATTGACACGCACTTTTATTTATTACTAAAGGTTCTCATATTTCACAATTGTTATTTTTGTTCCGAAACATTATTAAATATGTTAGCGATCTTATACTCCGAGTAAGCTAAATATTAATACGAGATTAGGTTTTTTTTATAACTTTAATCGACAAACCACCACTCGACTATAGTCGCGTCACCGTGCGCACCGGTGAGCGGGAGATTGCGTGACCGTGGCGGTCTGTTGATGGAAAACGACTCACCGAGGATAGAGCTCTGACATGAATTCCATCCTAGGTTAGGGTTAAGAAAAGGGAAGAGAGAGAAAAACTTTTCTCTTAGGGGTGTGGCCGCCACAGAAATGCACTCTTTAGTGCAGTGACGTGTGTGAATGGTTCTTTAATGGGTGGGAACGAACCTAGAACAAAGAAAGGGCATAAAGTGCATTCATAGGATACGATTTCGGTAAAGCAAATAAAACCGAACTCGTCGGATGCTGATGGGTTTGCTTATGCATCGTTCGGTAATGAGGGTCGGCTAAATAAATAGCAGCCGCCCATTAAATGAAAAAAATGTTATTCGCATACCACAAACGATATGAATTGTTTATGGTATCGCAGAAAACCTATATAGGAACAGCGTTCTTCTGTGTGCACATGGTACGAGTTAGAGAATTTTATTGCTGGGAGAAAAAGGCCGCCGGCCAATGTGTACGTAAAGAAATTTATCGTACACATGGCGAAGTTACCCCCGCTTGGTAGAAACCTTGACGTGGTGCGGGGGCTTAAATTACAATGAATCACTCAGGCTATGCTGACGGAAGCATATGCTTCCAGTAGGGCCACCCATGTCAGACAGGCTAGTGAGGAGTAACACACAAAGATCTACCACCCCTAATACAGGGTGTTACGCGTCATCGTGCCTATTGGAGGGTTTGCAGCCACGGTTATACCGGCTGTATTATAACGGCACCTCTCTGACACCGGGTCGAATCAGAGCAGTAAGCAAACCTTACTACATCAAAACGGGGCTCTGATGTGGCGGACTATTTGAAATCCCAAGTCTCGTGGGATCAAAAATGAATAACCAATATACAAAAACAATCCCACGAAAAACCCGGTAGGCGTAGGTGTGATGAGCCGACACTACCATAAGGGAAAAAATCATCAAGAAAACACCGACTCGGCAAAAAGAAGATGTACGGAAAAACCGAAAAAGCGGGATATACGCGTCGGCACGTGGAATGTTCGAACGTTATATAAACCAGGCGCGATACAGACGGTCGTAGAAAACGCGAAACACTATAAAATGGCTGGCTTCATCATAAACAAGAAGATTACGCCCCATGTAAAAGATGTGCAATTCATTAATGACGGAATGTCGGTGCTAAAAATACAGGGCCCATGATACAATTATGTATTTATAAACGTACACGCCCCAACAGAATCTACGGACGAAGAAACGAAGGACACATTCTACGAGACCCTAGAGGAAGCATTTTATGGGATCTCATCATTCGATGTTAAAATCCTCCTCGGCGACCTCAATGCGAAAATTGGAAAGGAAGATATCTTCCAACGAACAATAGTTAAAGAAAGCCTACATGACGTTTCAAATGATAATGGTATTCGAATTATCACGTTCCCAGCGTCAAAAGATCTGGTAGTGAAAAGCACGATGTTCAAGCACAAGCAAATCCATAAAGCCACATGGATATCACCCGACGGCGTAACGTGTAACCAAATAGACCACTTCCTCATAGACAAAAGACACCACTCGGATATCCTTGACGTAAGATCATAAAGAGGAGCAGATTGCGACTCCAATCACCTTCTAGTGATGGGCAAAATTAGAAGTCGGCTTGCAGCAAACCCACATGGACAGTCACGGGAGACGAGCAAAAAGTTCGAGATTGATAAACTAAAAGACCTACGTAAAAGGGCGGAATATCAAGACGAACTAACGAATAGATTTAGCATCCTAGAGAATGACAGTGGTGAGGAAGAGGAAGCCAATAGTGTGGACATTAAATGGGCATCGATCAGAGACACAATCAAACAAACAGCCCAAGAGGTATTAGGATTTAAGAAAACAACTAAGTCCAAACCTTGGTTTGACGATGAGTGCAGGGCAAAGATCGAAGAACGTAAACGCCTCAGAATGATCCACTTAGAAGCATATGATGAAGTCAACACAGTAAGATACGCGACAATTCGGAAAGAAACAACTAGACTTTTCAAACGCAAAAAACGCGAAGGGGAGAAGACTCGGATCGAAAAAATCATAGAAAATGCCAGAGCAAAGAATACCAGAGGTATGTATGCCGGCATAAATTCAATTAGAAATGGCTACCGAGGGAGAGCCAAAATAATCCGAGACACAAACGGCTGTCTGGTGACAGAAACAAAAAATATCGTGACAAGATGGAATCAGTACTTTGAAAACCTGCTCAATGTGCGCACCCATCAACCACAAATAAACGCACCAGACGTACATACAGCCGAGCCTCTGATCCCAGAGCGCTCTTTCGACGAAGTTGTAGACGCGATAAATCGAGTGAAAAACAACAAGGCGCCCGGAATCGATTGCATACCGGCAGAGCTTGTGAAGCATGGTGGAGGGCAACCGCTCGAAAGATCCACCAACTGGTTAAAATAATATGTCATTCCGGAAGAATGGAAAACCTCAATAGTCATCCCCATTTTCAAAAAAGGCGACAGATCTGACTGCGAAAATTACAGAGGAATATCATTGCTCCCAATCAAATACAAAATATTAACAAATGTCATACTGGCAAGAATCACATCGTACGCAGAACAAATATTGGGAGCAGTCACCCGCGAACTCTCTTACAGAGAACACCAGTTTAACAGTGCGCCAGTTAAAAAGTGAAGTGACTACATATTTAAAAAGTAAAAGTATGTCAAAAGCAATTTTTGACAACAAATACAATTCCTAAGAATTCACAAACAAAAGACAACAAGGACACACCAGTAAACTAAATATTAATGTAACAAGCGCGACAAACAATAAATATACTCGAGTTCACGCCAAAAGTTTAAATTCAATAGACATGTGGTGACCAAAATTAAAACAGTGAAGATAGTCAAAACAATGAAATTCAGAAACCAAACAAAACAAATAATAAACGTAAAAACTTAATTGTAAATACTAAGTGAATTAAAAACACATAAATTAAAATAAAACCTAAAAGCAAATGTGCATATTGCAGTGAAGTGCGAAAAATAAAATAATAATCAACTATAAGAAACATAATATATTACCTCGGTCGCAAGCGCAAAAAACAAAAATTAAAATAGATTGCTCGTTAAGCAATCTGTATTTACCAGGTGTACCGGTATAAATGCATTAAATAAAATCAAAATAAGTGCATATAAAAACAGTTGAGTGAGGTGCAAAAGTGTTCGCGACAATAAAAACAAAAACAATAAAAAGATAACACTGCGGTCGCAAACGCGAAAATTAAAACAAACAATATATTGCTTGTTAAGAAAGCAATTTTTAAATCATCGTTTGGCGCGAGTGCAAGCTTACTGACTCTTAGCAGGCGGTAGGCGACTTCAACTCAGCTTGCAGGAGAAATCAAGTCGCCGTGGTTCAAAAGGTCGCCTTTGTTTTTTTTTAATGAAAACAAACTGGAAAGAACCAGAATGAATACGGAGGACGATAAGAACACGACAACGCACAAACGAAAAGGCGCCCCGAAAAACTCCATTGTGACGCGAAGCAAAACCGCGAAATTGACGATGGATAAAGGAGATCAACAATTGGCGGACGACAGTGAGCTCCCCTTCCCCTCCAATTTTAACATATATGGGGCAAATAATTCATTCGCTTCTCTTGCATCCTCAGAGTCTGAGGATGAAGAGGAAGAGATAAGTGAATTGGAGGCGAAACTGGCGATGGCAAGAGCCCGATTACAAGAGAGACGCCGAAAGAAAAAAATAGCGGCGCTCGAACAAGAACAAAACCAGCAACAACTACAAAAGCTAAAGCCAAAAGTCGGCCAACAGCAACAATCTCACCATCAACAGCAACATCAACTTCAACATCAGCACCATCAACAGCAACAGCAACAATCAACACAAAAGCGATCAACGAACCAGCAAGCAACACAGCAGCAGCAAAGCAACAATAACAGCGGAAAAATAAAGATGCCACCAATCAACACCATAGATGTTGACTGTAAGGAATTGGTAAGTCTTTGTAAGCTAGCCATAGGTAACAATTTTGCAGTTAAAAGACTGACGGGTAACAGGCACGCCATTCAAACATATACGGTGGCAGACCACGACAAAATTAAAGAGGTCTTAAAAAGAGCCACCGCGGAATTTTACTCGTTCACGCCGAAACAAACGAAGAGCGTAACGGTTCTATTAAAGGGTGTCGACCCTGAAATGGAACCGGAGGCTCTGCTCGAAATGCTTCAAAACCTGAAGCACGAAGATCTCGAGTTTACCGCGGTAAAACCATTCACCACACCCAAGGCAAGAAGGGAAAACCGCAAGCTACCCTTCTTTTTGGTGCAATTAACACCCAACAGTAGGATTGGTGGTCTAAGAAAAATTTCAGTCTTGGATCATCAAATGGTCACATGGGACAAATTAAAAAAAGGCAGAGACATCCTGCAATGTCTACGTTGCCAAAGGTTTGGTCACTCGGCGGCTAACTGTGAAATGCAGCGCCGTTGCGTAAAGTGCGGAAAGGACCATAAGGCAGAAGAATGCCCTCTGGGAAAAGAAAGGGTAGAAGACAAAGCCCTTCTAAAGTGCGCAGTGTGTCGGAATGAGGGACACCCCGCTAACTATCGAGGATGTCCTAAATTCCGAGAAATAATGGCAAGAAGTGTGACCCGGCAAAAAAACACAGAGCCAGCTCGTACTTCAACAATGCCCGTAACAGCGCAGCGGTCGTACGCACAAGTTGCTTCGGGTGGGAGAACACCAAATCAGGCTACATCACAGGTAGCCACAAATACTCCCACACAGACTGAAACAACACCGCAAGCGGACGTGTTCGCAATCCTGCTCAATCTGCAGAGACAGATGACACAGCTACAAAGCCAAATAAACGAGATCTACTCGCATTTGCCCAGTCTAAATAACAAGTCGATATAAACCCTCTAACCACAACATCAATAAAAGCTCTTGTCGTGAATGTAAATTCACTAATAAGAACTGAGAGAAGAGCCAATCTTTTTAACCTGTTGCAAGAGGAACAACCTGATGTACTTCTGGCGGGGGAAACAAAGTTAAACCAGAGACATAAGATAGGACATAAAAACTACGATATTATACGAAGAGATCGACCTAACTCCTCTCAAGGGGGGGGTGTCGCAATCTTTATTAGAAAAGGGATCAATCATAAAGTAATATATAGTGGAGAAGTGCGCAGGTTCCGGGTGCTGGAAGCCTGTATCGTCCGCATACCCCTTCAGCAAGGAAGGGGTTTGTATGCGATTGCGGTCTACGCACCTGAGGAGCACCAACAAAACCTATTTATAGCGGAGCTCGAGACACTCTTTCGATGCTTACAATTGCACCTGGACAAAAATTACTTTATCCTAGGGGGAGATATGAACGCCAAGCATAGAAATTGGGGAAATTATATATCTAATGCCAGAGGAAATCAGTTGGCTGGTTGGTTAGATCAGTATCATATTGAATATAGAACTGACCTGCTAGCAACGAAATATCCATCGTTCCCCAGAGGTAGATCGTTCTTAGATATCTTGCTAATCGACTCACGACTGAGATTACTTAACACCAACAGACGAAACACAAACTGTTTACGGACAATTGAATACGACAGTGACCACTGTGCATTCACGGCAGTAATAGAGCTTCCGAGCGAGCTCGCAGATCTGGAGGAATTCGTGACCCCGCAACCCTATAACTACGGGGCAATGCGATGGCCGCGGTTCACCAGATCATTAACAAGAGAACTTCGTTCGAATGACTTTAATCTGCCAGTAAACAGATAATGTCGAAATCGACAAATACATTCAACAAATGGACGAAACAGTAAAACGAACAATGGACAAAACAATTCCCAAAACAACAGTTACAGATCACATTAACATGTACAGAAACGCAACAATAAACGCACTCCACAAGAAAAAGAGCAGACTGCTATCGAAATTAAAACAATTACACAGACAGTTTACAGACAGACAAGACCAGGAGATAATATCACTGAAATCTCAATTAAAAAACCTCCAACAATTACTTAAAGCTAATTATAGATTAGCAACAAATTTGTATTGGAACAACAGAATTCGAGCTATAAAAACTAATAACCCGAATATGTTCCCACAAATAAATAAAATATTCAGGAGAAATAATCAAAACGAGATTCAGTGTCTCCAAATTCCACGTACCGAGGTAAACAAGCAGCTGCTAACCAACATTGGCATAGATACAGAGAACGCTATCCTCAATAGTGAGCTCTTCGTGATCGAAGATCCTTTGGAGAAGGCGAACGCTGTGGGAGCTGTCTTTCAGGAAATGTACAAGGTGAATGAAAGCATTCGCCGAAACAATGACCTGGAGGACAGAATTCGACTGAATCACCTGCACCTCCGGAATGAAATTTCACATTGGCAATCGGAGAATCCTGGTTTTACGGAATTCAGTGACGATAATCTGTCAATCGACATTAATGCCAATGGTGGGGCTAATAGCCTTTTAATCACAAGGGAAGGAATCCAGAGTATCTTCGACTCATTAAGAAGCAAAAAGTCAGTGGGAATAGATGGAGTACCTAACATCGTACTCAAGAACCTGCCCCCAAAGGCAATAGATATATACACGGTCCTGTTTAACAACGCGTTGAATAATGCATATTATCCCGCGCGTTGGAAAACGGCTATCATTCAGCCCATCCCAAAAAAGGGCAAAGACTGTACAAACCCAATGAACATGCGTTCGATAAGTTTACTCCCAAGCATCAGTAAAGTATTTGAAAAAATCATTAACAAAGCTCTGCTAAAATGGGTAGACGACAATAGCATTATTCCAAACAACCAGTTTGGCTTTAGGGCGGGTCATGAAACCACACATGCCGCAGCTAAACTGGTCTCCGATATACAATGGAATAAATGTAGGAACCAATGCACAGGTGCCTGTCTGATCGACCTGGAAAAAGCCTTTGATACCGTCTGGATCGAAGGGTTGTATTACAAACTGGTCAGATATGGCATACATAAGCCTTTACTATATGTACTTTACGATATGTCAAAGGACAGGAGGTTCGTGGTCAAAAGTGGTAATGTGACCTCTAATAAAACGTATAATATCAAGAATGGCTTGCAACAGGGCGCGGTACTCTCTCCGATTCTTTTTAACATTTACATTAGCGACTTATTAGATGCACTTCCGCAGGCTATTGCGTACGCAGACGATCTCATAATTTACAGAACAGCTCCGAAAGTTGCGATCATAAATAGGTTAATACAGCGAGACTTCAACAAAGTGCAGCGCTATTGCGATGACTGGAAACTTAAGATCAACTTCCAGAAATGTGAAGCCATCCTATTTAGAACTCCATTATATAAAGCCACGTACGACACAAGGAAAAACTGGCGAAAGCTAGTTATCGTGGGACCGCATGGAGATAAACTGGAAACCAAGAGTTTAGTTAAATACCTGGGCATCTGGCTAGACCAATATCTATATTTCAACAGACATGTAGAGGCTGCTTTGCTCAAAGCGAGGAAAACTTTTGCTATGACAAGGAGGCTATTTCATAGTAGCCAACTTGACAGCAGGGTAAAAGTCATATGCTACATGACGCTAATCAGGCCAATGCTCATATATGGTTGCCCAGTATGGTTCAACATAGGTCCAAATTTGATAGAAAAGATTCGGGTGTTCGAAAGAAAGTGTCTCAGAAGTTGTCTCAGATTATATCGGACACCGGAATCGGACTATAAAAAGTATTACTCAAATGAGACTTTATATAATGAAGCGTACATAAATAGGGTGGATAATTTTATGATTAAATTAATCAGAGGACATATTGCGAGAGCAATAAGCTCGTCCAATGACCTAATTTTCGGGGCCTATTATCCAAACACTCTGTACTATGAGAGCGTGCGTCGCAACGGCTTTGTTCCACCAGAGGCGTTCCTTGACTTGGATATGAAAGGGCTTATACAGGATAGATCCGGAATTCCGCTGATCTATCATGTAAGTAGATCATCTGTAGACGGGCGATTGTGCTATGACCGGGAAGTAGCGCGCACCGAAGAAGAGCTCCTGCGCTTCAGTAGGGCTATCTCCCGCAGAGACCGGGACGATAGTATTAGACAGCGTCAACAGTTCTGGTGGTTGAATGGCATATAAAGACCTGGATACCAAAGTCGGTATAGAATCACACTATCATCAGCTAGCTTACATAGACTTAGCTTTTCTAGAATTAGGGTAGTATAAGATTTAAGTTAAGTTAGGCTAAATGATTTTACATAAAAAAAAAAAAAAAAAAAAAAAAAAAAAAAAAAAAAAAAAAGTAGATAAGTTTAGGTAAGTTAAGTAAGTTAAATTTTAAGAAAAAAAAAAAAAAAAAAAAAAAATTTACAAAGTTTTTCAAATTTTTCTTTGTCTTTCAAATAATTATAAGTTATGCCACAAAGTTCTGTCGCCGAAAGGCAAATTATACAAATATTAAGTAATGTTTAGCTTAGAGCGTCTGCGAAGGACCAGTAAGTTATTATATAAGATATTTAAGCTAGAATTTAAGCATTTTTTGTCTAGCCTTTAATTTAGAAAATAAGAATATAAAAAGAAAATAAAAAAAATGTTTAAAAAATGAAAAATGAAATGACAAATATTGGGAGACTACCGGTGCGGATTTCGTCGGAACCGGTCAACAAGCGACCAGATGTGCACAATAAGGCAACTGCTGGAAAAGAAGTGGGAATACGGAGTGACGGTTCACCAACTGTTCGTGGACTTCAAAAAGGCCTACGACTCAGTGGCAAGGCAAAGACTCTACCATATTGTGGTTGAGCTGGGGATCCCGAGAAAATATGCTGCCCTCATTCAAATCTGCATGAACGAAAACAAAGGGCGAGTTAGAATAGAAAGCCACCTCTCAGAACAATTCGAAATCCGGGACGGACTTAAACAAGGGGATGGCCTCTCACCATGCCTTTTTAACCTTGTCCTCGAGTATGTTATCAGAAAGGTACAAGACGAAAACACGACCGGATAATCCCTGAACGGGGTCACACAAGTGCTCGCGTATGCCGATGACATCGCCATTCTGGGCGATAATCTCGAAACTATAAGTAAAAACTGTGAAATCATCATGCAAGCAGCAGAAGAGGTGGGCCCAAAAATAAACGAAGACAAAACGAAATACATGATTACGACGAGAGCAGGTGGACCTCAGAGAACACATATAAACATCAGGGGCAAGATATTTGAAAATGTCAAAGAATTTAAACATCTGGGAACGATACTGACGACCAGAAACGAAACGTCGAAGGATATTAACAAAAGACTACATTCCGGCAACGCTAGTTGGCATGCAGCCAGTAAACTATTAAAATCCAAACTGCTATCACGTAATATAAAGCTCCGTGTCTATAGAACCATAATCATGCCGATTGCTCTATACGGATGCGAAACACGGGCTCTCACAAAACGGGAAGAGAACAAATTCCGCGTATTCGAGAATAAAGTTTTAAGGGTTATATTTGGCGGTAAATATGACGAGGAGTCAGGACAATGGAGGAAACTCCACAACCACGAATTGGAAGAGCTATACCGCAAACCTACAATAGTGAGAGTAATCAAGTCGCGAAGATTAAGATGGGCCGGACACGTAGCGCGAATGGGCGATGATAGGACCGTGCATAGAATTCTTGACGGTAAACTAACGGGGAAGAGACCGACAGGACGGCCGCGACGGGGATGGGAGGACAATGTTAGATTGGGCCTCGAGGATATCGGATCGGATGATCGAGCGTGGAAGGAGAGCGCACAGGACAGGGAACAATGGCGGAGCCGGGTCGGTGAGGTCATGAACTTCCGGGTTCCTACAGGCCAGTAAATAATAACAATAAAAATGGCGAAGTTGGCAAATAGACGGCGCAATATTTATGGTCCCAGTCATGACGGTTACATTGTATGCAAACCGAATCATTTTGTTTAC
Source organism: Microdon myrmicae (assembly GCA_963931805.1). Taxonomy (NCBI): domain Eukaryota; kingdom Metazoa; phylum Arthropoda; class Insecta; order Diptera; family Syrphidae; genus Microdon; species Microdon myrmicae. Next base: position 122,752,409 of record OZ007500.1, on the reverse strand, counting down.
AGGAACTGTCTGGTACCGAAGGCGCCGAATCGGTTTAGAATTCCAGATAAGCAAAGAAAGAAATCTTACGGAAAATTGTATGCGAAGAGATGCATGAAAAGGTAAGTTTTCTTTACAGGGACTTTACGATGATAGCTTTGATCTAATTAATGCGTGAAGCGTTTTCAGGTGCTTAATGCGATTGCATTAGCAAAAACGTATGCGACTTGGGATGAGGTTATGGGGGTTTTTAGGTAAGTGTACCGTTGGGTTTGGCAGAACCGCCACAATTACCCCAAGCACTGTGCTTGGAACTGAGATCTCCCGCCATAAAGAAATAATTATTTTCCGAGTCTAATTTGAGACTTCGAAAAAGGGTATCAAGTTCATTGATAAACTGTATATACTGTGGAGCTTCGGGAGCATAAGCAGAGATCACATATAGATGCCTTTGACTTTTCAAAGGAATATCTATAACGCAGGCTTCTAGCACCTGGAACTTGTATACATCTCTACTGTAAACGACTTTGTGTTGTAGACCATTTTTAACCAAGACAGCGACCCCACCCCGTTGAGTGGAATTTGGACGATCTCGTCTAATTACTTTATACTGATTCGACATATCTTCGTTGCTCAGGATACGACTTACATTCGCGATTCCATTTTAAGGGCGGAGTCTGCGTCTTCGCGCGGTCCGATCTGGCTTGCCAGAGGATGGAGGCGTTGGAGCCCAATATCATGGACATCATATGGTTGATGGTCGTGCTGAGGAATTCCGTTAAATTTCTTCGTTGTCTTTACCGCTCCCCGAATGACGATCGACCGGCGACATTTTTCGAGCATCTTTCACATACCGTCGACTGGATACAGATCAACCACCCAGTTTCTGAAATTATTGTCCTTGGCGATTTAAATGTGCACAATTCCGACTGGTTGTGACATTCAAACAGAACCGACGAGGCTGGGAGGCTGGCGGAGATGTTTGCTGTAAGCCACAACTTGACTCAACTATTGGGGGAGCCAACGCGAGTGCCGGATGCCCGAACACCCTGGATCTGTTTTTGACATCCGAACCGAGTATTTATACCGTAGAGGTTTCTGCGCCACTGGGAAACTCCGATCAGTGCTTGGTATCTGTCGCGCAAGCACTTGCATACTAAGCGAATAACCGGCCTAGACAGCTTCGCCATGTATGGAGATATGGGGCTGCTAACTGGGACGATATGCGAGATTTCTTCGCATCCTTTCCATGGTCGGAGGTGTGCTTCGGAAACTCCGATGTTAACGCTTGCGCGGAGTCGGTATCAGAGATTATTCTCCTGGGGATGGAGATGTATATTCCACATTCCATCAAACGAAGTTCGTCTGATAAACCTTGGTTTGATAAAAAATACGAGCTGATTGCAGCCGCAAAAAATAGAGCGTTTAAGCAATGGCGCTCCAATCCCACCGATGTTAACAGAACGAATTCTGTTAGAATCAGAAACGCGTGCAACCAGGCGATTGATACCGCGAGAAGGCTCACAACGACAGGGTGATCAATAAGCTCCTTCGGTGCCCAACTGGTTTGCGCTCCTTCTGGTCAATGGCAAAGGCTGCCAGCAGTAACTTCGCTTCCTCCTCTTTCCCTCCGTTGGTGACAGACAGCGGGACGTTAGTCACGAATCCAAAGGCTAAAGCTAATGTGTTCGCGATTTTATTTACCGCGAATTCAAACCTCGATCCCGGCCTTTTGGAGCCACCTGTGATCTCGCCGGTACAGTCTTCCATGCGGGATGTGAGATTTCGTCCGCGTACTATTCAACGCATTCTACGTAAACTGGATTGTAGGAAGGCAACCGGCCCGGACGGAATACCAGCAATAGTCCTTAAGAACTGTGCTCCAGAACTATCGCCGGTTCTTGGCAGACTCTTCCGCTTATCTTATGCACGGAGGACCTTTCCTGCCTGCTGGAAAATCGCACGAGTTTAGCCAATCCCAAAGACGAGAAAAAAGTGTCTCCCACAAAATTACCGTCCGATAGCATTACTGTCTATTTTATCTAAGGTAATGGAAAAAGTCATCAATACAGAGTTGGTTAAGTATTTGGAGTGCAACGGACTTCTGAATGATCGTCAATACGGATTCCGTGGCAGGCGGTCCACAGGAGACCTTTTGACACTTATAACTGATATATGGACATCTGCGATTGAACGGCATGGTGAGTCAAGGGCGGTCGCATTGAATATCTCCAAGGCTTTTGACCGCGTCTGGCACGGGGCATTGCTGAGCAAACTTCGTTCATATGGACTTTCCCAACAGCTTTGCGACTGGACGAGGAGCTTCCTCGAGAATCGATCGATCCGGGTTGTTGTGGACGGCGAGTGTTCGGATCTGTATCCTGTTAATTCGCGGGTGCCCCAGGGTTCTATTTTGGCTCCAACCTTGTTCTTTCTTCACATAAATGATTTGTTGAAGACAACGGATAACAAAGTGTTCAGTTTTGCGGAAAATAGTACGCTTGTTTCCTCCTTTTCGAGTGATCGGCCGATTGGTGCATCAACGTCGCACCAGCTGAGATGTAGACAAATTGACTCTCAGAACCAGGATCTAGATAAGGTCCTGCAGTGGGGAAAGGCCGATCTTGTCGACTTCAACGCAACGAAGACCCAGTATACTACATTCACAAAGAAAACTGGATCATCGGTTCCACAGCTGATGATAAGTGGCCGGGCCCTCGAGGCTGGGGAAAGTTCGAGATTGCTCGGCGTCACGGTCTGTGGGAATGTATCATGGCATAAACATGTGCCGAGTATCGCCAGGTCGGCCTCAGGAAAACTGAGCTATCTTTTTAGAGCCAAGAAATATTTTACTCCGGCCCAACTTCTTCTCCTATATAAATTCCAAATTAGACCCGCGCCCGAATATTGCTCTCATGTTTGGAGCTCGGCTCCTAAACATACCCTCGACCTAGTTGAGAGCATCGGGGACTCGGTTCTGACGTCGGGACTACAGTCGCTATCACATCGAAGGCGCGTGGCCGACCTCTGTCTGTTTTACAGATATTATCACGGCTACTGTTCTTCGGAGATTCTTGGTATTGTTCCACGCAATTCGGTTTATATGCGCTCCACAAGACAATCCGACGGATCGCACCCGTTTGTGGTTCATCTCCCGACGGCGCGAACATCCCTGTATCAGAACTCGTTCCGTTACAGAGCGGGGAAGCTGTGGAACTCCCTTCCCACGCGAGTGTTCCCAGAGCGTTACAACCTGCAACAGTTCAAAAAGAACTGCAACAGTTATTTGATGGCATCTCGGGGCGGCCACTCGACGCTATAGGTTCGCCTCTGCCGAGAGAAGTCTAATAAAAAAAAAAAAAAAATAGTTGGGTAGCCCAATTTGCGCCTTTGATTAATGTCCGTTCGAGCCACTTGTTCCGTCAGTTTTTTTCTCGATCTTTTCGAATTTTTTATCAAACGCAGCAAACTGTTGTTGTATGGACAGTGATATTGCTGTTATATCAGTTTGTGCCTCCGGAGCAGGCGTTTTAATGATATTGTGGCAACTCTAACAACAGATACACACAATTCACAGGCAAAAATAGCGAAGCACACGAACGAAAAAAATCGAATAAGAAAAATACATCAGAACCGTATACCAAGCGATAAATAATAAAAATAATTCACATCAGTGGAATATAGTCGAGTTTGGAAATCAAATTCTAAACACGGTCAGTAGCCTGGTGTGTAACGCTTAGGTAAAATTTTTTTCGTGATTCGAGCTGTCATAGCGTCAGTTCGAATCACACGATCTTCTTCACTATTATTTCAAAACGCTATAATATTACGTGATTGTTCTAAGATTGGCGCATTTTTTACTCCACCTGCCATTTGGGCGTATGACACACTTGGTGCCACAGAGTTGTTGTAAGAGCGAGCTTTCATGCGTTTCTCTTCTTCAGCTTGCTTTTTTCTGGCTTCCAACTTTGATTTTAATTGTTGGTACTTAGAACAACCTTTAAAGTTAGCAGGGTGACCTGAGTTGTTACAGAGGAGACAGGATAGTTTATGTCTATGCGGGAGCTATTCTTTACCCAATGGACATTCTCCAATGATATTGTTATTTAGACATTTGAGACATCTGAAATGCATATTCCAATACGATGCCACATGGCCGAAGCGTTGACAGCGCATACATTGCAATACGGGATCGGGCTTCTTTATTTTCTCCCAACTATTATTGGGACTTAGAGACACAATGAAGAAAGGCAATATACTGTTGCGATTTCTAGAATTTACTGTAGACAATGGTTTCACGCTTGTAGATTTCAGGCCATCGTTTTTGAAGCTTTTTAGTTCTTCGAGCACCTCTTCGGGAGTAAAGGAAGGATCAACTCCATTGAGGGGCACGGAGACAGTTTTCTCCGATTTAGGGGTGTACGTGTAGTACTCGCTTTTCGATTTCTCCAATGCCGATTTAATTTTGTTATACCCTTCTTAATCATTGCATGTTAAACTTATCTTAAAATTATTTATCCGTTTTGTTTTAAAAGTTTTGCATGTCAACTCACCCAATTTTATGAGATCCTTTGTATCCATGTAGCTGATATGTTTTCTCCTGTTGGTGTCATTACTGCTGTTGATGTGGTTCTTGCTGTTGTTGTTGATGTGTGTCCTACTGTTGAGTTTCCTTATGCTGTTGTGTTAGTTCTTGCTGTTGTTGTTGCACCGTTTTCGTTTTTCACTCGTTCTGGCTCAGGTTGTTTTTTAGTTTAACAACTTCCTCCATTTGTCTATCCAGTTCTTATTTTTTACGACTAATCTCATGGATGAGTCTGTTGAGGACCTTGATCTGATTGCTAGCGTCTGCATTTGTTTCGCTGACAGCTAGTAATTTGAATTGGTTTCCAGCCCCTGAGTACTGGGCACCATGGGTGTTGTCTTCGTCGTCGCTGTTGATAATCAACATGTCTGTATCCTTGGTTTCATTTGTTCTAAGGGGATTAGCCTTTAGATTTACGTCTGTATTTTGCCTTCTCCAAAGCACCATTTTGGCATCCATTTGATTTACGTCCATATTATGGACCACGTGTTCTCACTTGCTTTTATTTATTGCGCGAGTGACAGATAGCTAATCACGTTCAGGAGTTTGTTTATTATAATGTGCACATACACAAATATGAGCACTTCGTACGTCGCGTATCGGCACTAATTGTTTTTTGATTACTATGCACAGTGTATTGTTTAATATTTGCACTCACTTCACTTTATTTTCTGTTTCAATGAACGATTCGTCTTTACCGGTCGGTGGTCAAATTTGCACTCACGAAAAAAGGTGGTAGGAAGGCGGAATGTCCTTTATCCTTGTGTCTGTCTTCTGGTTGTCTCGCGAGCTCCAAAATCAGGCACAATCCTAGAAATAAGTTCGTGTGATTGTCGTGTGTCGTGTCTGCTTGCATCACCACACTTCTTTCATGATTTTACTCAGTAAAGTAATGCGGCCGGATAATTCCTTGTAGGGCGAAGAGACATGAAATTCAAGGGGTGTTTAATAAAAACTGAAATTACTGTCGTTGAAGGTTAATACGCACCATTAGCCCCATCTTGTAATATACACCTGAAAGAGGGAAGTCTGTGATTAATTTGTTCCTATTTACTCAGATATATTAACAGCTTGTTAGATGGTTATGAATATATTACCTTTTGTAATTAGGCAGTGCTTTAAAAATCCTGTCGAGGTCTTTAGTCGGTTTGAATATTCCACCAATCCACAAAGGGAGAAATGTGTTTGCGGCAATCACATATACTAGCAAAGGGAAATCTACTATGGGTTGATATTTAATTAAAATTGCAGGCAGCTTTATGCTATTAGCAATGCGTTGCCACAGAAGGTATCTAATAATCCAAATTCAAATTGCTCGTTTGATCAACAAAAACAGATGAATGCGGTCGGTTTCTCTACTTGTCAATAATTTCAAATTTGGAAATAGTGAGACTGCTTTTGATATATGTTGAACATTCACGTTTTTAGTTAATGATATTTAATTAAGACATTCCGTAATCAAGATGTGGTTTTGTATCAGAGAGTCCCGGAGTCAATTGATTCATTGGTACGGATGTCATTGGGGAGTTTTTGATACCAACATCGACATCGAACTAAATCTGTCTTAGGTAGATGTACGTTTCCCTTTTCCTGCAATCTGTGCACTTGAAATTGAGAGGACATTTGAAAATATTTCTCCTTGCCTAAAGCATACGCCATTACATATTAAACCAGTCTCCGAAAGCAAAAGGCATCAAGTTGTTGGCATGTAGCCAAGTCAAAATGAATTGAATTGCATTCCACTTCATTGAATGATCTCGACTGAACTTATGACCAAATTATCAAGGGTAATGCCAAAGCATACCCAGCCAAGGACCAATCTTAGCATTTGTAAGGAATTTACTACACTTATTCACGTAATTTTTGTTTTAATTTTATTCAGGTACATTTAAAGTCTGTAACAATGAATTCTGGCGTAGAATCGTGTTGAATAGACAAGTTTTTTTATACCCTCGAACAGAAGCGATTTGTGATCTGCTCATATGTCCACGCCTAGTGCTCGTGAAAGCGAATGAAGAGGTTATTGATATGAAGAGTTTCGAAGCACACTGATTGAAGACTTAAATCGGTAGCGAACACATCAACAGGCAAAACGTTCCATGCTCATATGCTTCGACCGAAGAATGATTGACTGGGTTAATTTGTCGGTCTGAAATGGAATTTAATAATGAGGTAATGGATATTCCAGATTGGCCGTTTTCGTTGACAATTAATTGAGGACAAGGAACACAACTTCCCACTTTCCTTTAGTAATTGGTGTGGTAGTATGTGCAGGACAGAAACAGGACATATTCAACTGACTGAACATGTAGTGCACGATTCACCTGCGCGTTTAATTCATCAGTTTTGGATCCCAGCAACCCTTTACAGTGGTATTTTTGATGTTCTTGGCTAAATAGGGCATTTGAATTCCGGTTTTGAACAAATATACGAGTTGTAAATTGTGTCTGACACCTGGTAAAATATTTCTTGCATCTTTTATGAAATTCTGAGTACCTCGTTGTACTTTTCGCGGTTTCATATATGTGTTCATTCCAGTTAAGGGCTAATTAGAATGCCAAGTATATGGTTGTAGGAGCCTTCCCGTCAGGAGCGCGTCTCATTGTTCTTAAAAGAACGAGGGTCTCTGTGATAGACCGCTTCTGAGACGGCTCGTTGCGGTGCTTCCGGGGCCTCCGCAAAGAGTGATTGTTGGATAGAGGCCTGGGAATCGGCCGGACTAAATTAAATAATAAAATATAAACTTTATTTATTAATTTATTTAGTTTATTGGCGTCCTTACTTACTCTTATTTACTATCTTTATATTCCTAATTTTTCCTTTTTATAATTTTCATTCATATTCTTTTTCCTTTCCTGTTCCTTGTATTATTTTGTATTTTCATGATTATTGTCATTTCTATTCTCTTCTTTATCTTAGATTTTAATTTCTCTTTCTTCTCTCAACTCCCATTTTTCTCTCCTCTATTATATTTGTAATCCCCTCATTCTATTCACTTACTTACCTATTGATTTAGTTACTCATTCATTTCATTTACACTTTTTCATTCTTGCCCCCTCTGAATCTCCGTGCACTATTTATTCGGCCATTGTGCACTTTCCGCGATTCCCCCTCCTCCCCCAACCCCTTTTACCACCGGATCTACCCCGTCCCCTCCACCATCACTTCGCTATCATTCCCAATATATCTTGTGGCAACTCAACCAGTGGGATTAATGATGCTAATGCCGATTATGTTAGCTGTAAATGCATCTGTGGCAAATCTTTTCACGCCTCCTGTGTCGGATTTAATAAGCGAAACACCCACTTCGCAAAGGAATTCCTCGACAATCTCCTATTCTTTTGCGACGAATGTCTCAATATATCGTTCTCTCACGTCCTCCTGGCTATAAAATGCCTGAGCGACACTAACGATAGTTCTCACAACTCCAATCTTAAAATAATCACCAATAAAATTTTACATATTGAGAGTAGTCTCAAGTGCATCGATGACCTCGGTTCTCTCCACCAAACGTCTCTAACCGACATCAAGTCCCTCATTGGAGACAGTAACAAAATGGTCCTGAACCAGGTCATCCTTGCAATTAATAACTCCCTCAACTCACTCACACAGGATCTAATCAACTCCACCAGAACAAACGTCGACAAATTCCTGCAGTCGACATCCAAACGGTCGCCCGTTCGGCATATCAACCCTGCTTTTGAAAATATTTTCTCCAGGTTGAATAGCCTTTCTGACGGACTAGCCTTGCTGCGCTCCTTCTCTCTAAACCACCCCGCCCTGTCCGAACCAACCCTCTACACGAGCTTGTCCTACAAAAACTCGACGCTGTCCTAGGCGAGCCTGTGGCGTTCGGATCCCTACTATGCCAGCTTGACGGCACCATCCCACCCTTGCAATTAAAATTTGCAAACCCCCACCCCTCTCCGCGATATGAGTCGTCTTTGTACGACGAACTACACAACGCGGCCGCACCCCCCCGCTTTCCTACCTCACCACACTCACCTCGGCTCACACTCCACCCCCACCTCCAACCAGCGCCGCGCCCTCCCTTTTCTGCGGCGGTCCGGGATGAAAACCCGCCAATCGTCCATTTTGGTACTTCTTGGACGAAGAACGGCTGGCCCGTCTTAACAAATGTTGTATTCCAGAATACTACCCTTTATTAAATTTAACACTGAATCTCCCTACACAGCTTTAAAAACTTCCCTTAACTTATATTTACATTCTCACTTAATACATACCATTCATAAACATTCGCAATATTGCCAGTTACAGCACATTTAATAACATGCCCCTTTTCATAACTTGCCCCTTTTTATTTCAAAACAGAGCACTTTGATTTTCGTTCAAATTTTATTCAATTTAAAAGTCACAGAAACTAAAGGAATACTTTGAGAAAATTTGTTTTATTCATATTATAATTTACAGTAAATTAGAACACAATGTTCTATAAGTAGAGAAAAAATTCAATTGTAAAGTTAGTTTTGAGTTAGAGTTCAGAGGAGAAAGAGTTTAGTTCTGATTGAGTAGTTTGAGATAGAAGTTGAATTTGAAAAGTAATAAAGTAGTAGTTGAGCATCAGAAACAAATTGAGTTCAGTTTGAAAGCAGTTAGAGTTTAAGTAGAAGAAAATAAGTTTCAGTTAAAGAAATAGAGTTATATAAATAAAATTGAAGAAATCCTGCGTGTTAATAAGTCTACAAAATACAAGGTCCCCGCTCTTCCGTCATTACGAGGAAGCACGGCGCCGGACTCGTAACACAAACTTAACCGTTCTAATAATCCAACTACCTCTTAACTGCAAAAGGGCGCCCCCAAATCCGCGAGCTCCGAATGGATTTCGGAATTCTTTCGGAAAAATGACAAGATTCTCGTAACAGATTGCCTCGTGCTTCCTCCTCCCGAACTTAGGTCCATTTTCCGCGTATCTCTTCCGTCCGACTGGATTTTCCAACCGAATAAAACCGGTTACTGCAAGATTGGCAGGCTGTCAATAAGTAACAGCAACCCCACCCAATCAACAAAACTCCACGCCCCCTCTCCTAAACTCTTAGTACATAGTATTAGCCGCCCCCCCCCCAAATATGTCCCCTACACCAACTCGCCTCCCTGCCCCCGTGGGCCCTCCTTCTCAATTACAAGTCGCCCCCAGCCAACGCGTGCCCGCCCCTCTCCCCGCATATCCCGCCCACCCCAACCCAATAAAAAGTTCACCCGAGCCGCAAAATATCCTGCGCCAAACCATAATCTAATTCCTCTCCTTTGCCCCAATCACGACGGCCACCTTCATTGTAAACCCCTCTCCTCATCCGCCCGTAATAAAGCCCCCACGTAATTATAATTAACCTGCTCTCCCCACACCACCTCCTGCCACTATCACTAATTCCATCCCCCTCTTCGACCTCAAAACAGGCGCGAAGTATTCCAACTCCCACAGGTCACACACTCTCAAAAAGTGAAGAACGTGTGGTGCGAAATGACGCTATGACAGTTAGAATCACTAAAAATGTAACCAATGCTCAACACATCAGGCCACTGCCGCTTGTACTAATTCGATTTCTAAACTCAAGTACACTCAACTGATGTGGTTATCGCGTTGGTATACGGCTCTGATGCATTTTCTTATTCGATTTTCGTTCGGTGTTCTTCACTATTTGCTTGTGTACTGTGTGTGTATCTGTTAGAAACGCCACACCATCATCTTCAATCAGCTTATCATCGATAAGATCCTTCGGCTGTTCATGAAACCTATCTTCCTCTTGTCTGTCTTCTTCTTTAGGAACATTTTTAAATGTTAAAGTCCTTTCGCTCGTATGTTGCGACTGTCTTCTTTACCTCTCGACTGGTGAGCTCCGAATTGGCGACCATTCTCTATTCTTCTGAACTTGTTTCCAACTATTTGTGTCTTCATGTGCTATTTCGTCCCTTGCCTCGGCGATTTTAAATTCCTGCTGGGCTATTACCTTGCCCTCGCTGTAGGCCCTTCTTGTCGATTCGACCGATCGTATCACAATTTAGCGCAATACTTCTCTTAAGTCGAAGACGGAAGTTATCTGTGCGGGGGTGTCGAATGCAGGAAGACTGCCTTCTGTTTATGTGGCGTTGATGAACACTGGGTTCACTCTACTGAATGCATAGTAACAAGCACGGTGTGATCTTCCATAAGGCGGATGGAGGACACTCAATGCCGCCTCAATGGCTGAGTTGATAAGGAGGTTGTGTCTTGCGTTTGATTGTGCAAATCTAGGTTCAACTTACGACTGTTGCTCTTGTGCAATGCGGCACAATTACTGAGTGGTAGGGCGGGTCCCACAATTACTGAGTGGTAGGGAGGATCCCCCCACCCAAAACCCCGTCGCCCGGTCAAATACTACCCCATTAAGCTATAGGTTTCGTGAAATGGTTGGGAAAATCCTTGAGCGCCTTTCGGAGCTTGGCTGGTGGACCCGGTCGAGAAAAAAAAATTGCATCTCAGGGTGATGACTCAGCGCTATAGGTTCGCCTTTCCTATGAGAAGTAAAATAACAAAACATCCTTCTATGCGTGCGGTACAAGCTATCTCAGTGTAACTGGTCGATGCTCTTTCATCGGGGCGTGGTAGCATCTTCCTTGACTTCGTCGCTCTTATGATAGTGGTTCCTCGTTGTTGTCAAACTCCGGCTTGAAAGACCAAACATGTAAGTTGCCTCCGCAAACTTGCGACGACAGTGGACTGTAACATACGATTTTAATTAAATTTACTTCGAGTGCTAGCTGGCCAAAGGATGGCTGAAGGATCGTCAAAATCAGAGACCGAAGATGGTTTCGTTCTAGATCCGATCGCATATTACTGGATCAACGCACCCTTGCGACCGCCAAGGAGAGAAATATTGAGGTGAAATATGACTGCAGTTCTGGGCATAACGCTAAGACAAGGGCGGTCGAATTAAATCTAACAACGTTAAATCAGAAATTTACACGGCCAAAATATGACATATGCAATATACGCGTTTAGTCGAAGGCGCGCTACATTTGTCTAGTCCTGAACTGTTAGCTGGCATGCTGTCGTTTTTGTTTTTCGTTGACAACACTTACTTTTTACAAAGGACGCAATTCAAATCTTATGTGAATTTCGGGACATCCTGTGTAACGGGTATTAAATCAAAAACTGCGACGCCCAATTAGCGGTAATCTTTAGGTTAGTTATTATTATATGTTTCATAATATCCGTTAGTATTTCATTAAGATATTTTATATAATCGAACTTCATTGTACGTGACATGTTCTTCGTGGGTCGTTAGCAACGTGAAGACGGTCGGTGCTTGTGAAAGGAGAGCCACTTATCCCTTGTCGCCTCTTGCATTTCATTTTAAATAAAAAAAAAATGGAAGGACAACAGCTCAAAAAAACCTTACCACAGAAAAAAAGGGATGTACGAGAATACAACCAAAAGGAAATTGGAATTATGTGGAAAGTGGGAAACAGGGAATTGCATTATGGTACAACCTTTTTATTTTGAGTTATACTTATGAAGCTTTTTTCTACCCTTCGGTTCTCTTCCCCAATATAACTACGACAACAGATAGCCGTCGCTTTTATTTTGCAAATGAGTCTAAATTGTTGAGTGGAGTTGTAAATTATTCATAAGAAAATTCCACTTAGGGGCCCTGGTCGAAACGTGCCGACATAACTTCTAAGTAATTTGAAAGAGGTGCTTGAGTATTCATAACAAAATGATATTCAACTGTGACATGAAATTGCACGAGTGATTTGATATCGTTAAGCGTTAAGAAAAATGCGATCTTCGAGGTGTCTGAAGGATACGGAGCGCAAGATTTCTCAGAGGAAGCGTATATAAATTAAAGTTTCCTGTTTTACATAAGTCCTTTGCCTCTAAATATATCCATTACGATTCATTGAGGATGAATCCTAGGGATAAGAAATTTGTTTTCGAAAAGACAAAAACGGCCCTGTAGGATTTTCGTCGTTTTCTCTAACAAATTATTCCCCACCCTCTAGGGCGTACGCCGCTATATTATATTGGAACTCAATTTCAAATTAATAGTAAGAAAAACTTCTCTGTATTGTAGGAGGCATTTGTCTTATCATGACAGTCATGGATTCGCGGTAGAAATAACTCCTTACTAAGGATCAGTGTGATGAAAGTTCATTGTAAGGTAACATGGTAAGGCGTTGATTGTGGTGACAATTCCATTTGCGGGCTAATTAAAATACTGGGCCTTTTGTTGTGCATTAATTAGAACAAAGCCTCTACAAACAGAGGCTATTGTTGGAGGGAAAGTGGGGGATCTTGGCGGTTCCCTTGAACGCCACCAATCATCTTCCCATTACTTAGGTAAAAACCCCATCTAGGGCATACAAAATGAATAAAAAACAAGTATTGTGGCAGTTCCATTGAACGCCACTACTTACCTTACAGCTATGATAAAGAAATTGTTTCCTAAAACACATAAAAAGCGTGTACTTACCTTCTATAGTCGTACCTATAATATCAGAAATACCTTGAAGCATTAATTCTAACTGACATAAAATTTCATCAGCAACAAATGTTAATTTCCCTTAAAGCAGTTTGGTCGCACCATCACGCAACCAACATGAACCGAACCAATACATTATACATGTCTCGGTTCGATTTCCATCATATGACACACATCCTCCACACGTAAGCGCAATTTGGTTGCACCATCTAGCAACCAACATTGCCCGAACAATACCTTTACGCGCCAACCGCACACATGCAGGAAATACTTTATCTTTCCTTTAGCATATATGCCTACATCGATCGGTCATTCGACCGACAAATACATGAAGGTATATGGCTGCGCGCCCAAGCAAGTCGAGTTCTCGAAATGGAAAAATACCATCGAGAATTCGACTACGTGGAGATGCCACCAACATGTACACGATCAGCATAACTGCTTTACGCAGTCGCTGATCGTGCAAACACTTCACCCTTATATCGAAATATTAGCACCAGCTGCAACCTGCTAGATGTGATGTATCCACGGTCCGCTTGCTCATGCACAGCATGAGAGGGTGATGTAAACCATCTGTGTGTGTGCACATTCCTTCGATGATCATCCCTTATATGGCCATCAGAGCAATGAATGAAGGTTTCGGTATTCTGTCGTGTCAATTTATATCTTCAATCGCGATCTGGATTCCGTGGAGGCGAGTCGGGCCTCCACGTTAAACAAACAGCCAAAAAGGAGAGTGTGGTATCCTCTGGAGGCAAGTCAGTGCTGTCTTAGTAGAATTTAAACATTAACAACAACAATTGGAAGCGCGAGGATAAATTAAGATCTGGTGCACATTAAATCCAAAACAGTTATTTATAAATAATTCCAAAACAGTTTTAAGTAAATAAATCCAAAACAGTTTCAAATAAATAAATCCAAGAACCACCATTAAGATGGACAAACATAGTGTTTCGTTTTTTTTTTCTCTTGTGGACGGTCGTGGCGGATTTTTGACCCTTCGGTTGTGATCAGTTTGCGGCGTTGCCCAGTGTTTGTTTCTACGACTGGCGGTGTGATGGGACAGTGAACTATTGGACTAAGAATAGGGTTCGATGATTCGTTTAATAATGATGGGAATCTTCGTAGAACCCGTGCCAAAGCCGACACAAAGACGAAGATAAAAATACCCATATATCCTTTTAATAATGTAGACTGGCGTGCCATTGTCGCAGCGAAAAGTGGATATGCAGGAGAACTAAGAGTGGCACTGTGGCAGTACTGAACTACGCAACTTTCGTAGTTGTCGGAACGAGCAAGCTATGGGCGACATATGGGGGTGAAGGACTGTGCTCCTGCTGCTTTTTGAAATTGCATGGAAATAAACCTACGGGGAGTTTGAAGAGTAGGTTGTGGTTCGTAGACATAGTCGGCTGGTTTTTGTGTGGATTCTTGTTTTGTTGTGTGCTTGTTCGCTAGAATTTTAATCGTTATAAATTGTGGATTATTGTCTTTCCATACAGGTATTTAAGAATCCCCCGTTATAATTATTCTTGTGTAAGATAATAGCTAGCTATAATGATACATTTCAATACAATCGTAAGGCGGTGTATGGGACCACCGCGATTACATTCCAAAGACTGCAAATGTTTCTAAGAGAAAATTCACTATAATAAAATAAGAAATAATGACCAAGTCAAATGGTGATTACCTTTAAATTATAACGTATCGCTAAATGACCAAGCAGCACATTTCATGAACGCCAGACTGATCATTTTCAGATTACACCCTGTGAAAGAGGAGAGTCAGGAGTTCTTCAACTATCTTCCTTCTGATACCATTGATAGTTACATGAAATGCAACTCTCTTGTTGTTCGTTTCCTTCTCATTTTTTTTATATTAAAAAGAAAGAACATTATCTACCTTGCCATTGACGTCGCTTATCTTTAATTGAATTCTTGCGGGTTGTAAGTAAATGGAAACTGTTCGTGCAGCCTCGATATGAACCAAATACGAGGGGAACGTAAAAATGTCTGTACACCACTGAAATGGAATCCTTCCATTAAAATTTGGCCTCTTACAAGGACAATGTGGTAAAGTCTGTTGGAATGTCGAAGGAAACAAAAATTACGTCTTCTGATTAGAGAAAGAGTGTTTTCAGTTTTCAAGTCAAAACGAAGGTAAATGCCGTACAAGAGAGGTATTGTGAAAACCAATTAAATGGGAAATGATGCTCATAGCTAGAATGCTTGTGAAAGATTCGCGTTTTGGAGTAGGAAAAGCACTCGACATAAATTATCTAGTTGACTAGCAACTCTTGAAGCCCACAAGGAAATTAACTTAAATTGGATGTTTGCTTTAACATTTTTTCTGTCGATGCTGTAATATCATGCAGGTAGTACTTAATACACGACAAACATCTCATGTTGTGTTTATGTTAAGATACGAAGACGGATTAACATCATTTTCGTTGGCAAATGCGATTGGGGGAAAGAGGGTGTTACAGTTGCAACTAGAAGTGGCAAGAATGTATTCAATACAATACATTCTTGTATAACACTTAGTTGCTTAGTTTTGTCACAACCCTAAAACTATCAACAACTTAGTTCTGCTAGGTTTTTTTGTGACACAAGAAAAACGGGACAGATTAAGAGATTCCCTTTTGCGACTACGATATACGTCAATTTAATAGCTTACGAATCCTTTTGCACTACTGAATGTTCACAATTTTTGTTTGGTTGTCCGCTCTTATGAACATAGCGGCGAGCTTGTTGTTAAAAAATGCTGATTGATGGCTGATTCCGAATCCAAAATGCGCCGCCCTTTTATACTCTGCATTTACAGAGATTTGCTTCACAATGTGTATACCAATTCCGGGAAGCGCAAACAAGATTTTATCGGAGTGAAATTCTGGGAAGTGAATGGGAATTTGGTTGAACAAATTCCTGGAAGATAAAATCATGAAATGCGTTTGACATAGGCATTCCATGAAGTTAGGAATTGAACCAAAGTGCGAAAAATTGACTTAGTTTAATATGTCGCGCATATGATTCACTGGCGCAAGATTAATGACCTTGCCCGGCAAAAACAAATCATTATGGAAAATTTAACAAACCTCAGGACTTGCTAAATAAAGCCAAGACCGGTTCCCGGTTGTAGTGCCGATGATGATAATGATGATTCACTTGGGAAAGATGATTGCAATTATAGATAAATGATTGGTTTTTTATGTAATAGTGGGCGAATGGGTGAGAGTGGTGATTTAAGATCACTACAACGGTGGACATTCGCGACTTTATATCTTGAAACTTTAAATCATAAGGCAGACTGTGCAATAATTTCATTAATATCCATTATATTTACGTTTATTTCACGGCCTTATTTAACGTGGTTCGGGTTGTTCAATCCTTGTTTTATAAATAATTAGGTTTTATTTAAAAAGTACCTTCGTAATGCATCTAGTTTTTCTCATATATTATTGTAAACCGACAATATGTGTCATTTTATTGTAAAATTTAATGTACGAGGACAGTTTGATAAGTCAGTGACTTTTTGGATGAGATATTCTTTTCGAGATAACCTCGACCTACTTGAGAGCATACAGAGATGAGCGATCCGCCTGATCGGAAAATCGGCGCTGACATCGGGACTACAGCCGCTATCACACCGAAGGCGCGTAGCCTACCTCTGTCTGTTTTAAAGATATTAACACGGGTACTGCTCCTCGATAGTATAGTGGTTAGTATACCCGCCTGTCACGCGAGAGACCGCGGTTCGATTCCCCATCGGGGAGCCTTTGGCGCAATACTAATGACCTTGCCCGGAAAAAAATAAATAATTATGGAAAGTTTAACAACCCTCAGGACTTGCAAAATAAGACCAAGACCGGTTCCCGGTTGTAGTGCCGATAATGATGATGACTGTTCTTCGGAAATTCGTGGCATTGTTCCACGCAATTCGGTTTATATGCGCTCCACAAGACAATCCGACGGATCGCACCAGTTTGCGGTTCATCTCCCGATGGCGCGAACATCCCTGCATCAGAACTCGTTCCGTTACAGATTGGGGAAGCTGTGGAACTCCCTTCCCGAGCGAGTTTTTCTGGAGCGTTACGACCTGCAACTGTTCAAAAAGAACTGCAACAGTTATTTGGTGGCATCTCGGAGCGCCCACTCCGCTATAGGGACGCCTCTCCCGAGAGAAGTGTAATAATTAAAAAAAAAAAAAAAAAAAAAAAAGCATTTTATTTCTCAACATAGTCTCCTTTTAGTGATTTTTTTTATTCCATCCAAATAATAAGTAACCTCAAGGCTTTCAAAGTAGTCGTAGCATAGCATGCTACAGAGTGACACCGAGTCCTATGGTGCTACAAAATGTCGTTGCTAGCGAACGCATTTCCGCACAGACGCGTTATTTATTATATAGTTTCTTAGTGTCATGCGTTTAATTGATCAAATGCAGGTTCAAGTGACGACTCTTGCTATTGTACAGTTCAGCACAACTACTAAGTGGTAGCTTCCGTCCCAAAGCCCCAGCTGCTCGGTGAAATACCACCCCATTAAGCTAAGGCTCCGTGAAATGGTTGGGCGAAAACTTTGACCACCTTTTGGATTTTGTCTAATGGACACGGTGGAAAACAGTAAAATATCAGGGCACCGATTTACCAATACAGACTCGCCTTTCCTGACAGTAGTAAAAAAGAAATGAAAAAAATTATAATACTGTTCCACAGAGATAGTCCGCCCCGGGAGATCCCAATGAGAATTAATTTATCTTTTCGAATCCTATATTCCCGGAGAGTACGAAGGCAGCTCAATAAGTCTTTAGCTGTCCTAATAATGAGGCATAATTCTGTCCAGTTATCGTCTGTCCCTTTTCCAAGTGATCATGAATACCACGTACATCCCAAAACACAACAGCCATATCTTTTTTAGCTGATTTCACCGTCTTTGCTTTCTTTGGAGCCCGTTCGCATTTACCAATCCACTGTTTTGACTGTTCTTTCGTCTCCACACTGGTCTTTACATCCTATAACTGACAACTGAATTGAGCAATCAAACAACTGTCCATGCTTCATCTGCAGTTAGTAATCTGCGCAGAAACTCATCTGGGTTGCGACGCATGTGCTCCAAAAGTTCCAAAAGAGCAAATGCGGCACCCATCTCGCACATGTTTTTTTCATACCCAATTTATCATGCAAAATTGAAACATGAAACAAATTGAAAATTGACAGATACCTAGTGAGGAATGATGCTTATTGTTAATTATTGACCTATCATCATGCCATTCTCTCAACTTGGGCATCAGCCAACATCTGACATATATACGATAACAGCGCAAAGCTATAGTGAAAAACAGCACCAAAGGAAAAGTCGAAAAATTAGATCATCTTACCCGACGTGATCTGAACTATAGCAGTTAAGGTAGCAATTCTACAGAAGTAAATATTAGTCGACAATAGGATCTCATCTATTACATGCGGCAATGATTAATATGTTGAGGTTTGCCCTAACTCTTGCTGTGATTCTAACCATTATAGTGGTAGTATTACCTTGGGACCGGCCTACAACTTCTTCTATTGTTTCTCTACCGGTCGACTAATCAACCTCCAAAAAAATGGTCCAAGCTCCAGAGCCTATACCTCAAAACGGAGTTAATTCATCGGGTGTCTGAACTTCGGAACCCAACCTACAACTCCACCTTTAGTCGCTTTTTGCGATGACCTGGTCTAGTTGTGAGCATACTCCAAAGCCCCAGTCACAGTACCTACTTCGACCATTTCTAGGTCAACCGGCTCCAAAGAAGGCAAAGACGATGAAATCAGCTGGAAAAGTTATGGGTACCGTGTTTTGGGATGCACGTGGTATTCTCTCCATTGACTATTTGGAAAAGGTACAGACGATAACTGGACAGTATTATGCGTCATTATTAGGTCAGGTAAGTGAGAAAATACTACGACTTATTGACCTGCCCTCGTATCATATTTTACATCCTATAAGTGACGATTTGAATTGAGCAATCAAAAAACTGCCAAGGAATGTCTTTTAGTATGGAATGTATCTTTTCCAACAAGTAAAAGATTGAATTTGTTTGACCAACAGTTTATGAGGTGTGCCACTACAGCGATCATGCAAACAAATAAGAGATTTCTTTTTCCCCGAACCAATATTATTTGTTTATTTTTGATAGTATCATAATGCAACTGAATTGTAATTATATAAATCCCATGTATGCAACGTTGGTCTCAGACATGTATGCACTAATATGGCCCAGTTAAATAGTCATAACACATCTTCTGTGACCAAAATAATTCCTTTTATTTCAGATAAACCGCCATATATGTCAAAATATACTTTTGGCGTGAAGCCGTCTTCAATAAAAAAGTTCAAAAAGCGAACTTTCGCCTCACCAACGCCATATTTCGTTCAACTACGATCATCTATCTGTCGAAGAAGCCATTGTGGCGACTCTAACAGATACACACAATTCACAAGCAAAATAGTGAAGAGTACGAACGAAAAATCGAATAAGAAAAATACATCAGAACCGTATACCAAGCGATAACAAAAAGAATTCACATCAGTGGAGTATAGTCGAGTTTGGAAATCAAATTCTAAACACGGTCAGTAGCCTGATGGGTAACGCTTAGGTAAATTTTTTTCGTGATTCAAGCTGTCATAGCGTCAGTTCGAATCACACGATCTTCTTCACTATTATTTCAAACGCTATACCATCACCCACATTTATACCGAAATCCTTTACTCTGTTTCCCCGTACGTCCTCTATTCTAGATAAATAACATCGTCCTCTTCCCGTCCTTGGTACAGCCACAAGCTTCGCTCCCTTCGTAACAAAAAGAACCATTTTTGGGCCAGCTTCTCACAGAATCAAATTATTCTCGACTACTGCAACTTTCTCGGCTGTTACCTCCAATTCACTGAACTATATAACACCCTTTACCCATAAAGGTGATAGGATAGTTATTTTCAAAACACAGTAATTACAAAAATTACCTTCTTTCAATTCGTCAATTATAAACGTAAATCCGATGGTTATCCCACATCGCTTTAACTCTCAAACCTTATCTGATCCTGTTACTATTGCTATTCTCTTTGCCACACAGTTCAATCAGTCATTCATTAATGACTCCTTTGTTCCCAACCCGTCATACTTCGACTACTTACCTAACTTTTCCCTTAGGTCCCTTCTCCACAACTACTTTGATCCGCCCATAATTGAATCCAAGTCACTGTAACTCAAAGGCGAGTTTACATCGGGCCCTGGTGGTATCCCTGTAATTCTCCTTAAAAAATGCTCATCCATTCGAAGATCTTCAATCTCTCACACTCTCAAGGCGTATTCGCCCACATTTGGAAAACTTGCTTCATCACCTCCATCCACAAGGAGGGTCCAATAAATGATGTCGTGAACTACCGCCCCATCGCCAAACTTTCCCACTAACCCAAGATTCTCGAAAGCATTCTATACGAATCTCTTAGTTTTCTTTTATTTCACCGAGGCAAGATGGTTTTCTCAATGGCCGACCAACTACAGCCAACGTTGTTGAGTTCACTTCCTTTACACTCTCAGCACTAGAGCACGGTAACGAGGTCGGCATGTTCTCAACTGACCCCAGTAAAGCATTCGACAAAATCTCTCACAATCTACTCCTCTTCAAATTATCTGCCCCCGCCTTCGAACCTGGTTCCAAAGGATAGACTTTATTCCATTCAGTTCAGAACCGTGATATGCAATCCCTGTCATACTGCCTCTGGAGTTCCTCAAGAAGCCATTTGGTCCGTTTTCTATTTATACTAGCCACTAATGACATTGATAAGGTTCGATCTTGTCTATAGACGCGGATGACACTAAGTTCTATATGATTATACTACTACTTGATTCTGCATTTCTCGGGTTGGTGTAATAAAAACTGCTTCGTGCTTTACTTCGCCAAGTGCCAATCCCATCTATAACTTTCCATCGTAACCGTATTCGCTCTTCCCCGCACCCTTATTTCCTTCATGCCAACCACTGACTATTGTCCAAACTATTCGAGACCTTGAGATCCTTTGCGGCAGGGAGCTTAACTTCATCTCACACATTGACGAGACGATCCTGAAAGCCAACTCTGCCCTAGGGTTCGTGAAACGCTGGTCTAAGGAATTCTCCTACCTCAACGTAATTCGATCCCTTTACATTACCTTCATCCGTCCACTGCTATAATATGGTTGCCAAGTATGGTCCCGTTATCACAAGACCCACATCGTATGATTGAGAGTATTCAAGGTCGCTTCCTCCGGTTCGCTCTCCGTGGGCTGGGATGGAAAAATCTTTAATTCTGCCCCGGATATTAACCGCCTTAAGTTAATCGACGTCAGAACCCTTGATGAGCGTAGGGTCCTGGCTGACATAGTGTTCATTCTGCGGCTCTTTTCTGGCTCGGTCGACTACGCCCACCTGCTTAACTGAATTCCTCTGAATACAAACCCGCGTAATACACGTAATCCCCGCCTTTTCTATATTCCCCCACACCTCACCTCTTATGGATTCAATGATCCCCTATCGCGGATGCGTCAACTCTCACTCCACCTTGTTCGAGTTCGACCTCACTACCCATGCTTTCAAGCACCACCTGCCAAACCATTGTCACCCACAATCTTAAGCGGCCCTTTCTACACATTCCTCTCCAACCTGCCTATCCCACGCTCTTGCAGCCGGCTTGTGTATGGGGGGAGAATCCGAGGATTCTCCCAGTTCAGTCCACGGAGGGCAAAATGCAGAAAGCGACATTGCACGCTCTCGATCCTGCGGATACGGGACGAGCAGTGTGGAGACCAGGCCTGACTGGCGTATTCAAGAAGGGGCGGACGAAGGCTATGTAGAGGAAACGGGAAACGTAGGGATTAGAGAATTCCTTAGACCAGCGTTTCACAAACCCAAGGGCGGAGTTGGCCTAAGAATGATATCATCGATATGTGGGATGAAGCTGAGCCCCCTGTCGAAGAAGATTCCGAGATCACGTATTGAAGATACGTATGAAATCTGCTGGTTTAGCAGGAAGTAGGAGCGTGCGGGTGGGGGGGGGGGGGGGGGGGCATTTGTGGGAGAAGGTAATGGAGTGCCATTTGACCACGTTGAGTACCAGGCAGTTATTACGGCACCAAGTTGAGAAGCTGTCGAGGTCCTGTTTGGGAAGTGAGGAGTCGAGAGGAGAGATGATTGTTTTGTAGAGTTTGGCGTTGTCCGCATAGAGGGAGATGGATGAGAGTTTAATAATGGAGTCGACATCATTGATGGTAAGGATAAAAAGGAGGGGGCCTAGATGACTACCTCGCGGAACCCCTGACGTGGGATATTTATTTCGGTATGTGACATAAAAGATTGGCCGTATTCCAAACGACGTTGACGGCCTGTCGGCACTATTCTTTGAATCACTTTATACTTCAAAATGCTTTACCATTCTTCAAAATGCGTCGCAAGGTGGTTCCACTGACGTCAAAATGCTGAGCGCGGTGACGATATAACACAAGTGGGTTCTCGGAAACACTCTCTCTTACCGCTTCATCCAGTTCATTGGAACATCATGGTCGTTGATGAACGACTTGCCGACGATCTCCCACAGTCCCGTACTCAAGAAAATTCAACACCAACTGACGAATTAGTGTTGTCAGACAGTGACAACATCATTATATTTTCGACAATATGCACGATTAAATAGTCAATGTATAGCGTCACTATTTCGGTGCGTTATTTCGGTTTGAACCGATTCATGGTTAAAACTGTACTGAATTGACATTTCAAAAACATTTCTACTCAAGTGAATCGGTTGATAGGTGTCAAAGTTATTCAATGTTTACATAACGACATCTTTTATAGTGCACCCATTACATTTGTTATATTGCTTGTACTCGTATTAAGCCATTAAATGGAGAGATAGTCACACTAAACTAAACTAAACTATATGTGACTTCATAAGTTTTTCCATCATTGAATCTCGTGTGACCCGGATGTCCTTGGAAATGCCACTTGATATCGACTTAAGCAAAAAAATCATCGTCAACATGCAAATATTTCTCAATCCCTTGCAAACGATACATTATATCCTTTCAGAAGACTTTTATCCCTTCGAAAACAAAGTTTTGGCACTTTTCTCGTTTCAAGTAGAGATAATCCTTACATTCATCTTAGAGTTGCTTTTATATCCCCAGAATTGTTTGCGATTTATTTCTGAGATTATTGTCAGGAAGTCAAAACCCGATCGGAGTTATTTTGCTCGCACTTCTTATTTAATGTTGTTCGTCATTAGTTTTTTTTAAATGCTACACTTGAAACTTTATGACTGCGTACGGCCGTGAGCAGCGCAAGTCGAATACGTATCAGTTGCAGCCAAGACAATACTTCTCCTTTATCGTTCGTTGTTAGTCATCCACCCACATCCATATGCATGAGGCGACGAATCCTTTGTGCTCGGTGATCATATTACTGGAAATGTGACCGGCCGTCACATTCTTGTATCAGTTTGCAGCTCATTTGCATGAAATCTGTTATTTCAGGACTATTTATTCTTGTCGATTGATTAGTATTCATGGCATTTTCATCTATATTCGGAAGTTCCGTTTCAATAAAAAGTGGCTGCCAGTATGGTCCCGGGATAAGAAGCAATAATCGTTGGTATCAGCGGAGGCACATGGACCCACATTTCCTACGTGCTGTGCCGTCATTATTTTGGTACAATCTTTGTCAGATTTCTAGATACATTTCATCTCACATAAATAGATTTACCAATATGTATCTTCCATTGTATACAGTTGAATAATTTGGTCCATGAGATTGGGGAGTGGACATTTAAATTCTTCTGGGTATCTGAATCCATCCTATTAGGTCATAATTCGATAGGCCAAACAGAGGAGAGTGCAAAAAGTCCAACTTTATAAACAATGGATACACTCGTACGTTTACCATTTAAAAATATAGATTTTATTTATTTATGACTTAAAGATTAACTAAAGGGATGTAGTTTTATTTTTCAAAATAAAAGAAAGGAGTTTTCTTCTGTCAAGATAGATATAAATTGTATAAAAAGGATTACGGGGTATATTATAATAATAATAATAATAATAATAATAATAATAATAATAATAATAATAATAATAATAATAATAATAATAATAATAATAATAATAAGTCAGGTTACATTGGAAATGTTTGTTAGTAGTTAGTTAATGTTAGCCTAAAAGTTAGTTAGTAACGCTAGTATCTTCTCTATGTGAAAAGTGAACCCCTTTTTGGGTAAATACCTCCTCCATCTACATCCATGCTTCTATTGTGGGCGTTCTCTATACTACATGGAGAACCAACCCACTATTCCAACCTAATTTCGACCGCTAACAGCGCGTCACATCAACCCCTATCCCACCGTTCAGTTAATTCACCTGAAAATCATGTTTTCCAAAGGGACGCATTAGCTGAATTCATTATTCTATGCAGATAATGCATAATTGAATTCAGCCTCCTTTTGCCATACGGCAACTCCGTTTCGCTAACCCCATGAGATTTCCTCCGGAAATTGCAATTCATGCCGGTTAGCAACGGCATCGTCTGGCCAAACGACGCGGTTGCATCATCATGCAACCGTTTGGGAAATTATCGTATTATTTAATTGTTTCCCACGATAATATTTCCCTAGCCGATGTAGCGTCACCTCGACTTCCTCCAGACATTCTTTCCGCTTGGGATCAATGATCTCTTTTTGCAGGTGAATTGCACAAACAATTTTCCTCTCCATCACATTTTCATCTTCGTATTGTTCAATGCACTCTGAGATCACCACAGTCACGGAATTAGGTGAGTGGGCCATCCTCAGAGGCTGCATTGGTACACGCACACAAGCCAAACCACCCCGAGATCATTGCACTTTACGTTCTGATTCTCTCATTCTCTCTTGTCCGTCGACTATCAAATTAGCCGAAGGCTTATTCACCGCGATAGGCGGGGAACATGAGAGAGCACCGATGTAAGAATGATCTTGATTGGTTGCTTGAGGTGCACAATCCAAAATCCCAATTTTCATCCCTAATTCGTTTCAGTCGTTTTACAATCACCACCGCGGGCGGTCACGCCGCAATTTTCGAATAGCATTCATTGGGAAGTACACAGCGTCGAGCGTAAAGAGTGGAGTAATTTCCGTGAACGGGTAAAGTCTAGTAACCAGTGAAGCAAACTGAGAAGTTAATTAAAGTCTCTGCGCGAGTGCGAACGAGTCCTCCTTGTTGAGTAATTCTTAATTACACATTACTTTCCCAACAGCTTTGCGACTGGACGAGGAGCTTCCTCGAGAATCGATCGATCCGGGTTGTTGTGGACGGCGAGTGTTCGGGTCTGTATCCTGTTAATTCGGGGGTGCCCCAGGGTTCTATTTTGGCTCCAACCTTGTTCTTGCTTCACATAAATGATTTGTTGGAGACAACGGATAACAAAGTGTTCAGTTTTGCGGATGATAGTACACTTGTTTCCTCGTTTTCGAGTGATCGGCCGATTGGTGCATCAACGTCGCACCAGCTGAGATGTAGACAGATTGACTCTCTGAACCAGGATCTAGATAAAGTCCTGCAGTGGGGAAAGGCCAATCTTGTCGACTTCAACGCAACGAAGACCCAGTATACAACATTCACAAAGAAAACCGGATCATCGGTTCCACAGCTGATGATGAATGGCCGGGCCCTCGAGGCTGGGGATAGCTTGAAACTGCTCGGCGTCACGGTCTGTGGGAATGTATCATGGCATAAACACGTGTCGAGCATCGCCAGGTCGGCCTCAGGAAAACTGAGCTATCTTTTTAGAGCCAAGAAATATTTTACTCCGGCCCAACTTCTTCTCCTATATAAATCTCAAATTAGACCCGCGCTCGAATATTGCTCTCATGTTTGGAGCTCGGCTCCTAAACATACCCTCGACCTACTTGAGAGCGTACAAAGACGAGCGATCCGCCTGATCGGGGACTCGGCGCTGACGTCGGGACTACAGTCGCTATCACATCGAAGGCGCGTGGCCGACCTCTGTCTGTTCTACAGATATTATCACGGGTGCTGTTCTTCGGAGATTCTTGGCATTGTTCCACGCAATTCGGTCTATATGCGCTCCACAAGACAATCCGACGGATCGCACCCGTTTGTGGTTCATATCCCGACAGCGCGAACATCCCTGTATCAGAACTCGTTCCGTTACAGAGCGGGGAAGCTGTGGAACTCCCTTCCCACGCGAGTGTTCCCGGAGCGTTACAACCTGCAACTGTTCAAAAAGAACTGCAACAGTTATTTGGTGGCATCTCGGGGCGCCCAGTCGACGCTATAGGTTCGCCTCTCCCGAGAGAAGTCTAATAAAAAAAAAAAAAAAAAAAAAAAAAAAAACATAAATACTCTGTGAAACGAGTATCAAATAGAAACTATTTATAAGTCAAATCTTCTGTTAAAAGTGAAAACCATAAAAATAAACTTATATCAATCAATATCCTGTGCGTTTTTATTTATTCGTTATTCTTCTCGTTTGAACAATTTGCTACCGAACAATCGGCGAGAGAGTGGGAAGGAAGTGAACCAAGTGCTCGTGTCTGGCATCAATACCCCCAACCCCCACACTCTACTTTTTACCCACTTTTATTTAGTTCTCCCCAGTAGTTTCTTATTTTGAGGGTACTCCTTTCCATTGCTCTCTGGGTAGGTTTAATCCTATTTTTTCACTTTCTCCGTGTAGACCCATGTTTGACATCCATACAATAGACTAGGCAAGTGACAGGTGTCAATCACCACCTTTTTTATGTTTAGAAGTTATAGATCGCAACACAAACGACCTAGATAAAGGTCACCAACCCAACAGAACCTAATAGAGCATTATAAGTTTCTCACCGTGCACAAATACTTCCAAAGAAATGCAATACCTTAATACCTGTGATATCCGGCACAGAGAAACAATTCTTGGAATCATTTGTGCAACGATGCAATACATATGGTAGCAATAAGTTTCGTTTTAAGTATGTAACAATTTAATAATCAATGTCATCAGTGTAAAGATAGATTCACGACAGACGTCCCAGATACAATAAACCCTTAAAATCAATGAAAATATAGAAATAGTTCCCTTTTTCCGTAATAAAATCTTTGGTGGAAAGTTTTAAACTGTATTCTCCTTTCATTATCTCTTTTAGGGACCAACATTTTTTCCAAGCTATATATACTCTCGTTTCTACTTCTTCTTTTTTGCTAATTTTAGTAAATGATACTTGTTTGCCCAGATAGATGTAGTTATTTGTGTATTCTATGCTTTTTCCTTTAATGCGCATGGGCCTTTTGTAGCTGTTGGTTAGTATATTGGTTTTGGTAGGATTCATGCCCAAACCCACTTTTGAGTTTTCTTTGTCTAATGAGCTTATCATATACGCTAGATCGTCAGGTTTCTCAATTAGCAACACAATATAGTACGCAAACTAAAGGTGGGCTAGATGGCGGCTGCTTATGTTTATGCCTTTATGTTTCCAATGTAGGTTCTTGAATGTTTTCGAGAGCGGCGATGAAAAAGGCTCTCCCTGCCTGACTCCGCTCTTGATTTAAATATCTCCGCCCCGAGCTTCATATTTGACCCTGCTTGTACGGTTAGCATATATGTTTTTAATGATTTTTATGTACTTGTTATTAATATTACTACTATTTATTGGCCTGTAGGAACCCGGAAGTTCATGACCTCACCGACTCGACTCCGTTATCGTTCCTTGTCCTGTGCACTTTCCTTCCACGCTTGACCAGCCGATCCGATCCCCTCAAGGTCAAACCTAACATTGTCCTCTCATATCCGTCGCGACCGTCCTGGCGGCCTCCTTCCCGTTGGGCTACCGTCAAGAATTCTACGCATGGTCCTATCGTAGCCCATTCGCCCCACATGTCCGCCCCATCTTAATCTTCGCGACTTGATTACTCTCACTATTGTAGGTTTGTGGTATAGCTCTTCCAATTCGTGGGTGTGGAGTTTCGTCCATTATCCTGCCTCCTCGTCGTATTTACCGCCAAAGATACCCCTTAAAACTTTATTCTAACGAAAACGGCGATGTCATCCGCATATGCGAACACTTGTGTGACCCCGTTCAGGGATGATCCGGCTATGTTACAAGCTCAAAAAGACATGGTGAGAGGCCATCCCCCTGTTTTAGTCCGTCGCGGATTTCAAATGGTTCTGAGAGGTGGTTTTCTATTCTAACTCGCCCTTTGTGTTCGTTCATGCAAATTTGAATGAGGGCGGCATATTTTTTCGGGTTTCTCAGCTCAACTACAATATGGTAGAGTCTTTGCCTTGTGACTGAGTCGTAGGCGTTTTTGAAGTCAACGAACAGTTGGTGAACCGTCTCTCCGTATTCCCACTTCTTTTCCAGCAGTTGCCTTATTGTGAACATTTGGTCGCTTGTTGACCGGTTTCTACGGAATCCGCACCGGTAGTCCCCCAGTATTTCTTCTGCGTACAGTGTGATTCTCGCCAGTATGACATTTGTTAGTATTTTGTATGCGGTTAGGAACAATGATATTCCTCTGTAGTTTTCGCAGTCGGATCTGTCGCCGTTTTTGAAAATGGGGACGACTATTGAGGTTTCCCATTCTTCCGGAGTGACTTCCTTATCCCATATTGTTTTAATTAGTTGGAGGATCTTTCGAGCGGATGCCTCTCCCCCATGCTTCAACAAGCTCTGCCGGTATGCAGTCGACTCCGGGAGCCTTGTTGTTTTTCAATCGGTTTATTGTGTCTACAACTTCGTTGAGAGAGGGCTCTGGGATCTGAGGCTCGGCTGTATGTACGTCTGGTGTATTTATTTGTGTTTGATGGGTGCGCACATTGAGCAAGTTTTCAAATTACTGCTTCCATCTTGTCACGATATCGTTTGTTTCTGTCACCAGACAGCCGTTTGCGTCTCGGATTATTTTGGTTCTCCGTCGGCAGCCATTTCTAATTGAATTTATGCCGGCATACATACCTCTGGTATTCTTTTCTCTGGCATTTTCTATGATTTTTTCGATCCGAGTCTTCTCCCATTCGCGTTTTTGGCGTTGGAAAAGTCTCGTTGTCTCTTTTCGAATTGTCGCGTATCTTTCTGCGTTGAGTTCATCATATCTTTCTAAGTTTATCACTCTGAGGCGTTTACGTTCTTTGATCTTCGCCCTGCACTCATCGTCAAACCAAGGTTTGGACGTAATTGTTTTCTTAAATCCTAATACCTTTTGGGCTGTTTGTTTGATTGTGTCTCTGATCGATGTCCATTTAGTGTCCACACTATTAGCTTCCTCTTCCTCACTGCTCTCATTCTCTAGAATGCTAGATCTATTCATTAATTCGTCTTGATATTCAGCCCTTTTGCGTAGGTCTTTTAGTTATTTTTTTCTAGATCATGTATTATTTATAATTTTTTTTTATTACATATATAGGGGGTTGACAAGCAAAATAAAAAATAAAAAAACGAAACAAAACGGACAAACATAAACAAGGAATAGAAAAAAAAAAGAAAATAAAAAATAAAAATTGAATTAAAAACAAAAATAAAAAAATTAATAAAAATAATTGAGAATTGGGGATTGGGGGAAGGAAAGCGGTGCGCCTGAGAGGCATACTATGTTTGGGGACGTGTAGTCCTTTCTTCATCACTGAACCAACACCAGTTGGGATGGGATACAGATCTTTTATTGATTTATCTCTTTCACCGACCACCATACTAAAACGAAGGCGATCTGGAAAATTATAGATATCGTTGTCGTGGAGAATTCGTTTATCCCTGGCACCACGAAAAGCGTGGTAAATAAGAGAGACTCCATGATCACAACTCTTCTCTCTGGACCCGAATGCACCGTGGTGATGGTCACATAGTAATAAACCAGCTCCTATCAGGTGTTCGTTTTAGAACAAATTAAAGAGAGACAAGCTTTCCACTATGGTCGCGTGTTTTCATATTTTCACGTTCTACACGTGATTTTGAATTGAAATACAAGTAGCCCCCGGTAGATAGGTTCTTAGAAAATGCCGTGTTGTGTCAAACCGCGTGAGATACAGAGCTATTACGAGGGGGGATTACATTTCGAAAACGATAAAGATAATAGTTTTGCAATAAATTAATTCCCGATTTTACATATACTAGGTGTATGCATACGTTTTTTACGGTTTCTTTAGTAAAAAAAAAGTACGTACTTTTCTAGGGAAATTAATTTTTTTTATTCAAAATATTGGCCATCGGCTTCTACACATTTCGCCCATTTCAGGTAATTTACGAATAGCATGCCAGAAAAATTGCTTGTCTTTCGCGGCTAACCATTCGCCGAGCAATTTTCGAAATCGCTGAAGTGCTACTCTGCGAGCACGTGCCCCTTTGATGCGAAGAGGTGACAGTCAGATGGCGCCAAGTCTGGGCAGTACGGCGGGTGCAGAAGGATGTCCCACCCAAGCGATTTCAAGGTGTCTTTCACTAGTTTTGCTATGTGAGACGGCCCGCGGCCGTGTAACAAAATTAATTTGCCATGTGTTCTGGCCCATTCCGGTCGTCTTTCGATTAATGCGTGGTTTAAATTAAGCATTTGTTGACGATAGCGTTGTTTATTAACGGTTTCGCTGGGTTTCAAGAGTTCATAATACACAATACCGGTCTGATCCCACTAGACATAAATCAATTGTCTTCTTGCCGAAGCGATTTGGGCTTGGTGTTGATGGACCGGCTTCGCCTGGTGACAGCCAAGTTTTTTCCCGCGCCGGATTTTGAAAATAAATCCATTTTTCGTCACCCTTCACAATTCGAGGCAAAAATGATTTCCTTTCGTAGCGTTGAAGCAACATTTCACAAGTAACTTTGCGATTTTCCATTTGACGTTCATTCAAATCGTATGGGACCCATTTATCTTATTTATTTATTATATGAATACTCTCGACCAAACTCTTTGAACGTCAATACCAATTAACAAGTTGTACTTAATACACTGAATTCCGACCTCAACCAGATATATCAATGGGGGTTATCTAACCGAGTAGAGTTCAATGCCTTAAAAACTCAGTGTTGTCTCCTGTCGTCAAAGGTGAACCCCAAAGTATATATACTGTCGATGAATGACACTTCCATCGACGAAGCCCTGTGAGTAGGGCGTTAGAATATACTCACAGCTAGGCCAGCTTGTCGTAAGAGGCGACTAAAGGCCGAGTGGTAGCCGGGGCCCCAACGTCCTGTGCGCCCGGTGAAATACCACACCATCAAGCTTTAGGCTCCGTGAAATGGTCGGAAGAAATCCCTGGCCATCTTTCGGGGCTTGGCTGAGGGACCGGTTCGAGAAAAGGTTGGTTAGGTGGTAGTCGGTCCCAAGGTGAGATACCACTCCGTCACGCTGTACATTCCGCGATATCGCCGAGAGAAATCTTCGACGGTGTTTCGGATGTGTGGGAGATGGTCCGGACTGACACGGAGATAAGTCATGATGGTACCTTCTGATATAAAGAATTCCGGAGGTAAACTAGTCACCCATTCGGATCTCTGGGGGGGACTATGTCGGGGAGAACATCATGCAGATATCATGATAAATAATGGAACTTTAAGAGGTTCGTCATCACAGAACCGGGCTCGCTCTCGAGGCTCTGCCCACGCTCGACTGGTGACGGCATTTTGTAACATCAGGGGCATCGGTTTCACCAATACGAATGTAAACGCCGTCCACCAATATTTACAAACAACGAAACCTGATATCCTTGCCCTAACTGAGACCCAGGTCGATTCGTCAACTGATCCGACATATCTTCGTTGCTCAGGATACGACTTACATTCGAGATTCCGTTTTAAGGGCGGAGTCTGCGTCTTCGCGCGGTCCGATCTGGCTTGCCAGACAATGGAGGCGTTGGAAATCAATAATATGGACATCATATGGTTAAGGGTCGTGCTGAGGAATTTCGTTAAATTTCTTTGTTGTCTTTACCTCTCCTCGAATGACGATCGACCGGCGACATTTTTCGAACATCTTTCACACCGTCGACTGGATACAGATCAACCACCCAGCTTCTGAAATTGTTGTCCTTGGCGATTTTAATGTTCACAATTCCGACTGGTTGTTACATTCTAACAGAAGCGACGAAGCTGGGAGGTTGGCTGAGATGTTTGCTGTAAGCCACAACTTGACTCAAATCGTGGAGGAACCAACGCGAGTGCCGGATGCCCGAGGCGATTATGCAAACGCCCTGGATCTGTTTTTGACATCCGAACCGAGTATTTATACCGTAGAGGTTTCTGCGCCATTGGGAAACTCAGATCACTGCTTAGTATCTGTCGCGCAAGCACTTGCATACCAAGACAATAACCGGCCTAGACAGCTCCGCCATGTATGGAAGTATGGGGCTGCTAACTGGGACGATTTGCAAGACTTCTTCGCATCCTTACCATGGTCCGAGGTGTGCTTCGGAAACTCCGATGTTAAGGCTTGCGCGGAGTCGGTATCAGAGATTATTCTTCTGGGGATGGAGATGTATATTCCACATTCCATCAAACGAAGTTCGTCTGATAAACCTTGGTTTGATAAAAAATGCGAGCAAATTACAGCGGCAAAAAATAGAGCTTTTAAGCAATGGCGCTCCAATGCCACCGATGGTAACTGAACGTATTTTGTTAGAATCAAACTTGCGTGCAACCAGGCGATTGATACCGCAAAGAAAGCTCACAACAACAGGGTGATCAATAAGCTCCTTCGATGTCCAACTGGTTCGCGCTCCTTCTGGTCAATGGCAAAAGCTGTCAGCAGTAGCTTCACACCCCCCTCCCCCCCTCCGTTGGTGACAGACAGCGGGACGTTAGTCACGAATTCAAAGAATAAAGCTAATGTGTTCGCGAATTTATTTTCCGCGAATTCAAACCTCGATCCCGGCCTCTTGGACCCACCTGCGATCGCGCCGGTACAGTCTTCCATGGGCGATGTGAGGTTTCGTCCGCGCAATATTCAACGCATTCTACGTGAACTGGATTGTAGGAAGGCAACCGGCCCGGACGGAATACCAGCAATAGTCCTTAAGAACTGTGCTCCAGAACTATCGCCGGTTCTTGGGAGACTCTTGAGTTTATCTTATGCACGGAGGACCTTTCCTGCCTGCTGGAAAGTCGCTCGAGTTCAGCCAATCCCAAAGACGTGAAAAAAGCGTCTCCCACAAAATTACCGTCCGATAGCTTTACTGTCTATTTTATCTAAGGTAATGGAAAAAGTCATCAATACAGAGTTGGTTAAGTATTTGGAGTGCAACGGACTCCTGAATGATCGTCAATACGGATTCCGTGGCAGGCGGTCCACGGGAGATCTTTTGACACTTATAACCGATATATGGACATCTGCGATTGAATGGCATGGTGAGTCAAGGGCGGTCGTATTGGATATCTCCAAGGCTTTTGACCGCGTCTGGCACGGGACATTGCTAAGCAAACTTCGTTCATATGACTTTCCCCACAGCTTTGCGATTGGACGAGGGGCTGCCTCGAGAATCGATCGATCCGGGTTGTTGTGGACGGCGAGTGTTCGGATCTGTATCCTGTTAATTCGGGGGTGCCCCAAGGTTCTATTTTGGCTCCAACCTTGTTCTTGCTTCACATAAATGATTTGTTGAAGACAACGGATAACAAAGTATTCAGTTTTGCGGATGATAGTACGCTTGTTTCCTCCTTCTCGAGTGTTCGTCCGATTGGTGCATATGCATCGCATCAGCTGAGATGTAGACAGATTGATTCTCTGAATCAGGATCTAGATAGGATCCTGCAGTGGTGAAGGGCCAATCTCGTCGACTTCAATGCAGCGAAGACACAATATACAACATTCACAAAGAAAACTGGATCGTCGGTTCCACAGCTGATGATGAATGGCCGGGCCCTCGAGGCTGGGGAAAGTTGGAAATTGCTCGGCGTCACGGTCTGTGGGAATGTATTATGGCATAAACACGTGTCGAGTATCGCCAGGTCAGCCGCAGGAAAACTGAGCTATCTTTTTAGAGCCAAGAAATATTTTACTCCGGCTCAACTTCTTCTCCTATATAAATCCCAAATTAGACCCGCGCTCGAATATTGCTCTCATGTTTGGAGCTCGGCTCCTAAACATACCCTCGACCTACTTGAGAGCATACAGAGACGAGCGACCCCCCTGATCGGGGACTCGGCGTTGACGTCGGGACTACAGTC
Organism: Microdon myrmicae; assembly: GCA_963931805.1. NCBI lineage: Eukaryota > Metazoa > Arthropoda > Insecta > Diptera > Syrphidae > Microdon > Microdon myrmicae. The sequence goes on along the minus strand of OZ007500.1, from coordinate 122,718,184 downwards.
GCTATCACATCGAAGGCGCGTAGCCGACCTCTGTCTGTTTTACAGATATTATCACGGCTACTGTTCTTCGGAGATTCGTGATATTGTTCCACGCAATTCGGTTTATATGCGCTCCACAAGACACTCCGACGGATCGCACCCGTTTGTGGTTCATCTCCCGACGGCGCGAACATCCCTACATCAGAACTCGTTCCGTTACAGAGCGGGTAAGCTGTGGAACTCCCTTCCCACGCGAGTGCTCCCCGAGCGTTATAGCCTGCAACTGTTCAAAAAGAACTGCAACAGTTATTTGATGGCATCTCGGGGCGCCCACTCGGCGCTATAGGCTCGAAATTTAATACATAAAAAAAAAAAAAAAAAAAAAAAAAAAAATATATATATATATATATATATATATATATATATATATATATATATATATATCAATCCTCGGACTCGAATTAATTCGACTCTTCATTTTAGCGACCACTTATTTGAAGCTGTGAAAAGTGCGGCCAGATGTGTAGGGTTCCTTAAGAGATGCAAAAAATACTTCACTAGATCCAACCTGGCCAGTATTTACAAGGCGTATTTTTGTCCCAAAATGGAGCTTAACTGTATCCAAAACTGCATTACGCGTGCTCGATAGGATGCAAAAACGAGCAGTGAAACTTATTGGGGACCCAGCTGTAAGTCGTTCAATTCCGTCGTTAGAACACAGACGGAACGTATCGCGCCTGTCTCTTTTCTATTAGTATTATCACGGTCGTTGCTGAACTGAACTTGCTCAATGTATTTGGCCTCCTTAGTCGTTTTCCCGCGATACCCGTCAAACTGAGAATGCGCATGAATTCACGTTGAAAGTAAACTTCAGGCGCACAAATAAATATACAAAGTCATTCTTTAGCCGAACCGCACGAATGTGTAATGCTCTACTTGATTATGTGTTTCCTCGTCGTTGTAATGCCCAGGTATTTAAGACCAATGTACATCGTTACCTCCTTTCCTTATCCACTTCCTCTCCTTCCGCTCGAACTGTGCTTTGACATTTAAGGGTACTCCAAAATCCCCTTTTGTGCGCGCGTTTGTGTAAAAAAAAAATACACAAGCCCTCTCCGACTAAATAAACCTTAACACACTTGAAGAGCGTAGAATTCATGCCGACATTCTCTTTCTCCACCGTCCTCTCTCAGGCTCGATCAATTACCCAACCTTACTCTTCTATCATATTTCATACCAACCTCCGTAACTTGCGGAACCCTCATCTCTTTTATTTGCCTGTCCATTACACTTCTTATAGCTCTAACGAACCCATCTCGAATGTGCCAACTCATACTTCACCTTCTTTGACTTTAGCCTCACCTCTTCTGCTTTCCAACTGCATCTCCTTATTAGGCCCCCTAAACCCCTCATCATTATTTTTGGGTAATTTAGCTTGAATATACTACATGTGAAACAAAAATCATGTTATCCGGTACACATCGTGTTAGAGCGAAACGGTGTGGTAGAGAGGCTACCCGTACCTTTTTCTAAAAAATGCCAGTGACAGATATCACGTAGAGCCAAAAAACGTCTGAAACTAACAATAAAGAGTAAATTTGCTGCCCAACTGTCTTAATAGAACAAATTCAAAAACCGAACTTAGAGGTGTACAACGTCAACCTTTCTCACAAACTCAGCCGCTGAAGTGGGTAAACATACAATAAATCTACATTAACAACCAGATATTCACATAATTTTTATTCATGAACACCAAAAACCACAACACTGTTAAGTTCCTGGCCTTGTCCGCCTTGCCCTGCCCCGCAGCTGATATTGCGAATCCATACCTTCAAAAGGATCAGACTAAACAATCTGTCGTTGCAATTACATAATCGCGATACTCTAGCAACGTACTACAGCTGCTTTAATCACTCTGCAATGCAATTAAAACACTGAAGACATCATTAATGACCCTTTTAATGTTCATCATCCTTGAAAACTTGAAAACGATTTGTTTTAGTTGTGGGTTGGTGACCAGTTAACAGATTCCTTGCACCAACTGATATGTGATTCATATGGCTTACCTCGGAAGCTCTTTCACTGGGATGAAGGCTCATTAAAATATTGTGCCCATCTGCACACCACAACGCCTATTTCCGGTGCTCTATGCCATGCAAGTCTGTTTTGATGTATTTGTGAATTCCGTTTACTGTTCGTTCTTTCCTGTCTCCACTGTCTTGCATGAAAATGCAGGTGCATTTGATAGATATCCACATAACTCTTCCCGACAAACTGGGCTTTAATTAAAAGGAACGCTGCTCTCGGTACTTATTTTTTTTTCGTTTTTATTTTGCGTTCGCAAGTCCTTCTCCTTTAAGTGCGACGGTACTTAATTGTGCAGTGAAAGGCCAACAATTCGTGAGATGTCCTTTTTGCCGTCAGTTACAATCAGTTGGTGAGTCCCACCGCGAAGAGTCAACTTGGAGCCTGTTTCAACTTTTAAGGTAAATTAAAAATGTAAACGAAAAAGAAGAGGAAAGAAAGAAACATAACATGAAAATAATCCTTGTGAAAATGTACAACGACCTAAGCTTTTGCATTTCGGTGCTTTATTTAAGGTCGGTTTTGTTTCTTTTGAAAACGGCTGCATCATCGCCAACTGCAGAGTAACAGATTACATACCGACCCACACCATTCTCTTACTCAAGTGAAATTGCCGTCTTTTTTTTCCTTGCTCAAAAACGTATTCCAAAAATACATGTGCGAGGAAATAAAGAAAATAATCCGTTGAAAAGATTGTAATAGCAATTGATAATTGGGATGTCTACTGGACCATTCTTTGTCAGTTGATTACTGTTGATCTGGCTCATTGTAGTGCTGGTTTATGGATCCAGTCCAAGTAGGGATGTTGTGGGGGTTCTTTAAGGCATCCCTAAAGAACCACCCATTCTCTTTTATTTAACCTGTCTCCCACTTACCTGGCAAGGCTTTCTACTTACTTGCAATGGGCAGCATAAGCTCCCCTGCAACATCTCCCACCTGAAAGCAAACCTGGCATGCATATTATTGAATTTTTCTGGTTCATAATACTTGAACCATCCAATATCCCCTATATATCGGCTCAGCTCGTCAGCAATCATAATCGACAAACACACGCTGGCCAGTGTATCTGTTGACCCAGCTGCAGCCGATATTCTTTCCACCAGTTCATAATCGAATATTGCTCCTATACCCTTAGGTTCGCAACAGTTGCGACCAATTCCCTATTATCGGCTATCAACCGATCATGGGATTTGGTCATGAATGTGATCGTTTTTTGACCCTCCTGAAAACCAAATTAAACACACAGTACCTCACTGTGTTTGTTTTACTTACCAGCACATTAATCCAAACAGATAACCATCCAGCCTGATCCTTTGCCACCGTCGGCGAGGTTTGTTGACTTAATGTCAACAAAATATCTTTCCTCCTTATGCACCTGAACAATACGGCTGAACCAAACAAAATGCATTTAATGTACGACCCACGAAATAGCGTTTCTGTTTACTTAGGAAACCTATTTCGTTCTCAGGCGTGCATCATCGATGATTTATGACCACAATGCCTGCAGCCCCTTATGCTCGTCCATTTGCTTGAACAGGTGCAGGACCGATCGTTGTCTGTATTGCAGGCGAAGGGGCATCGTACTTGTCCTATACGGCCATATGGGAAATCCTCGTATTAGTGATACTTGTGCTCATCACATGATTTTTTAAAACGATGTTAGTGTGCACGTTTTATATGTTTTTAAAAAGATCGCACATAAGCGAAAGGCAGTGCATTTACGGATTTGACGACAGAAATTGCAGAGAGTGTTGAAAACGGTTGGAACAGTCGGAATTTTTGGAGCCATAACTGAGATCCTGTTTTTCCACAAGTCATGATCTCAAGCGGATGACATCTAGTTTGCCACCTCACTGTATTTAACTTCCTACTCGGGCATACTGTGGACTTCATCACTTTCATGGGCCATAAATCCCACCGAAAGCGGCTTTCCGTTTTCGTTCTTCCGCTCTAATGTCAGCTAGATACTCCAACAAACGCCATCCATCAAGCAAAATTTTGTTTACACCATTAGAGTCTTTTTTCGGTTACGGCTAGGTACTTAAAGTGTCTTTTAATAAATACTCACTATTTGTAGACAAAGCTCCTCAATAGTATACTGGTTAGTATACCCGCCTGTCACGCGGGAGACCGGTGTTCGATTCCCCGTCGGGGAGCCTCTGGCGCAAGACTAATGACCTTGCCCGGAAAAAACAAATCATTATGGAAAATTTAACAAGCCTCAGGACTTGCTAAATAAGGCCAAGACCGGTTCCAGGTTGTAGTGCCGATGATGATGATGGTGATGATGATTTGTAGACAAACAAGAAAAATTATGGACATGTATACGAGGGTCGTTCAATAACTTCTTAGAACATCCGAGAGATGGCGCTAGTTATATCGAGAATGGTTTGTTTTCCGCAAGCACCATTACACACTAGACAACTCCACGTAAAATTGTGTGTGGGAAAAATCTCGGCAAGATGTGTGCCACGTTTTCTCCCGCTAGAAAATAAACTCAATCGTGTTGCCCTTATTTGTTTTTTTTTTTTGTGTTGGGCCAAAGATACAAATAATAACTAAAGTGTACAGACAGTTTGTAGCGGATGTTCTTGTTGTTGCTGACGTCGTGGCTGGTGTTGGAGGTTGCCCTCTTGCTGACCATAATTCGACGTCTGGGCTACGTTGCTGATGGCGATGGTTGATGGACCAAATCCCTTTTCCAAGTGCCACTGCACTTTGCTTTTTGTTCAAAAGGAGTTTAATTTCAACCTGGCCTCAGGTTGGTATTATAGTAAATACCTAATAGTCTCTTCTTTTTCATTAAAAAAATCGTCTTTATTTACAATTCATAGATTCATATTTATACAAAGGTTATACTTTTAGTTTCTTTACATTTAAAAATGCATGGGTACACAATAGTTGGTTTAGATTTTTTCCCAATGACTGTACTTCGTGCTGTAGAACTCAATTTAAACAAACAGTGAAACCAATCACACCGCTTATACGAAAAATTTTTACCCAACCACTAATTTTCAAATTAACAAGCAGTCTTCACCGCAAGCTTAAAATCACGAGAGCTTGGCGAATTTTACACAACGAGAGAGAGCTCAATGCACATTCGCGTCCTTTTATATTGGGTGACATATTTACTAGGGGATGTGGGCGCGAACATACAGGGCAAAGTCAATGATTGCTTTCAACCTGGCAAAGGCTAGGACGATTCTAGTAAGTCTGTTCAATATTATTAATTGTTATTTAATAACTAAAAATATTAGTACCAAGTTTTCCGAGCGCGGATTGTCTTACGGAGACGTATTGCATCCGCGGATCCGGTTCGAATAAACACGGCTGCCTCACGCAATGAGAACACCAGTAACACCTTTCGTCATGCGCCAGGACACCTGCTCGGATGGCTCGACGGAGGTAGAGTAATTCCTGGGGCCAGAATGCCGGGCGTAGAAGAGAAATGGACACGCCTTAAGAATTCTGTCATTAGTACTCCCAACTCCATCTTAGGCAGTAGTCGTAGAGAGTAAGTCCTGGGGCCAGAACGCCGGGCGTAGAAGTGAAATAGACACGCCTTAAGAATACTGTCATTAGTACCGCCAACTTTTTTTTTTTTACTCCATCTTAGGCAGTAGTCGTAGAGATCGGAGCGACTGGTTTGATGATGAGTGCAAACTAGCGACTGTACATAAGAATGCTGCATACCGGGCAATGCAGCAGACTGATAGGAGGTGGGTACGCGAGGAGAAATACAAAGAGCTCAGAAGATCTTAAAAAAAAAAACTCTATGGGGTATTTTAAACGTCTTGGTAGGGTGCCGTCCTGACACAGGTTCGCCAAGACGTCCCAAACTCTGCCTCTGGTGATTCAGGGAAGACTATCTGCCTCCTCGATTGGTGTCTTTATTTAACTTTTAACTTATTCCTAATAAACTAAACTCACCTAAGTCTGAATATTAACTTTGGAGTCTGCTAAGCACTTAAATGAAACATAAACTTCGACTCGTATTATTTTAATGTTAACAACACAGAAAACTTTTATTTTACAATACATGAACTTACTTAAAGTTTGAACATTCGATTAATGTTAACAACACAAATAACTTTGATTTTCCAGTACAGGAACTTACTTAAAGTTTGAACATTAGATTAATGTTGACACACAAATAACTTTGATTTTCCAGTATAAGAACTTACTTAAAGTTAGAACATTAGATTAATGTTAACAACACAAATAACTTTTATTTTCTAATATACTTGACACTGTACAAATTTTACGCTCCGGAGTAGCACCCGTTTTATTGTTTATTTGGCCGCGAGTATATTCCTTTCGCTGGTGCGGTATTTAAATTTTCAATACACTTGGTACTGTACACATGACACGCTCCGGACAAGACTCCAATAACTCTTGTGGTCGCTAGCTAACTGGTTTCGCTGGCTGTGCTCGGGTACCTTAGGGGTTGGTTTATCGCACACCAACACAGCAGCAGCCATCTCTCCTCGTACCGATTCATGCGGAGATCAACTCTTTTAGTGATGTCTCTCACACAGCCAAGGGAGTGATCACACCATTGCCCTCTGCTGTGTAAGTTATCGCAGGAGCCGGCATCAATGTTCGAAGCCACACCGTACCCCTGCCGGTGTGTATCCACATATTATGTTTACAGTGGTGGGCGCTATGTGTGAGGCTTTTTCCACAGATACTTATTTAATATCAGTGGCAGCCCGTATGGCCCATACGTGCGACTTGATGTGTCTTTTTACGTGCATGCGGTGTATCTCTCGTGTTTGTATTATTTCAGAGATGTGTCCTTTTATGGGCAAGCGTCGTATCTCGCATGGTTGTTCGCCCGCTTGGTAATTCTGAACTTTGTCGCAGGCTTGTGCAACCGAATTATTGTTATGCCCTTTTTCATTTCAATGATGTCGCCTGCATTATTATATGTGGGAGAGTTTTCCACCTCGATAGGTTTGCAATTGCTTGCAAGGAAAACTGTGCCAGGCGACCCTCTAAATGCTTCGTAGTACATACCGGTTTATGTGGCTTTTTACTGGTTAGGTGTGCGCCCCTTTGGTTACACCTGTGTACCGCGTCTTAGCTTTTGGTAATTTCCTTTTCTTTTTTAAGGTGATGGTGGTGCTGAGGTGTAGGGTCACTCGGTGGGGTTCGGTGCGAACGCCACAACTCCACAGACAAAAGAAAATTGCCTGGGATCTAATCTATAAAGTAGTAGAAAGTGGAGAGCGAAGTCCGCACCATGCGTGGAAGTTCTACAAAATAATTCGCAGTATGACGTGGCACACACCACGCCGCACTTACTGCAAGGATAAAGAGGGTAATCTTATCACCGATCCTGAAGGCACTCGGGAGCACTTCAATGAATTGCTAAATGGTCAGCTCACAGAAGAATTGGGTCTCCACCAATGCTAGATCAAGACCAAATGCTGCCGTCACCATGCATTGAGGAAACATTAAAAGCCATAAGACAGCTCAAATCAAAGAAAGCGGAGCTGATGGCATACCGGCTGAGCTGATCAAACAAGAGGGGCAGCTTTACATGACACAGTTCATGAGATCATGGTGCACGTATGGGAGGAAGAGGAGATGGCATAATTTGCCCCATACATAACAATATAGGGGTATAACATTGCCGATTACCGCCGATAAGATACTCCCCACTATCTTAGAAGATCGGATAGCCCCATTCGCTATAGTCGTCATTGGTCAATATCAGTATGGCTTCATGCCAGACAAATCAGCGATTGATCAGATATTCGCCCTAAGCCAGGAGATGGAAAAATGTCTGGAATTTAAGATTCCATTATATCATCTATTCTGACGCCTACGACAGCATGGCCAATGTAGAACTATATAATGCCACCGGGGAGTTCGGCATTCCAAACAAATTGATACGACTTTGTAGGTTGACCATGACCAACATAACTAGCCAAGTCAAAATAGCGAGAATACTGCCCAAACCAATAAACATCTTTAATGAACTCCGACAAGGCGATGGTCTGGCCTGCCTCCTCGTCAACCTGTCGTTAGGGACAGCAATCCGTGACTCTGGCATTACAACTAGAGGGACTATTGTCACCAAGTTCAGCCAGATACTTGCCTACGCAGATGACATCGACATCATCGGTAGATTCCTTCACCCAGATCGAACAGACGGCACAAAAACTGCATCTGGAGAATGGTCAACGAGTATATTTCACCGCGTCGAATGTTGCTCAACGTGCTGAAGCACCCCCAGCGACAACATCAACCAGTTTTTTGGCGGTATTTTGTTTTATAACAGCGGGTTGGTACAATGTTCCGCCGAACACTGTTCGCACCAGAAAAAAAATACAAGAAACCAGAACACGGAGCGAATCAGCACAATAAACACGAACAGATCCTTTACGGATTTAATCTTTTTTATTTCTTTAATAATCTTTTTTATTTCTTTAAATTTCTGTCCCGTACAATATTTTATTAAAAAGTGCAGCGAAACACACGCACGACACACACGTTACACCCCTGGATCCAATTAACTATAAATCGGATACGGTACTCTACCTCCTCGACGTTTTTCTTTATCTATTCGCCTTGACGATCAAAATCTCTCTGCCCTTACCGCTGCTCCTTGACGAAAACTCGTCCCGGTGACGATCAAAATCAGACTAAGTATCTGCCCTCAACCATATCCTGCTCACACAGATACCCAGATTCAAAACTGGTATCTGTATCTATCCGGAAAATATTCCCTATTTGCTCTGCTAACAGAACTTCCGAATTTCTGTTAGCAGCATGTTATCACATCCCCCGGGATATTTTGTAGTTTCCTGAAAGGGGAAAGTCATCTTGCATACATCATTATTATCGCTGATAGAATTTCATTTCCACGGCCTTCTGTTTGCACAGAACATCTGGCGCCCAGACCAGAGATATTCGGCGATTGTTTTGACGTGCAGTCCGTGGGACTTATTTGAACTTGGTACCCGGAATCGAAATCCATTAGATCTTTATAATGGTGCGAAATTCTAGCGTGGCCGTGGGACCGGAGTATTGCCTTTGTTGGCTTAACTCCTCATAAATTATCGGATATCTCGTTGAGATATATTCGATTGCGATAGGTCGTGGCTGCCTTCTGTTGTTCAACGGATTTGGGTGGTCCTTGCGTTAGATTACCCGCACGTGCATCCGTTGATCGGCTCATTCTTTGATGATAGCAATTCTTTTGTATTGAATTTCGGAATTGCCGGTTCGATGAGATGTTCCTGGGCGCAGGCAGCATGTATGGCATTTTGGGAATTGTTTTTTTTTAGGAATAGAACGCATGGATGTTTATGCCTTTGTTTCAGGCATGAAGAGTTATAATTGTTGAGCTTGACCTAAAAAGCTTTGGGAACGTTCAGTTCCTTGCTTTTTGGTGTCGGTCTCAACGTTGGCTGCGAGTTGCAGGCCCTATCGCGGGACTTTGGGGCACGCGTCTGTGGGCGCGTGCAACGCTCTCAGGTAAGTAAGTTCTTTGAAGATAGGAACCTTACCTGCGTAGAATTGTGCGTTCGTAGAACGCTACAGTTTATTTGCCATTTCCCAAAGCGACCCGTTTGCACGAAATTGCTTTACTCGGAGATGCCATGTTATTACACTTGAAACGCACAAAGAAATCGAAGAAATTTCAACGTCGGAAGCAAGGAAATACGGTTCCTGGCCATTCAGATCTGCGTCCTGGTGATGCCCTTGGTCGTATTTACACAGTTTATCCGAAGAGTGACTCCAAGATCGACTGCTGCCGATGGAATAAACGCTGGCTTAAAATCATCACATCTGTGGCGCGACGTGAAGAAGCTTTATCTGGCAGCAAACTTGAGAGTTGCATTGCTGTACGATCCATCTGCTGAAGATTTCTCCAAGCAATTGCTGACTATCGGTAATGGCCGTGCTCCGGTCGACGAATCAAACGGATTGATTTCAATTCCTCCGAATTTATGCAATTTCTTCTCATCGAAAGACGACTTTATATACGGTTGCTCATAAATTTTTGTAAATGGCAATACTTGATTTCTTAAAAACCGTTGGTGGGAGGGGCGCGAGTTATTACACTCAACTAAGGTAAACACACAAAAAAGATATATTTTCATGCGACCTATGGTCCTTTATTACATTAATAAGCTTTTTCTTATCTAGGCTTAGGTCGAGCGGATCCTATGTTTCCTGTTCGTAACTACGGCGAAGATTAGAAAGCCAGACTGTGTTATGCAAAGATATTTATACCAGAGTTGGATCGTGGCTTATCTATCCTGATGTTTGTTGAATATGTAGTTCTGGGATTGATGCTGATCCTGTGTGTTAACTCGCGTGAGTAGCTGGAAATTATTTATTACGTTGTTGTTGGAATTTATTACGTTTATTACGCCCCGGCACTAGCGCGCCCCTGCCTCTAACGGTTTTTAAGAAATCAAGTGTTGCAGTTTGCCAAAAAGTGTATGACCCACCCTATATATATATATATATATATATATATATATATATATATATATATCCCGGTTGTAGTGCCGATGATGATGATGATATATATATATATATATATATATATATATATATATATATATATATATATGTTAAAGTATTCCCGAACATCAATTCTAACCACAAAAATAACAAATGATTGGGTGAGCGAGCAATTTTGGCTGCTAAGAAAAAAGATGTGGATGAATTAAACTTCGTAATTCAGAATCAAATCGTTGGACTTTGCATTCATTCAAATCTATTGACTGTGTAACAAACCAGTTATCCAATTATCCAACTGCATTTTTAAACCCCTTTGCTATGCCTGGCTTACCACCGCACAATTTAGAACTGAAGGTTGGCTCGATAGTCATAATGTTTCGAAATATAAACCAATCAAAACAATTCAATAGGACGCGTTTGGTGATAAGAAAACTGATGATCAATGAGATTCACGCGACGATACTCAAAAGAAAATTCAAAACGTGAAGAAGTTCTCATTCCGAGGATTCCGATAATCCTAATCGATATGCCCTTTGAGTTTAAACGAATTCGATTAACAAATCACAACACCAATCCTTGAGTGTTTGTGGTCTGAATCTAGAAAATGCCTGTTTTTCTCATGGTCAATTGTACGTGGCATGTACACGTGTCGGAAGACCATCCGCTTTATTTGTTCCTGCGCCTGATAAGAAAACGAAAAATGTCCTATATAAAAAGGTGCTTCACTGAAGATAATCAACCGGAGTGCAATCCATGCAGCAAAATACATAACTTAAATAAGGCAAATGTCTTGCAGACTCGCCATTGAAATACTTGATTTGTGTACTTTTATTGAATTTTTATTTTCTTTATATATACAATCCTAATAAACTATTGAAATAAATAAATTTTTTGTATTTATTTTAGCACGTTAATAAAATCCTAAATTAAGTTTGGCTAAAAGTTAACACGAAATTCATTGACTGTTAGGTGGTTCGGAGCTCGCCGCGTCAGCTGGTAAATAATAAAACTAAAACTGTTGGAAAACCCAACAACTGATTAAACACAATTAGCCAAGCGCAGCCTCATTAGACGCTGGCAACCCTCGAAATCACTGGCGATTAAAGAACAATCAAATATGCAATAATAGATTTTACGATTCTCGTTTGAGCCAGCACTGACTGGGTTTAAGTTCATGGAAAGTTTGCCAATAGGAACACCATAAAGAAACCATTAAGGGAAAGACAACACGGTTCTTATCTTGTTGCACAAAGCCGACAATACATATATCTACCACACAACGATACACGGTGACCGAGTTCGGACGTGTTTTCAATTCAGCGATCGAGTTAAATGAAAAAAGTTGCTTTTATCAGTCGCGAGTGGTTGAAATATAAAGGCTATTTATAAATAAATAAATTCCAGTGATAAAAACAGTCAAAACAAAGTTAATTTATATAAATATAATCAAATAAAAGATAACGAAGTCGCATGTTGTGACAGTCAAAACAAAGAACACAGTTTAATACAAAAAGTGTGTGAGTAACATGTTACGCGTGAAAGGTGTTTACGTGAGTGCGCGCGAACATTGTGAGTGTGTGCACGGAGCCGCAATCTGCTTGTCCTTCGCGTAATAAAAAAAAAGAAAAAAAAAGTGAAAACACCTGGTCCATCATATGGACGTAGATCAAATGGATGCCAAAATGGTGCTTCGGAGAAAGCAAAATACAGACCCAAACCTAAAGGTAAAACGTCATAAGGCCAATAAAAACAAGCATACAGACACGTGTAGTGACAGCAGCGACGGCGAAGACAACGCCCATGTTGCCCAGTACTCAGGGGCTGGAAATCAATTTAAAGAATTGGCTTTTAACGAAACAAATGCAGACGTCAGTAATCAGGTCGCGGTCCTCAACAGACTCATTCACGACATTGGACTTAAAAAACAAGAACTGGGCAAACAAATGGAAGAGGTTCTTAAATTAAAAAAACAATCTGAGCCAGAATGAGCGGAAAATGAAAATGGTACGACAAGAACATAAAAACAAAAACAACAGCAACCCGCGAAGTCAAAGAAAACACGACAAGCTAAGGAAAATCAACAGCAGGAATCACATCAACAACAGAAACCACATCAACAGCTGAAACCACATCACCAACATGAACCAAATCAGAGGCAGGAACCATCTCAGCAGGTGCCAGTCAAAAAAAAGGAAAAGCTACCTCCTATTTACATTACTTACATGGAGACAAAGGATCTCATAAAATTGGGTGAGTTGACATGCAAAACTCTTAAAACAAAACGTATAAATAATTTTAGGATGAGTTTAACATTCGATGATTTAGAAGGTTATCGCAAAATTAAATCGGCACTGGGATATGATAGCCTGAAATTTACAGGTGTGATACCATTTTCTACAGCAAATTCTAGAAATCGCAATAGTAAGATGCCTTTATTCATTGTGTCTCTAAGTCCCAATAGTAAAATTTATGGATTTAGATATATTATATACATTAGTCACCAAACAATAAGTTGGGAGAGAATAAAGAAGTCCGACCGCGTATTGCAGTGTATGCGCTGTCAACGCTTCGGCCATGTGGCAGCGAATTGCAATATGCATTTCAGATGCGTCAAATGCCTAAATAAGTATATCATTGGAGAATGCCCATTGGGCAAAGAACAGCTCCCGGATAGAAATCAACTATCCTGTCTCCTCTGTAACAACTCAGGTCACCCTGCTAACTTTAGACGTTGTTCTAAGTACCAACAATTAAAATCAAAGTTGGAAGCCAGAAAAAAGCAAGCTGAAGAAGAGAAACGCATGGAAACTCGCTCTTACAACAACTCTGTGGCACCAAGTGTGTCATACGCTCAAATGGCAGGTGGAGTAAAATATGCACCAATCTTAGAACAATCACGCAAAATTAAATTGGCACTGAGGAAATCGAAAAGCGAGTACTACACGTACACCCCTAAATCGGAGAAAACTGTCTCCGTGCCCCTCAATGGAGTTGATCCTTCCTTTACACCCGAAGAGGTGCTCGAAGAACTAAAAAGCTTCGGAAACGATATTGTGGGGGTTCTCTATACCACATGGCGAACCAACCCACATTTCCATACCTCATTTCGACCGCTTTCAGTGCGTCATTTCTACCCAAGCTATTCCCCCTGTAAAACATGTTAAACGGACGTATAGCTAAACTCATTATCCTATGCAGATAATGCATAATTGAGTTTAGCTACATTTTTTCCATGCGGCAACCCCATTTCGTTAACACATGGGATTCCCACAGGAAATCGTATCATGTCGGTTAGCAACGGCATAGTCTGATCAAACGGTGGTTGCTTAATCTTGCGACCGCTGGGGAAATTATTAAAGCATTTAAGTTATTTCCCATGATCAGATTTCCCTAGCCAAGTCAGCGCCTTTTACACTTTTTCCAGACGCTTCATTCGCTGGGGATCAATGCTCTCTTCTCGTAGGTGAATAGCATCAGCTTAATTTTCCCCTTCTTCACAGTTCTGTCTTCGTACAGATCAATGTACTCTAAGTTCACCACATTACCAAATTAGGTCAATGGGTTTCGCTCAGAACTACATTGATTCATGCACATACAACAAAATCCATCCCAAGATAATCATACATCGTGTTTCTGTTCTCTCATTCTCCCGGTTTCTTCGATCATCAATTTACCGATGTAATCTACCACACATCGACGAACGTGGCAATGAGAGAGCAGAAGTATGTTCTCTTTTGGTTGTCAAGTGCAAAAATAAAATTACCCAACTTCATCCCTTTTCGAATTAGTCATTTCATAACCATCGACCAGATCGGTCGCATGCGGATGCATATGCTCGCGCGCGAAGCAAAACGAAAGACTTGTCTGTCGCCTGTTTGAGTATCAACAACCATTCCCACTAAAGAGTTAAAAAGAGTTTGATTTTAAATTAGATCCATTCCAATTCTGTTCGGTCAGCAAGTTTTTATTGTTCAATTTTATAATGCACACAGTTTTAACTCGCGGAAATGTCACCACGGCATGCATTACATTCTGCTGTCTCATCTCAACTGTATTCTTGGATTATATATATAAAAACAAAATATTAATAAGTGAAATAAAAAAAAGGATTAACCTCAAAATAACATTCAGTGCGTTTATTTATTCCATCTTCTCGGGTGAACAATTCTTGCAGCAGAACTCGATGGGGATACGAACGAACAGCGTGCCATACGTTGGCACATCAAATCGTACCCCACAATACCTTGAAATTTACAGGTGTGAAACTATTTTCTACAGCAAATTCTAGAAATCGGAAAAGTAAATTGCCTTTCTTCATCGTGTCTCTAAGTCCCAATAATAGTTGGGAGAAAATAAAGAAGCCCGATCCCGTATTGCAATGTATGCGCTGTCAACACTTCGGCCATGTGGCAGCGAATTGCAATATGCATTTCAGATGCGTCAAATGCCTAAATAACCATATCATTGGAGAATGTCCAATGGGTAAAGAATAGCTCCCGGATAGAAATAAACTATCTTGTCTCCTCTGTAACAACACAGGTCGCCCTGCTAACTTTAGAGGTTGCCCAAAGTACCAACAACTAAAATCAAAGTTGGAAGCCAGAAAGAAGGAGGTTGAAGAAGAGAAGCGCATGAAAACTCGCTCTTACAACAACTTTGTGGCACCAAGTGTGTCATACGCCCAAATGGCAGGTGGAGTAAAAAATGCGTCAATCTTAGAACAATCACGCAATATCATACTCCAGAGGCACAAACTGATATAACAGCAATATTATTGTCTATACAAGGAGAGTTTGCTTCGTTTGATAAAAAATTCGAAATGATCGAAAAAAAAATTGAAGGAACAAGTGGCTCGAACGAACATTATCTATTCGACCCTGTGAACCCACACTTTATCATAACGTTCACTGCGGCTGAGTTAACTTTAAAAATTATTGCTGTGAATGTTAATTCACTAATCCCCATGGAAAGAAGGGATAATCTGAGAAATCTGCTGGAAGCTGAATGCCCAGATGTGCTTTTGGCTAGCGAAACTGAGCTAAACCAAAGGCACAAATTGGGCTACCCAAATTATAAAGTAATTAGACGAGATAGTCCAAATTCTACTCAGGGCAGTGAGGTCGCTTTCTTAGTTAAAAATGGTCTTAACACAAAGTCGTATACAGTAGAGATGGGTACAAGTTCCAGGTACTACAAGCCTGCGTTAAAAATATTCCTTTGAAAAGTCAAAAGCATCTATATGTGATCTCTGCTTATGCTCCCGAAACTCCACAGCGTATACAGTTTATCAATGAACTTGATACCCCTTTTCGAAGTCTCAAGTTAGACTCGGAAAATAATTATTTCTTTATGGCGGGAGATCTCAATTCCAAGCGCAGTGCTTGGGGTAATTTTATCACAATGTGTTGTTCGACTGGTGGCAAACAAACGCTATCGAACATAAACTATAATTGTACGCTACAAGTATGCCGTCATATCCAAGAGGAAATTCCTTCATAGATTTACTTTTGCTGGACGAGCGAATACAATTAGTAGATACAGATCTAACTAGTCGAAATTGTTTTCGTACAATCGAGTACTATAGCAATCATTATGGACTTGGCGCCGTAATACATGTCCCAAATAAACACCTACTAGTTGAGCAATATAAACAGATACATTCTTTTAATTTCGGAAAAGCACTCTGGTCGCGCTTTGATCGGATAATAAAAAAATAATTACACTCCAATGGCATAGATCTACCAACTGACAGAATCTTCATAATGACGAAATTTATCAATATCTTAAGACGATGAACAACATTGTTACTAATACAATGAATCGTCCTATTCCAAAGTGTCTCACATGGAGAGCCATACTAACCGATACAGAAACGCAACGATCGACGAGCTGTATAAGCAAAAGAGTATTCTGCTCTCTAAGTTAAAACTACTTTACAGACAGTTCAGCGAGACAAATAGCCAGGAAATAAAAACAATTAAGTCATTAATTAAAAATCTTCAAAAACTGATCCGTGACAACTATAGATCAGTAATTAATGAAGCCTGGAACAACAGAATTCAAGCCATCAAAGCTAGTGGACCGAATATGTTCCCACAAATAAATAAAGTCTTTCGAAGGAAAGATTATAATGACATTCCATGTCTGCGAGTTCCGCGGACTGCCGAGAATTGTCAAACTCTGTTGAACAAAGGACTTACCCTGGAACACGTTAACTCAAACAAAGAGTTCATAATAGTCGAGGATCCGAACTCAATTGGTGCTTGTTTCGAAGCAGCGTATAGATTGAACGAATCGGGTCACTCTAACCTTGACCTGGAAAATAGGGCTCTTCAAAACCATATTTCGCTACGCAATGAACTTAACAATTGGCGTCTCTTAAGTCGAAGTTACACTATCTTGTTGTATTCCAGAATACTACCCTTTATTAAATTTAACACTGAATCTCCTTACACATCCTTAAAAACTTCACTTAACATATATTACATTCTCACTTAATACATACCATTCATAAACATTCACAATTTTGCCAGTTACAGCACATTTAATAACCTGCACCTTTTTATTCATTCAAAACATAGTAACTTTGATTTTCGTCCAAATTTTATTCATTGTTAAAAGTCAGAGAGAAAATACAATAGTAAAAATCAGTTTGAGTTAGAATCAGTTCCGATCCAGTTGAGATTTGGAAGTCAGAGAAACAAGTCCGAAGTCAGGAGTTCAGAAAAAGATAAAGATAGAAGTTATTACAATAGAGAAGAAGTTATTAGTTCAGAAACAATAGAGACAATAGAAGAAAAGAATAAACAGAAAATTTCTGAGAGAAGATAAATTAATTAATTCCTGCGTTTTAATTAAGATTAAAAATAAAAGGTCCACGCTCTTCCCTCGGAAGAGGAAGCACGGCGACGGACGTCAACACTGGTGGCAGCGGTGGGATACCGATGATGATGATGATGACCATGAAGACTTAATTTTCTCTATTTGTGAATACGGATCTTATTTGCATGGAACGGATAAATGAGACTGGTGATATCCTCGAAGACTGGTGGGATGATCCAACCAAAGGATCCCATGAAGAAATAAAAACAAAATAAGAAGAAAAAATAAAACAAAAACAAAAAAAAAACAACACAAAAAAAAGAAGAAAAAAAAATGTTTGAAGAAAAAAAAAAAATTTTTTTTATTTCAAAAAAATAAAAAAACAAGGGAAACAACAAAGCTGAAGACAAGAATGAAAGGAAAAAAAAAAACACAATGAGAAACCAAAACAGAATAAAACAACGAAAAACTAAAAACAGATATAAAACAACGAAAAAAAAGACCAGGATAATCAAATCAACTATAGGGCGTCAAGTCTGCCTGGCGGTAATAAAATAAGAATAAAATAAAAGAAAAATAAAAGGAGACACTAATTCAAGATAAGAAATACTATCGGAATCCCGGAATCAAGACAGCAATCAACATTTAGTAGTAGTAAGAAATTTTTTTCAATATTTTGATTTTTCTCTCTTCCTTTTTTTGTAGGAATATTTTTCTTGGAATTTAGAGCGGATTCCCCACTTAGAAATCTAAACACTAGCATATTTGTGCACAAGGATGAACGGAGATTCTTAAATCGATTAAGACCAAAAAATCTTCTGGAATAGATAGTATTCCAAACATTATTCTAAAGCATTTACCTCTTGAAGTAGTGAAGGTTTACACTATTTTGTTCAATAACGCTCTAAATATCGCATATTATCCAACCCAATGGAAATCGGCAGTAGTCCATCCCATCCCCAAAAAGGGCAAGGACAGGAGCAATCCAGTCAATCTTCGCTCGATTAGTTTGCTTCCGAACATCAGCGAGGTATTCGAGAAAATTATAAATAAAGCATTAACTAACTGGTGTGAGCAAAGTGGTATTATTTCGAACAACCAGTTTGGTTTCCGATTGTAACATGATTCATGCTGCGACAAAACTTGTTTCCGACATACAATGGAACAAGGCGAAGTGACAATGCACAGGAGCCTGTTTGGTTGACTTTGAAAAGGCTTTCGACACCACATGGTTAGAAGGCCTTGTATGTAAGTTATCAAATCTAGATATGCCCGAATATATATTATACAATATCTACGATATAATAATGGGTAAGCAATTTGTGGAGAACTGTGGAGATATAATCTCTAATAAGACGTTCTGTGGGGGTAGATGTATGTTGCCAACGTATGGCACAGGATTCACTGTACACCCCCGACAATTAGAAAATAGTTCTTGAAGTTAACTATTTGAAATGTATACATATATGTAAAGAATATATTATATACATATATATAAAGGCGAGCTGTTCGATTAAAGAATTTGAAGTTATCTCTTAAATATAAAATTCAATATATTTGCTTCAGAATTGAAATATTCACACACACTTAACTGAATTCGTTTGTTAGATGTCCCTTTAATTTTTTTCTTTATTTAATATTCTTTTATCAATTCGCGTTTCAATGTTTATTCGCTCCGATTGAAAATATGTTTTTGCGGAAATTTATTGTAATTGATAATCAATTATCAAAGAAAAAAAAACTATTCACTATGCTTTTTGACGCGATTTTTTTTTGTCAATGTTTCGATTTTTCTGGTGAAAAAAACGAACTATCTCCTCCGCAGACACAACCAAGTTCAGATACAAATAGCGACTGACTCTATTTAGGGTGGAAATCGTAATTTCTGCTTTTTACACATTGATCTGCCAATGGTAATCATGCTCTCCTGTGTGTTCCCCAACTCACCACACTCATCCAGGTCGAAACGTACTTGTGTATTCGTTCGACGTCGATGGGCGTAGCCAGAATGGAGAAATCAAAAAGGAAAGCACAATAACCCAGGGTGGATCTGGCTAGGTGTGTGTGCGTCAATGCCGTGTATACGGCTGGTCTACTGACCTAGTGACTATCACTTAGGTCAACGCACTATAGCAAGACAGAAATACGAGAGAGAGGGCAAACATAGCTAAGGTTATTCACCAGCAAAAAGAGATCATTGGTCCCAAGCGAATGTGTGATCTGGGAAAAGTCAATAGGACGCCGCATCGGCTGGGGATATAATTCCATTCTGTGGAATGTTCAATAATACCCAAGCCTATGGACTATGACGTAACCGCGTCGCTTGGTTTGGCTTGGTTGTTGCTAACCAATACGAATGGAATTTCCGGTGGAAATCCCATGGTTAGCGCAATAGTGTTGCCGTATGTTGTTGATTGTAGCTAAACTCAATTATGCATTATCTGCATAGAAAAATGAGTTTAGCTATGCGTCCCTTTGACATGTCCTGCTGGTAAATACCTATCAAGGGAAATGGGTAGGTATTGTGGTTGGAATTGTGGGCTGTTTCTCCTATAGGATAGAGAAACCCCTACAGTTCCACATCAAAAATGGCCTACAACAGGGAGCAGTGAATTCTCCCATTTTATTTAACATTAACGCTAGTGACCTAGTGGGTTCTCTCAACCATGCAATCGCGTACGCCGACGACATTGTGGTGTATAGATCTGAAGAAAAGATTGATGTCATCAACAGACAACAAGATGATTTCAACAAAATTAAACGTTTTTGCGACGACTGCAAATTAAAAATAAGTTTCCAGAAAACAGAGACAATCCTTTTCAGAATGCCCCTATCCAGGGCATCAAAACGGAATAGGCAAAGATTTTCCATTGCAGGAAGTAATAATCTTCCCCTGCAAGTAAAAACTGTAGCCAGATACTTTGATATCTGGCTTGATCAATATCAGCTGCTCTTACAGCAACTAAAAACGCATATGCAATGACACGAAGTCTCTGCCGTAGTAATTTTCTGGACCCCAAGGTGAAAATAATTTCATACTCGCCATTCATCCGACCAGTATTGGTGTATGGCTGCCCGGTATGCTACAACATATCCCTATTTTACATGGAGAAGTTTCAGGTGTTCGAGAGGCAGTGTTTGCGTTCCTGCTTCGGAATGTATAGAACC
Organism: Microdon myrmicae; assembly: GCA_963931805.1. Taxonomy (NCBI): domain Eukaryota; kingdom Metazoa; phylum Arthropoda; class Insecta; order Diptera; family Syrphidae; genus Microdon; species Microdon myrmicae. The sequence goes on along the minus strand of OZ007500.1, from coordinate 122,697,643 downwards.
CCAGAGTCGCAATATAAGAAATGCCTAATAAAGCCCTGTATGACAAATCAGGGCTAAACAGAATAGATAACTTTATTATCAAGATTATTCGTGGTGACACAACAATGGCAATGTGCAGTGAAAATGATCTCATTTCGGGATGATTCTTTCCCAATGATATGCATCTGTAGAGTACTCTCTAGAATGGGTTCATTCCACCAGAAACGTTCCCTTTCTTGTATGAAAAAGGACTTATCTAGGACGAACATGGAGTCCCTATTGTTTAAACGAATTGTCGACGATAACGATATCTCTAATATTCCAGATCGCCTCCGTTTTAGTATGGTGATCGGTGAAAGAGATAGTTCAATAAAAGGTGGATCCCATCCCAACTGGTGGTGGATCAGTGATGAAGAAAGGATTATACGTCCTCAAACAGAGTACGCCTCTCAGGCGCACTGCTTGCCTTCTCTCTATCCGCAATTCCTAATTACTTTTTATTTGTATTTCTTGTTTATGTTTGTACGTTTTGTTTGGTTTTTCATTTTTGCTTGTCAACCCCCCTATATAGTATTTAAAAAAAACATGATGTAGAAAGAATAGAACAAATATTAAATAGAAAACACATCAATTTTTGAGATATGTTATAAAAAAACTAGTTATTGTCCGTCGAAAGGCATAAGAAAAACAAAATTGATAATGTATAATTTAGAGAGAGTACGTAGAGCCAGCAAGTTAATGTAAGAGTAATATTTGTAAAACAGAATTTAGCATTTAGTCTTAAGTAAAATCTGTAATTGAATTGTCAATAAATGTGGAGCTAAGCAAAAAAAAAAAAACCAAAAAAAACATATATCTACCAAAATACAAAATGAGCAATTCGCCGCTGTGTTCAGAGCTAACCTTGACCTTGTATTTGCGAACGTTATAATTCCCTACAACACTTAACTAAATCCAAATTACAAAATTAACATAAAAAAAGGAGGGTCATGTTACTCAAAGCATCATTTATCCAAAAGAACCACGAACATTCCCTAATTGCATTTTGTCTGTTCATTGCGACTACCGCTTCCACTAGCAATTTGAAATGAGGTTAAAGGATTCGGTCCATTAGAGTGTAAACCGCTACCAAGAACTTTTCTTCCACTTGCTTTGCATACCAAATGCACAGTATACATAACGAACTTATCCCCACCCACTAGTTCACAGAGATCTTAACACAAACATATCTCCGCCATTAATTTCATTATGTTAATTATTATCCTTTTGTCTGTCACAGCAGGGCAGAAATCTCAATATCCTCAGATGTGCTATCCTCCCTCTATGCTACACAAAACAGACTTGCCTAAATTTCATTCGTTGTTTTGTTATCCTCTTTTCCGAATACCAAAGCCCGAAGAAGAAATTGTACGTTACTGAACCTAAATCCTTTTGGTGCCTTAGTCGTTGGCGCAATATTTGCAGATGAATGAAGGTGGTGAAGTAGAAAAAATACGTCCCATAAGCGCGGCAAGCTGCCAACGGAGTTCTCATCCTTGCTCCTTTATTCCCAGTCACTTCTGTTCTGTTGTCCTTTCGACAATTCATCGTTCTTATACCCACTAGCCATGCAATGGCCTCTCACTCCACCAGATGCAATCCTACAATAATGAATTTATGATACCGAAATATCATTTCTTCCAGTCTAGTTGGCATTTTAATTTTAATTTAAGTTCTGTTTGCATTCGCACTTTAGGGTGAAAACCAGCAACAGGAATTGCACCGACACCGATACTTTCTCGGCCTTACAGCGCATGACAAACCTCCCCCTCAAAGGGCCTTCATCACTTGCATCAGGTCTGCTGTTCGGGCAACTCCCTTTTGCTATATTCGTCATTTTGACGGGAGAAGGAGGATTGTTCCGGCAACCTCAACATCGAGAACCGGGAAATGAAATCATTTAATGCTCTACGAATGTTAAAAGGAATCATGCCAGAATCATGTGGCGAAATAAAATTCCTTCGTTTTCTAGGTTCTCAAAAGATGTGTGCTATCGCATTTAATGATGGGGTCGAGGTATGTTTTAGAATCAACGAATTGTAAATTTCCTGTCACTCGAATTGCAGGTCGCCCGTCGTCGGTTCGCGAGTGTGAATCCGATCACTTTGATGTATACCCAAATCGTAGTAAATTGCGTCTATATACAAACTGGCAGAATTATCGAATTATACTAAAGGCTCATTAGTTTTCGTAACCAATATAGAACTACATCTATTAATTCATAGAGACAATCTTTTTTTTAACTAAAAAAAGTTACACCCGGATAAAATTCGACGCAGGAATACCTTCTATCTACACTCTCTTGCTCACCAATATTGCGTCCCTCAAACATCAATACCCTCGGATCATAGTTTGTCATTAGCTAGTTTATAACACGCATCACGGTCGCTTTTGGTCATCCATCGCGGATCTCAATTTATATCCCATTTACGGCCGTTGACACGAGAGTTTCGCGTCCATCAATGCAACTTCTCTATGCTATATGTCCACATATATAATGACTAACCAGCAAATCTCACACTAATGGAAACGTAGGGGACTAAAATGAGTCACCTCAAAGCATAGGAAAGAGCTATTATCGCGAGGAACTAGAGAAAACCTCACCAAACGGCTACTAATCCTTGAACAGGTGCGGATAGATACCATCCATGAGAGCTACGAAGAGGAACTGCCCCATCTATACTTTACGATGGACAAATATGGAAAATGCTGAAGTCATACCAAAAAGTCTCCGAAGAGATCAAAGCGAAGCTTAAGGAAATGGAGTTGGTGACAATGGAAGGGACAGAAGAGAGGCTCATCCACGATAAAGAAAAAGGACAGTCGTCATGCTGATATGCAAACAGAGAACTGCCAGGAAAGGGCTACGAACGATTTGAACAAAGATAGTCTTGAAGCAGATGAAACCAGGCAATTTTTCCAAATATAAGAGAAGTGCATCGGGCGATATTGTAAAGGTACACGCGGCAAAATATGGAACGAATCTCCTGATCCCAGTCGTGAAGTTTACGAAAGTATAGAATACTGTGTTCCGGAAGAAAAGGCATCGCGATGCCTAGTCAAACTGCTGGAGATGACATGAAGACAAACTCAGAAATGTTCGAGATCGACCCAACATGACAAGAATTCTGGGACGTAAACTCCTCGAAATATCGCCGCTAAAATTTGAGGGAGACTGCATGAAACGGGCACAGTTCAGCGCGCTTGGTCACGGAAATAGCGCACAATAGTGGGGTGTCGAGCGTCGAGAGGATGTACTACTTCAAGGCTAGTGTCCTCGGGGAAACAGATTAGTTAATTCGGCACCTGCCATCCACGGGGGTAACTATGATTGTCCGCAGGGGACCATTAAGTTAGAGTATAATTTAAATAAGCTAGAATTTAAGCATCTTTTGCCTAGTAAGTAAGATAAATATAAGAAAAAGACCAAAATAAAAAAACAATGTACGTAAAATGGGGTAACTGCGAACCGGGCTGGACATATTGACGAGCACATATTCCGACAAACGTATCGGAGCGAGTACCATACTCTCCAGAATACTTGCACAACCAACCCTTGCAAGCGATAATGCTAGCTGGGTTAAGGCGCTGAGTGATGTTGGCCAAGAATAACTCCATGCATTAAATCTCTTTGATATCGACACAACGTTGTGGGATCCAGTCATCAAGGAAGTTATACTTATTTCTCAACCTGCTTTATAATCCATATACATATACAATATGCCAGGTGACTTCGTCTTTGAAAGACCTGATGAATTTTCCCTTTGTTCGAAGCCACATATTACAACGTTATCCCGAATTCATCCGGTTAGCTCCCAATGAAAAGATGGGCATCTTTGTGCCGATTTTTTTTTATTTTTTTATTTTTTTTTTTTTTTTAATTTGAAAGAACTTAACTTAAATCTTATACTACCCTAATTCTAGGAAAGCTAAGCCTCTGTAAGCTGGCTGATGCTGCAGTGATTCTACCATCATAGGTAATCAGCTCTGTTGGTGATGTTTAATATGATCGTCCCGGTCTCTTTCGGAGATAGCCCTACTGTAGCGCAAGATCTCTTCTTCGGTGCACGTGACTACCCGGCCGTAGCACAATCGCCCGTCTACGGATGATTTACTTACATGATAAATTAGCAGAATTCCGGAACCATCCTGTACAACCCTATTCATGTCCAAATCAAGGAACACCTCTGGTGGAACACAACCGTTGCGACACACGCTCTCATAGTACCGAGTATTTGGATAATAAACCCCGAAAATTAGGTCATTGGACGAGCTTATTGCTCTCGCTATATGTCCTCTGATTAATTTGACCATAAAATTATCCAACCTATTTATGCAGGCTTCATTATATAAAGTCTCATTTGAATAGTACTTTTTATAGTCTGATTCCGGTGTTCGATATAATCTGAGACAACTTCTGAGACACTTCCGTTCGAATACCCGAATCTTTTCCCTCATATTTAGACCTTTGTTAAACCATACTGGACAACCATATATGAGCATTGGTCTGATTAGCGTCATGTAGCATATGATTTTTACCCTGGTGTCAAGTTGGCTACTGTGAAATAGCCTCCTTGCAATAGCAAAAGTTTTCCTCGCTTTGGTCAAAGCAGCCTCTACATATGTGTTGAAATACAGATATTGATCTAGCCAGATGCCAACGTATTTAACTACATTCTTGGTTTCCAGTTTATCTCCATGCGGTCCGATGATAACTAACTTTCGCCAGTTTTTTCGTGTGTCGTTCGCGGCTTTATATAATGGGGTTCTAAATAGGATGGCTTCACATACCTGGAAGTTGATTTTAAGTTTCCAGTCATCGCAATAGCGCTGCACGTTGTTGAAGTCTCACTTGTCAATCGGTGAAATTCGACTGGGTCGCCAGATGCCCTTAGGATGGACAGTCCCAAGTCCATCACCAAGGACGAGAAGGGAAAATTCAATCTGCTGAATATTCAAATCCGATAACATAATCAAGTAAAGAGATTCGGTCGAATCGAAGAACCATCACACAAAAAAAAGTGACAACCGCGTAAAGGAATTGTGAAGCAAAATTCCTTCAGACCATCACAATAACCACACACGATGTGTCAGTCGCAAGTCCATCACCAACCATGACAATGGAAAATCCGATCTACGGGATATTGACATCTGATAGTGTAGCGTCTCTAACAGATACACACACAATACACAAGCAAATAGTGAAGAACACCGAACGAAAATCGAATAAGAAAATGCATCAGAGCCGTATACCATAGCGATAACATAACAATTCACATCAGTGGAATATACTTGAGTTTAAAAATCGAATTCTAAGCACGGCCAGTAGCCTGATGTGTTACGCATTGGTTCAATTTTTGGTGATTCTAACTGCCATAGCGTCAGTTCGAATTACACGTTCTTCACTATCATTACAAACGCTATAATAGCACCAGCAAGTAGAAAGATTCTGGCGAATCAAAGAACTATCAGACAAAAAGAAGTGGCAACCGCGGAAAGGAATTATGAAGCAAAATGCCTTCAGACTATCACCAGAACCACACACGGTTGGTTCGTAGTAAAAGCCACTTAAAGGAAAACGCCGTCGTCTTGGGAGAATCTAAGGATATCGCCCATGGAGATTTCTTCCTCTCAAACAAAACACTGAGGAAATCAGGAAGCAGTACCAAGAATTCATGCAAGAATCTGAGACACCGGGCCACATGGAGGAAGTAAACTCAGCGCGGCAAGCAGTATTACGTCATACTCCATCATTGTGTGACCAAGCCTGAAAGCACCATAACAAAGCCCAGGGTCATATTTGACGCATCAAAAGGGGCACAGGCGGAAGGAGAGCAGCAAGAACGTAAATCCTGGGCTGGTAATTATAATCAAAGAAGAAAAATCCCCGGACAAACTGAGACTAGTAAAAGACGTTATAAATAATAAAGACAGCCTCGCAAAAGTTGCCGAGGTACAGACGGGCAATGACGTATTTCGGCGAACCATCCACAGACTAGCACCTTTATCCATGCCCAAGCACGAACACGACGCCAATGCCTGATGTCGCCAATGCCGTGATCCAATCAACATGCATCAATATGAAAATTTCTCAAAACTAATTTCCATCTTACGAGCTGAACATTTGAGACCAACACACTGAAAGGGCAGCGAATCATTTTCAAATAAAGTAATAGAGAAAAACAAACTATTAAAATTTGATAATTTAATTACCACTTTCCAACTGCAAATACAGGTCAATTTTGTAGCTCCAACTGATTCTTCTGTCAAGTGCCTCTGCCAGGTAAAACAAGATAGACTAACTTTTAACGGGGGCTACGTGGCCATAAAAACACCAAACAAATATATCCATGTGGTCTTCCACGCGCACACATCACACAATCGAAAACTGACCCTTCGTATGTGCATTTGTATCCTGGCAAACAACAAATTCTGACTTATTTGCATTCACTTACCATAGGGATTGGGGCATATCCAGATAAGTGAAACAGGGACATCGTTGCTGTTGTTTTCGACATGGCCACCAATGTGTGTACTGAAATCATTTCCGTCGGCGACTCCAAACTATCGAAACGGAACTTAATGGTAGAATGAACTGACCAAACAGAAAAACGAAAACAAAAAAACCAAAAACAAAACTGGAGAAAAAGAAACAAAATCGAAAAACATCCCACAATCATATAAAATAAAATCCCTCTCAAAGAGTTCACAATATCCATGATGCCAAAAAGTGCAAACCACTCCGCTAACTGAGTTCCATTACTGTACCTATGAAGTTGTTTCGCCCAAACTTGTGCCTCCAGGACTCGCCGAGTTGGAAAAAAAGCACAAATATCCACTTTGTCCGAACACCGACCTTATTTTCGTAGGCGCCGAACTCCGTTAGGTGTGTATTGACCAATTTTCCGGATCAAGTGCTCAGTTCTTATCAGTGGGTTGGGTTGTGGCACCGATTTACATATTAATTAAATTTAGAATAATCTTCACCGATGTCTCATTAACTCACATGTTTTATAAAAAAGGAACAAATACCATTATATCAATAATGATGTTTAAGTTTTCTATTTCATTTTAATAAATTTTTTGATTACGTTTTAATTGTTGTTAAACTTTCAATTTTTCTCCAATCCTAATCCAAGACAATGTAAAGTAAATAAAGAAGAAGCTAACAAAAAAGAAGAAGAGAAAGAAAAAGAGAAACAACACTACCAAGTGAATGGAGAAAGCATTCACCTTAATCGGAATCCTGGCGAACGTGTCCTTCTTTGTCATCAACTTTCGAATTGTATCCTATGGTTTTTTTTTTACACTTCTCTCGGAATAGGCGAACCTATAGAGCCGACTCGGCTCCCCGAAATGACACCAAATAACCCCTGCCGTAATTTGGGATTTATACAGGAGAACATGTTGCGCCGGAGTAAAATACTTCTTGGCTCTAAAAAGATAACTCAGCTTTCCTGAGGCGGATCTGCCGATGTTCGACACGTGTTTATGCCAAGATACGTTCCCACAGACCGCGATGCCGAGCTAATGTATGCTTACCCTAGATTCAAGGGCCTACCATTCATCATCAACTGTGGAACCGACGATCCAATTTTCCTTGTGAATGTTGTATACTGTATCTTCGTTGCATGGACGTGGCCGAGATTGGCCTCTCTTAGCTGCGGGACCTCATCCAGACCCCGATTCAGAGAGTCGATCTAACTACATGTCAGCTGATGCGACATTGATGCACTTGTGGCAGTCTACGAACCACACAACCCACTATAGGTTGAGATATCGTCGTTCCACCAAGGAACATACTCACCTATATCCATCACACGTGCCCACAGACACGTTTCCCAAAAGTCCTTTCGTCCGCCGGAAACAAAAGGTAACATTCCAAATACCCCAAGATTGAATTCAATAGTAAAAACCAATCGAACTAAACGTTCAAAATTTTCTAATATTAAATTCAACGCATCCATCCAATGCATCCATTCGATTCATCTATTAAACTCATTTTTCTGAAAACAAACAGAATAATCTCCTCATGTAGCTAATAGCAATTAGCACGCTAAATTTCTCGCAAGATGTCAAACCGACAAGCGCACGTGCGCAATCAAAGGCCTAGCGATTCGCCTGCCGGCCAACAATTCTTGCAATCATAAACATCGTAACGCCTATCCCAGGCTAGATGTTTATGACTGGGAAATGCGATCTGCAAACCAAATCCCATGGTTCCTTTGTTACCCACCTGAAGCACACAAAAACTCTTGTTGTCGTAAGCCAGATGGGTAACGCAAACAAAGCCCATGATAGGATCGAGAAAGAAGTGGCGGTACGCTTGATCCTTCGAAACAAGATTCCGATAAGAAGTTGGAATAGAAAACCAAAATGGAAACTTTCTCTTGAAGATAAGATACAGATAGGATGGATAGGAAAATTAAGATAGAACAGTCTACTCCGAGCACCAGACAAGTCGACATCGAGAATCCCAATGGGGGAGTTGGATAGGAGAGGCAACGATGGAACGTCATGCGAGTGTACTTGTACGAACAAGATTTAAAGATATTCGTTTTCGGTAGAAACAAAACAGCGTGAGTCAACATTGAAAGGTATTCGTCTTCGGTGACATTCAGTAACAATACAAGTAAAGTAAATTAAATTAAAACGAGGATTAAGTGTCGTTACTCGACTCATTAAACGATTGCACGATACAGATACAGTGGCACAGGACAAAGAATAACAGAACCGTATCCTAGTTTGTGTGTTTACACGTTAAGTGTTTTGTACTAAATAAAAAATAAAAGTAAAAATAATTGCGCAACTAAAGAAACAAAACATTCAAACAATTAAATAAAAACCACAGGTTAAGAACAAGGATCCCGGTGTTTTATTGGTGTCGTTTTGCTTTTATGGACCGTGTTCGGCGGAATACCTACGACTAAAAGATAAATCCGCCAAACACTAATCGGCCGATCACTCGAAAAAGGGGACACATGCGTACTATCATCCGCAAAACTTAACACCTTGTTATCCGTTGATTCCAACAAATCATTTATGTGAAGCAAAAACAAGGTTGGAGCCAAAATAGAACCTTGAGGCACCCCAGAATTAACAGGATACAGATTCGGACACTCGCCGTCCAGAACAACCCGAATCAATAGATTTTCGAGGAAGCTCTTCGTCCAGTCCCAAAACTGCTGGGACAATCAGTATGAACGAGGTTTGCCCAGCAATGCCCCCTGCCAGACGCGGTCAATAGCGATATCCAATGCTACCACCCTTGACTCATCATGCTCCTCAATCGCAGATGTCCATGTATCGGTAATAAAGGTCAAAAGGTCTCCCGTGGACCGCCTGCCACGGAATCCATATTGACGATCATTCAGAAGTCCGTTGCACTCCAAATACTTAATTAACTCGGCATTGATGAACTTTTCCATCATCTTAGATCTATATGTCGGAAACAAGTTTTGTCGCAGCATGAACTCTGTCGTGTTGTGATCGGAAACCAAACTGGTTGCTCGGAATAATACCACTTTGCTCACACCAGTTAGTTAATGCTATATACCTTGCTGATGTTCGGAAGCAAACTATGGACTACTGCCGATTTCCATTGGGTTGGATAATATGCGCTATTTAGAGCGTTATTGAACAAAATAGTGTAAACCTTCACTACTTCAAGAGGTAAATGGTTTAGAATAATGTTTGGAATACTATCTATTCCACAAGATTTTTTGGCTTCGACTCATTAAGAAGCAAAAAGTCAGTGGGAATAGATGGAGTACCTAACATCGTACTCAAGAACCTGCCCCCAATGGCAATAGATATGTACACGGTCCTGTTTAACAACGCGTTGAATAATGCATATTATCCCGCGCGTCGGAAAACGGCTATCATTCAGCCTATCCCAAAAAAGGGCAAAGACTGTACAAACCCAATGAACATGCGTTCAATAAGTTTACTCCCAAGCATCAGTAAAGTATTTGAAAAAACCATCAACAAAGCTCTGGTAAAATGGGTAGACGACAACAGCATTATTCCAAATAACCAGTTTGGCTTTAGGGCGGGTCATGAAACCAGACATGCCGCAGCTAAACTGGTCTCCGACATACAATGGAATAAATGTAGGAACCAATGCACAGGTGCCTGTCTGATCGACTTGGAGAAAGCCTTTGATACCGTCTGGATCGAAGGGTTGTATTACAAACTGGTCAGACATGGCATACATAAGCCTTTACTATATGTACTTTACGATATGTTAAAGAACAGGAGGTTCGTGGCCAAAAGTGGTAATGTGACCTCTAATAAAACGTATAATATCAAGAATGGCTTGCAACAGGGCGCGGTACTTTCTCCGATTCTTTTTAACATTTACATTAGCGACTTATTAGAAGCACTTCCGCAGGCTATTGCGTACGCAGACGATCTCATAATTTACAGAACAGCTCCGAAAGTTGCGATCATAAATAGGTTAATACAGCGAGACTTCAACAAAGTGCAGCGCTATTGCAATGACTGGAAACTTAAGATCAACTTCCAGAAATGTGAAGCCATCCTATTTAGAACTCCATTATATAAAGCCACGTACGACACAAGGAAAAACTGGCGAAAGCTAGTTATCGTGGGACCGCATGGAGATAAACTGGAAACCAAGAGTTTAGTTAAATACCTTGGCATCTGGCTAGACCAATATCTGTATTTCAACAGACATGTAGAGGCTGCTTTGCTCAAAGCGAGGAAAACTTTTGCTATAACAGGGAGGCTATTTCACAGCAGCCAACTTGACAGCAGGGTAAAAGTCATATGCTACATGACGCTAATCAGGCCAATGCTCATATATGGTTGTCCAGTATGGTTTAACATAGGTCCAAATTTGATGGAAAAGATTCGGGTGTTCGAAAGGAAGTGTCTCAGAAGTTGTCTCAGATTATATCGGACACCGGAATCGGACTATAAAAAGTATTACTCAAATGAGACTTTATATAATGAAGCGTACATAAATAGGGTGGATAATTTTATGATTAAATTAATCAGAGGACATATTGCGAGAGCAATAAGCTCGTCCAATGACCTAATTTTCGGGGCCTATTATCCAAACACCTTGTACTATGAGAGCGTGCGTCGCAACGGCTTTGTTCCACCAGAGGCGTTCCTAGACTTGGATATGAAAGGGCTTATACAGGATAGATCCGGAATTCCGCTGATCTATCATGTAAGTAGATCATCTGTAGACGGGCGATTGTGCTACGACCGGGAAGTAGCGCGCACCGAAGATGAGCGCCTGCGCTTCAGTAGGGCTATCTCCCACAGAGACCGGGACGATAGTATTAGACAGCGTCAACAGTTCTGGTGGTTGAATGGCATATAAAGACCTGGATACCAAAGTCGGTAAAGAATCATACTATCATCAGCTAGCTTACATAGACTTAGCTTTTCTAGAATTAGGGTAGTATAAGATTTAAGTTAAGATAGGTTAAGTGCTTTTACATAAAAATAAAAAAAAAAATTAAAATAAAAAAAAAAAATAAAAAAAAAAAAGTAGTTAAGTTTACTTACTTAAATTTTAAGAAAAAAAAACAAAAAAAATTGACAAAGTTTTTCAAATTTTTCTTTGTATTTCAACTAATTATCAGTACTGCCACAAAGTTCTGTCGCCGAAAGGCAAATTATACAAATGTTAAGTAATGTTTAGCTTAGAGCGTCTGCGAAGGACCAGTAAGTTATTATATAAGATAATTAAGCTAGAATTTAAGCATTTTTTGTCTAGCCTTTAATTTAGAAATTAAGAATATAAAAAGAAAAATAAAAAATGTTGTAAAAATGAAAAATGACAAGATTTTTTGGTCTTAATCGATTTAAGAATCTCCGTTCATCCTTTTGCACAAATATGCTAGTGTTTAGATTTCTAAGTGGGGAATCCGCTCTATTATTTTCACTAAAGATTGTTGACGTCCGTCGCCGTGCTTCCTCTTTCGAGGGAAGAGCGTGGACCTTTTATTTTTAATCTTAATTAAAACGCAGGAATTAATTAATTTATCTTCTCTCAGAAATTTTCTGTTTATTCTTTTCTTCTATTGTCTCTATTGTTTCTGAACTAATAACTTCTTCTCTATTGTAATAACTTCTATCTTTATCTTTTTCTGAACTCCTGACTTCTGACTTGTTTCTCTGACTTCCAAATCTCAACTGGATCGGAACTGATTCTAACTCAAACTGATTTTTACTATTGTATTTTCTCTCTGACTTTTAACAATGAATAAAATTTGGACGAAAATGAAAGTTACTATGTTTTGAATGAATAAAAAGGTGCAGGTTATTAAATGTGCTGTAACTGGCAATATTGTGAATGTTTATGAATGGTATGTATTAAGTGAGAATGTAATATATGTTAAGTGAAGTTTTTAAGGATGTGTAAGGAGATTCAGTGTTAAATTTAATAAAGGGTAGTATTCTGGAATACAACAAGATAGTGTAACTTCGACTTAAGAGACGCCAATTGTTAAGTTCATTGCGTAGCGAAATATGTTTTTGAAGAGCCCTATTTTCCTGGTCAAGGTTAGAGTGACCCGATTCGTTCAATCTATACACTGCTTCGAAACAAGCACCAATTGAGTTCGGATCCTCGACTATTATGAACTCTTTGTTTGAGTTAATGTGTTCCAGGGTAAGTCCTGTGTTCAACAGAGTTTGACAATTCTTGGCAGTCCGCGGAACTCGCAGACATGGAATGTCATTATAATCTTTCCTTCGAAAGACTTTATTTATTTGTGGGAACATATTCGGTCCACTAGCTTTGATGGCTTGAATTCTCTTGTTCCAGTCTTCATTAATTACTGATCTATAGTTGTCACGGATCATTTTTTGAAGATTTTTAATTAATGACTTAATTGTTTTTATTTCCTGGCTATTTGTCTCGCTGAACTGTCTGTAAAGTAGTTTTAACTTAGAGAGCAGAATACTCTTTTGCTTATACAGCTCGTCGATCGTTGCGTTTCTGTATCGGTTCGTATGGCTCTCCATGTGAGACACTTTGGAATAGGACGATTCATTGTATTAGTAACAATGTTGTTCATCGTCTTAAGATATTGATAAATTTCGTCATTATGAAGATTCTGTCAGTTGGTAGATCTATGCCATTGGAGTGTAATTATTTTTTTATTATCCGATCAAAGCGCGATCAGAGTGCTTTTCCGAAATTAAAAGAATGTATCTGTTTATATTGCTCAACTAGTAGGTGTTTATTTGGGACATGTATTACGGCGCCAAGTCCATAATGATTGCTATAGTACTCGATTGTACGAAAACAATTTCGACTAGTTAGATCCGTATCTACTAATTGTATTCGCTCGTCCAGCAAAAGTAAATCTATGAAGGAATTTCCTCTTGGATATGACGGCATACTTGTAGCGTACAATTATAGTTTATAATCGATAGCGTTTGTTTGCCACCAGTCGAACAACACATTGTGATAAAATTACCCCAAGCACTGCGTTTGGAATTGAGATCTCCCGCCATAAAGAAATAATTATTTTCCGAGTCTAACTTGAGACTTCGAAAAGGGGTATCAAGTTCATTGATAAACTGTATACGCTGTGGAGCTTCGGGAGCATAAGCAGAGATCACATATAGATGCTTTTGACTTTTCAAAGGAATATTTATAACGCAGGCTTCTAGCACCTGGAACTTGTACCCATCTCTACTGTATACGACTTTGTGTTAAGACCATTTTTAACTAAGACAGCGACCTCACTGCCCTGAGTGGAATTTGGACGATCTCGTCTAATTACTTTATAATTTGGGTAGCCCAATTTGTGCCTTTGGTTTAGCCCAGTTTCGCTAGCCAAAATCACATCTAGACGTTCAGCTTCCAGCAGATTTCTCAGATTATCCCTTCTTTCCATGAGGATTAGTGAATTAACATTCACAGCAATAATTTTTAAAGTTAACTCAGCCGCAGTGAACGTTATGATAAAGTGTGGGTTCACAGGATCGAATAGATAATGTCCGTTCGAGCCACTTGTTCCGTCAGTTTTTTTTTCGATCTTTTCAATTTTTTTACCAAACGCAGCAAACTGTCCTTGTATGGAGAGTAATATTGCTGTTATATCAGTTTGTGCCCATGGGGCAGGCGTTTTAATGATATTGCGTGATTGTTCTAAGATTGGCGCATATTTTACTCCACCTGCCATTTGAGCGTATGACACACTTGGTGCCACAGAGTTGTTGTAAGAGCGAGCTTTCATGCGTTTCTCTTCTTCAGCTTGCTTTTTTCTGGCTTCCAACTTTGATTTTAATTGTTGGTACTTAGAACAACCTCTAAAGTTAGCAGGGTGACCTGACTTGTTACAGAGGAGACAGGATAGTTTATTTCTATCCGGGAGCTGTTCTTTGCCCAATGGGCATTCTCCAATGATATGTTTATTTAGGCATTTGACGCATCTGAAATGCATATTGCAATTCGCTGCCACATGGCCGAAGCGTTGACAGCGCATACACTGCAATACGCGGTCGGACTTCTTTATTCTCTCCCAACTTATTGTTTGGTGACTAATGTATATAATATATCTAAATCCATCAATTTTACTATTGGGACTTAGAGACACAATGAATAAAGGCATCTTACTATTGCGATTTCTAGAATTTGCTGTAGAAAATGGTATCACACCTGTAAATTTCAGGCTATCATTTCCCAGTGCCGATTTAATTTTGCGATAACTTTCTAAATCATCGCATGTTAAACTCGTCATAAAATTATTTATACGTTTTGTTTTAAAAGTTTTGCATGTCAACTCACCCAACTTTATGAGATCCTTTGTCTCTATGTAACTAATGTAAATAGGAGGTACTTTCTCCTTTTTTTTGACTGACACCTGCTGAGATGGTTCCTGCCTCTGATTTGGTTCCTGTTGGTGATGTGATTCCAGCTGTTGATGTGGTTCCTGCTGTTGATGTGATTCCTGTCATTGATGGGCTTCCTGCTGTTGATGTGATTCCTGCTGTTGAGTTTCCTTAGCTTGTCGTGTTTTCTTTGTCTTCGCGGGTTGCTGTCGTCTTTGTTCTTGTTGTTGTTGTTGTTGTACCTGATTCGTTTTCCGCTCAAATTGTTTTTTAGTTTAACAACTTCCTCCATTTGTTTGTCCAGTTCTTGTTTTTTAAGTCCAATCTCATGAATGGGTCTATCGAGGAGCTCGACCTGATTACTGACGTCTGCATTTGTTTCGTTAACAGCCAATTCTTGGAATTTGATTCCAACCCGTGTCTACTGGGCACCATGGGCGTTATCTCCGCCGTCGCTGCTGTCACTCCACGTGTCTGTATGCTTGTTCGTTCTATTTTATTTGATTATATTTATATACATACATTTTTTCTTAACGATTAATATCGAAGCACAAGCTTGTTTCTATTATTTTTTCTGTATATTAACTTGGTTGTGACTTTTTTTATCACAGGAGTTTATTTATTTATGAATAGTCTTTATATTTCAACCACTCGCAACTCATAAAAGCAACTTCCTTCATTTAACTCGATCGCCGAATTGAAAACACGTCCGCATTCAGTCACTGTGTATCGTTGAGGAGAAGAGTTGCCCATACAACGGGGTGTACGTCAAGGAGAACTTATATCGCCACAAATATTTTCGACAGAGACGGTATTTAGAAATTTCGACTCAACCATGATGTAGAGATGTTGACAACACCGTGAGGAACTAGCTGATCTCCTACTCTTCTCAAGTATCAACGTAAGTGACAGTAGTTGTAGGATTACTACCTGGAGAACATTTTGAACATTCCGCGAAGTGATGAAGAACAAAAATATGTTTAAAAAAAAGAAGAGTTTTCAACATGTGTATATTGCCATGCTTAACTTATGGGCAAACCTGGGCACTGACAGAAAAAATGACAAGCAAATTAAGGATCTGCCAAAACTCTTTAAAAAGGGGTGTTATGGGTTTCAGAAGAAAAGACAAAGTCTGCCTAAAACACATTAAAGATGCTCCCAAGTTCAAAAGTGTACAAACCGTTCATATATCCCTCAAATGGAAATGGACAGGACAGATTCTAAGAGGAACAAAAGAAAAATAGACAAAACTTATAACAGAATGGTACCCAAGAGATGGAAAAAGGAAAAAACAACGACAAACAAAACAATGGAAAGACGACTTAACAGATTTGGCTGGCAGAGAATAGTGGGAATCTATAGAGAAGGCCTTTGTCGGAAGACAAACTGCTACAACAGAATACTGGTTTGCCGACAGCTTTTTAAAATTAATAATAACGTTTAAAATTCAGTTTTGAAGATCTTCGCGTAAGACGACCTACTTAATATTATATACTTATTAGTTATGAAAACAAACAGCAAATAAAGGTGTTATGTTTTTGAATACGACAGACTTAACACACATTTGTGAATAAAAGACTCTTTGTTTTTTATGAAAAAGCTAATTTTTATTCCTAATCAACACACACAGATGATCACTATATAAGTCACTTAAATTAGTTCATAGTTTCAGTCACATATATTCTTCGGTCTAGATCGTTAGTTGACAAAATACCGTGACACTTGACTTCTTTTCGGTAAAAACTCTTCAGGGTATTTGAGCAAACTATACTTTTCCCGAATAGTGTATTTAACTATCTTCCACATTCTTTTTCTCTTCGTCTGCCCGAACGAAAACTTTTTCTTTCGATATAGCAGATCGAAGGATACATTCTTTTGTGTGTATGGCCCTTTTGCTACCCGCCATTCATTTTCTTTATCTTTCCCGTATTGGGTTCAAAAAAGGAAAAAACAAAAAGGAACAATCAACAAAGGATCTTGGTGATGAGCATTTATGATCCTCAATGTCGGTGGGCGATAAAACGAACATTATGCATTTGGGTAAACACATTTTTAGATGATCATAAAATTGCAGACGCCTGTAGATATTTTTCGCTAGAGGCATCAGCACGGACGCAGATTGAGCGAAAACACCATGGATTGTTCACAGGAGATTACCGACGTGTCCAAAGTAAAAGAAAACGCACTGAATTTATTTTAATGTTACTTTATTTGGTATTAGTCTTTTGACATCAATTACAACACAGTAAGATTGATAGGACGTGCTCCTTAAACTTGAACCATACAATTAATTCCGACACATTTACCAACGCACTATATTAGATAATTAAAGATCCTCTGGCAGACATTAACCAGATGTAACAGAAAAAAAAAAAACGAAAACACTCGTCGCGACTCGAAAGTGCGTGCGCGCACGTTGGGATATTAAATCTGACTCTTGGATGCTGGGCGACATTGACCCAGCGGGGATTGCGATGGGTTTCGACGCACACCATCGCAGGGGAAACAATCCTTCCGTCACGCTGTGACCAATGAGAACCGATCCGCGTCCCATTGGAAGGTTCTTGAAAGATATCGTTACGATTGGAAAGAATGTCTTCCTATCGGAAGGAAGGACAAACGAAACGCGCGTTGTAGAAAGAATAGAAAGAAAACCTGCAGCTGTTCCAACAATGAACGTGCATAGACCGAAAACGTTTCTATCATAAACGATAGGGGGTATATTGTATATACAGTAATGGTATCTAAAAGGGCAAGCGCTAAGATGCGCATTTGTTTGGATTGGCTAATGCAAACACATTAGGATCGCATCCAATTCATTACTGGTTTATCGCCTATGCAACCGATCTGAGATAATTGGTTGCAGCTGTATTAGCTAGCGATTTGCATGTCTCGATCGTGGGATCAGCGGTTGCTTGAGAAAAGCAAACACAGTGAGATTGCTGTGAAAATGATTGGCATGAATACCGAAGAGGGGACCGTGGAAGATTTCCTAATGTTTGGCAATGGACATGGGTGCCGACCAGAGGAAACAAATATATTTTTAGGAATACAGAGATGTGGATGATGCTGTGGCAAGGTGATGATCTTGCCATGGGATGCTTTACATGTATTTAAGATTATTGAAGGGTAGCTTAATGCTGCCTGATTGTAGGTAAGTACCATAGCCCTGTAAAAGTAGAGGAAGGTTAGGTGGGGTTAAAGTAATGGGTGCTTCTTCGGCGCCTTGAAGAAACCCCACACACCAATTTTATGATTCTCAACAATATTTGTTTCTTAGTTAGTCATCTGGTCCGCACATTTGGATCCAGGGAATTTGGGTGTAGGCGAACCAATTGAACATACGGTTCGTTTATCACATATTGGATTTTTTAGGTTGAATTCAATGTTAGAAAATTGAACGTTTAGTTCAATGTGTGTGGTATTGCATCCAATATTGATTTCAGGATATTTTATGTATATATGACAATTTTAGGGGTTGCAGAGCGCTTCATCCTTTAAGTGGATGGTTTTTCGTGTACCGCAATTAATAGTGGAGGCTGGCTCCAAAGAGGTAAGTATCAGGGGGTGGAAGGTTTTGCGCGTAATAAAGGCTTACTTTATTTTTATTTTTTATTTTAATTACGTGTAATATTAACAACATTCTTTTACATCGGATCGAAAAAATCCTAGAAAATTCTAGAGCAAAGAACATCAGAGGTATGTATGCCGGCATAAATTCAATTATAAATGGCTACCGAGGGAGAACCAAAATAATTCGAGACGCAAACGACTGTCTGGTCACAGAAACAAACAATATCGTGACAAGGTGGAAGCAGTACATTGAAAACCTGCTCAATGTACGCACCCATCAACCACAAGTAAACGCACCAGGCGTACATACAGCCGAGCCTCGGATCCCAGAGCCATCTTTCAACGAAGTTGTAGACGCAATAAATTGATTGAAAAACAACAAGGCTCCCGGAGTCGACTGCATACCGGCAAAGCTTGTGAAGCATGGGGGAGAGGCAACCGCTCGAAAGATCCACCAGCACATCCAAACAATATGGGATAAGGAAGTCCCTCCGGAAGAATAGAAACCTCAATAGTCGGCCCCATTTTCAAAAAAGGCGACAGATCCGACTGCGAAAACTACAGAGGAATATCATTGTTCCCAACCGCATACAAAATATTAACAAATGTCATTCTGGTGAGAATCACACCGTACGCAGAAGAAATATTGGGAGACAACCAATCCGGATTCCGTAGGAACCGGTCAACAAGCGACCAAATGTTCACAATAAGGCAACTACTGGAAAAGAAGTGGGAATACGGAGAGACGGTCCACCAACTGTTCGTTGACTTCAAAAAAGCCTACGACTCAGTCGCAAGGCGCAGACTCTACCATATTGTAGTTTAGCTGGCAATCCCGAAAAAATATGCCACCCTCATTCAAATTTGCATGAACGAAAACAAAGGGCGAGTTAGAATAAAAAACCATCTCTCAGAACCATTTGAAATCCGCGACGGACTAAAACGGGGAGATGGTCTATCATCATCATCGGCACTACAACCGGGATCCGGTCTTGCCCTTATTTAACAAGTATGAGGCTTGTTAAATTTTCCATAATAATTTGTTTTTCTGGGCAAGGTTATTAGCTTTGCGCCAGAGATGGTCTATCACCGTGTCTTTTTAACCTTGTGCTCGAGTATGCCATCAGAAAGGTGCAAGACGACAACATGACCGGATCATCCCTGAACGGGGTCACAGAAGTGGTCGCATGTGCCGATGACTTCGCCGTTCTAGGCGATAATCTAGAAACTGTAAGTAAAAAGTGTGAAATCATCATTCAAGCGGCAGAAGAGGTGGGCCTAGAAATAAATGAACACAAAACAAAATACATGGTTATGGCGAGAGCAGGTGGACTTCATAAAATACACATAAACATCAGGGGCAAGATATTTGAAAATGTAAAAGAATTTAAATACCTGGGAACATTACTGACGGCCAGTAACGAAATGTCGAAGGAAATTAATAAAAGACTACACTCCGGCAACGCTAATTGGCACACAGGCAGTAAACTGCTGGAATCCAAACTGCTATCACCTAACAAAAAACCCGGTGTCTATAGAACCATAATCATGCCGATTGCCCTATACGGATGGGAAACGTGGGCTCTCACGAAAAGGGAAGAAAACAAATTCCGCGTATTCGAGAATAAAGGTTTTAGGTGTATCTTTGGAGGGAAATATGACGAGGAGGCAGGACAATGGGGGAAACTCCACAACCACGAATTGGAAGAGCTATACCACAAACCTACAATAGTGACAGTAATCAAGTCGCGAAGATTAAGATGGACCGGACACGTGGCGCGAATGGGCAACGTGCGTAGAATTCTTGACGGTAGCCTAATAGGAAAGAGACCGACAGGACGGTCGCGACGGAGATGGGAGGACAATGTTAGGTTTGACCTTGAGGAGATCGGATCATATGGTCGGGCGTGGAAGGAGAGTGCACGGGACAGTGAACGATGGCGGAGTCGAATCGGTGAGGTCATGAACTTCCGGGTTCCTTCAGAACAAAAAATAATAATAATAATAATAGAAAAAAATACAATGAATTTTAAAAAGACAACATATCAATTATCGTGACATGTTATAAAAAAAAAACAGTTATTGCACGCCGAAAGCCATAAGAAAAATGATAATGTATAATTTAGAGTGCTTGCGAAGAGCCTGTGGCGTCTCTAGCAGATACACACACAATTCACAAGCAAAATAGTGAAGAACACGAACGAAAAATCGAATAAGAAAAATACATCAGAGCCTTAGCGATAACATAAAAATTCACATCAGCGGAGTATAGTCGAGTTTTAAAATCGAATTATAAAATCGGCCAGTAGCCTGATGGGTAACGCTTAGGTTCAACTTTTTGGGTGATTCAAACTGTCAGAGCGTCAGTTCGAATCACACGTTCTTCTTCACTATTATTTCAAACGCTATAAGCCAGTAAGTTGATGTAAGAATGATATTTGTAAAATAGAAGTTCACATTTAGTCTTAAGTAAAATATGTAATTAAATTGTTAAATAAATGTGGATATAAAACAAAACAAAAAAAAAAGAAGAGTTGTGGTCGGAGTCCGGATTATCTAATGAAAGGAAGGACCTATGTCGCTTTTCTCACCAAATTTATTTCAATCGTTTGAAAACATTTTATTTCAGAAATAATAGGATATAATACAGCATCTTTTACAAAGGTGTTGTATGTCAAAAGAATAATGTTCCATTCGGTCTACATAATGCAAAGTAAATAAAACTTGATACCTCTCACCACTTCACCGAGTTGGTAGCACGACAAAATGCAACAAAAACAGATTACAGACTCAACAAACATCCGAATGGAAAAGGACTCGAAAGGATTTTCAACGCTGGTCTTCGGATAAAAGAAATTTCCATGCGGACACATAAATTGTCCTGAACAGAAAGCGTCATACCTATGTAATATGGGCAGCAATAATGTCACCCCGTTGCAGGACGTCGAGTAACACGTGCATTTCATTCTCATATAATGCATTCAGAAGGACACATGTTTTCCTAGTGTTCGCTGTAAGTATGTTTATTTGGGTTGCCTGGGCAACGACGCACTTATGCTCCTGACATATTGTCCATGTGAGACAAGCTTGTTGGTGGCGTAGACACACAGCAACAGTTCTCATCCGTTACATCTCATGACAATTACATTTCTTAAAATTACATTGCAGTAAATGCCTTCCTTGTTATGTTTGTACTGTCGTACATTCTGTTCAGCTTTCATAATACTAAAGCAGTCTAGAGAAAGTTGAGCATATGACATGTAAGCGTATGTTGCGTTTTTCTATGTTTATTAACTATTAAAATAAATAAATAATAACTTTATGACAACTTAGGACATTAACTACTACTATGACTTCTAGGTCGGTCAAAGAAGATTATTTCCAGAATTATGTTGAGTTAAGAATTTCGAGCAACTTTGTATGAGTTGTATCAATTAAGTACATCAGGTCGATATTATTTTCATTAGCTCCAGTCTTTTTTATGGTTGTGCCAAAGCACGTGTAATCTTCTAAAAATACCGCGGGCCCGAGCCCTTGGCATGGACGATTCACAGAGTTGTACAGAATGTTACAGTACTGCGTATACGTAATAAAATATTCCATTGCATCTACTGCCACTGGGGCGGCAATAATTTCCACTCTAAAGATTTCCTTTAAATTTTCTTAGCAAGCCTTGACTTTACGAAATATTAATTTATTTATTTATTTATTATCAACTAGTAATGTAAAATTACATATCAATAACTTAACATAATGAACCTAGCAGTGGGAACTATTGGCTCTGTACTTTTAATTTATAATTTAATCTTGATGCTATTTACAAATTTATTTATAAATTCTATGTTGTCGATAGTGGGATCTGCTAGAATTGTATAAATATCTGTATTTCAAAATTATTTATCTTTTAAGGGTTGAAAGACTGTCCTTTCAAAATGTGAGTGATTGTGAGTGTTGTGTTGCATTTTGGGGAGATTAGGGCTGTAGCTCGCACACACAATGCAACCATAGCCCGCATCGGACGTGTTAACAGGCCACAGTTTTCGCTCATACGTAGGATGTATATAACTTTTTCATTGACAAACATACAATTACATTACTAACTAAAGTGCTGTTTATCACAGAACCATTGTGTTTTAATATCACAAAAACATCGGCTTTCACCCTGTGAATACTCAATTTCAAAACGTGTGTTTAAAAAACGGACAACCTATTGATATAATTAATCTAATTCATAAACGAGAACGAAGCCACGAAATAGAAAAACAGTGACGTGACGTATTGTGACAATTAAAACAAAGTGCAACAACAACAAACAAATAAAACGAATGTTAAAAGTGACAAAAAACGTGCTCACAAAATCACTTCAGCGAGGTGCAAAAACAAAGTAAAACAATTAAAATATATCACCTCAGTCGTAAAAGTGAAAATTAAAACACACAATATATTGCTAGTTAGGCAAAGAGTTTTCAAAGCATCATTTGGTGCGAGTGCAAGTTTACTGACTCTTAGCCGACGATAGCCGAGTTCGAGTCGACGTACGGGAGAAATCAACTTCGTGGTTCGTATTGCAGGTCGCCTTTGTTTTTTTTTTTTAATGAAAACAAACTGGAAAGAACCAGCATGAACACGGAGGAAGATAAAAACGCGACAACACACAAACGAAAAGGTACACCGAAAAACTCCATTGTGACGCGAAGTAAAACCGCGAAACTAACAATGGAGAAAAGAGATCAGCAAATGGAGGAGTTCAATGAGCTCCCATCCCCCTCGAACTTTAACATGTATGGGGCAAACAAGTCATTCGCTTCTCTTGCATCCTCAGAGTCTGAGGATGAAGAAGAGGAAATAAGTGAATTGGAGGCGAAACTTGCGATGGCAAGAGCCCGACTAGAAGAGACACGCCGAAAGAACAAAATAGCGGCACTCGAAAAAGAAAAAGACACAAAACAACAAAAGCCGAAGCCAAAAGTCGGCCAACAGCAACAGCAACATCAACATCAACAGCAACTATCAACACAAAATCGACCACAGCAAGCAACACTGCAGCGGCAAACCAACAATAACAACGAAAAAATAAAAATGCCACCAATCAACACCATAGATATTGAGTGTAAGGAATTGGTAAGTCTCTGTAAGCTAGCTATAGGAAACAGTTTTTTAGTTAAAAGGCTGTCAGGTAACAGGCATGCCATTCAAACCTATGCGGTAGCAGACCACGAAAAAATTAAAGAGGTCTTAAAAAGGGCCACCGCGGAATTCTACTCGTTCACGCCGAAGCAAACAAAGAGGGTAACGGTTCTATTAAAGGGTGTCGACCCCGAGGTGGAACCGGAGGCTCTGCTCGAGATGCTTCAAAAGTTGAGGCACGACGATCTCGAGTTTATCTCCGTAAAACAGTTCACCACAACCAAGGCAAGAAGGGAAAACCACAAGCTACCCTCCTTTTTGGTCCAACTAACGCCCAGCAGCAGAATTGGTGGTCTAAGAAAGATTACAGTCTTGGATCATCAAAGTGTCACATGGGACAAATTAAAAAAGGCAGAGACATCCTGCAATGTGTCCGCTGCCAAAGGTTTGGTCACGCGGCGGCGAACTGTGCATGCAATGCAGCACCGTTGCGTAAAATGTGGAAAATACCATAAGGCAGAAGAATGCCCTCTGGGAAAAGAAAGGGTAGAAGACAAAGCCCTTCAAAAGTGCGCAATGTGCCGGAATGAGGGACACCCCGCTAATTATCGAGGATGTCCTAAATTCCGAGAAATAATGGCAAGAAGTGTGACTCGGCAAAAAAAAAAAACACAGAGCCAGCTCGTATTACAACAATTCCCGTAACATCGCAGCGGTCGTACGCACAAGTTACGTCGGGTGGGAGACCACCAAACCAGGCTACAACATTGGTAGCCACAAATACTCCCACACAGACTGAAACAACATCGCAAGCAGACGTGGTCACGGTTCTGCTCAATCTGCAGAGACAGATGACACAGCTGCAAAATCAAATAAACAAGATCTACTCGTACTTGCCCAATCTAAACAAAAAGTCAATATAAACCCTCTAACCACAACATCAATAAAAGCTCTTGTCGTGAATGTAAACTCACTAATAAGAACTGAGAGAAGAGCCAATCTTTTCAACCTGTTGCAAGATGAACAGCCTGATGTACTTCTGGCGGGGGAAACAAAGTTAAACCAGAGACACAAGATATGGCCGTCCTAACTCCACTCAAGTGGGGGGTGTCGCAATCTTTATTAGAAAAGGAATCCATCATAAAGTTATATATAGTGGAGAAGTGCGCAGGTTCCGGGTGCTGGAAGCCTGTATCGTACGCATATCCCTTCAGCAAGGAAGGGGTTTGTATGCGATTGCGGTCTATGCACCTGAGGAGCACCAATATAACCTATTTATAGCGGAGTTCGAGACACTCTTCCGATGCTTACAATTGCACCTGGGCAAAATCTACTTTATCCTAGGGGGAGATATGAACGCCAAACATAGAAATTGGGGAAATTATATATCTAATGCCAGAGGAAATCAGTTGGCTGGCTGGTTAGATCAGTATCATATTGAATATAGAACTGACCTGCTAGCTACGGAATATCCATCGTTCCCTAGAGGTAGATTGTTCTTAGATATCTTGCTAATTGAGTCACGACTGAGACTACTTAACACCAACAGACGAAACAGAAACTGTTTACGGACGATTGAATACGACAGTGACCACTGTGCATTCACGACAGTAATGGAGCTTCGGAGCGATCTCGCAGACCTGGAGGAATTCGTGATCCCGCAACCCTATAACTACGGGGCAATGCGATGGCCGCGGTTCACCAGATCATTAACAAGAGAACTTCGTTCGAATGACTTTAATCTGCCAGTAAACAGAAACCTGACAAATGACGAAATCGACAAATACATTCAACAAATGGACGAAACCGTAAAACGAACAATGGACAAAACAATTCCCAAAACAACAGTTACAGATAACATAAACATGTACAGAAACGCAACAAAAAACGCACTCCACAAGAAAAAGAGCACACTGCTATCGAAACTAAAACAACTACACAGACAGTTTACTGACAGACAAGACCAGGAGATAATATCACTGAAATCCCGATTAAAAAACCTCCAACAATTACTTAAAGCTAATTATAGATTAGCAACAAATTTGTATTGGAACAACAGAATTCGAGCTATAAAAACTAATAACCCGAGTATGTTCCCACAAATAAATAAAATATTCAGGAGAAATAATCAAAACGAGATTCAGTGTCTCCAAATTCCACGTACTGATGTAAACAACCCGCTGCTAACCAACATTGGCATAGATGCAGAGAACGCTATCCTCAATAGTGAGCTCTTTGTGATCGAAGATCCTTTGGAAAAAGTGAACGCTTTGGCAGCTGTCTTTCAGGAAATGTACAAGGTGAATGAAAGCATTCACCGAAATCACGACCTGGAGGACAGAGTTCTACTCAATCACATGCACCTCCGGAATGAAATTTCACTTTGGCAATCGAAGAATCCGGGTTTTACCGAATTCAGTGACGATAATCTGTCAATTGACATTAATGCCAATGGTGAGGCTAATAGCCTTTTAATCACAAGGGAAGGAATCCAGAGTATCTTCGACTCATTAAGAAGCAAAAAGTCAGTGGGAATAGATGGAGTACCTAACATCGTACTCAAGAACCTGCCCCCAATGACAATAGATATATACACGGTCCTGTTTAACAACGCGTTGAATAATGCATATTATCCCGCGCGTTGGAAAATGGCTATCATTCAGCCTATCCCAAAAAAGGGCAAAGACTGTACAAACCCAATGAACATGCGTTCGATAAGTTTACTCCCAAGCATCAGTAAAGTATTTGAAAAAATCATTAACAAAGCTCTGCTAAAATGGGTAGACGACAACAGCATTATTCCAAATAACCAGTTTGGCTTTAGGGCGGGTCATGAAACCACACATGCCGCAGCTAAACTGGTCTCCGACATACAATGGAATAAATGTAGGAACCAATGCACAGGGGCCTGTCTGGTCGACTTGGAAAAAGCCTTTGATACCGTCTGGATCGAAGGGTTGTATTACAAACTGGACATGGCATACATAAGCCTTTACTATATGTACTTTACGATATGTCAAAGGACAGGAGGTTCGTGGTCAAAAGTGTAATGTGACCTCTAATAAAACGTATAATATCAAGAATGGCTTGCAACAGGGCGCGGTACTCTCTCCGATTTTTTTAACATTTACATTAGCGACTTATTAGATGCACTTCCGCAGGCTATTGCGTACGCAGACGATCCCATAATTTACAGAACAGCTCCGAAAGTTGAGATCATAAATAGTTTAATACAGCGAGATTTCAACAACGTGCAGCGCTATTGCGACAACTGGAAACTTAAGATCAACTTCCAGAAATGTGAAGCCCTCCTATTTAGAACCCCATTATATAAACCCAGGCACGACACAAAGAAAAACTGGCGAAAGCTAGTTATCGTGGGACCGCATGGAGATAAACTGGAAACCAAGAGTGTAGTTAAATACCTTGGCGTCTGGCTAGACCAATATCTGTATTTCAACAGACATGTAGAGGCTGCTTTGCTCAAAGCGAGGAAAACTTTTGCTATGACAGTAGCCAACTTGACAGCAGGGTAAAAGTCATATGCTACATGACCCTAATCAGGCCAATGCTCATATATGGTTGTCCAGTATGGTTTAACATAGGTCCAAATTTGATGGAAAAGATTCGGGTGTTCGAAAGGAAGTGTCTCAGAAGTTGTCTCAGATTATATCGGACACCGGAATCGGACTATAAAAAGTATTATTCAAATGAGAGTTTATATAATGAAGCGTACATAAATAGGGTGGATAGTTTTAGGATTAAATTGATCAGAGGACATATTGCGAGAGCAATAAGCTCGTCCAATGACCTAATTTTCGGGGCCTATTATCCAAACACTCTGTACTATGAGAGCGTGCGTCGCAACGGCTTTGTTCCACCAGAGGCGTTCCTTGGCTTGGATATGAAAGGGCTTATACAGGATAGATCCGGAATTCCGCTGATCTATCATGTAAGTAGATCATCCGTAGACGGGCGATTGTGCTACGACCGGGAAGTAACGCGCACCGAAGAAGTGCTCCTGCGCTTCAGTAGGGCTATCTCCCACAGAGACCGGGACGATAGTATTAGACAACGTCAACAGTTCCGGTGGTTGAATGGCATATAAAGACCTAGATACCAAAGTCGGTATAGAATCACACTATCATCAGCTAGCTTACATATACTTAGCTTTTCTAGAATTAGGGTAGTATAAGATTTAAGTTAAGTTAAGTTAAGTGCTTTTACATAAAATTAAGAATTTCAAAAAAAAAAAAAAAAAAAAATTGGTAAGTTAAGCAAGTTAAATTTTAAGAAAAAAATTGACAAAGTTGTTCAAATTTTTCTTTGTCTTTCAAATAATTATAAGAACTGCCCCAAAGTTCTGTCGCCGAAAGGCAAATTATACAAATGTTAAGTAATGTTTCGCTTAGAACGTCTGCGAAGGACCAGTAAGTTATTATATAAGATAATTAAGCTAGAATTTAAGCATTTTTTGTCTAGCCTTTAATTTAGAAGCTAAGAATATAAAAAGAAAATAAAAAATTTTTTAAAAATGAAATGAAATGAATGGGGCTGTAGCCCGGCGGAGCAAGTGGAGGTGGGTAGCATATGTATGGCCCATTCGCAGCCTCACAAGGTTTGTGATTTTGGATTTGGTCAAGTTAGTTGGGTAAGAAAGGTGAGTTTTGAATGAGTTTACCATTTTATAGGCATGGTGGTGAGTATCCCAGTTTGTTTGGTTTATATGTTTTGGTTGATTGCTGATAGTTCACAGTAGATCGGCTCTTGTGTAGATGTTGAATTTATGTACTGGATCTCTTTTGGCTGCGTTGGCTGCGGCGTCTGCATTCTCGTTACCGCTGATGGCGACGTGACTGGTGTTACGTGATGGCCTCCCCTACCGCCAGTGCCCCACCGAGGAGGAGTGAAATTTAAATGGAAACACTTTTTGTTCCACATACATTAATTAAATTAGAAGCAAGAATGAATAAATCTAGATAAAGTATTAATAGTTAATTTTATAGGAAACATAAATGAATACGTTCCACAATGTTTAATTGAATACGAGCAGATGCACGAACGTGCGTCGTTAAGTTGGAATATTGTCGAAAGGACAGTTGGATCGAGTTTCTTTTCGAAGAAGAAGTGAGATGGCTGGGGAGAGAGAGAGAGAGAGAGAGAGAGTGTCTTGAGAGTCTGTAAATGAAGAAAGAAACAAGAGATTAAAGTGAACCTCCGTCCATGAAGGACGTGATTTAATTTTTGTGTTTAATTTTTAAGTAAAAATTCCATAAAGGAATATTTAGTTATGTTAATGTATAGTGCCTTTTGAATTGTTGTTATTCTTAATTAGTCCACGAAAGACTCCCATTTTTGTTGTTGAATTAAAATTAAGGTTTTGGTTTATAAAAGTTATACCTGTGTTTCATGTGGAACGAGGACTTGTATGTGTTTGGTCACCACAATTTGGAGATCTCTATGGCTGGAATTGGCGGTAAGATTTGTGCATAATACCAATTGGTTATAGCTACAACGGAGATGTTGCAACGGGTCCGGCGTAGTACAGGTTTCCCCGTCCGGAAACTGTACTTGGCAACTACCGAACGGCACATACCACAATTGCATAGAGAAGCGGTTTTTCTATTGCGAGGAAGGGCACCGTTACCAGTGGTCACAGATAAGAGTTATTGAATCTGGATCAAGTAATACCACAACTGGCACTACAGACTCTCCGCCACATAGCACTCTTATTTAGTAGACTTGCCACACAAATAATAGACTGGCGTTACCGGCTCCCCATTACAACAATGAATTATCTGACGGACTAACTATACGAATAACTTATACAACGGACTGGCACTGAGGACGGGATCTCAGCAACCCCATCCCATTGCAAAAGATTGTATAACAATCTGGGGCTGCGAAATCCTTATCACCATCATTATATATCACACAGGCGCACCAGCCGTTTAATGCCACAACACTATATATTTTTATACCACACTGGCGCTGCCAAACATTATATGCCACAAATGGCACCATCATTTACATGCCCCAACTGGCGCTGCGGATCTATTTAATGCCACCAGGCATACTTTTTTTATATATCACACTTTATATATGCCACACTGGCGGATGATGTACATTTAACTACACGACACTGGCGCACTGGATATTTTCCATACCAAATTTAATTACGCCACACTGGCGCTGCGGATATTTTTTAATACCACCAACTTTATTTATGTAACACTGGGAGTCCACATTTGTTTTATTTTATTGCAGTATTTAATGATATTATTCCGAATATTGGAAATGTTTCTTATTGAGTTGAGTATCGACAGGCTGTCGGTGCAGATAACATATTTTTCTCAGTGATTGGTGGCGAATGTTACGGCTTGTAAGGTCGCGAAGGCTTCCGCCGTGAAAATGGAGCAAAATTTGGGTAACAGTCCGATTTTCTTTATTCCACCTTTTTCGGATGTGACCGCAAAGGATGTATACTTGGTTGTTTTGGATCCATCTGTGTACAGAAAGAGCCATCCGTTGGATTTATATTTTGAGGTGACTGACCAGAATAGCGCACAGTATATTTCTTTATTTGTGTTTGGTTTTTTAAATGTTGAGAGTGTTGTTATGATATTATTATTATATAGAAGCCATGGCGGGTAGGTTGTGGTGTATTTGAAAGTTTGTGTAATTTCCAATTCCAATTGCTTGGCTTTATCTAAAATGCGGCTGATTGCAGATGGGATTCAGTTTGTGTTTTTGTATCCTTTCGTTAACCGCGAATGGAAGAAGACTCGGATCGAAAAAAGCCTAGAAAATGATAGAGCAAAGAATATCAGAGGTATGTATGCCGGCATAAATTCAATTAGAAATGGCTACCGACGAAGAGCCAAAATAATCCGAGACACAAACCACTGTCTGGTCACAGAAACAAAAAATATTGTGACAAGATGGAAGCAGTACTTTGAAAACCTGCTCAATGTGCGCACCCATCAACCACAAAAAAACGCACCAGGCGTACATAGAGCCGAGCCCCAGATCCCAGAGCCCTCTTTCGACGAAGTTGTAGACGCAATAAACCGATTGAAAAACAACAAGGCTCCCGGAGTCGACTGCATACCGGCAGAGCCTGTGAAGCATGGAGGTGCATCTACGTCGCATCAGCTGAGATGTAGACAGATTGACTCTCTGAATCAGGATCTAGATAGGGTTCGCAGTGGGGAAGGGCCAATCTCGTCGACTTCAATGCAGCGAAGACACAATATACAACATTCACAAAGAAAAATGGATCATCGGTTCCACAGCTGGTGATGAATGGCCGAGCCCTTGAGACTAGGGAAAGCTTGAAATTGCTCGGCGTCGCGGTCTGTGGGAATGTATCGTGGCATAAACACGTGTCGAACATCGCCAGGTCGGCCTCAGGAAAACTGAGCTATCTTTTTAGAGCCAAAGAATATTTTACTCCGGCCCAACTTCTTCTCCTATATAAATTCCAAATTAGACCGGCGCTCGAATATTGCTCTCATGTTTGGAGCTCGGCTCCTAAACATACCCTCGACCTACTTGAGAGCATAGAGAGACGAGCGATCCGCCTGATCGGGGACTCGGCGCTGACGTCGGGTCTACACTCGCTATCACATCGACGGCGCGTAGCCGACCTTTGTCTGTTTTACAGATATTATCACGGGTACTGTTCTTCGGAGATTCGTGGTATTGTTCCACGCAATTCGGCTTATATGCGCTCCACCAGACAATCCGACGGATCGCACCCGTTTGTGGTTCATCTCCCGACGGCGCGAACATCCCTACATCAGAACTCGTTCCGTTACACAGCGGGGAAGCTGTGGAACTGTGCAACTGTTCAAAAAGAACTGCAACAGTTATTTGGTGGCATCTCGGGGCGCCCACTTGGCGCTATAGGTTCGCCTCTCCCGAGAGAAGTCTAATAAAAAAAAATTTGTCCAGGCGCTTCCAAAACTACACTACATGTGCTCGACAGGATGCAAAAACCAGCCGTGAAACTTATTTGGGACCCAGCTGTAAATAAGTACTATTCCGTCGTTAGAACACAGACGGAACGTATCGTGGCTATCTCTTTTCTATAAGTATTATCACGGTCGTTGCTGAACTGAACTTGCTCAATGTGTTTCGCCTCCTCAGTCATTTTCCCGTGATACCCGACAATTTGCGAATGCGCATGAATTCACATTGAAAGTTAACTTCAGGCGCACAAATAAATATACAGAGTCATTCTTTAGCCGAACCACACGAATGTGTAATGCTCTACTTGATTATGTGTTTCCTCGTCGTTGTAATGTCCAGGTATTTAAGACCAATGTACATCGATACATCCTTTCCTTATCCACTTCCTCTCCTTCCTATCACACTGTGCTCTGACATTAAAGGGTACTCAAAAACCCCGTCTGTGCGCACGTTTCTGTAAAAAATAAAATGAAGAGAGAGTGTTAAATCTAGTGATGTGCCGTGGTCTGAGTGGACTGCTTTTTGCACTTTTGTTGAAACTTCCAATGTCTGGTGAAGTATTATAAACCCCTTTCTAGATTTTCTGTGGTTGTCGGAACACGATTCCAACTCTTCTTCACAGGCAATATTCGTGGACAAGTCAAATCAGTTCACTTGCCGTGGTACCTCACTACAATTTCTTTGTCGATTAAGGACTGATAAAAAATTCCAGAAACTAAATCACAAAGTCCGAATTTGAAGCTAAAAATATTTTATTCGTTTAACGAGAATTCCCAACCTGGTGTAGTTCTTTGTTCTGTCTTATCTCGGGGATCTTCATCCGAATAAGCTTCCGTCAGGAGATGTTAAATCGACACTCGTCGCAATCCTTTAATCTGTATCCCCTTTGTTCCTTGTAAAAGTTTGGAAGTAGAATGATACTGATCGATAAACACTTTTTGATAAAACTTCCGGTATCCAGTCTTATGTTAAATGGAATTAGGGAATAAAAATACTTTAGTTAAGTATTCATTCGCATTTCATAACTTCACAAAGAAAGGTGGATCATCGGTTCCACAGCTGATGATGAGTGGCCGGGCCCTCGAGGCTGGGGAAAGTTTGAAATTGCTCGGCGTCACGGTCTGTGGGAATGTATCATGGCATAAACACGTATCGGGTATCGCCAGATCAGCCTCAGGAAAACTGAGTTATCTTCTTAGAGCCAAGAAACTTCTTCTCCTATATAAATCTCAAATTAGACCCGCGCTCGAATATTGCTCTCATGTTTGGAGCTCGGCTCCTAAACATACCCTCGACCTACTTGAGAGCGTACGAAGACGAGCGATCC
Organism: Microdon myrmicae; assembly: GCA_963931805.1. Taxonomy (NCBI): domain Eukaryota; kingdom Metazoa; phylum Arthropoda; class Insecta; order Diptera; family Syrphidae; genus Microdon; species Microdon myrmicae. Next base: position 122,664,798 of record OZ007500.1, on the reverse strand, counting down.
GCCTGATCGGGGACCCGGCGCTGACGTCGGGACTACAGTCGCTATCACATCGAAGGCGCGTGGCCGACCTCTGTCTGTTTTACAGATATTATCACGGGTGCTGTTCTTCGGAGATTCTTGGTATTGTTCCACGCAATTCGGTCTATATGCGCTCCACAAGACAATCCGACGGATCGCACCCGTTTGTGGTTCATCTCCCCACAGCGCGAGCATCCCTGTATCAGAACTCGTTCCGTTACAGAGCGGGGAAGCTGTGGAACTCCCTTCCCACGAGAGTGTTCCCGGAGCGTTACAACCTGCAACTGTTCAAAAAGAACTGCAACAGTTATTTGATGGCATCTCGGGGCGCCCACTCGACGCTATAGGTTCGCCTCTCCCGAGAGAAGTCTAATAAAAAAAAAAAAAAAAATTTAGGGTACAAGGTCGTTGTGCTGGCGTACGGCACGGGGTTCCACGTCGTCCCACGAATAATTCCGCTGTAAATAGTTCACCGGACACCAAAAGAAACTGAGTTCATCTGCGAATCGTAAGAATGGGTAACAATGAGACACCCTCGATCCTTCAGCAAAACTGTTCACCAACACAAGGAGTAAAACTTCGCCACAAGACAGTTAAATGAAAACACTCAAGTTTGTTTATTAATCAAATGGTTACTTTTTATTCACAACAAATTTTTCGGTATTTATTTAGTTTACAGATAACGGATTTTAATTACACTGACGATGAGACGGATGCATAAAAGAATGTAAGGCAATGTACTCCACTTGAAAGGCATCATTGTGGCGGCACAATAAAAAATACTTTTTAATCGGTAACGCGCTTACTCGACTCGACTTTATAATGTTCGCGTCCCCGTGCGCGCCGGGAGCGGGAGTGGGACCGACCGGCTCGGTCGGGTGATGGAAAACGACTCAGCGATATGAATTCGCAGGCAAAGGAAATTAAGCTAGTGGTACCGGCTCTCTTAATTTAGGAATGCATTTTCTATCCCAAGAGAAACGTAGTCTCTCTTTGTGGGTAGGTAACCAGATCTCATAGAGTAGATCGAAGTGGTACACATGTATGTGTGAACATTGGTTCTTTCATGGGACAAAGCCACGAGAACGAATCTGAAAACAAAGAAAGGCAACAATGTGCATCCATGAGATGTGAGTTCGGCTAAGTAAACAAGCCGTATATCATTGGTTACTAATGATTTTCTGTTTGCTCATGCCGGGAGGTCATGAGAAGCGGATCCAGGAATATGGGAAGACAAAGAGATCGCGTAGATCATTGCCTATGATGTGCATTGCAGCTGTAATGATAGCCGCAATGCGTCATGAACGTGTTGCTAATTTATTTTAGCATATTCACAGGGAATTGGTGTTTATGGCATCGCTGCCAAGGGTAAGTACATATTTCCTATTTGCATTTGCTTATGCTATAGGATTTGGTTTATGCCTTAAGACGCAAGATGCGTATATTTGCTCTTGTCCCTTGGGTAAAGTCGCCAGCTAATGTGTATGTATACGGATTTGTTGTACACATGGTGAGGCTGGGAATAGGCGACGCAATGTTTATTATCCCTGGTTATGATGGTTGCATTATATGTAAACCAAATTGTTTCGTTTTCAGGAATTCGTCAAGAGAAAATGCTTATGGTAAGATTGGGATTTGGATTTATGATCAGATTAGATATACAGAATTCTTGTAGGGAATTTAAAATGCGAATTAATGCATGAAGGTAAGAATTCTCTTCCAAAGGCTTTTAGGTTGATAAACTTGATGCGTTAAGCATTTACAGGTGCTAATGCGATTGCATTAGCAGAAAACTATGGAAGTTAGGTTGTTGTTATGGGGGTTTCTTCGGGTAAGTAGACAGTGGGGTTTGGCGGAACCGCCACAAGTATGTCTATAGTTTTGCCTGCGAACTCCACGACAGTTTTTCATTGTCGTCTCAAACGTCAACCTCACTTTTCTTGTTCCTTTCTTCGGTCTGTTGTTTTGATTCGTGTTGTTGTCTTCGTCCGCCACTAACCTCCTTTGTTCTCGAGCAAACGTTATCGTCGCTCCACTTCTCTCCGCGGCTTTTACTGTTGTTTTCGATCAAGAGCAGTACCGTTGTTGCACGGTTCTCTTGAATTCGCCCCATTATTTCTTGTGTCACAGCTCGTCGTAATCGAAACTGAGCTAATCGATTGTGACACAAGCGAACACCTCAAGTGTAGAGGGTGGAGAGCTATCTTAAACATTTTATTATATGACACACCCTCATCATCACTAGTTGCACCGTGCAACAGAGAGCATTCAGCTGTTTCGATAAAAATAATAATAATAATAACATATATCACCCGAATAAGGATCACTTGAGGTCCATACAGGGATATCTAACCGACATGTACCTGCACCTGGAATAAATTTCGGCCGGATATATCAATTATTCTGTTTTATTTGAAAACAAAATTGTTATGTCCTTATTGAATAAGGAGCTTGTCCACAAAAATGTAAGCAGAAATGGTCGATTTTGCAGTTTTGCTTGAACAAGATTCCATAAACAAACAGACAGACAGGATTTCATTCTTCAGTCGAAGTACACAAGCGTGGAACGCTCTGTCCGGCCATGTGCATCCCCATGATTACAATCTACAGGCATGTCAGGGCAAAGCCTCCTGTGAATCGCCATTTTTTTTCCTTTTTCGCCCTCATATTAAAAAAAAAAGAAATGTTAAAAAAAAACGATTAAATTAATTGTAACAAGTTTCACTCTGTGTTATAATGACTTTTAGCAGGCCAATTTTTGAAGTTCCAAAAATACTCATAAGTAATGTCATCGGTTGTGGCCGATGACCAACATGTGTTGTTGGTAGAAAATTGGAAATTGCCGTTCAGTTTTATTATCGACGGACGTAAGAGTATGCTCACTGTCCATTGTGTCAGCAACCTTTAACAAAAGCAGTTCATAAAAATGTCACCAAGTTTCCGGCCGTTGCGCGGCGGGCGGTCGTATTTTGGCTTCGTCCTCCAGGCGAAGCCCTCACTGGAACTTTTTCATCTGTAGGCCTTTGTACTGTACCCTTTTTTATGTGAGGGCAAGCCAAAAAAAAGAAAGTAAAAGTTTTTCGTTGTTTTGTTCATGAGTTTTTCTGTGCGGTCAGTGAAGGGTGTCAACCACTAGATAAGTGTATAGAATCGTATTGGAACTGATAACTTATCTCTTTCAAAGGTTCCCTTTTTCGAACGCCATTTACACGATATTTCCACACGACCTACTGTGAGGGTTCCTGCTTGATCCTTTGCAGATTTCCTTCCAGCCGCCATTGTAAATTTCTATCGCAGCTCTATGAATAAGGGTGTGCAGTGTTATCATGCCCTTGCTTTCTGATGGAGTGCTACAGTGACAGTGGTCACATTCATGGGAAGCATTGAGTAGGTCTCCGTTGGAAAAGTGGTTGGTTTATATAAGTAAATTAGCCATACTACACGATGGCGGAGGGAAAAAGGTAAACCCAGATCGTGAATTGTGTATTCACGTAGTTATTTGAACAGCCTTATGTAAGCTGAATTGTTTTCTAGGCAGCCAATTCAAAGGGACACACCGTCACCCCCCTATTTATCAACTGTAGTTGACTATGTGAGTTGCAGTTATAAATAAGCTAACGATTCATCGAAGGCAAGTGATTAAGTACTCGTTCATCTTTGATCCGATGTGAAGTGGGTAGGAATATACCATGCTTATTTAATACTTGTTGTGCTATCTGTCGTAAACGGACAGCCAGGAGAATTGTTATCTGTGCTCCAGCAATGGAGTTATTCATGATTGGTGGAAGATTAATACTTGTATTAAGGCAGAGTGTTGCACTACTCAAAATAATTAAATGCAATCAGGTAGCAATTGAATGTCTTTCGGAGTTATTAGTCCTGATTGGATGGATGTTGTTGTGGTCAGATGGTGTCTTCCAATGATCCTGATTAAAGCTGGTAATCCTTTTGTAAAAGTGGACTCTATATTAACATCTATCCCTTATACTGGTCTGAAAATGTAATTTGTATATCGAAACAGCACATCAATGCAGAGTACCCTAATGTATCTACGAATACGAGATAAAGGAGTTATGACGAATTTATTGCTACCAAAATCTATTTGAGTATTTAACGGATATCAATGGTGGATTAACAAAACAAAAAAAAAGGCGATATTTGGAAATTTATGAAAAGATAAGTATTGCATCGAATGTTCTAAAATGTTGAGAATACATGTGTAGCGATTCTAACAAATACACACAATTCACAAGCAAAAATAGTGAAGAACACCGAACGAAAAAAGTCGAATAGGAAAAATACATCAGAACCGTATACCAAGCGATAAATAAAAAAATAATTCACACGAGTGGAATATAGTCGAGTTTGGAAATCAAATTCTAAACACGGTCAGTAGCCTGGTGTGTAACGCTTAGGTAAAATTTTTTTCGTGATTCGAGCTGTCATAGCGTCAGTTCGAATCACACGATCTTCTTCACTATTATTTCAAACGCTATACATGGGTGGACTGAAAAGTTTCCGACGTCAACGTGGAGATAGCAGCACTCGTCAATAAAAGCTAATGAATGTAGTTGTGAATCTTTTGACAGTTACTTACCAACATTTCAGCCATTTTGGACACGTAGTTTTTATTTGACAGTCATTTGAGTGAGTCGATGTGTGTTTTTGTGAAAATGGACAATATTGAGTATCGAGCTGTCATTAAATTTTTGTTTTTGAAAGGTAATACGCCTACGCAAATCAAAGATGAGTTGGACCTCTATGTATGAGGACTCTGCACCATCATTTACCACAGTGAAATTTTGGCCAGCTGAGTTTAAACGTGGCCGTGAGAGCTTGGGAGATGATGAACGTTCGGGACGTCCAAAAACTGCAATAACTGACGATAACATCGCTAAAGTTCACCAGATGTTGCCAGACGACCACCGAATTATAGTGAGAGAGTTTGTCACATATTAAATCGAGATTTAGGCATGAGAAATTTGTCCGCACGTTGGGTGCCGCGTTTGCTCACAAAAATGGTTTCGAACGAACATTTCCAAACCTCTGTTGGCGCAGTTTAGACGCAATAAATCCGAGTTTTGGAGCCGATTAATTACTGTCTATGAAACTTGGATACACCATTATATACCCTAAATAAAAATACAGTCAAAACAGTGGACCGCAAAGGGAGGAATCGGCTCAAAAACAAAAAGCAAAAACCGTTTTTTCGGCTGGGAAAGGGATGGCGACAGTTTTTGGGGATAGTCATGGAGTTATCTTAATCGATTATCTTCAAAAAGGAAAAACCATTGCAGGAGCATACTACGCATCATTACTTGACCAACTGAAGGCAGAAATTGCGGGAAAACGGTCACATTTTCAGAAAAAGAAAATCCTGTTTCACCAAGACAACTGCTTGACCATCCGCCTTACTCACCAGATCAAGCTCCAAGCGACTTCTTTTTGTACCCTAATCTAAAAGCTGCTTTATTTTATTTATTATTTTACAGATAAAAGCGCTGAGGACTATTTGGATGGGTTAGAGAGATGGGAGCATCGCTGGAATAAGTGTATAGAATTACAAGGAGACTATGTAGAAAAATAAAAACAAATTTTAAGAAAAAAATTCTTGTGTCTTCGTTACGTCAGAAACTTTTCAGTCCACCCTCGTATATTGGGTTGTACTACATGAAATGTCTGATTTTATAGTAAATATTTAAAAGCCAATATTATTTTTTCATAAATTTTTAGTCAATCCAAATAGGATCCGTTGGCATCTATGACATTCTTCCAACGTAATACAACGTCAAATATTCCTTTTTCGTAGAAGTGCTGACTTTTTGAAGCAATTAAAGTCTGCAAAGGCTCTTATGACCTCTGCTCGGTTCCGGAAGACCTTCTGCCTGCAAAATGAATTCAGATTGCGTAAAAGATGGTAGTCCATTGGGGAAATATCAGGAGAGTACGGTGGATGCGGAAGAATTTCAAATATCAACTGCAACAGTTTTTGCACCGTTACTTGTGAGGTATGGGTTTTTTTTTGGATATTGTCGGTGGTCGGCGATGGGGACGCTGTCCGTGGTGTTGTTTATTAGGTTTTTATTTATGAGTCCTCTTAGGGTGTTTGAGCAAGGTGCCACTAGGGCACAGGTCCACGAAGCTTCCGTACGCGTAGTTGAGCGGGACGACAACACCGATTCCCTGCCGTCCGCTCCTTATTTCACAAATAAAAGACTAAACTCATTCGTAGTTCTGGTTTATTCTCAATATATTGAAATAATCAAATGTCAACTGATAAACTTATTTGTTACTTCCTACCACTAATTTAGTTTTAGAGTTAGGGTCACTTACTATATTTACACCTTTCAATTTTATTGATAAAAAGGTAAATAACTCGGGGCGATATACAGCAGTTTAGTTAATTTAAAAAGCGTTCCAATATAAACATTCAAATGAATTAAAGAACCACAAATTGATGTAAAATGATTTAATTAATTGAAAAGTTCTGATATAACTTTTAGATGAATTAAAGAAGCACAGGGCTCCTCGATAGTATAGTGGTTAGTATACCCGCCTGTCACACGGGAAATCGGGATTCGTTTCCCCGTCGGGGAGCCTCTGGCGCAAGACTAATGACCTTGCCCAGAAAAAACAAATCATTATGGAAAATTTAACAAGCCTCAGGACTTGCTAAATAAGGCCAAAACCGGTTCCCGGTTGTAGTGCCGATGATGATGATGAAAGAAGCACAAGTTGATGTAAAATGATTTAATTAATTGAAGAGTTCTAATATAACTTTTAGATGAATTAAAAAGCACAAATTGAGGTAAAATGATTTAATTAATAGACACAGGCACACGACACCAATTTGGTCTGCAGTCGTTGTCGACTATCAAAAATTTTATTTAATTTTCCAAGCGCTCTCTCAACCTCATATATTGATCGCGTATTCACCAACGACTGAAACTCCACACTCGGTGTAGGGGCGAAAATTGCATTTCATCCCTCGACCAGCAACACACGTGTGATGTGCACACACACCATGATGGGGATGCTTCGCATGTTCATGCTACGTGTCCCCGAGCAGGCGAACCGTGGGTATACAATTTTCGTACAGGGAAACATTCAGCGAAAGGGTTGCAGCTGGTGCCACTATCTCGAAGGACATATTAGGGTGTTTACACGATCATCAACTGCGTACAGCGTTTATGCTGATCGTGCACATCTTGGCGCCGTCTCCCAGTAGTCGAACTCTCGCTGGTAAATTTCCATTTAGGAGAACTCGACTTCCATGGGCGGTCGGCCGTATGCCATTACTTATTTGTCGATCGGATGACCGACCGATGTGGGCATAGGTAAAAAAAAGGAAAAGACGAAACATCTCCTGCACGTGTGCGGCAGACTTATCAGGAGATATTTCATCGATATGGTTCGGGTAATGTTGGTTGCTTATTTGTGCGACCGAATTGCTTTTTAGGAAACATGGTGCGTTTCAAGTAACCATGCCCTTAGAAAAATTATGTTTGGTGTTAATGCTAATGCCCAAGCCCAAATTATAGTTTTAGACACTTGGGAGAATTTATGTTGGCAATTGAAAGGTAAGTAGTTGCGTTCCATGGAACTGCCACAATACTTGCTTTTCTGGCTTTTGTATGCTCTAGGGGGATGTTGGGTGTCGTACCTGAAACAGGCGAGCGGTGGCGTTAGTTGAAACCGCCACAATATCATTTTTCATTTCTTGCTCGTATTATAATTTACTTACTCGCTAGACAAAAATGATTAAACTCTAGCTTATGGTATCTTATTTTATAACTTACTGGTACCTTGCGGACTCTGTAAGTTACATGCATACCCTTAAAGCGTGAACATTTGTGTTTCGACATTATGATTGTTTTATTTACGTGAATTATAAAGCACTTAATTCATCATCATCATATCGGCACTACAACCGGCAGCCGGTCTTGGCCTTATTTAGCAAGTCCTGAGGCTTGTTAAATTTTCCATAATGATTTGTTTTTTTTCCGGGCAAGGTCATTAGTCTTGCGCCGGAGAAAGCACTTAATTAGATATAAAGAAAATGAAGAACAGAAAAAACTTTGTTTTTGTTATTGTTTTTACCGTATATCTAACTTAAATACTAAACTACAATTTTTTTTTTTACCTTAACTCTATCCTAAACCTAACATCTAAACTCAATCTTCGAAATGCTAAATCTATGTAAGCTTTCCGTTATTTGTTGGGCCTTTTTTATTATCATTATAAGTGGCAGCGAACATACAGGGCAAAGTCTCTTCTTTCAACCCGGCGAAGGCCAGAGCTATCCTTGTAAGTGTTCAATCCAAGTTGACATGCAATCTCCACGTGACACCGGCGGATAGCTACTTTGACACCCGCCAAGTGGTGAACCAATGCCTGCAGCGACATCCTAAGAAAGGTTGGCGCAAAGCTAGTAACCTTGCCCGGAAAAACAAATTATTATGGAAAATTTAACAAGTCTCGGATATGGACCGGATACCGGTGGAGAGACTTGCTAAATAAGGCCAAGACCGGATCCCCGGTGGTAGTGCCGATGAGGACGATTATCATTATTATTACTTCCCTTTTTTTGCCAGTTTTATTTGGAAACAGGTTTTTAATTGCCAGTTTTATCTGTTTTTAATTGCCACTTAGCCACCAAAATCTCTGGTGTTGCTTATTCGTGTCTTTTCGGTCTTTCTGTGCTACTGCCCTACTGAACTGCAGGCGCTCTTCATCTGTGTGCGCAATCTCTTGATTATAACATATTCGTTTATCTATGCCCGACCGACGCACGTGATAAATCAACGATATATCGGATTCATTTTGTATGAGGCCATTCATGTCAAGACTGAGGAATGCTTCTGGTGGAATAAAGCCATTGCGATGGACCCCCTCATAATACATATTGTTTGGATAATATGCACCAAAAATAAAATCGTTCGGCGAGCTCATTGATCTCCCAAGATGACCTCAGATCAACTTGATCATAAAGTTATGCACTCTATTTATATTGGCCCCACTCTACAGCGCTTCATTGGGATAGTATTTTTTGTGATCGGATTCAGGAGTCCGATGTAAGTTAAGACACGTCCTGACGCATTGTCTCTCAAAAATCCGAATCATTTTCATTAAGCTAGGTCGCACATTAAACCACACTGGACACCCATATACGATCATCGGTCTGATGACAGCCATGTAGCATATAACTTTAAGTCTGCTGTCAAGTTGACTCCTCTGAAACAGTATTTTTGTCATAGCATAAGCTTTCTTTGTCCGGGCCAGCGGAGCCTCCACATGTTTGCCTAAGTATTCGACTAGATTTTTGGTTTCCAGTGTTTGTTCGTGTGGTCCCATAATAGTTAGCTTTCGCCAGTTTTTCCTGGTGTCTCTGGTAGCTTCAGCCAGTGGTGTTCTAAAGAGGATGATTCCACTCCTGGATGTTGATTTTGAGTTTCCAGCTGTCGCAGTATTGCTGAACATCCTTGAAATCCCCTTGTAGTAGTCCGTTAATGATTTCAATTTTTGGTGCTGTTTTATATATTATCAGGTCGTCTGCATACGCAATAGCCTGATGAAGAGACCCTATCAAGTCGCTAGTGTAAATATTAAAAAGGATCGGAGATAACACCGCTCCCTGTTGCAGACCGTTTTTTATTTGGTAAGTAATGTCGGAGGTCACATTGCCACTTTTGGCGTTGAATTTTCTTTCATTCAACATGTCGTATAGTATATACAGTAGTGTAGTGCTCTACAAAGCCCTACCATCTCCTTTCCCCACCCATACATCCAAGTACCTGCAGGATGATTCAAACAAATCAATCACCCAAATTCAAAAAATCGAAATCCCGATAAATGAATCAAATATTCGTTTATCATCCATACACCCAATTTCCAGTAATCCCCAAACAAAAGTAAACATGGTAAATTGAACCAGATGTTCAATTCCCATACTCACGCTCCTGTGTCCGAGAATTCGCCTAACCGAATTCTTATCTCAAAACACAAACACTTGGCTCCAGCCAAAGTATCTAAATCGAGATTTTGCCTTGAATTCGATCTCTTCGAGATACAAAATCTCGATTTGGTTTCATTTATAAGGGCGATGAATTGCAGATTCGAGGATCAGTCTCAATTGGAGTCCGCGGTGTAAGGACGCTAATAAACTAAACGAAATTAAAATTAAAACTAATAAATAAATTAAAAGCGGAGTATACTTATAAAATGTTTGCGTTTTTTAATTAAACCTGTCCTTTATCCGGGCCTCTTTTATAAACAATCGGTCGCTACTCTTCCCGCAGGTCTGAAGAGCACGATGGCGACCGCAACGAGCCTTCTCAGGAGCGGTCTTGAGAGATCCCTCGTCCTTTGCAGGACAAGGAGACACGCTCCCTGAGAGGAAGGCTACAACAGTAGTGCTTTATGCATGCCTAGTCTCACTAGCTTGTAGTATAACCCTTCTACCCAAGCGGTGTCGAAGGCCCTCTCCAAGTTAATCAAACAGGCATCTGTGCACTGTTTCAGACTGTTATTCCACTGAATGTCTGAAACCAGTTTAGCTGCGGCATGTGTGGTTTCATGACCAGCTTTAAAACCAAACTGGTTAGTTGGAATAATGTTATTGTCCTCAACCCATTTAAGTAGAGCCTTGTTTAGAACCTTCTCGAATACTTTACTGATACTCGGTAACAGACTTATCGATCGCAGGTTTTTTGAGTTTGTTCTGTCTTTCCCTTTTTTTGGTAACGGTTGGATGATGGCCGTTTTCCAACGTACCGGATAGCGTGCGTTATTCAGCGCGTTGTTAAACAAGACTGTATATATGTCAATTGCGAGGAAGGATGATGTTTGGAGGAAGATGTTTGAGTACTATATTACTCCATCTATTCCAACTGATTTTTTGTTTCTTAATGATGCAAAGACGCCATGGATGTATTCACTAGTGATCAAAAGGCTGTTAGCGCTTTCGACAGTGATCTCGGCGTTTGCCGTATTTTCATTACACTTGATAAAACCATGGTTTTCTGATCATCATCATCATCGGCACTACAACCGGGAACCGGTCTTGGCCTTATTTAGCAAGTCCTGAGGCTTGTTAAATTTTCCACAATGATTTGTTTTTTCCGGGCAAGGTCATTAGTCTTGCGCCAGAGGCTCCCCCACGGGGAATCGAACCTCGGTCTCCCGCGTGACAGGCGGGTATACTAACCACTATACTATCGAAGAGCCCTGGTTTTCTGATGGCCACTGTGAAATGTCAATTCGAAGATGACGATAATTTAGTAGAACTGTATCCTCCAAGTCATGGTTGCGGCGAATTACTTCATTTGCCTTGTACAGTTCTTGAAAGACGGCCCCTACAACATTCACTTTTTCCAAGGGATCTTCAAACACGAAAAGTTCATCATTTAGGATGGCGTTGTTTGTGTCTATACCTATATTTGTCAGCACTCGTTGGTTTTTCTTCAGTTCGTGGTATTTGGAGATACTGAATCTCTCTTTCATTACTCCGTCTAAATATTTTATTAATTTGCGGAAACATACTAGGGTTGTTGGATTTTACCGCCCGAACTTTGTTGTTCCAATACAAATTTGCTGATAGCCTATAGTCGGCTTTTATCAGCTGTTGGAGATTTTTTAATCTAGACTTCAGTGATATTATCTCCTGGTCGTGCCTATCAATAAATCGTCTGTACCGTAGTTTTAGTTGAGACAGAAGTCCACTTTTTTTCTGTGGAGTGCGTTGATTGTGGCGCTTCGGTACATGTTCATGTTGTCCGTAGGTGTTGTCCGTAGGTGTGGTTTTTGGTATTGTTTTGTCCATCGTTTGTTTTATGGTTTCGTCCATTTTTTGTATGTATTTGTCGATATCATCGTTGGATATGTTTCTGTTGGTAGGATGGTTAATGTCTTTTAAGCGAATTTCTCTTGTTAAGGTTCTCGTGAAACATGTCCATCGCATACCCCCATAGTTATAGGTTTGCGGTATCATATATTCCCCGAATTCCACAACTTCGCTTGGTGGTTTTATCGCGATTGATAATGCACAATGGTCGCTGTCATACTCAACTGTGCGTAGGCAGTTTATATTTTGCCTGTTAGTATGTGTATGTTTAAGTCGTGTGTCAATAAGCATAGTATCTAAGAACGATCCCCCTCTGGGGAAGAAAGGATATTCTGTAGCTAGTAGTTCAGCCTTATATTCAATGTGATGTTGATCTAGCCAACCAGCTAGTTGATTTCCTCTCGTGTTGGATATGCTATTTCCCCAATTTGGGTGTTTAGCATTCAAATCGCCACCTACGATGTAATAGTTCCCTTCCGAATGAAGTTGTAAGCATCGAAAAAGAGTCTCTAGCTCCACAATAAATAGATTTTGTTGACGTGCTTCTGGTGCGTAGCCACATATCACATGCATCCCCCGTCCTTGTTGAAGGGGTATGCGGATGATGCACGCTTCAAGCACCCGAAATCTGCGCATCTCACCACTATATATAACCTTTTGTTGCAGTCCTTTTTAAAGAAAGATTGCCACCCTTCCTCCTTGTGTGGAGTTGGGTCGGACTCTTCGTATAATGTCGTAGTTTTTGTGACATAGTTTATGCCTCTTATTCAACTTAGTTTCGCTAGCCAGAAGCACGTCAGGACTTTCGTCTTGCAACAGTTTAAAGAGAGCGCCTCTTCTCTCGATCCTGATAAGTGAATTTACATTCACGACTACAGCCTTAATTGTGCTTTCTGTTCCGGGGTTTATATTGACGGCTGGCTAGACAACTGCGAATAGACCCAGTCTAGTCTAGTGTCCTGGTCCCTTATTTGGTTTTGCATTTGGGTCATCTGCGTCTAAATAGCGAGCAAGGTTGCGAGCACATCTGTTTGTGTCACTGTTTCTGGAGGCACAGTATGTTGCGGCGGTACCCGTGTGGTGGGTTGTGCCGTGTTTCTCCTACCGGCTGTTACTTGAGCATACGATAACTGGGGTGTTACGTTTAGTGCTGGTCGAGTTTGAACTATTGGGCGTTCTATTTTTCCTGTATTTCGCGGAATTTAGGATAACCTCGATAATTAGCGGGGTGTCCCTCGCTCTTACAAACTGCACACTTTAGAAGAGGTCTGTCGTCTACCCTCTCTTTACCTAACGTGCATTGTTCTGCGCTGTGATCCTGTCCGCATCTTACGGATCGATACTGCATTTCGCAGTTTGCTGCTGTGTGCCCGAACCTTTGGTAGCGAAGACACTGGATTACATTTCTGCTTTTTTTCAATTTGTCCCATGTGACAATTTGATGGTCCAGGACAGTGATGTTTCTAAGCCCACCAATTTTGCTACCGGGGCCCAGCTGCACCAGGTAGAATGGTAATTTACGATTCTCCCGTCTAGCCCTAGCTGTATTGAAAGGTTTTACCGCGATAAAGTCAATATCATTACAATTAAGTTCTCGTAGCGTTTGTAATATAACTTCCGGTTCTATTTCATGGTCGACACCCTTTAGCAGAACCGTTATATTCTTTATTTTTTTTGGGCTGTACGTGTAAAATTCCGCGGTGGCCCTTTTTAGCACATTTTTCATTTTTTCAAAGTCCTCAACCGAATTTGTCTGTATGGCAAACCTGTTCCCTGTCAGTGTTTTAATTGAAAAAGCCTGCCCAATAGAAAGCTTACATAGGCTTACCAGTCCGTTACAATCCATATCTGTAGTGTTGATGAGTGGCATCTTCGCTTTCCTTTTTGCTGCCTGTTGCTCTTGTTGTGGTTGTTGTTGGGGCATCTGTTGCGGTGGACATCCTTTTTGTTGGTTAGTATTCTGTTATGCACATTGTTCTTGTTTTTTCTGCTGCTGTTGTTTCACTATTAGTTGCTTCTTTTCAGCCAATTCCTTCTCTTTGCGACGCTTCTCAGCTAATTGTGCCCCTGCTTGGTATAGCCTTGCTTCAAGGTCGCTGATTTCCAACCATGTTATTTTTTACATTGCCGTCATTATATGGCTATACCGCAAACCTACAATAGTAAGAGTAATCAGCTCGCGAAGATTAAGATGGGCAGGATACGTGGTGCGAATCGGCAACGATAGGACCGTGCATAGCATTCTTGACGGTTAACCAACGCCGCGACGGAGATGGGAGGACAATGTAAGGTTGGACCTCGAGGAGATCGGATCGGATGGTCGAACGTGGAAGGAGAGCGCACAGGACAGGGAACAATGGCGGAGTCGAGTTCGTGAGGTCATGAACCTTCGGGTTCCTACAGGCCAACAAATAGAATAGAATAGTCATTGTATGAAACCGGGAGGAATGTATTGTCATCTTCCACTTTTTGCCCTTTTTTGAGCAAGCCTGTTATTGGCCCGTTTGGCTTGTTGACTTTTGTTGTCGCTCGTGTCAGTGGGGAGCTCGCAGGGCGTTTTATTAACGCGGACTTTGGTTTTAACTTTTTAATTATTTGTTTCTCTCCGCCATTTTGCATTTTTGATTTACGTCAATATTACCACGTGTTCTCATTTTTTTTTTTGTTTTTTTCTTATTGCGCGACTGACAGATAGAGAATCACGTTCAAGAGTTTATTTATTATACTGTGTGGATTAGGAGTATTGTGCCAAACACGGACACTCGGTTCACTCCTATCCCCATCATCACTAAAGAAAGTTCCGCCGAACACTGTCCACCAAACGCAAGAAGCGAAAGTAAATGAAACACACCGTTTTAATGTCCGAATGACTTTTATTTTAATGTACTTTAATGACTACTTGTTAACATTTTGTTTGAATTAATTCTTATTGTTAAATAAGGTTCATTTCGGGTTTTACAATCTTAATAAAAGCATGCATTTAATATTCATAACGTGTCCCCAAACACAACACTCAACAAAAATAACAATAAAGTTGCAATCGTGTCCGATTACAGCACTGGGCTCGACGAACTCACGATAAAGGTAAAACGGATTTACACAGCTGTGGAAGATATGTGATTGACGGGTTCGTACAATTTGTTCCGCGGACGGTGATCGCAAAGCGTATCAGATCAGCGCACACTTTAAGTAATTAACAAAACCTTCTCAATCCGATAATCGCTTACTCGATTACGCCCGACTTGGCGTAGGAACTCGCGCAGAGACTTTGTGTGTATGCAACGTACCGGCGCCGGTACGGTGGATGGCCGACGACCCGACCGCTTTGCTGGTTGAATTACGACTCAATGATACAACCCTCGTTTGGAGTGAGTTTGGTGGTGTGGTGAAAAGGAAATGAAATTTTCCTTTTGAGACCGACCAATCAGAGTGGATCTC
Source organism: Microdon myrmicae (assembly GCA_963931805.1). Lineage (NCBI taxonomy): Eukaryota > Metazoa > Arthropoda > Insecta > Diptera > Syrphidae > Microdon > Microdon myrmicae. Next base: position 122,649,500 of record OZ007500.1, on the reverse strand, counting down.
CGGTACATAGATTCTAAGGAGGGTGTGTCCACTTACGCGCGGATCACTTTGTTTGCTCGTGACGCGAGCTCTTGGGTGTAAGAACCGTGGGAATAAAAATTCACATGCAAAAGCATCTTTGGACGAAGTGTTTACAGCTGTTTAAATACGGTGCTGGTGATTAGGATGCGTTTGGGATGATTACACAATGACGGTTGTGTTTACATCCACGTCGATTGTGTATTGCATCCATAGCAAGTTAAGGATCGAATTACAGTGTGAATATTTACAATGGCAAAGAATTCGGCTCTTGGCAGATAGGCGCGAGTTGCGCTATGCTTTGTAGGTTGAATAAAAGCCGCCCTGGGTACGGATACACTATAAAAATCTGTCGCGCACGTGTGGCACAGCAAACGCAGGCAGACAGGGGTTCGGCTGATTGTTTCTATAATCCATTTCGGTTATCTAGTATGGCAACCGAAATGTTTTCTTTTGAGAACAATGCTGAGAGGCATTGATGTCTTCCAGGCAAAATGATATAACGCATTAATTGCGTGAATGTCCTTGATGGGAAAATGCTTGAGGGTCTTGGATGCGATTGCATAATCGAAGAACTATGGGGTCGGTGGGAGAATGCTTGAGGGTGTTAATGCGCTTGCATAAGCGAAAAATGATAAGATCGCTAGAGCTTAAGGGCAGAAAGATTTGGAGGTAAGTGGAAAAGGTAGCAGTGGCGTCAGTAGAACCGCCACAATACTGTGCACATACACAAACGGGAACACTTCGTATGTCGCGTATCGGCTGTAATTGTTTTTTATTTATTTTGGGTACAGAGAAGTCCCAAGCGAACCCGTGCTCATTTAAGATTTGCAACGCAGTTTAATTTAATAATAATACTTTAACAATGATTTAATAATAATTTTACATACACTTCACTTTTAAGGCCGTTCCGTTGAACGGTTCATCAACTATCGTTTGTCGATTGCCGTCACGTCTACACCAGATGGTGGTCAATTTGGGACTGTGAGGTATGGGATCCAGCATTGTCATGCAAAAGGATCGGACCGTGCCTATTGATCAACGCAGGTTGCTTTTTAGCCAATTCGGGATGCAATATGCCGATTTCCTCACAATATATGATAGCGTTTATCGTTTCTCCTGGTTGAAGAAATGAAAAGTGTATTGGTCCCTTCGATGTCCATCAAATTGTCACCCTAACTTTTTTGAGTGAAGATCGGGCTTGGGGGTGTGTTTTGGTTTTTCACCTGCATCCAACCACTGCCCAGGTCTTTTACGGTTATCATACAGAATCCACTTTTTATCACAGGTGACTATCCGGTTTGGGCTCCTCGATAGTATAGTGGTTAGTATACCCGCCTGTCACGCTGGAGGCCGGGGTTCGATTCCCCGTCGGGGAGCCGCTGGCGCAAGACTAATGACCTTGCCCGGAAAAAACAAATCAATATGGAAAATTTAACAAGCCTTAGGACTTGCTAGATGAGGCCAAGACCGGTTCCCGGTTGTAGTGCCGATGATGAAGATGATGACTATCCGGTGCAAAAACGGTTCAGTTTGGTTTCTTGATCTAAGCAATGCACAGGTTTCTAGGCGTAGTTTTTGGGACTCGTTCAGTTCATGGGGTACCCACTTATCGAGTTTCTTTACCTGTCCTATGAGAGAAAGCTGTCGAATTATTGTCATTGGGGATACTCCCATTCTTTATGGAATTTCCGGCACCGATTTCGTTGGGTCTGCATCCACCGTTGCTCTTAAAACATCATCGTCAAGTAACGTTTCCGCATACCCACGTAGTTCATTTTTGAGGCTGAAATCTCCCGAACGGAACTTTCCAAACCAACGTCGTATAGTGCGTTCGTTTACCGCTACATCCTCAAATGTTTTTTATTGCCAATGACGCATTATGTCCAATTTTAAATTCATAAGGAAGAGGGTTTGAATTTCAACGCCGACAATTCTTAGGAAAAAAAAATGTACTTGTAACGAACCCTAAAATGCTCACACGTCAATCACATGTACACATGTATATGAAAAAAGAAAATTTAACGTTCGGGCACATATGTTCACGAAAAAATTGGACATTTCATGTGGTACAACCCAATATTTGTGCAGCAATCAACTTTGTGTCATGCGGTAGGCTAATCACATTTTTAAATAAAACAAACGCGTGTTAAGTTTACAGCAGAATATTTGAACGGTTCCCTATACAACAAAAGCTCTCCTTTAAAGGCAGGAATTATATGTACAACCGTCGCCACTTTACACAACCACGAAATTATGCCGAAAAAAGGGAACAAATCGGAAATGAAGAAAGTTTCTAAGGTAATCAAAAGTCATCTATAGCAAAATAAGGCAATGCAATCTGTTGAACCCCTTGCAATGTGTGGATCATATGTTGGCAACGATATATTAATCCCATGGGATTGGCAGTCAGCGCTCTTTATATCCGTTTGGAACAGCCTCCCTTATCAGAGGACCGATTATATTCCAATCCAACCCTGCTGGACGAGTGTCATATTGGATTTCAATATTTTCTGTGAAATCATAAAAACGAAGAGGAATAAACTGAAAGCAAAACCAAAGTCACACATGCCATGATTTGAGTGAAGGACTCAGTTGGGAAATAATTTATGCACAAAAGGATACGATTACCATGGGGTGAGCGTCGATGATGATCATGATAGCATTGGCAGCGAATTAAGAGCATCCCAAGGAATCCGGATGATTTCTTCTTCTCTCTTCCGGCTTTTCTTAAAGTTGTAAACAGCAAGGACACATATTGGACGATTACGCCATACTTATGTTATATACATGCACGCGTGTGAGATTCAATATGTAAGATTTCCTCTTTCATTACCCAGTCATCCAGCTGTAAATGGACCCGAACCGGCAACCAGTAGTATGGAAATTTTATATCGATAGTGTATAGCTGGATACAGGATGGAGTGTAGTGACAGAGAAGGACTCAACTCTTGTGTAATGCACATAAAATCGAGAAAATATGACAGGCGGACCAAGCAAGGTATTGCCGAGCGCATTAAAATGACGAGCGTATCAAATTGGAACCTCGGTTATCAATACTACATTTAACTAGTGACGGGTAATCTCGTTGTCCGTGAATAGGAAACATCCGGATTGGACATAATCACACCGATTCTGCAGTTAGGGTTTAATGTGTTGTAAAATCCTTCAATCTGAAATGAGCACAAGCAGAGTATTAAATCAAAATAGGACACGAAATTAGTATCCCAAATTGGAAATCCATTTTCTCAATCACCAATGCTATGGGCCAAGCTGATTATACTGCCAGAATCAACGGAGAATATAATCCCTGATTATAAACAAGAGGATTGATGCTGTGCAGAGGTCCAGAGTTTAAGTTTCAAGGAATATCTCAGCGACCGTACACATGCTCCTTTAGAAGGGGCACATAGACTTGCGATATTTTCAGAGATTACTGCCAAATATCGGGTTTAGTAGGTGAGGTGAATCTGAAATTTGATCATTGTACGTTTCACATGTGAGATTTTAGCTTTCATTCCACAAGCCGGAGGATGCAAGTACGTATTATATTTCTTGGCTGGCCGCTGGGGCACAGAAATTTACTATTTGCAAGATGAATGAAATAATGGTCATGAGCATCAAACTGAAAGCTGCTTAAAGCTGTATTAATTTTAGTGAGACCTGTTTTGCTTAGGCGGCTTGGTTGCGTCCCTATAATACTATTGTTCTCTAATGAGTTCCTATCACGAGTTTGTGGTTTGTAATTTTACAATAGTGGCGCAATTATCGCAGAAATTCAATGGAGCTGCCGCTGAAAATGCGCCGAAGATCATTTAGGGTTTTCACATTTGTACGGTGTCCTTTTAGATCCATTCCCCGCGTTTATTTCAGAATTGTCTGCCCTTATTATCGCAACCGGAGTTGTTATCTTCGGACACGATATTATTTACTTGATTCACTGAAGAGATCTAGCATGAGTTGTATTTGTTTGAAACAACAGTGTTAGTTTTCATTGACTGTTTGCTTTTCTTTCCCACAATGATTGTTTTTGTAAAGGAAAATTTGATCGGCGCTGGCTTAAGGAGAAATCGTAGAGATCTCTTTTTTCTTAGCCACGTTGTTATCGCATTGAATTTGTTGTGGCTGCCGGCATCTGGCGATGCTGCGTCTGGCCACTTATGTTTACACAGCGAGTGGATCGTTAAACAGTTTCAGTTTTATAACTGTGGGCCTTTGATAGTCATACAGGCATGGTATGTTAGTAGAGGAATACGCCTCACGCATGTGCAGATAGGTGGGGCGTAAGAAACTAGGGTATATGGCTTCTTTTTTTACTCGGCGCTTACGTAAAAATAGCGGGATTGCTGTCCAAACCAATAAACATCTTTAATGGACTCCGACAAGGGGATGGTCTGGCCTGCCTTCCCTTCAACCTGGCGTTGGAGAAAGCAATCCGTGACTCTGGCGTTACAACTAGAGGGACTATTGTCACCAAGTTCAGCCAGATACTTGCCTACGCAGATGACATTGACATCATCGGTAGATCCGATTCGGCTGTACAGGACTCTTACACACAGATCGAGCAGGCGGCACAAAAACTGGGACTGCACACTAATGAGGAAAAAACTAAGTACATGGTGGCAACTTCTGCGAAGAGAAGACCTAACGCTGGTCAACTATCGGGGTAGTGGATCTCGAATTTGAATAAGTGCAATCCTTTAACTACAGTGGGTCAATAGTATTGTGGAGGGTCTCTATACTACATGGAGAATCAACCCACAATTCCAACTTAATTTCGACCGCCTACAGCGCGTCACATTATCCCCTATCCCGCCGTTCAGCTATTTTACCTGTAAAAGAAAGCATAGCTGAATTCATTATTCTAAGCAGTTAATGCAGAATTGAATTCAGCTACCCTTTTTGCCATACGGCAACTCCATTTTTGCTAGCCCATGAGATTTTCATCGGAAATCACATCATGTCGGTTGGCAGCAACAAGCCAAATCAAACGACGCTGTTGCATAACCATGCAACGTCTGGGGTAATTCCAAATTATTCGAGTTTGGTTTTGCATTATAAATTACCCTAGCCAATTTGGTGTCACTTCGGCTTTTCTTCAGATCACCTATTCGCTTGGGATCAACGATCTCATTTTACAGGTGAATAGCGCAAACAACATTTTCCTCTCCTTCATAATTCTGTCTTTCGATAGTGCAATGCACTCTGAGATCACCACAATCACCGCACTAGGTCAGTGGGCCGTCTCAGACGCTGCATTAATACACACACACTAAGCCAGATCAACCCTGGGTTATTGTGCTTTCCCTTTTGATTTCTTCATCCTTTCTACGCCCATCGACGTCGAATGTATACGTAAGTACTTATCCACCTCGATGAGCGTCCAGAATTGAAGCTAACATGGGAGAGCGCGATTACCATTGGCTGATCGTTGCGTAAAAGAAAGAATCCAGAATTTCATCCCTAATTCAGTCAGTCGGTAGTCATACTTCACTGTGTCAGGTCACATCGCTGCTCGATCAAAAGATCTTTCAATCACCATCGCTGGTGCTCGAGTCACAAGTTTTAAAGAAAATCCCATTAACAATTTATTTTATTAACTCTTCCTGATGTTTCTCTTTCCGTTGTATAATTTAATCTCAATTTCTATTTTTTCTTTCTCTTTTTTATTTTCAGTTTAATTTTTTTTTGTTCTTTTTTGTGATGCAATTTATTTACGGGGGGATGTCCCTCTAAGAAATTTGTTTTTTGCATCTTTTTCTTTGCCTTAAAAAATAATTTAGCATCTGAAGAATGTATTCTCAAAGTTTGGGGCTCAACAGAAAGTCCTTAATGTCCATAGAAAGTCACTAAAGTGATGAACAAAAGGACCGATAGTCGGTAAGCGAACGAGCGCTCTTTATGGTCTCTACCGTTTAATTTCTAAACCAAACAAGTTTGCTAGTTTCATTTGTGAATGGCTGGGAATATCCAGCCCTTCTACACCCAGAAATACAAAAGAATATTCTTCCGGTATACGAAGATTTATCACGAGCCGATCTATTGGAGCGTTGCATGGACGGTTTCACTCAAAACGCTTCAAGAACGAAAACCTAAATGGCGTATTTCTCGAAACAGGTTCTTTTCCTTTCTTTCCTTTCTTGCACGGCGCAGCGTAACTCTCGAAGTTTTGAACCGATTTACTTGAAATTTTACACAGATATTCCTTAACTTATTGACCTTTACAGAAAGCTTGTAATATAAAGTATTGTTTTTAACAATTTGTTTATGAAAAGTAAGTGTTATTTTTTCTTTTTATCCTTGAATAATAATTTTTTTTTGTTAATTGAGGTCCATGCAAAGAAGAATTTCAAATTTAAATGGAAAACATTTTGTTTGCTGATTTCGGATAACTAAAAGGACCTGGGCGTTGCACGGCGCCAATCCGACGAGTCAAGTTTGGCCAGTTGTCGCCATTTTGTTTTATTTTATTCATAAAAACTTTTTTCGCAGACATTTTAACGTCTATTGTAATATGTAACTACAAACATTTTTTTGTAAAAAATGTCTTGAATAACACGTCTTTTACAAGGACTTTCCCCTCAATTTCTCTTTTGTTTTCATTATTTGGTTTTTGATTTAATTTACTTCTTTGTCTTCAGTTTCAATTATTTCTTCTTTTTTTTCTGGAGTTCCGCTTACAATTTATCTAATTAACAGTATTAAGATGTTTACACACAACTAATATAGATTGAATTATTGTTCTAAAGAATTGCTGATTTTGTTCTCCCCCTAAGACTTGCTTTCTGCATGCTTATTTAGTCATTTATTTCATTTCTAAGAGGAAGGTATTCCGCCCCCCAAAAGTTTTACAACGAATAATTTCCTACCTTAATGTGTCCACCGCCCACTTGTTGTCCTACTCAGTATTTTGCTTTCTCTTCTTGTGGGCATTCATAACCCACCTTAATATTTTGTATTATTTTTGGAAGAGGAATAATACTGTTCATGAGGAACTTGTTTATTCACATCCTGCTTTCCAAGTTTGGATTTGCTTTTTAACGGGCTTCTCTTTCCCCTTTGTTTATCTAAACTTGTTTATCTATAATATTATTTGTTTCTATCACAGTTTTAACTTTATTTATCTCTTTATTAATCTTTTATTCGTTTGTATCATCATCATCATCGGCACTACAATCTGGAATCGGTCTTGGGCTTATTTAGCAAGTCTTTAGGCTTGTTAAATTTTCCGTAATGATTTGTTTTTTCCGGGCAAGGTCATTAGTCTTGCGCCAGAGGCTTACGGGGGAAGAAGTATGTGTGTGCAGGCGTACTGCACCGGTTCACCTCTTCCTCCATTAAGTTACCCCATTGGGTCGTCATCAATGTGGGGCACGAGCTCCGGTTTCGGCTTAGTAATTAAGTGCGCCGACGATCACTTTGAGGTATGCAACTGCCGAGAATGACACTTGATTTTAATGGGCATCTTCATAGCACTATTAACGGGTCTCTCGTAATTGCAAAGAAACGACACATAATTAATAAAAACGGGTCACTTGGTCAAGGAATTTCAATGGCGAGCAACACACTTCCCGATTGGGGTCATTCCAGATTTAGTCGAAAGAGATTAAAACACATTTTTATTTCCTTAAATAAAACACGTTGATTTAATATTGTTTAACCGTTCACAAATTATAGGTTGCACGCGGTTTCGGAAGTACAATTAAATAAATAGCTGGTGTTAAAGAAAGGTTTTAACCGTTGCAAAAAAAACCTGTAATTTAACAAAAAGTTGTATATTCAATTAAGAAAAATAAAAATAAGAAAAATATTCTGCACACCGAAACCACTTTTACTTAACGTGGAGGCTTGTCTTGCCTGAAAGCGATTCGAATCTCTTGGGGCGCACCACGAGAGATGTGTATTTTAACGTGAGGGCACAAGTAGCCCTCACGGAATCCAAAACGCGATTTAATACGCTCATCGAAGCGACAGAATACCACATATTCCATCATCGCTTCGATGACCATATTTGGTAATTTACCCTTTTGCGTTTTGTCCAACACAAAAGGGGTTGAAACTCACAAACGATGACTGCTCTGCTGTTCATCGCGTGCATCCGCAAATATGCAGACACAGCAAAGATCCCTCCACAAATTCGCAACAGGTGCGAGCATCTCAACGCAAAAAGGGGTTGAAATGTTTACACGATCAGTTACTACGAGTAGCATGATGCTGATCGTGTGCATGTTGTTGTTGGCGTCAACAGGGTCGAACCGTCGTGTGTGTATTTACACCGACGAGTTCTCGATCCCTTTTTGCGGCCAGGTGCGAGTTACCATTTCACGTGGCTCGATTTAGCGACCGATGTGATTGCAGCATTGAAGCCAAGCGAGAGTATCTCTGCTTGTGTGCTGCAATTTCAATGGGTGCTATGTACACCGTGGTGGTCGTGTCAGTTGCTTCGTGTTGCAACTGAATTCGCCCTATGTAAATGGTGCGCATAAACATTTAGTTTGAAGAAAGACTTATATTCAATTAGATAAACAAAATTTGGTATAATCTTAACATTTCAGAAGAAGATGCACCTTCATATTGGTCTTATATAAAGTATTTTATTGCGTGACCGAAAACAAAGTAAAACGTAACATTATCTAAATTATTCCACATCTAGTCTAGTCACGTTGTAGCGCCCGTTCGGATAGTTAAACCATTCTATTTATAAAATCCATCGATTTCTATACTTACAGCGAACCTGTTAAAATTACCTGTGATATATTCTATGGCACAGAATACTGTATGATTAAATCTATATAATGCAGAGATATACGGTCGGTTAAGCTCATATGGCATGGTAGGTGCGAAATAGTTTGCGCTATCATGTCATAGAAATTGCATTCTATCCTAAAAACATAATTAAATATCAAAATTTCGCCTGAGAAGGATAATGGCATCCAACGGGATGTTATCCAACGCTGTTTGACACAAAAGGGTTTCAATTTCCATTGCATCGGAACTATCTATTAAATTAGTAGGTAGATCGAGTTCTATTGTTCCAGATCGAAATATTAAATTTAGTCCTTCAATTATGTTTAAACTCACAGAATATGTGTTTTATAATTTAATGCAAATCCCTAAATTGTGGCTTTAGATTACATTTTATCACGTAGAGTGTTGTTGAAATTTAACCTGGTGTAAGATGACAGAGGTACAAACTGAAATCCGTTCATGATGATATCCTTTCATTAAACGGCGGAGGTGAGATTTGACAAGTGGCTATTATATCTATTTGCTTTGCTTAATATCGCTGACGAAATTGATAGTTCGGAAAGGAATCTGTTAGCGATTAGTAAGCGAAACCTTTGACCTTAATGTATGATGTGTCACGGGAACTTATATGGTTTGAAATAAATGCCAGGCATTTCTGGTATGCCTATATTGTTAAGTATTTTAAGTTTGTACCGATCTATAATATGGACCTTCTAATTTGACCACTGTTAATCGCAGATCACTCCTTTCTGCAGGAACAGTAGGCAGTTAAGGAATTGGGTATTTACACCACTGGACTCAGAATCGACCATAACCTGGTGTTTTTTTTTTTTTTTTTTTTTTTTTGATTTGAAGTTCGCATTTATTTTATTCAGAATCAAATTACACATTTTTCTTTATGTAGCAATAAATGCATGTCCTATTTTACAAACATTGTTCTTATATTAACTTACTGGCAAGCACTCTACATTTTGGCCCAAGGCTTTTGCCCGGAAAAGCAAATTATTATTATGGACAATTTAACAAGTCTCGGATAAGGACCGGAGACTGGTGGAGAGACTTACTAAATAAGGCCAAGACCGGATGCCGGTTGATGTTGATGATGAAGCACTCTACATTATACAATATCTAATTTTTTGTTAATACCTTTCGGCGTACAGTAGCTTTTGTCTTTGATTTTTTTATTTAATGAATGCGATTAAAAGATACAAGCAAGCAACAATATATAACAAAAATGAGAACTAATATGATTAAACTTGCTCTTTGAGTAGGGCGTTAGAATATACTCACAGCCTATCAAGGCCGAGTGATAGGTGGGGTCCCAACGACCTGTCGCCCGATGAAATACCAGCACAGAACGCTAAGTGAAATGGTCGGGAGAAATGCTTGGCTATCTTCCGGCGGTTGGCTGATGGACCGGTTCGAGAAAAGGTTGGTTTAGGTGGTACGTCGGTCCCAAGGTGAGGTACCACCCCGTCATGCTGTACATTTCGCGATATCGTCGGGAGAAATCTTCGACTATATTTCGGATGTGAGGCTGATGGCCTGGACTGACACAGAAATAAGTCATGATGGTACCTTCAGCGATAAAGAATTTCCGAGGTAAACTAGTTCCACATTCTGATCTCCGGGGTGACTATGTCAGGGGGAACATCATGCAAATATTTTGATAAATAACCGAACTTTAAGAAATTCGTATCGCGTAATCGGGCTCGTTCTCGAAGCTCTGTCGACGTTCGACTGATAATGACCAAGTTCGATTCGTCAACTGATTCGACATATCTTCGTTGCTCAGGATACGACTTGCATTCAAGATTCCGTTTTAAGAGTGGAGTCTGCGTCTTCATGCGGTCCGATATGGCTTGCCAAAGGATGGAGGCGTTAGAACCCACTAACTTGGACATCATGTGATTGAGGAGTTCTGTTAAGTTTATTTGTTTCCTTTACCGCTCCGCGAATGACGATCAACCAGCGACATTCTTCGAACATCTTTCACGTACCGTCTGGATACAGATCAGGCTTCTGAAATTGTCGTCCTTGGACATTTCAATGTACAGAATTCCGACTGGTTGGCTGAGTTGGTAAGGAGGTTGTGTCTTGGGTTTGATTGTACAAATCTAGGTTCAACTGACGGCTCTTGCTATTATGCAGTTCGACACAGATACTGAGTAGGGTCGTAGCGCAGCCGCCCGGTGAAATTCCGTAGTTAAGCTATAAGCTGCGTAAAATTGGGAAAAAGCAATGAGCATCTTTCGGAGCTTGGCTGATGGACCCGAGCGAGCAAAAATAGTATGTCAGGGCGCTGCTTCGCCAGTTCTGGGAGAAGAAAACTAAACGCAACTAAACTAACAAAAAACAAAAAGAGTCGATGCGGCTAGGTGGCTGGCGGATGTGTTTGCTGTTAGCCACAATTTGACTCAACTCGTGGAGGAACCTACGTGAGCGCCGTAAACCCGAGGCGATAATGCGAACACCCTGGATCTGTTTTTGACATCCGAGCCGAGCATTTGGACCGCGGAGGTTGCTGTACCACTGGGAAACTCAGATCGCTGCATGGTATCGGTCGCGCAACCACTTGCATTTCAAGCGAATAACCGACCTAGGTAACTTCGCCATGCATGGAGGTATGGGGTTGCTAACTGGGACGATTTGCGATATTTCTTCGGATCTTTTCTGTGGTCGGAGGTGTGCTTTGTAGAGTCCGATGTTAACGCAGATTTACATTCCACACTTCATCAAACGAAATTCATCTGATAAACGTTGGTTTGATAAAAAAATGCGAGCAGATTACAGCGGCAAAAATAGAGCTTTTAAACAATGATGCTCCAATCCCACCGATGTCAACAGAATGAATTTAGTTAGAATCATAAACGCGTGCAACCAGACGATTGATATCGCGAAGAGGACTTACAATGACAGAGTGACCAATAAACTCCTTGACTGCCCAACTCGTTCGCGTCATTTCTGGTCAATGGCTAGGGCTGTCAGCAGTAGCTTCGCTTCCTCCACTTTTCCTCCGTTAGTGATGGGCAGCAGGTTCCTAGTCACAGGCTCACAAGATAAAATTAATGTATTCGCGAATTTATTTTCCGCGAATTCAAACCTCGATGCCGGTCGTTTGGAACCACCTGTGATCGTGCCGGTACGGTCTTCGATGAGGGATGTGAGGTTCCGCCCGCGTACTATTCAACGCATTCTACGTGGATTGGGCTGTAAGAAAGCAACCGACCTGAACGGAATACCAGCAATAGTCCTTAAGTGTGTTCCAAAACACTCCCTAGTTCTTGCCAGGCTCTTCCGCATATCATGGTGGACATTTCCTACCTACTGGAAGGTGGCTCGAGTTCAGCCAATCCCACAGTAGGGGAAGAGATATCTCCCACAAAATAACCGACCGATAGCATTACTGTCTATGTTATCTATGGTGATGGAAAGGATCATCAATGTGGAGTTAATTATGTATTTGGGTTGCAATGGACAACTAAATGATCTTCAATACGGATTCCGTGGCAGGCGGTCCACGGGAGGCGTTTAGATTCTTTTAACCGATATATGGACATTTGCGATTGAGGGGCATGGTGAGACAGCGGGCGCATTGGTTATCTCCAAGACTTTTGACCGCGTCTGGCATGCAGTATTTTGAGCTAACTTCGTCAATACCGACTTTCCCAGCAGATTTCAGACTTGGCGAATAGCTTCCTCGAAAATCGATCAATCCGGGTTTTTGTAGACAACGAGTATTGGGATCTGTATTTATTAATTCCGGGGTGCCTCTAGGTTGTATTTTGGCTCCAATATTGTTTTTACTTCACATGAATGATTTGTTGGAGTCAACGGATAACAAAGTGTTCTGTTTTACGGAAGTTAATACGCTTGTTTCCTCCCTTTCTACTGACCGGCCGATTAGTGCATCATCGTCACACCACCTGAGATGTAGCCAGATTGACTCTCTGAATCGTGATCTGGATAAGGTCCTGCAGTGGAGAAAGGCCATTCTCGTCGACATCAGTGCAGCGAGGACACAATATACAACATTCAAAAAGAAAAGTAAATTATCGGTTCCACGGCTGATAATGAATGGCCGGCCCTCGAATGTGGGGAAAGTATGAAATTGCTCGGTGTCACGGTGTGTGGGAATGTATCGTGGCATAAACACATGTCAAACATCGCCAGGTCCGCCTCAGGAAAACGGAGTTATCTTTTTAGACCCAAGAAAAATTTTACTCCAGCCCATCTTTTTCTTCTGTATAAATCCCAAATTAGATTGGCGCTCGAATATTACTCTCGTTTTTGGAGTTACGCTCCTAATTATACCTTCAATCTACTTGAGAGCGTACAGAGACGAACGATCCGTCTAATCGGGGACACGACGCTGATGTCGGGATTACAGTCGCTATCACATCGAAGGTCTATAGAACCATAATCATGCCGATTGCTCTATACGGATGCGAAACATGGGCTCTCACAAAACGGGAAGAGAACAAATTCCGCGTATTCGAGAATAACGTTTTAAGGGGTATATTTGGCGGTAAATATGACGAGGAGTCAGGACAATGGAGGAAACTCCACAACCACGAATTGGAAGAGCTATACCGCAAACCTACAATAGTGAGAGTAATCAAGTCGCGAAGATTAAGATGGGACGGACACGTAGCGCGAATGGGCGATGATAGGACCGTGCATAGAATTCTTGACGGTAAACTTACGGGGAAGAGACCGACAGGACGGCCGCGACGGAGATGGGAGGACAATGTTAGATTGGACCTCGAGGAGATCGGATCGAATGATCGAACGTGGAAGGAGAGCGCACAGGACAGGGAACAATGGCGGAGCCGATTCGGTGAGGTCATGAACTTCCGGGTTTCTACAGGCCAGTAAATAATAATAATAATAATCACATCGAAGGTGCGTAGTCGACCTCTGTCTGTTTTACAGATATTGTCACGGGTACTGTTCTGTGGAGATACGTGGTATTATTCCGCGTAATTCGGTTTATATACGCTCCATGAGACAATTCGACGGGTCGCACCAATTTGCGGTTCATCTCCCGGCTGCGCGAACATCCCTGCATCAGAACTTGTTCCGTTACATAGCGTGGAAGCTGTGGAATTTCCTCCCCACTGGAGCGTCTCCGGAGCCTTACTGCCTGCGACTGTTCAAGAAGAACTGCAACGGTTATTTGATGGTATCTCGGGACGCGGTGGCGGCGCTATAGGTTCGGCTCTCATGAAAGGAGTATATTAAAAAAAATCTAAATATGAAGGATATATTTGGGACCTTCAGTCTCTTCTTCATCACACACCCACCACCTCTTTTATCTCTTTTATAGCGTTTGGGATGATAGTGAAGAACGTGTGATTCGAACTGACGCTATGACGGTTAGAATCACCAAAAATTGAACCAATGCGTAACACATCAGGCTACTGGCCGTGTGTGGAATTCGATTTTTAAACTCAAATATATTCAACTGATATGAATTGTTATGTTATGGCTATGGTATAGGGCTCTGATGCATTTTCTTATTCGATTTTCGTTCGGTGTTCTTCACTATTTGTTTGTGTATATATAAGGATAAGACATTTTTTATCCAAGAAGACGAAAGTTTCTAGGGAAATTAACCCATTCTCCAGATATATATCATTGGTATGGGATGCTCCCGAGATAAGATGATTTTCATTGCACATTGCCGTTGCTGTGTGACCGCGAAATAATCTTGATAATGAAGTTATCCATTCTGTTTAGTCCTGATTTATCATATAGGTATTTTTATTGAGGTAGAATCTGCTGTTGCGACTCTGGTGTTCTGTACATTCCGAGGCAAGAACGCAAACTCTGCCTCTCGACCAGTGGGCTCTTCGAAAATCAAAAGAATAGATCTGGTCATATTGCTCAAGTAGTGAGTGTTCGTTTGGAACATGAATCACCGCGCCTAGACCGTAATGATCGCTATTGTAGTCATTTGTGCAAAGACAAATTTGGGCGCTTGTATCTGTATCTAGTAATTGTATTCGCTCGTCGTGGAAAAGTAAATCCAAGAACGAATTTTCTCTTGGATACGATGACGTACTTGTAGCATAGAGTTGTAGTTTTTGTTAGATGGCATTTGTTTGCCACCAATGGAACAACGCATTGCCTCTTGTGTTCGAGATAAGATTACCCCAAACGCTGTGCTTCGCATTGAAGTCTTCCGCCATGAGGAAATGATAGTCTTCAAACTATTCCACAGAACACTTATCTTGTTGGGTTTTAATCGTTTTGTTCTAAAAAGTTTGCAAGTGAACTTACCAAGTTTAATAACGACTTTAGCCTCCATGAGGCTAACTACAATGGGTGGCACCTTCTCTTTCCTGTTGGCTGGTAGGGTTGTAGCTGATGTTGTTCATCCAGTTGCTGCTGTTGTTGTTTCTGTTGCTGCTGTTATTTCTGTCGTTGTCCCTTCGTTTGTAGAGCTTCTTCTATTTGCTTTTGCAATTCATTATTTTTCCTCCAGAGGTCGGCAATCCAATTGTTCCGCTCATTGTCTTTCTCGATGTTGACTTCGAAGTTATAAGCGTTCGTTTCTTGTGTCGCCAGTTTTTTAAATTTGTTCCCTGCTCCAGCATAATGAGCATTATTGGGAATAACGAATTCCTCGTCATTCGCTTTGGATATCAGCCCTTTGGCTTGAAGACTCGGTTGCGGATTGGGCTCCTTCCGTTGCACCATTTTAAATTCAGCCTGACCATCGCCCATGGTAGGCAGTACACTGCGCATACGCAATGGTACAATGCGCATACACACACGCACAGAAACACCGTATGCCGCGGATCAACACTAATTGTTTATTTATTACTTTGAGTGCAGAAACGTTGCTTGCGTACCCGTACTTAGTTACTCGTATAACACGTAGCACGGTTTATTTTTTAATGATTGAACTCACTACACAATTCGGCAATTCGTTTGTCTTCACCGAATGGAGGTCAATTTGATCCTGCACGACCTGCTATATTGAGTACCAGGAGAGGTCGTTTTTTTGTTATATCTCTTTTCTTGCCAGTGGCGTTGATTCGATACTATCGAGAATGCCGATATTTTACATGAATGTGTCAGTTCGAAGGAATTGGTCCCAGATGTTCAAAATTTCATCGATCACTCTACATAAGTATTCCACCAATGCCATATGAGCTCTCTCTAATGCTCCATCGCACTATGTGTAGTGTGCGTAAGGGATCCATGCTGATCGGGCGTATGTTGCTGGCGTCCTCTGATGTGACTTGCCATGCACGTGTGTGGGAAAAACTATTTTCTTTCTGTGTGCATGGACAAGTTTGTGGATTCATATCGGTTATGTTATGTCGTAACCGAATTGGAATCTTATGAATATGCTGCGTTGTATGCAGGCATGCCCCTGGGGGAATGCTTATAGGGGGTTGAATGCTTGTCGAAATGATTCGAGTCATGTTGGTTTGCGGATGATGCAAACCAAATTGCTTTTAGGGAACATGGTGCGTTTAAAGTAACCATGCCCTTAGGAAAATTATTATTTGGTGTATATGCTTATTGCCTTAGCGCAAATTATTAGCTTAGATTCTTAGGAACCTTTTATGTTGGCAATTGGAAAAGGTAATTAGTGGCGTTCAATGGAACTGCCACAATACTTGTTTTATAGCATTTTTAGATGCTCTAGGTTGGAAGTTTTCGAATGGTTAATGAGAACGTGAGCAGTGGCGCTCAAAGGAACCGCCACAGGTTCACTTGGAATCGCTTCGCATGTGCCATCTGCGGTCTTTTCTCCGTCTTTTGGCCCCAAGGCTGCCCGTGTTTGTACTTGTATCACTACATTGTACTTAATAGGTGTGGGCTGGTTGGGGCTGACTGGTGAGGTGGATCCTTCGCATTGCACTAAATCAGATTGCGGTTCAGCTTTTCCGTGTGGGGTTGGAAGATGTGTCGGTTGTGGTATCGGCATTTGGATATACAGAAATATAGCGGCTATAACATAAAAATATAAAAATGTGTTCAACAGGATAATGGACATAATATTATATATGAAAATATGAAGAAGACTGGGCCACAGTATAGAACGCCATATTTTATCATAAAGATCAATATGAATTGAATGCCCAGAAAGGGACCAGTTGTCTATTGAGTGAGAGATTTATCAACAACGGGTACATATTCTTTATTATTATGGGTACATCTATATAGTGGAATGCCAAAGTTATTGGGTTCTAATGTTTTTTTTTTTTTTGACAAGTGGGTGGTGGTGGACTCAAATTCCATCCTAAAACCGAAATCTTTCGTGTAGTGGTATCCGGGGTACCGGACAGATTTTGAGTCGAGGAGTCAATTTGTGTCTCGGTTGGAACTTAAACATTGGTGTTCGGTATTTGGTTAAAGGAGTTCACATTCGTTTTAGTATAGACCATGTCTCTGATGTCACAAAATGCTGCTACTACAACTCCACGAACCGTTTACAATTGGGTTCTTTATCAAACTATTTTGATGTTGCTCCCCTGAGATTATCCAGCCGGAGATCCAAATGCGGGAATAATTTATCTCTGCACTTTCATGTAGCGAGGCGTATCGTCATGAAATTATTTAAACTTCAGTTCGGGCTTTCAGTCAAATATCTGGAACATAGTCGGAGATGTCTCCCGACCATATCGCGGAATATTCAGTGGTATCTCACCCCGGGACCGACCTACCATCTGTTCTCACCAATACTCGTTCCCAAATGTACATATATATTTATCTAAAGAAAAACATTCAATCTAATAATTCATATTGTCTCCCTTAAAAACAAATTTGCAAAAATTGCGTTTTTAGTTGTATTCTTCCCCCCTTAGGGTTCAGTTATCACGTCAAACGAAATTATTATTTTTTACTGGTTGGTAAAGTTCCTCCTGTAAAGCATTATGTCATCATTCCTTAATTTACGTATCGTATTCTTGGAGAGGGTCTGCCAATCAGTTTCGCCAACATTACTTCCTTTGCTTTACCCTTATTGTTAATGGCAAAGTATCGACCTACACATTCATCAATTGTCGGGCACATCAATGCTATAAAATCCTGAAAGGCGTCTAAACAAAGTGGTAATGTTATTTTGATCGTAACATCACTTTTTACTACCAAACGATGAGCATATCTAAGCCTCCACTTCGCTAGAACGATATGGACAACAATACGAAACGAAACAACGGGGACACATTATTTATTTGAGATATTTATTCAGTGAATCATTGAGCAGATATCCTGGCAAGAGTACCATTAACTATCAATAGATATTCACTCGACTCAGACCGATGAAACATGAAGGTCAACAGTAGTCTGTTTTATGGGGTTTTCAAATTCAACGAATATTTGTTTCATAGGTTTTCGTATTTTACTTCTTTGTCGGTTTATTTATTTCACACTGGCTAGCCCAATTCCCCCAGCTCATCCACCGATACAGTAAATAACGCTCGATTGCTGTGATTACATTGTCAGTTGCCACATGGTCGAAAAAACCTTTTGCAAAACGTCCTTGAAGTTGTGAAATACCGTATAGACGTATTTTATTTAACTACCTCTCTGTAGAAGTAAATTTCAGGGTTGTGCGTAGGGCGTTAGAATACTCTCGTAGGTAGGCCGACTTGTTGTAAGAGGTGACTAAAGGCCGAGTGATAGGTGGGTTCCGAACGCCCTGTCCCCAGTGAAATACCATCTTATCAAGCTATATGCTCCGTGAAATGGTCGGGAGAAATCTTGTCAGAGGGAGAGAGAGCTTGTCTGAGGGACCGGTTCGAGAAAAGGTTGGTTTGGGTCGTAGGCGATCCCAAGGTGAGATACCATCCCGCCACCCTGCACATTCCCGGATATCGTCAGCAGAAATCTTCGACTATGTTTCGGATGGGTGGCTGATGACCTGCACTGACACGGAAATAAGTCGTTATGGTACCTCCTGAGATAAAGAATTCCCGAGGTAAACTAGTTTCACATTGGGATCTGTCAGGGGTACCATCATGCAAATATTTTGAAAATTAAGCGAACTTTAAGAAATTCGTCTTCGCATAATCGGGCTCGTTTTCGAAGCTCTGTCGATGTTCGACTGATGACGGCATTTTTTAACATCAGGGGCATCGGTTTCACCAATACGAATGTAAACGCCGTCCACCAATATTTGCAAGCGGCGAAACCTGATATCCTTGCCCTAACCGAGACCCAGGTCGATTCGTCAAGTGATTCGACATATCTTCGTTGCTCATGATACGACTTGCATTCGAGATTCCGTTTTAAGCGTGGAGTCTGCGTCTTCACGCGGTCCGATCTGGAACTTGGGCACCATGTGGTTGAGGGTCGTGCTGAGGAATTCCGTTAAATTTCTTTGTTTTCTATATCGCTCCCCGAATGACGATCGACCGGTGATACTTTCGAACATCTTTCACGTCCCACCGACTAGATACAGATCAATCACCTGGCTTCTGAAATTGTCCTTGGCGATTTTAATGTACATTTTCTGCTGGTTCGTACTTTCTTACTGAACCGACGAGGCCGGGAGGCTAGCAGAGATGTTCACTGTTAACCGCATTTTGACTCAACTCGTGGAGGAATCTTCGCGAGTGCCGGATACCGAAGGTGATTATACGAACACCCTGAATCTGTTGACATCCGAGCCGTGTCTTTATATCGTGGAAGTTGCTGCGCCACTCGAAAACTCAGATCACTGCTTGGTATCGGTCGCGCAACCACTTGCATTTCAAGCGAATAACCGACCTAGGCAACTTCGCCAAGTATGGAGGTATGGGGTTGCTAACTGGGACGATTTGCGAGATTTCTTCGCATTCTTTCCATGGCCGGGGTGTGCTTTGTAGACTCTGATGTTAACGCATGCGGGAGCCGGACACGGATATCATTCTTCTCGGGCTGGAGATTTACATTCCACACTCCATCATACGAAATCCATCTGATAAACGTTGGTTTGATAAAAATCCGAGTAGATTACAACAGGAAAAAAAGAGCTTTAGACGATGGCGCTCTAATCCCACCGATATCAACAGAACGAATTTTGTTAGAATCATAAACGCGTGGAACCAGGCGATTGATACCGCGAAGAGGGCTAACAATGACAGAGTGACGAATAAATTCCTTGAGTGGCCAACTGGTACGCGTCACTTCTGGGCAATGGCAAAGACTGTCAGCAGTAACTTCGCTTCCTTCTCGTTTCCTCCGTTGGTGACGGGCAGCACGATACAGGTTCACAAGATAAAGCTAATGTATTCACGAATTTATTTTCCGCCAATTCAAACCTCGATGCCGGTCGTTTGGAACTGTGGGGGTAGAAGTTGGTGTGTCTGGCACGACTAGGTTTCCACTTTATCCCCAGCGATGCTCCGACGAAAGAAAATTGTTTAACCGAGAAGAATATTAATAAATAAAACTCACTTGGCTTGGTTGTGTATGTTTTCTCCCTTTTTATTCATTAATTTTAGAGTTCCTATTGTGGTATATTAAAATTAACTAGGCAGAGGAAAACCTAGCTAAGGTTATACACCTGCAAAAAGAGATCATTGATCCCAAGCGAATGGGTGATCTGGGAAAAGTCAATAGGTCGCTGCGTCGGCTGGGGATATAATACCATAGGGGAAACTCTGTGGAATGTTCGGTAAATACCCAAGCCTATGGACAATGATGCAACCGCGTCGCTTGGTTTGACTTGGTTGTTGCTAACCAATACGAATGGAATTTTCGATGGAAATGCCATGGTTAGAGCAATAGTGTTGCCGTATGGCGAAGACTGTAGCTAAACTCAATTATGCATTATCTGCATAGAATAATGAGTTTAGCTATGCGTCCCTTTGACATGTTTTACAGGGTAATAACTTATAAAGGAAATGGGTAGGTATTGTGGTTGGAATTGTGGGTTGTTTCTCCTATAGGATAGAGAAACCCCTACAGAACAACCTGTGATC
This sequence comes from Microdon myrmicae, assembly GCA_963931805.1. Lineage (NCBI taxonomy): Eukaryota > Metazoa > Arthropoda > Insecta > Diptera > Syrphidae > Microdon > Microdon myrmicae. Next base: position 122,628,804 of record OZ007500.1, on the reverse strand, counting down.
GCGCCGGTACGGCCTCCGATGCGGGATATGAGGTTCCGTCCACGTACTTTTCACCGCATTATACGTAGACTGGACTGTAAGAAGGCAACCGGCCCGGACGGAATACCAGCAATAGTCCTTAAAAACCGTGCTTCAAAGCTGTCGCCGGTTCTTGGCAGACTCTTCCGCTTATCTTATGTAGGGTGGACATTTCCTACCTGCTAGAAAATCACTCGCAAATCACCAAAGAGGGAGAAAAAGTGTCTCCCACAAAATCACCGGCCGATAGCATTACTGTCTATGTTGTCTAAGGTGGTGGAAGAGGTCATCAATGTGGAGTTAATTATGTATTTAGAGTGCAACAGACGTCTGAATGATCGTCAGTACGGATTCCGTGGCAGACGGTCCATGGGAGGCCTTTTGACTCTTATAACCGATATATGAACATCTACGAATGAGGGGCATGGTGAGTCAAGGGCGGTCGCATTGGTTATCTCCAAGAGTTTTGACCGCGTCTGGCACGGAGCTTTTCTGAGCAAGCTTCGATCATACGGACATTCCCAGCGGCTTCGCGACTGAAAGAGCTTCCTCGAAAATCGATCGATCCGGGTTTTTGTAGACGACGAGTCTTCGGATCTGTATTCTGTTAATTCCGGGGTGCCTCAAGGTTGTATTTTCGCTCCAACATTGTTTTTGCTTCACATGAATGATTTGTTGGAGACAACGGATAACAAAGTGTTCAGTTTTACGGATGATAGTACGCTTGTTTCTTCTTTTTCGAGTGATCGGCCGATTAGTGCATCAACGTTGCACCAGCTGAGATGTAGCGAGATTGACTCTCTGAATCGAGATCTGGATAGGGTCCTGCAGGGAGAAAAGGTCGATCTCGTCGACTTCAATGCAACGAAGACACAATATACAACATTCACAAAGAAAAGTGGATCACCGGTTCCACAGCTGATTATGTATGGCCAGGCCCTCGAATCTGGGGAAAGTATGAAATTGCTCGGCGTCACGATCTATGGGAATGTATCGTGGCATAAAAATGTGTCAAACATCGCCAGGTCCGCCTTGTAGTGCTCCAAGAAGCCCTACCAAATCCTTTCCCCACTCATATATCCAAATCCTTATACCCAAACTCATATTTACAAAATCCATTACCCCGATCCCATACAATACAAAATCCCGATAACGAATAAAATATTCGTTTATCATCCATGCTCATATTTCCAGAACTTCCTAAAAACAAAACACCACAATTCATATCTTCGTATGAAAACAAACTCATGTTCCTACAAATCCTTATCTTTATCTCCATTCTTGCCAGATGTGTACATTCTAAAAATAGATATCACACTCCTTTTCTCCAGTACTCGACGCCAGTCGAAGTACATTTCGAAATCCTGTTTGCATTTCGATGCATCCGCGATACAAAATCCCGATAAGATTTTGTATATAAGGGTGATGAAATTCAGATTCCGGATCATCAACCCACCGATACAAACTTCTTTTTACAACCGCAGGAATTTAACCAAATGATATCTTCTCGTAGCAATAAAAACTCAACCGGCTTGGACAAAATTCCACATGTGCTTTTCAAAAACCTCAACCCTTCAAATCGACTATACATCATGACCCTGCTAAACCACATAATAAATGCTGGTCACATACCGGAGTCTTGGAAAACTGCCATAGTCATCCCCATTAAAAAATCAGGCGCATCCCTGATGGCGGCCAATTTTCGACCCATCTCACTACTTAATAATTTAAGCAAATTACTTGAATTAAAAATTCACCATTACCTACTCTCCTTCGCGGAAACTAACTCATTACTCCCTGATTTCCAATTCGGTTTTCGTGCGCAACACTCAACATGTCACGCTCTCCTCAAGTTTACTCACGACATCACTATGGCTCTTAACGACCACTGCCCTACTGTGTGTATCTCCCTTGACATATCCAAGGCTTTCGACTGCGTGTGGACTGCGGGTCTTCTGTACAAATTACATTCCACGTATCGTCTCAACAATCACACTTCCAAGTTTCTCTACTCGTACCTATCAAATAGAAAATTCATGGTCAAGATAAATTCCACCCTTTCCCAGACGTACTCAATAACAGCAGGAGTCCCCCAAGGATCCATTCTGGGTCCCCTCTTATACTTACTATACACATCTGATATTCCTCAACCCCTCTCACCGAATACTCGAATCCTCAACTACGCAGACGATACCCTTGTCTACTCCAGCAGCAGGCTCGTATTATCTGCCAGAAACCGCGTAAATGAATTCCTCCAAATTCTTTCCTCCTACTTCCTTAAATGGAAGATCCGCCTAAACACCAACAAAACTCAACTGATTGTATTTAAAGGTAGAAACGTTCACTGTACCAATAACACGGTACGTAACCATTCAAAAATCCAACTGAACCTCTGCAACACCCTCATAAAACCATCTAAATCACTAAAATACTTGGGCATTACTTTCGAAAATAATCTCTCTTTCACGACTCACATAAACAATGTCATCCGCAAAGCGGGGATACAGCTTAACCTTTGTCGGAAAGTAATGTGGAAGGCAGATGGTCTCTCTCAGCAAGTCAAACTTCTACTTTATAAACAAATCATCAGGCCCACACTTACTTACGCTTGTCCCATCTGGTTCCATATCTCTCCCTCTCAAAGGGAAAAACTTCGTATCTTCGAAAGGAAGTGTTTCAGACTAATCACAGGGCTACGTCGACAGCGCGACTCCCACAAATATATCAGAAGCCTTACGCTACACCACTCCGTCGGCCTGGAGAGATTGGATAGAAGGTTTCTGGAATTGTCGATAAGATTCATTGAAAACCTGTCAGTCAATCCAAACCCTCTCATCAATTCCCTTAGCCTCCCTAGCCACAATGCATCAAATCCCTATCTTCATGCACTCCATTTAAAAGCTCTCTTCTACGCAAAAAGATTAGTAAATGATGCGAACGAAATCATCTACCATAACAGGGTAACCGATCTTAATCACTTCAAATACTCAAACATTCAACCCTTTTCTCGGGTTCTTTCCTTTAACGAGCAGTCGGTGGAGAGACCTCCCTATGCAGCTCCCTTCCCTCCTTAGGTTATGTAAAATATGAAATTTCGACTTAGCTTAAGACTAGGCTAAATTGTTCTACATGGCTAAATGTGAATTTATTAAACCACCTTAGATATAAGCTAGATTTAAGTAGAGGTAAGTAGTTTTTAAGAATATTTATTCTAAACATAGATAATCCATCCTGGTTTTCATGACCTTTCCAGGAGTCCTACTAGTAAATTGTATCTGGAATAAATCTCTATAGACGTCAGACCTCCAATTAAATAATACTTGAAAAAATGTTCTAGACATTGTAAGTAAAATTGTCACAACTTAGTAAAGTAGCTGTAAACTTATGTAACTAAACTTATAATGGTCAATAAAGACAGCGTTATATAAAAAAAAAAAAAAAAAGATTCCGAATCAGTCGTGATTGGCGTTCGAGATCTAAGGACGCCAATAAGCAAAGTTTAAAATAAAGCAGTCGTTAAAAATAGTTTTGTTTGTTTTGTTATTGCAATTTTAAATTGAAGACACGAACGACAAGGAGAGTGAGTGTTGGCTGATCCAATCTTACATAGAAGACGAGAATGAGCATCGGCTGCTCAACTTTAAATCGAAGGTGAGAGCAGGTCTCGTTTTTCAGCAATCGGTTGTCACTCTTCGCGGAGGCCCCGGAAGCACGGTGGCAACCGCAACGGGTCCCCTCAGGAGGAGACAAGCTCCCTGAGAGAAGGACCACAACAGCCTCAGGAAAACTGATTATCTCTTTAGATCCAAGAAATATTTTACTCCAGCCCAACTTTTTCTTCTGTATATATCGGAAAATAAATACGCGCTCGTATTTTGCTCTAAAGTTTGGAGCTACGCTCCTAATCATAGCTTCCACCTACTTGAGAGCGTACAGAGACGAACGATCCGCCTGATCGGGGACACGACGCTGACGTCGGGACTACAGTCGCTATCACATCGAAGGTGCGTAGCTGACCTCTGTTTGTTTTACAGATATTATCACGGGTACTGTTCTTCAGAGATTCGTGGTACTATTCTGCGCAATTCGGTTTATATGCGCTCCACGAGACAATTCGACGGATCACACCATTTTGCGTCTCATCTCCCGACGGCGCGAACGTCTCTGCATCAGAACCCGTTCCGTTACAGAGCAGGGAAGCCGTGGAATTCCCTCCCCACTGGAGTGTTTCCGGAGCGTTACAACCTGCAACTGTTCAAAAAGAACTGCAACAGTTATATGGTGCCAACTTGAGGCACCGACTCGGCGCTATAGGTTTGCCTCTTCCAAGAGAAGTGTAATAAAAAAAAGAAGCAAATCCTGTTAAAGCACCACAAGAGAATGGTCAGTTCACTTGTGGAGTATGCAAATAAAATCTCAGACAATAGATATCCCAACAAGATGGTAAATGCAGTACTGATAAAAGTTCTAGTCGTTTTTGAAACTGCTCTCCCCCAAGACAGCATATTTACCATTCGGTTTCTCAATTTAGTCTTTACATTGTTCATTAACGATGGGATAGACCCCTCTTTTTCAGAATACTCCCGACTTGATACGCAATGTACTTGAAATGGACCTGACCGGAGCACTGTGAACAAGCATGTACGTTAATTGAGTGCCGCACGATGATTCAAGGGGATTCGAAGCAAGCGGTTGCTTACTACACTCACTTATCTTCTGTAATTCGAGAGCATCTCAAAGAATTAGGTGATTGGCATACAGACACTTGCCTCCGGTAAAGTTATGGAGTCACAACAACAAAAAACAGGTAAATAGACGAGGAGCAGTCTATTGAAATTGTGATATGCCAAGTTTGCCTTTTCCCTGTTTTTGTAGTTGGAAATATTAATATAAATACCGGCATCCAAAAATACCTGTGTTCAAATACCATGCACATTACGTTCAACTTTATTAAAAAAAGGAAAGAAAACACAAGCCGTACAGGAAGGATAACACACCTGCGGTTGAAGGAGATTTTTGAAATCACTTAGTGTTCTGTACTTCGCGAACATAAGATGGTTTTTGTTTTCCTTGTCGAGATGTATACCTAACATACATGTTGACTTTATGGCTAGATTAAGACTTGCAAGTAGGATTGGTGGATAAAGTTCTGTGTTTTATTTTTTGTCAACAACATATCCAGGTTATTCAATAAAACAAAAAATGTAAACATTGGTGAATATGCAGGACTTTACGAGGAAAATCACGTGTACCGTAAGGAGTTTGCAAAATGACAGCACAATGCGTACTATTGACTGCAGGGTTCAGCTAGGGTTAAAATCACCCAACGTAAATTTCGGTGCCAAAATTTAATAAAAACAAACGGAAAGTTAAATGCCTAGCCACCACAATGGCACAGACTTGTCAGTTGAACTTGTATACATATAGATGAATATGTATTCTAACCGTCACTTAGGTGTTTTAGCACCAATAATATAAGAAGAAATACAGAATTAAATCGAGACATCTTCTATGTCTTCTTATAATGGCATTATGCTCGGACGTTTAAGGCTACTTCAAATTTTGGGCGCGAGTTATGATACCTGAAAAAACAGCTTTCCTCTTTGAAATCGACGTCCAGATTGACTCTCTTATATACTATTTATAACTATTTATTAGTCTATAGGAACCCGGAAGTTCATGACTTCACTGACTCGGCTGCGCCATTGCTCCCTGTTCTGTGCACCTTCCTTCCGTGCTTCACCATCTGATCCGATCTCCACAAGGTCAGACTGACTCTGGTACAAATTTAGTTTTCACATTATGCTTCCGATAATTAAATGGTTTGCCTCGTTTATACATACATGTAATTGGTTCCGCACAATATTTATTTAATTTCCACCTCTTTAGAGTATCCATCTTGATACCTCATCGAAAGAATGCATACATCGTACCAATCTCACCTTTCTCATTTCTAAGGAAAATTTGAAAAACTTTGTCAATTTTTTTGTTTTTTTTTCTTAAAATTTAACTTACTTAACTTACCTAATATATATATATATATATTTTTTTTTTTTTATTTTTTTTATTATTTTTTTTTTTTAATTTTTTTTTTTTTTAATTTTTTTTAATTTTTTTTTTTTTTTTTTTTTTTTTTTTTTTATATTTTTTTTTTATTTTTATGTAAAAGCACTTAACTTAACTTAACTTAAATCTTATACTACCCTAATTCTAGAAAAGCTAAGTCTATGTAAGCTAGCTGACGATAGTGTGAATCTATACCGACTTTGGTATCCAGGTCTTTATATGCCATTCAACCACCAGAACTGTTGACGCTGGCTAATACTGTCGTCCCGGTCTCTGTGGGAGATAGCCCTACTGAAGCGCAGGAGCTCTTCTTCGGTGCGCGTTACTTCCCGGTCGTAGCACAATCGCCCGTCTACAGATGATCTACTTACTTGATAGATCAGCGGAATTCCGGATCTATCCTGTATAAGCCCTTTCATATCCAAGTCTAGGAACGCCTCTGGTCGAACAAAGCCGTTGCGACGCACGCTCTCATAGTACAAGGTGTTTGGATAATAGGCCCCGAATATTAGGTCATTGGACGAGCTTATTGCTCTCGCAATATGTCCTCTGATCAATTTAATCCTAAAACTATCCACCCTATTTATGTACGCTTCATTATATAAACTCTCATTTGAATAATACTTTTTATAGTCCGATTCCGGTGTCCGATATAATCTGAGACAACTTCTGAGACACTTCCTTTCGAACACCCGAATCTTTTCCATCAAATTTGGACCTATGTTAAACCATACTGGACAACCATATATGAGCATTGGCCTGATTAGCGTCATGTAGCATATGACTTTTACCCTGCTGTCAAGTTGGCTACTGTGAAATAGCCTCCCTGTCATAGCAAAAGTTTTCCTCGCTTTGAGCAAAGCAGCCTCTACATGTCTGTTGAAATACAGATAATGGTCTAGCCAGATGCCAAGGTATTTAACTACACTCTTGGTTTCCAGCTTATCTCCATGCGGTCCCACGATAAATAGTTTTCGCCAGTTTTTCCTTGTGTCGTGCCTGGCTTTATATAATGGGGTTCTAAATAGGATGGCTTCACATTTCTGGAAGTTGATCTTAAGTTTCCAGTCATCGCAGTAGCGCTGCACGTTGTTGTAGTCTCGCTGTATTAAACTATTTATGATCTCAACTTTCGGAGCTGTTCTGTAAATTATGAGATCGTCTGCGTACGCAATAGCCTGCGGAAGTGCATCTAATAAGTCGGTAATGTAAATGTTAAAAAAATCGGAGAGAGTACCGCGCCCTGTTGCAAGCCATTCTTGATATTATACGTTTTATTAGAGGTCACATTACCATTTTTGACCACGAACCTCCTGTCCTTTAACATATCGTAAAGTACATATAGTAAAGGCTTATGTATGCCATGTCTGACCAGTTTGTAATACAACCCTTCGATCCAGACGGTATCAAAGGCTTTTTCCAAGTCGATCAGACAGGCCCCTGTGCATTGGTTCCTACATTTATTCCATTGTATGTCGGAGACCAGTTTAGCTGCGGCATGTGTGGTTTCATGACCCGCCCTAAAGCCAAACTGGTTATTTGGAATAATGCTGTTGTCGTCTACCCATTTTAGCAGAGCATTGTTAATGATTTTTTCAAATACTTTACTGATGCTTGGGAGTAAACTTATCGAACGCATGTTCATTGGGTTTGTACAGTCTTTGCCCTTTTTTGGGATAGGCTGAATGATAGCCGTTTTCCAACGCGCGGGATAATATGCATTATTCAACGCGTTGTTAAACAGGACCGTGTATATATCTATTGCCTTTGGGGGCAGGTTCTTGAGTACGATGTTAGGTACTCCATCTATTCCCACTGACTTTTTGCTTCTTAATGAGTCGAAGATACTCTGGATTCCTTCCCTTGTGATTAAAAGGCTATTAGCTCCACCATTGGCATTAATGTCAATTGACAGATTATCGTCACTGAATTCCGTAAAACCCGGATTCTGCGATTGCCAATGTGAAATTTCATTCCGGAGGTGCAGGTGATTCAGTCGAATTCTGTCCTCCAGGTCATGGTTTCGGTGAATGCTTTCATTCACCTTGTACATTTCCTGAAAGACAGCCCCCACAGCGTTCGCCTTCTCCAAAGGATCTTCGATCACGAAGAGCTCACTATTGAGGATAGCGTTCTCTGCATCTATGCCAATGTTGGTTAGCAGCTGCTTGTTTACCTCGGTACGTGGAATTTGGAGACACTGAATCTCGTTTTGATTATTTCTCCTGAATATTTTATTTATTTGTGGGAACATATTCGGGTTATTGGTTTTTATAGCTCGAATTCTGTTGTTCCAATACAAATTTGTTGCTAATCTATAATTAGCTTTAAGTAATTGTTGGAGGTTTTTTAATTGAGATTTCAGTGATATTATCTCCTGGTCTTGTGTGTCTGTAAACTGTCTGTGTAATTGTTTTAATTTCGATAGCAGTCTGCTCTTTTTCTTGTGGAGTGCGTTTATTGTTGCGTTTCTGTACATGTTAATGTGATCTGTAACTGTTGTTTTGGGAATTGTTTTGTCCATTGTTCGTTTTACGGTTTCGTCCATTTGTTGAATGTATTTGTCGATTTCGTCATTTGTCAGGTTTCTGTTTACTGGCAGATTAAAGTCATTCGAACGAAGTTCTCTTGTTAATGATGTGGTGAACCGCGGCCATCGCATTGCCCTGTAGTTATAGGGTTGCGGGATCACGAATTCCTCCAGATCTGCGAGATCGCTCGGAAGCTCCATTACTGCCGTGAATGCACAGTGGTCACTGTCGTATTCAATCGTCCGTAAACAGTTTCTGTTTCGTCTGTTGGTGTTAAGTAGTCTCAGTCGTGAGTCAATTAGCAAGATATCAAAGAACGATCTACCTCTAGGGAACGATGGATATTCGGTAGCTAGCAGGTCTATATTCAATATGATACTGATCTAACCAGCCAGCCAACTGATTTCCTCTGGCATTAGATATACAATTTCCCCAATTTCTATGCTTGGCGTTTATATCTCCCCGTAGGATAAAGTAGTTTTTGTCCAGGTGCAAATGTAAGCATCGAAAGAGTGTCTCGAGCTCCGCTATAAATAGGTTATGTTGCTGCACCTCAGGTGCATAGACCGCAATCGCATACAAACCCCTTCCTTGCTGAAGGGGTATGCGTACGATACAGGCTTCCAGCACCCGGAACCTGCGCACTTCTCCACTATATATAACTTTATGATGGATTCCTTTTCTAATACGACAAGAGCTTTTATTGATGTTGTGGTTAGAGGGTTTATATTGACTTTTTGTTTAGATTGGGCAAGTGCGAGTAGATCTCGTTTATTTGATTTTGCAGCTGTGTCATCTGTCTCTGCAGATTGCGCAGAACCGTGACCACGTCTGCTTGCGATGTTGTTTCAGTCTGTGTGGGAGTATTTGTGGCTACCAATGTTGTAGCCTGGTTTGGTGGTCCCCCACCCGACGTAACTTGTGCGTACGACCGCTGCGATGTTACGGGCATTGTTGTAGTACGAGCTGGCTCTGTGTTTTTTTTTTGCCGAGTCACACTTCTTGCCATTATTTCTCGGAATTTAGGACATCCTCCATAATTAGCAGGGTGTCCCTCATTCCGGCACATTGCGCACTTTTGAAGGGCTTTGTCTTCTACCCTTTCTTTTCCCAGAGGGCATTCTTCTGCCTTATGGTCTTTTCCACATTTTACGCAACGGTGCTGCATTTCACGGTTCGCCGCCGGGTGACCAAACCTTTGGCAGCGGACACATTGCAGGATGTCCCTGCCTTTTTTTAATTTGTCCCATGTGACACTTTGATGATCCAAGACTGTAATTTTTCTTAGACCACCAATTCTGATGCTGGGCGTTAGTTGAACCAAAAAGAAGGGTAGCTTGCGGTTTTCCCTTCTTGCCTTGGTTGTGGTGAACGGGTTTACGGAGATAAACTCAAGCTCGTCGTGCCTCAACTTTTGAAGCATCTCGAGCAGAGCCTCCGGTTCCACCTCAGGGTCGACACCCTTTAATAGAACCGTTACCCTCTTTGTTTGCTTCGGCGTGAACGAGTAGAATTCCGCGGTGGCTCTCTTTAATACCTCTTTAATTTTTTCGTGGTCTGCCACCGCATAGGTTTGAATGGCATGCCTGTTACCTGACAGCCTTTTAACTAAAAAACTGTTTCCTATAGCTAGCTTACAGAGACTTACCAATTCCTTACACTCAATATCTATGGTGTTGATTGGTGGCATTTTTATTTTTTCGTTGTTATTGTTGGTTTGCCGCTGCAGTGTTGCTTGCTGTGGTCGATTTTGTGTTGATAGTTACTGTTGATGTTGATGTTGCTGCTGGCCGACTTTTGGCTTGGGCTTTTGTTGTTGTTCGGTGTCTTTTTCTTTTTCGAGTGCCCCTATATTTTTCTTTCGGCGTGTCTCTTCTAGTCGGGCTCTTGCCATCGCAAGTTTCGCCTCCAATTCACTTATTTCCTCTTCTTCATCCTCAGACTCTGAGGATGCAAGAGAAGTGAATGACTTGTTTGCCCCATACATGTTAAAGTTGCAGGGGGATGGGAGCTCATTGGCCTCCTCCATTTGCTGATCTCTTTTCTCCATTGTTAATTTCGCGGTTTTACTTCGCGTCACAATGGAGTTTTTCGGTGTACCTTTTCGTTTGTGTGTTGTCGCGTTTTTATCTTCCTTCGTGTTCATGCTGGTTCTTTCCAGTTTGTTTTCATTAAAAAAAAACAAAGGCGACCTGCAATATGAACCACGAAGTCGATTTCTTCCGTACGTCGACTCGAACTCGGCTATCGTCGACTAAGAGTCAGTAAACTTGCACTCGCACCAAATGATGCTTTGAAAACTCTTTGCCTAACTAGCAATATATTGTGTGTTTTAATTTTCACTTTTACGACTGAGGTGATATATTTTAATTGTTTTACTTTGTTTTTGCACCTCGCTGAAGTGATTTTGTGAGCACGTTTTTTGTCACTTTTAACATTCGTTTTGTTTGTTTGTTGTTGTTGCACTTTGTTTTAATTATCACAATACGTCACGTCACTGTTTTGTCTATTTCGTGGCTTCGTTCTCGTTTATGAATTAGATTAATTATATCAATAGGTTGTCCGTTTTTTAAACACACGTTTTGAAATTGAGTATTCACAGAGTGAAAGCCGATGTTTTCGTGATATTAAAACACATTGGCTATGTGATAAACAGCAATTTAATTAGTAATGTAATTGTGTGTTTGTCAATGAAAATGTGTATTAAATGTGCACAAAACCGAAATAAATGCATAATAAATGAATAAATAGTCTATCGAGTTCATTGTGATTAATATTTCACGAATTTAATAATAAATTCACTGCGGTTGATAAAGATTTACTTAGAGAGCTGAATTGCACGTCTATATCGAATGGGAGTAAGTTGCGAACGGTGCAAACGACTGTTGTTGATGCATGCAAGTGTCGTTCATCGAAGTTATATTTACTATGATGTTCAGATAATCCTCATGGACATATGTTGTTGAAGTCGGAGTTCAATGTATTAAGCACAAGCTGCTGATTGACAATGAGGTTCGTGGTTCGGTCGGGAATGTTAATATGCGTTTTCGCGAAAATTATAATTTATATATACAGTGGGAACAACATTTTACGCATGACGGATATATGTTAGTCGTCAAACTCACTTAATTGCTTAACTATGTTTCTAGTGTGCGTGTATGTCGAAGTCGTTACATTTTGTTGACTCTTTCGTCGCATTTTTAATTTCATTTAATTTTCTTTATATTTGTATCATCATCATCGGCACTACAACCGGGAACCGGTCTTGGCCTTATTTAGCAAGTCCTGGGGCTTGTTAATTTTTCCGGGCAGGGTCATTAGTCTTGCGCCAGAGGCTCCCCGACGGGGAATCGAACCCCGGTCTCCCTCGTAACAGACGGGGATACTAATCACTATACTATCGAGGAGCCCGTTTTTATGTTTGTATGTCTTTAACTTTTTGTGTGTTTATTTCTCATACGGCTCTTTCAAGACCTGAGCTACACAATTTCTTATAATTGTACGTTACCCGAGCTTCTCGACGATAACATAAAATAACATCATCCATAATTCCTGTATCCATAACTCCAATCAATATCCCCAACGGAATCATATGCACGAAAAATTGCACCGAATGCTCGTTTGTCGCGCATTGATTCTGTTTAATAGGTTGCACCAGTCGGAGTCAAAAGGTGGTGAATGTTGACGTAAATCATCTTGATGGGAAAAGAAGGAAGTTAGTGGACTGTATGGAACTTTGATAGCCTATGTTTATGGAATGAGCTGTGGGAGCGGATGACTAGGAGTGAGGTGATAATGACCCACCATGAGATAACCAGTGTGAGAGTGCAACCCGTTATCTTGAATTGTGTTATCTCCGGACCGTTGTTGTAGATCACGGGGCAGATGCAACCGTTGTCCTAGGTCACGGGGCACATGAGACCGTTGTCGTAGGTCAAGCTGTCAAGACCGCTACCGTAGGTCAAATTGAGCAGAACACAGGAACGGGGTGTGATTTGGACAGCTCAGTGAATGGAAAGTGACGCTGGTAGTCAGTATGAAACATACTTCCCGGGAGTTGGACAGTTAGATAAGGTTTCTACCAATGGGTTCGTGATCGTGATCGATCTATTGGATATTGACTCTGTGATGAAGTAGAGTGTGATCGCTGTCTTTACACACGTCACTAAACAATATACGCAACCCTGATGAAAGTGACATTACATACCAGAAAACACCAATTGTTAATAGTTACTAACAGCCCAAGGTCAATTGATAGGTTTCCTTTACAATGGGAGTTCATGAGCGACATCACAGCAAACAATGAGATATGGATGCCACGACCACTGCCTAAGATATACTCATCAATTCATGTTAGTTATAACAACATGACGTTGTACACACTTTTGAAATATTTATATTTTTTCTTGTATGGAACTATTGGCAGTAGTCTCGATAGTAACAAATTAATCACACAGTAATTTTAAAATACAAAGGGCTCCACATTGCACTAGAGAAAAACTTCAACGCTGTTAGAATTTCATCAGACATTAAAACAAAACTATTTCCCGTAGTCTCGATAGTAACAAATTAATCACACTATGATTATTGAAATACAAGAGGCTCCACATTGCACTGTTAAACTTCGACGCTTTAGAATTTTATCACTGACTGGGGCTGGATGTGCTTTCGTCAAGCAGTCCCCATTACATCAACGCACCTTTGGAGATTTTATTTTATTTAATTCAAGAAGTTTACATGCTGTTGATAGTTCGATTAAACCCAATCCGACGTCGAAGCTTATAAGGAACTGTTCAGTACCAATCAATTTACCAGTTTTGTTGCTTTTTAATAGGGTTAACACACGAGATTCAAATGAACAAAACTAATACTAAAATGTCAAAGAAAGCCACTCGTGGCAAGAACACAGGGCAGTACACACAATAAAATATTCCAACAAATAAAGGTGAGCATCCACCCAAAGTGTGAGACCAGCAACTGAACTCAATCGCAACCATCTCAGTCTCCCTGGCCGGTCGCTCCTGCTGTTTAGTTGATGTTGTTGTTGATCTTACCCTGTATGTTAACCCTTATGCGATTCACTTTAGAGAACCAACGAATTGTGGGTGTGTAGGGCAGAAAATTGCGTTATTTGATCTGCCAATGGTTTGTGTGGAGATCAGGTGGGAATAACAACGTAGGTCCAGGATCTGCAAGTATAAACATACTCCCGGCTGTCGCAAGGTTGTGTGATATTCCTCCACGATGCCATCCATGTGCCCAGATATGCGAATGGATCAACTCCAATGACTTAGTAAATAAGTATTTTTATTGTACATAAACAAAAAAAGAATGATTATAACAAAGATTTCCCTTTCAATGGATCACAAAATAAACAATAAAGAAATTCATGGGGTGTTTCATCTCTGTGATGCTGTTGTGCCGGCAGCTGCTGGTTGATCGATGTTCTTTCAACAGATTCAATTCCAAAAAAAAAAAAAATAATCCAAGTTAAAACAAATGCATGATAAATTCATTTCTCATGCATAAACCAAATTCTCAATATTCTAAATATTTTTGGATTTTCATCATCATCGGCTCTACAACCGGGATCCGATCTTGACCTTATTTAGCAAGTCTCTCCACCGGTATCCGGTCTGTATCCGAGACTTGTTAAATTGTCCATAATAATTTGTTTTTCCGGGCAAGGTTATTAGCCTTGCGCCAAATTTTATGATTTTACCTTCCGCGAAATTCTCATTCCTTTCCTGGAACTTCATTCCACATAACACATAAAATTCGTTCATTGAAGCACACATAAAATCTTGTTTGTGCTTGTCGGAATTTTTATACACTTTAATGATAGGGATTTCCTCGGATCCTGAATATAAAAGGAAAACGTATTTTGATTTCAACAATCAGCAAAAGTCCAGGAGAGCGAAGCCACGGCCAGCGATTGGCTCAATAAATAGATTTAAAACCACAGGAGTTTGTTTGATTTGGAAAGAACTGGACAGCACTAAAACGGATTCGCCTCGAAAGGACAGGAAGAAAAAGCCTAGGCAGCCGCAAAAAAGAACCAACACGAAAGCCGGTAGGATGGGCCTCAAAGAGGTGGCCACTTGCGATCTGAAGCAAGAAGAGTTGGTCGCCCCACGCCGTGCGGTAAGACAAAACCCCCACCAGTAAAATATTAATACAAAACATAACCCATTACACTATCTACGAATTCACTGTTTGCTTGCTCTTGAATTTAGGGTGAATGTTTATATGCGATTCCTGCACATGTTTATTACCTCGGGATATGTATATTATGAACCCAAGTAGGGTTTATTTTTCGGTAGGAAGGTGGTAATCTTCAAAAGATACATCTACACCAATCCAAATGCGTGACCGATTTTTACCGACTTAAACTTCTGCCAACATAATCCCATTGTTCACCCTGGAACTTTCTTTCTTTGTGTATCTTACTTACTATCGGAGTAACTGTCAGTCTTATATGTTTCTCCAATATCATTCGTGCGGTCTTGAATCTCACGGAATCTGTGAGTACGTACTCCGCATTTTCTATTTTGCCTTCGCAGAACAAGCAGTATGTATGCTTATACTTGCGCAAGAATTGCGCGAAAGCATCCATGTCGTGATATCAGCTAAGTCAGGTGTTAGGTCAGTTTGCCATGTTTTCTTTTCACTCGGGTTTCTATATCAGGTGTCATGGTGAAGGTCCATCTTCCTTTGTTGGAAATATCACATCTTTGTTGCCATTCTCTTTGCCCGGAGATCTGTATTTGTATCCGCATTCATCGGCGATTGCGGGGCTAGCGCGTCTGACTCATATAAAGGAGTGGTTTCCTTACCTGCAATGTCAAGTGGTTTCCCACCAGTGATGGCATTTGTGGGATCTTCGGATATCGTTTGGGAGGCACAGCATACTCTTAATGATGACAGATTATGTACTGAGTTCACTCCCCTGATGTATGACTTATACTGTGTGGCTCCGGCCCATATGTGGGCTGCATACATTATAATGCAAGTGTCGAGGGTAGTTACCAAATTTCTTATATGAGGCCGGGGTCCTCCAACCAGTCTCGCTAAAACACTACTTACTCTTGCCGATTTTTCACTCGTTTTCCGCAGAGAAGCCCTGAAGGTCAACCTGTTGTCGAGGGAAACACCCGGATATTTTATAGAGAGACTAGATCTGATGGCGTGTCGTTGAATTCTCAAATCAAGGTGTTGAAATGTCTTGCGTTAGCTTATTAAAGCTGCCTCTATGCGGTTAGCTTTGGTCCGGCCAAATCTAGGCACCATTTAATGCTCTGGGCTATATCCGAACAAATATTCTCCAGTCCCCTTAGATGTTTAGCTACAGCCACTATCGCCAAATCATCTGCATACCTAATGATACTTGCTCCTTCTTTTACATTGACTCTGAGCACACCATCAGATTATATTTCATAACAGCGGGCCAAATACAGATCCCTGGGGTACACCCCCTGTTAGTTTGATATTCTTGTGGTTCCTCATCGGTGTCACAGAGCAGTGTTCTACCCGAGAGACAGCTTGCTATTGTACACACCAAGTAGGGTGAGATTTGTAGATCGCCCAACGCTTCTACTAACCGATTCCAGTTTAGCGAGTTAAATGCATTTATAACGTTTATTGTCATCACGGCGCGATGTTATTTGGTGCCCCCTAATTATCGTGCTACGAATATTGCGATGTAGGCGATGTCGCACACAACAGATAGGGCCTTACCGTTTGATTTAACTTCCCGGATCCATACTGCCATTCAGAGATCTCGGGTGTACTCTCGGTGAACTGTTCCAGGCGAGTGACAATTATTCGTTCAGCATGTACAACAGGCTGGAGGACGACGGGGCTTCCGGTTCCTTGACTCCTTTTGTATAAGCACAACGCGCTGTTTTCATCATTGAGGAAAGTGACCTTTTCTTAGCATTCTTCACTACGGTGTTTGGAATTCCATCCAGTCCTGGGGCCGTTTTGTTTTTAATGACAATTGCAGCCATGAGCACCTCTTCGATGGTTAATGGTGGTATTGTCTTTTCATCCACGTTTCATTCCTCTTCTCTTCTCGTGTCTTCGCACAGTGGAAAGAGGTAGGCAACTTGTCGCCTAAATAGTTGTATTGGTAAGGAGATTGCGTCTTGGGTTTGATTGTGCAAACGTAGGTTC
Organism: Microdon myrmicae; assembly: GCA_963931805.1. Taxonomy (NCBI): domain Eukaryota; kingdom Metazoa; phylum Arthropoda; class Insecta; order Diptera; family Syrphidae; genus Microdon; species Microdon myrmicae. The sequence goes on along the minus strand of OZ007500.1, from coordinate 122,612,014 downwards.
AACTGACGACCCTTGCTATTATGCAGTTCACAATTACTGAGTGGTAAGTTGGGTCACAAAGCCAACCCGTCCAGTGACATACCACCCTATCAAGCTATAGGCTCCGTAAAATGGTTGTAAGAAATTCTTGACCACATTTCGTAGCATAGCTGGTGTACCCCGTCAAGAAAAAATATCGCCGCAAGCTGCCGACTGACTGCTATAGATTGGCCTTTCCCCGAAGAAGAAGAATAAACAAAAAAACGATTGTGGCTATGTCACCTTTGCTTCTTTTCATTTGACTACTGTTGTTTGTGTGATTTATTTTAATTTTAATTTTTTTTTCAACATTTCTTATTTTCGTTTTATATTCTTAGATTAAGACCATGGTCTTACCAGTACTCATGTATGGATCCGAGACCTGGGTGCTCAATAAATGGTATTCTGAACTCTTAGCCGCGTTCGAGGGAAAGGTCTTAAGGAAAATTGTTGGCCCCGTATGCGAGGGATAACGCTGAGTTATACGTGATCTACCTTGTAGCTAATGTTGTAAGAAAAATCAAGCTCGGTAGACTCCGGTGGGCAGAACGCCTAGCTCGAATGAGCGAAGAGAAGCCTGCCCGGAAAGTCCTTTGTGGCAGGGTGTATGGAAGGAGACAGCGCGGCAGACCTTGTCTGCGATGGAGGCATGGCGTAGACCAGGACACCCAGAGCGTGGGAGTGCCAACCTGGATGACATCGGCTCGAAATCGGGACCGGTGAAAATACTTGCTAAATGAGGCCAAGGCCGGATCCCGGTTGTAGTGCCGATGATGATGATGAATTTACTTGAAATTCCTTCCTAATTGCACTGCATCGCCCTTCTCTTGGTAAATATGATGTTATGACTACAAGAATATTTGAATGTGAGAAATCGAAATCGGGACCTGTGAAGAGACTTGCTAAATGAGGCCAAGACCGGATCCCAGTTGTAGTGCCGATGATGATGATTGTATGTGTAAATGAAAATGTACATTGTGTTTTGTATTTGAGTTTAATTTGTGTTCTAAGGAGAAATTTCCGATTCTCCACATGGCTGCTGTCCCAGGCATTTGTGCCGGTCCCAGGCATTCGGCATCTTGTACTTGATGAGTACTACGGCGCATTGTAGTTGATGAGTACTACGTCGGCGCCATATTCCTTAACCGTTTGGGAAAGGAGATCTGAAGCCGCACAAAGGTTTAAGTTATTTTGTATACACGATGGGCAAAATTGGAAGTCGGCTCGCAGCAAACCCACATGGGCAATCACGGGATACGAGCAAAAAGTTCGAGATTGATAAACTAAAAAACCTACGTAAAAGGGCGGAATATCAAGACGAACTAACGAATAGATTTAGCATCGTAGAGAATGACAGTAGTGAGGAAGAGGAAGCCAATAGTGTGGACACTAAATGGGCATCGATCAGAGACACAATCAAACAAACAGCCCAAGAGGTATTAGGATTTAAGAAAACCACTAAGTCCAAACCTTGGTTTGACGATGGGTGCAGGGCAAAGATCGAAGAACGTAAACGCCTCAGAATGATCCACTTAGAAGCATATGATGAAGTTAACGCAGTAAGATACGCGACAATTCGGAAAGAAACAACTAGACTTTTCAAACGCAAAAAACGCGAATGGGAGAAGACTCGGATCGAAAAAATCCTAGGAAATTCTAGGGCAAAGAATATCAGAGTGATGTATGCCGGCATAAATTCAATTAGAAATGGCTACCGAGGGAGAGCCAAAATAATCCGAGACACAAACGGCTGTCTGGTGACAGAAACAAAAAATATCGTGACAAGATGGAAGCAGTACTTTGAAAACCTGCTCAATGTGCGCACCCATCAACCACAAATAAACGCACCAGACGTACATACAGCCGAGCCCCAGATCCCAGAGCCCTCTTTCGACGAAGTTGTAGACGCGATAAATCGACTGAAAAACAACAAAACCCCCGGAATCGATTGCATACCGGCAGAGCTTGTGAAGCATGGAGGAGGGCCAACCGCTCGAAAGATCCACCAACTGGTTAAAATAATATGGGAAGAGGAAGTCATTCCGGAAGAATGGAAAACCGCAATAGTCATCCCCATTTTCAAAAAAGGCGAGAGATCTGACTGCGAAAATTACAGAGGAATATCATTGCTCCCAACCACATACAAAATATTAACAAATGTGACACCGTATGCAGAAGAAATTCTGGGAGAATACCAATGCGGATTCCGTAGGAACCGGTCAACGAGCGACCAGATGTGCACAATAAGGCAACTGCTAGAAAAGAAGTGGGAATACGGAGAGACGGTTCACCAACTGTTCGTTGACTTCAGAAAAGCCTACGACTCAGTCGCAAGGCAAAGACTCTACCATATTGTGGTTGAGCTGGGGATCCCGAAAAAATATGCCGCCCTCATTCAAATTTGCATGAACGAAAACAAAGGGCGAGTTAGAATAGAAAACCACCTCTCAGAATCATTTGAAATCCGGGATGGACTAAATCAAGGGGATGGCCTCTCACCATGCCTTTTTAACCTCCTCGAGTATGTTATCAGAAAGGTACAAGACGACAACATGGCCGGATAATACCTGAACGGGGTCACACAAGTGCTCGCGTATTCGGATGACATCGCCGTTCTGGGCGATAATCTCGAAACTATAAGTAAAGCCTGTGAAATCATTGTTGTATTCCAGAATACTACCCTTATTAAATTTAACACTGAATCTCCTAACACATCCTTAAAAACTTCACTTAACATATATTACATTCTCACTTAATACATACCATTCATAAACATTCACAATATTACCAGTTACAGCACACTTAATAACCTGCACCTTTTTATTTATTGAAAACATAGCAACTTGGATTTTCGTCCGAATTGAATGTGAAAAGTCAGAGAGAAAAAAATAGAATAAAAAAAAAAGTTCAGTTGATATTTGTCAGCCGTAAAGAAAGGTTGAGAATGATTTGTTATGGAGCAGCTAGCGTCGCAATAACATATTAAGTTTATTAATTATTAACTTTAAATAATTGTTTGTTATTGTTGTTTAAATAATAATTAGCGCTAAAGCAGATTTCGGCTTGATTGACTTTGTAAATAAACAGAATAGTCGCAATTGGGAAATCTTAAAAGCCAGTTGTACGTGAATTATAAGTGAGTTGTTTTTGGAAAATCATAACAGTCAATCAAAAAAATAATAAGTCCACGCTCTTCCCTCATACCGAGGAAGCACGGCGTTCGGACATTCAACACTGGTGGCAGCGGTGGGATACAACCAAAGGATCCCAAATAAAAAGAAGAAAATAAGAAGAAAAAAAAAACAAGAAAAAAAAATTTTTTTAAACAAAACAAAATTTAAAACAACAAAAAAAAAATGTTTATAAGAAGAAGAAAAAAGTAAACATAAAACAACGAAAAACAAAGTAAACAAAAAATTTAAAACAATAAAAAAATAAAGTGAACACAAGAGAAATAACCAAATAAGAAGAAGAAAAAAAATTTTTCAAGAAGAAAAGAGAGAAAAAAAAAAAACAGGAGAAATAACCAAACCAAAATAAGAAGAAAAAAAAAAAAACCTCGACATAAAACAACGAAATAAAAAGAAAAAAAAAGGAAAGCAGCAAAGACCAGGATGAGCAATCAACTTTAGGACGTGAAGTCTGCCTGGCGTCAAAGAAAAAAAAAAAAAAATCTAAAAAGAAAAAGAACCACACAAAGGAAACAACCAAGGAAAACTGAAGAAAAAAAAACAAAACAGCAACACTCAAGACTGCTATCAACAGTACAACGACAACATTTAGTAGAGTAAGAATTTTTTTTAGCGACTTTTCTCTCTATTTTTTTAGGAATATTTTCTACTTGGAAGCTCTCCTTATCCCAATAGAATATTTTTTGGATAGAAATTTCTATCTAAATTATTTGCAAATTCTCATTTCAGTATTTCGAAGACATTTCCGTTTCTTTTCTTTCTTTCTCGTCGAATTTTCTTTCTTTTCAGTTTTGGGACCAATTTATTTTTCTTTCATATATATATATATATATTGAATAACCAAAAGAAAGGCCAATTTTTCCATAACCATATTTTTAAGTTAACCATATTTTAAGAATTGAATTTTCGCCATACATTATTTTAAACTTTCACTATTACGAGTCCATATTACACGAGACAGGCGGCTAGGCAGGGGGAAGAACAAATCCACTATCAACCGATACACATTAAACCCCCTGAAATGGCTCTTTCTGTCGGAATTTCTGATGTTTTCAGAATCGTCCCTACCTTTGACGGGAAACCCTGCGACTTAGGTAAATTTATTTCCGGGGGAGACGTTTTATTTAGATCCATAAAGAAGGCAGACCCGGATATATACGAGACATTTTTAGATCTAGTCAAAAATAGACTAGAGGGTCATGCTTACGATCTGATCAGGTATAGCAAAATCGCTAAGTGGAAGGATTTAAAAGATAAACTCGAATCGGAATATAAAGAGGAGCAATCTCGGTCGACGGCACACAATGAGTTGATTTCTCTGAAACAACGCTACAGAGAAACCGTCCGGGAATACGGCGATAGAGTCGCGAATGCTCTAAGGACTTTAAACTCTGCCACGTGTGAAATAACAGCAGACGCGGTGGTTAGGGAATATTTAATAGAAGAAAACATAAAATTGGCCGTACAAACATTTGAGGATGGACTAAACAACGAACAGCTAAAGATACTAGCTAAAGTCCATGGGGGGAACAATTTAAAACAGTCGATTGCACATGCAGTGTCACATGCGGCTCGAATGGACAACTCTCCCAGGTCATATCAATACAATGAAAAACCTACATTCAATCGTATAGTCTGCCAAACCTGTGGTAAGCCAGGGCATTCTCAAGACACATGTTATCGAAACATGCAGTCCACTTTTCCGAATAGACAACCCATAAAAAGGGAATATAACATTGTATGTAATTTCTGTGGACGGAATAATCACACAGGGAATGAGTGTAGATACAAGATATCTAGGAATGGATCGGCTTCAACAAATTACCAACAAGGTACAACAACGCGTAACCCATTCCGAAATAATCCTACAAACTCTGAAAATCGTTTTGGTGAAAATTCTAGGAGCACCAATAGACAAAACGATAGACAAAATGTTCACTTTTCTCGGGTGCAAGAGTCGGAAAACGAGGCCTGACGCCAACCAAAATTTATGGAAGACAGACCAAAGTTTTCTATTTACAGCATTAGATCTTTGGAAATAGATAACGACCATTTTAATGAAGCTCCTAGCCAAATTTACCCTGAGCCCACATACTCCTATAAACCAAGCCATATAAACGAAGATAACCCTGTCCCTAATATAAAGACTCCGATTCATACTCCCATTCTGGAAAACAATTCAGCAACACAGACTGAAAATCCGAAATTTTCAGCAGTATTAAAGACTGAAATCGCTAATATCTCAGATATCCCTATTGACAACGCAGACACTTCAGCAACCAAGACTGAAAACTCAGCAGTATTAAAGACTGAAAATTCGGATCCTGCAGAAAATATACAAACAGAAACCCCTAATATTCCGGCTATCCCAATAGACAACCACGGCACTTCAGCAACAAAGACTGAAAATTCAGCAGTGTTAAAGACTGAAGACCCAATAGTTGCAATAAAAGTCGAAACCCAAGTCAGTTCAGCAGCTAATACTGATGAACAAATCTTTTCTGCAGCAAAGACTGAAGGATTGAATGTTTCTACAGCAGATATAACTGAAGAAATAGTTCAAACAGCAAATAGTACTGGGAACCAAGATGTTCTAACAGCTAATAAGTCTGAAGAACTATTCGAATCAGTAAATGAGACTGAGAAACTAAACGATCCATCAGCAGTGAGTAAGACTGAAAAGGTAGACGTTCCGACAGCAGTTAAAGCTATGGACAATGACAACACTAAGCCGAAAACAATAAATATTTTAAACAACGAAAACAAACACAAACACTTACTCAAACACGAAATAATAAAAAATGAAAATAATAATTTAACTAAAATAGGTATTGTAAAGAGTAACTATATAAATACATTACAAGTCTTTTTTTTCAACAATAAAAATTTATTCCAATGCAAAATACAAAAAAATAAAAGGTTACACCGTCATTTAAATTATTTAAGATCATTTTTCAAGAAGATTTTTGGTAATAATCATCTTTATTCAATCATCATAGTAATAGGCCCAGAAAGGTTTTGGAAACTTTTCCATAAATTTAAGGAAAAGATAAACACATAACAAATGGCCTTTGTTTTATTATTCAATATATATGAAATAATCTAACAATTGTAGGAAATGACGGAAATGAAAAAAAAACAAAAAAAAAAAAAAAAAAAGTTAATGAGGGGGATGAAAGAAAGAAAATTTTAGAGGTAATATATATTGGAAATTTTAGAATTTATATATATTCGAACGGAAAAGGAAAGAAAGGAAATTTTAGAGGTAATATATGTATTGGAAATTTTGGAATTAATATATATATTCGAACGGAATTTTGAGAATTTTGAAACAATAATATTAATATTATATAATTAATATAATAAGTAATAATAACTTTTGGATAAGAAAACAAAAGGTTCCAAGGAGAAATATTTAAATTTAGTTAGGTAATATGTAATGTAAATAGACTATTTTGACTATTTTTCTAGTGTTAAGAACTTTTTGATTATTGAAAAAATTTAGTTAATATATAATGTAAATAGATTATTTTTCTAGTATTAAGAACTTTTTGATTATTGTAACCTTTGATGAAAGATTAATTTTGAAAACCTTTGTAATGTAATTGAACGAAAATCCAAGTTTTTAATTAATCTTAATTTAATATATAGTTACTAGAAAATTATTCTCTTCAAGGATAATTTTCTTTCTCGAAGAAGGGTGGGATGTTGTATTCCAGAATACTACCCTTATTAAATTTAACACTGAATCTCCTAACACATCCTTAAAAACTTCACTTAACATATATTACATTCTCACTTAATACATACCATTCATAAACATTCACAATATTACCAGTTACAGCACACTTAATAACCTGCACCTTTTTATTTATTGAAAACATAGCAACTTGGATTTTCGTCCGAATTGAATGTGAAAAGTCAGAGAGAAAAAAATAGAATAAAAAAAAAAGTTCAGTTGATATTTGTCAGCCGTAAAGAAAGGTTGAGAATGATTTGTTATGGAGCAGCTAGCGTCGCAATAACATATTAAGTTTATTAATTATTAACTTTAAATAATTGTTTGTTATTGTTGTTTAAATAATAATTAGCGCTAAAGCAGATTTCGGCTTGATTGACTTTGTAAATAAACAGAATAGTCGCAATTGGGAAATCTTAAAAGCCAGTTGTACGTGAATTATAAGTGAGTTGTTTTTGGAAAATCATAACAGTCAATCAAAAAAATAATAAGTCCACGCTCTTCCCTCATACCGAGGAAGCACGGCGTTCGGACATTCAACATCATCATGCAATCGGCAGAAGAGGTGGGCCTAGAAATAAATGAAGACAAAACGAAATACATGATTACGACGAGAGCAAGTGGACCTCAGAGAACACATATAAACGTATGGGGCAAGATATTTGAAAATGTCAAAGAATTTAAATATCTGGGAACGATACTGACGGCTAGTAATGAAATGTCGAAGGAAATTAACAAAAGACTACATTCCGGAAACGCTAGTTGGCATGCAGCCAGTAAACTATTAAAATCCAAACTGCTATCACGTAATATAAAGCTCCGTGTCTATAGAACCATAATCATGCCGATTGCTCTATACGGATGCGAAACATGGGCTCTCACAAAACGGGAAGAGAACAAATTCCGCGTATTCGAGAATAAAGTTTTAAGGGGTATATTTGGCGGTAAATATGACGAGGAGTCAGGACAATGGAGGAAACTCCACAACCACAAATTGGAAGAGCTATACCGCAAACCTACAATAGTGAGAGTGATCAAGTCGCGCAGTTTAAGATGGGCCGGATACGTAGCGCGAATGAGCGATGATAGGACCGTGCATAGAATTCTTGACGGTAAACTAACGGGGAAGAGATCGACAGGACGGCCGCGACGGAGATGGGAGGAGAATGTTAGATTGGACCTCGAGAAGATCGGATCGGATGATCGAACGTGGAAGGAGAGCGCACAGGACAGGGAACAATGGCGGAGCCGAGTCGGTGAGGTCATGAACTTCCGGGTTCCTACAGGCCAGTAAATAATAATAATAATAAATAATAATAATTATTATGCTTGTATGTGTTTTCTTAGTTTATAATTTTTATGCGGTAAATGGTGCCGCCATAAAGTTTTTTTATATTTAATTTTTGTATTCTGCATTTTTATAACATTTGTGTTCAGATTTTATTATGCATTTGTTTTTAGATGCCAATGGGATAATGCCCAACGAGTGCACTCGTACGGGGAGAAAAACAAATTGAAATCAACTTTTGAGGTACTCTGTATTATGTATAAGAAGTTACATTTTTAATTATTGATGTTATTTTAAAGTTTTACGGACTTATGTAGGTTAGCAAGATAAAATCGTGACACCTTTCGACGTTTGTCCCCCAAAGAGTTTAGGATTTTCTACAGTTTATACTGTTACGTGCGTCCGCCACCCCATCAATTAATCGTTTTGTAATTTTAATATAATTTGTTTTTGAGTGGTGTGATGGTAAGGTGGTGGAGGAGTTGCGCGATCCACAAGTGATTTTTCGAAACGCCCCGATTCGGGTGTGGATCGTGCGGCTCTTCGAGTTCGAATTCGGTTTTCGAAGTGGACGTGAGTGGGGAGCGAAAGAGAGAACAGGTAAATGTTTTTTGATATACGGTTTTTGCAATTCCGTTTTCGATGGAATAAAAAAAAAAAAGAGAAAAGAAAAGCTTACGGCAGTGTGTCCCGGTTCGAGAGGTGAAAAAATTGTAAAAAGAAAAAGAAAAGAAAGAAAAATTGTAATTGTAAAAAGAAAAAGGAAAGAAAGAAAGTTTTTCGATTCCTAATTGTTGATATAAGAGAACGGCTTCGTTTTTGTTGAAAAGAAATAAAAACTTTATAACGAATTAATTCGATCAGTTCTGATGCCAATCATTCAGTGTCTTGCTGGAAGGACTTCTAATTTCTGATCCAGAGGTGTGAAGAAGTACCACGAGTGCGTTGGAAATTATTTCCAACTTAGTACCCGAGAAATTGGAAACGCAGCAGGAACAAAGGAAATTCTATTCATTCCCAATCAGTGCGATATGAGCTCAGTGAACTACGGAGAAAGGTAGTGCTGATCCAGAGGTTTGAAGAAGTACCACGAGTGCGTTGGAAATTGTCTCCACTTAGTACCCGAGAAATTGGAAACCGCAGCCGGAGAGAAGACTGCCGCCCAGACCTGAGCCGAGCTGGGAGAGTTGCTGATCTGACCACCTTAAGGACAGGTAATCTTTTACATATAAATACAATTTTCTGTGGCGGAAAACTGTCACAATACAACATAGTAAAATCTGGAACTGTATTATTGTTCATATCGAAATGTCGGTTATAAGATATATAGAATATTTCTCATCTGCTAACCCTATCTCTTAAGTTTCTACCAGACTGAATTTATATACCTTCATCTCAATCAGTAAATGAATAAAGGGATCAGCCAGTCTCCCTATCTCAATTATGCTCATATTTTCCAATTTTACGCATCATTGATCCTTAATTAAGAAATTTCAGCAGAAAAGATTCTCTAGTCAACATTGTCCCCGGTGTCCGGGTATCACAATCCACTCAACTGTTCTGTCTAATTAAGGCATAATTTCGAGTTGTGGTGTCTGTGATGTTTAACTTCTAAACCGTTTCCTTAGTGTTTTTTGCCCAATTTGTGATTTAAGGGGTCGTTCATAAAATACGTTAGATCTTGATTGACCTTTTCCCACACTGTAAGGTGACATTTGAAATGTATGTAAACTTGAAAATATTTTACCAAACTACGTATAGTAAATTTAAATGTTTACTTTGTAGTACTTTTGCATTCAAATTTCGCCCATTCAAACTGTTTAAATGTCTTATTTATTGATTCTATCATACCAAGAGTATAAAATACACACAACCTCGAATCTATACTTAATTAGTAAATTAACGAGCGCATCCTTGAGGCTAAAAAATAGTAATACAATCGCACAGCAATGCACAGTTCACTTCAGCTACACAATTGAATTTCACGGTCACCGGACACATATCCGCTGATGTTTTCGGTATGGTGTATTTTGCAGGCGAAAGTCCTTACTAAAAATATCACATTTCAGATTCGCTCGCAAAGCATGTGATGCGTTGTTCGACAGATTTAGAACCATCATCATCATCATCGGCACTACAACCGGGATCCGGTCTTGGCCTTATTTAGCAAGTCACCGGTATCCAGTCCTTATCCGAGACTTGTTAAATTGTCCATAATAAATTGTTTTTCCTAGCAAGGTTGTTAGCCTTGCCCCAACATTTCTCAGGCTGCCGCTGCATGCATTGGTCCACTACTTGGCGGGTGCCAAAGTAGTTATCCAGGGGTGTCACGTGGAGACTGCATGTCCACTTAGATTGAACAGGGAGAAGGATCGTCCTGGCCTTCGCGGGTTGAAAGCAGAGACTTTGCCCTGCATGCCCGAATCCCCCCACCGCAATTTTGATCTAGAACACAGAGCACTACAAAATCACATTTCACTTCGCAACACAATGTTGCAATTTTTCTTTGCAAATGTTGTGCTGTTTTGTACACACAATTATAATGTTGTTTATTGGTCAAGAGTACTTACGGTTCTACAAAAAGTTCGACATCATATCCCACAATATGTTCCACAACTGTTCAAAAAGAACTGCAACAGTTATTTGATGGCATCTCGGGGCGCCCACTCGGCGCTATAGGTTCGCCTCTTCCGAGAGAAGTCTAATAATAAAAAAAATAAAAAAAAAGTTACACGACACGATCCACATAATATTTTATACGTGGTTCACATGTCCAAACGAGTCCCAAAGGTGTCCAAAGGTTGTCCCAGAGGAGTCCCAACGATGACTTGCAGATGTACCAAAAAAGGTCGCAAAGATGCACCAAAGATATCCGAAAGATGTCCCAGACATGTCCTTACAATGCCCCAAATATGTGAAAAACATGCTCCACCACATGTCCCACAGCAAATCTGGGGCGAATTTCCTGAACACCAGCACTCATCGTCCCACAATCTAGGAAAAAACTCCCAAATAGGGCATACAACAAAAGGAGAAACAAGTACCGTGGCAGTTCCATTGAACGCCACTAATTACCTTACAGGTACACAAGGTAACAGTTTCCTGAAAGACATTAAAAGGCCTGTACTTACCTTCCGTACTGTACCTGCAAAATACGAGAAAAACCCTGTGAAACATTAAGTCGCGCTGAAGTGAAATTCCAGCGGCATCAAATGCTATATTCTTCAAGGCAATTTGGTTTAACAACCAACCAACAATATTGCCTGTGCAAATATCTACACGATATTCTTTAGCACGCCAGCTGCACACTAGCAGAAAAAGGTATTTTGCCTTAGCAAGCATGCCCACATCGAACGACCGATACATGAGGGCATCAGGCTGGCGCCCCAGCAGTCGAATTCGCAAATGGAAAATTACCATCAGAGTTCGATTGCAAGAATATACAGCGAAATGTACACGATCAGCAATAATGCTTTACGTAGCCACTGATCGTGTAAACATTGCAACCCCTTTGCCATTGATATACTCGCACCTGCTGCGAACTTTTAAAGGGGACTTTTGCAATGTTTGCATACTTGCGGACGCACACGATGAGCAGCGAAAGCAATCATCGTGTGTATATTTCCACCCCTTTTTGAGTGGCATCTAAGCTAAAGAGAATACCAAATATGGTCATCGAAGTGATGATGGGATTTTGGTATCCTATCGCTTCGATGAAATAATTTAATCGCGCTTTGGATTCCGTGAGGGCAGGTTGTGCCCTCACGTAAAATACACATCTCTCGTGGGGCGTCCCAAGAGATTCTAATCGCGTTTAATATTCCGTGGAGACGAGTCGTGTCTCCACGTGAAACAAACATTTTCGGTCGCGTGCCTGACGTCGTTTGTAACTATATATTAAACTGCCTATAATCAAGCGTGTCAAATGATTTCTATTATTTTAAACTACATATAAGTGATATTGTTTGAGCTACATGTAATTATTCGTTAATCAGTGTAACATAGAAACTATTGTTTTAAACGGCATAAGATTAAGCGTGTGAATTAATTTCTATTGTTTTAAACAACATATAATTAATATTGCTTAAACTAACTATAAGTGATGTTGTTTTGAACTACATGTAATTATTCGTTAATCAGTGTAACATAGAAACTATTGTTTTAAACGGCATAAGATTAAGCGTGTGAAATAATTTCTATTGTTTTAAACTACATATAATTAATATTGTTCTAAACTACATAAACTATTGTTTTAAACTACATATAATTAATATTGTTCTAAACTACATAAACTATTGTTTTAAACTACATATAATCGACCATTGAATTGTCTATAATTAAACGGCTATATATAATCAACCAAGGTGAAGTCTTTTTGTTATTGTTTGAGACTGTGGATAATTAATCGAATAAAGAGCTACGGAATGTGTCAAACGTTGTTCTGTGTTTTTGGTACATAATTCATCGCGCTGCGATCGGAGCCACATTTTGAGTCAGATCAAGGTCCCGAGGGTACCAAAGATAAGCTGCGCAGTGGGTGACACAGTGCGGCGAACAAAAACAGTTGGTGGCGGGTGTAGAACCGGTGCTAACTATAGCACAGCGGCGACCCCCAGCCATACCCACAAATCCACCACATGCTCCATATCGTGTAGGTCATGATAAAGGATATAAATGTTAAACTTTTCATGAAACCTCATTGGTGGTCTTTTGACTGTCGTGGTATGGACATTAGTCACAATTTGTAAGAAATATAGAATTGTTAGAGCGTAGAGCGTACGTAAACATTTCTGACTTCAACATTGTTTTTGTGACAGCGTAATCTGTTTTTACTTAGTTTTCGGTTAGGAACGAAATTTGTTTTGTGGGACAGCATTATATTATTTGAATTATTTTCTGGTCAAAGAGGAATCTAGTTTGTGTGGGCTTATATTTTTCAGCACTTGGAATCGCAACATACGGTCGAGTTGTGTTTGATGCCTTTTACTCCCTGTGCAATAAGATAACTCACATCAAGGAAAATGGTGTTTCGCCAACTGATACGTTTGGCACTAATAACGACCAATTCAACGTCCTAGAAAGTCCTTAAGGGCTTTTTTGTTAGTTACACATATGTCGGCATGATTAGAAACTACAGTTTTTTGATCCCGAATTAAAAAGTGAGTTTCCATTTGCCAAAGTTTCGAATAACACCCATCGTAAAATTACAAGTTGCCTTTGCTTCACCAAATAAGTCGTTATATTTGAACATCCTTTTATGTCATGTGCTATAAAACTGGATGGTACAATGTTAGATTATATTTAAAAGGAATGGATTTTCAATCCGGGCCTTTGTTTTCTCCCTAACACATTCCCTTAATGTGCACTCAATATTCGTTTCCATGAGAATGAAAAAAGGAATAAGACGGACAGTTAAGCTGATAAAACAGTGGCTTGCAACTTTTTCATTTGTTCATCCTTTATACAACTGCTACCTTGTACTCGGTGTCCATTTTATGTCAGTCTAATGGCCCTTCATGTCACTAATAGTGGCGGCAATAATAACAATGAATCTTAAAGCGGATTGTCCTTGTGCTTGGCGAATATTAGTATTTGTTTTTTCATCACTTTGCAGTAGCAGTCGTGGCAGTGCTGTTGTTAATGTAGTCAATTTCATTTTTGTTTCCCTTTGTTTTCACATACAGGAGATATTTTGTAATGTTAACAACTTGAAAGGGAACTTGGTGTTTACTGAACCGCAAACAGCTTTACCATTTTCCATCAAGCGAAACGAAAAGCATACATTGAAATAACTACTCGTAGTTATTGCGGACATGTGCATAGTGAGCTGTTATTACAATGGCGGCCGATTCTATTCCACAGGCGTACATTTGTATCCAACATTCAAATATCTTTATGGCTACTGCAGAAAGTTTGTTTTAAATTCTAACTGATGTTAGACAACATGAACTAGGTAACTCTTACCGCAAAGCAATTCCTTTTCGTAAACTTTTAAAAACTTATGTGGTATCACTGGCTGGGGCAGTAGTTAATATTTTTAGTGCACAATAATTTATGTTAACAATTCACTTACCGACTAAGCTAATACGGCTTGTATGTTTTCTAATCTCAGACCATAAGGTATGCAAAAGATTATTGTGTATACATGGTATGGCGAATGCAGAGTAAAAATGCTAACAAATATTTAATTCTGAACACCACACTTTGAAAACCACATTCTGAAACCACACTGTAACGAAAAACGAGAGGCCAGAAGTGTTTTTTAACAATTTACATAATATTTTGTATACACACTTTGTGTCAAAGTGTAGTTTGTACAGTCGAGAGAGAAAAGAGGATAAAGAAAAAAGAATCTGAATATTAAAAGTGCACCATGTTATTGGCGATTTCATTGTGCATGTTTCTCAGTGGCTTTGCGACTCTGGACTCTCAAAAAAAAAAAAAAATTGTGGCGAGAACGCCGAATTTGGCGAGACAGGACATATGTGTCCTTCATCTTGTCTCTGACTTCTGGTCATCTTGCGATAACCAGAATCACCCACATCCGTGAGGATGTTGGGCTCGGTCTCGCGGCATCTGAAAAGAGAAGAAAAAAGGGGGGCATCCAAGGACAGCGTGGACAGTGTTAGTCCAAGTGTTCTCTAACTACTTTTATAGAGGGATGGTGGGAAAGAAATCATACAAGACCGGTGGGTCTTGGGTGACTCTGGACTCTCAACATCCGAAGGACAGTATACTTAGTTTTTCGCCAAGTTAACTCAACTCGTAAATTTGCCAACACAACTATTGGTGATCATTGAAACACACTTGTTCACCTAGTTCCACACTCATAAATATGCAATGAATGTTTTTTCGTTCTTGGGCTCTTCAGACCACTGCCTTCTGTCAGCTAAGAATAAAGTAACTGGAAAAGCTCCGAAACAAAGAATATAATAGCATTATGAGAGAACCAACTGAATTTATCTAAACTACGAGGGTTGCCTTTTATATTTCGGGATTAGAGAACAAAAACAAATATTGATCATCGAAAATCACTTTATTGTTTTTCAAAATATTCCCCATGAAGATCTATACACTTTTGCATGCGTTTGAGCCAATTGTCGAAGCACTTTTGCCACTCTGATTGAGGTATCTCCAACACATGCATTCTGAATGCAGCAACCGCTTCTTCAGGTGTCGAAAAACGTTGACCTCTCAGTTTGTTTTTACGTACGGGAATAAAGAGAAGTCATTCGGTGCCAAGTCAGGACTATACGGCGGATGACCCATCAAATCGATGTTTTGGGTGCTCAAAAATGCAGTTGTCGCAGCCGATGTGTGAGAGCTCGCATTGTCGTGGTGAAGAGTGATCCGTCTTCGGCGGTTGGTTTTCCTGATTTCTTGGAAGACAACTGGCAAACAAATGGTTGTGTACCATTCAGAATTGACTGTTCTGCGTTGTTCTAGTGGTACGGTTGCGACATGTCCAGTTTTTCCGAAAAAACAGGCGACCATTTGCTTGGAAGTGCTTCGTGCGCGAACAACTTTTGTTGGATTTGGCTCATCTTGAAACACCCAGACAGTCGACTGCTGTTTACTTTCGGGCTCATACGCGTAAATCCACGATTCATCACCTGTCACGATGTCATAGACGTGTTTCGAAGCACCGCGACCGTATTTTTTGAGCATTTCTTTCGACCAATTGACACGAGCCTTTTTTTGGGCGATTGACAAATTGTGTGGGATCCAACGCGAACAAATTTTTTTGACAGTCAAATGTTTATGCAATATTGAATGTATGCCGGTCCCACTAACGCCTAAGGTTATCTCAATCTCACAATAGATCACATGACGATCTTCCAATATCAGTTCGCGCACAGCATCAATGGTTTTCGGAACAACAACTGATTTTGGACGACCTTCACGAAATTCATCTTGGAGTGAACTACGACCACGATTGAATTCACCATACCATCGATAAACACTGGTCCTTGATGGAGCTTCATCGCCCAAAATTGAATTAAGTTCATCCATGCACTGTTGCTGAGTTAATCCACGCCGAAAGTTGTAAAAAATAATCGCACGAAAATGTTGACGATTTAATTCCATTTTTGGGCCGAGATGAATCTTTTAAGTTACTGTAAACAACACAAATAGCGCTCGTATCTCAAAACGTTCTGAGTGCGTATAACCTCAAAAATGTCCAACTTTACGACAGAGTTGTCAATTGCCGGATTGCAACGGTAGGGTTGCCAAATCCCGAAACATAAGAGGCAACCCTCGTATTCAAACATCCTTTATTGGAGTTTACGACCGAGCCATTTCTTTAAGTTTGGAAAGAAAAGCAATTCGTATTTCAAATAGTTGATTTCGGACATGGAATAATGGATGTGTGTAGATGTGTGAATTTTTCCATGTTTACAAATTCCCTGAGAACGTTCAATATTGATCGCTGTCAAACAAGTAATAAACAACGTAGCGTTTTCAAACATGAAACTTAATCTCTCTAAGGTTGATACTATCTACAATAGACATTATGTTTTATTAACTACTGCCATCTATGTGTCAGGCGGATTAGTTCTGGGGTTACCTTCGTACGTCACATTGATTATTATTTGTTACGGATAGTTTAGAACTTAGCAGTACTCTATTACTCCTGTCGAAGTAACTGTCCGTCTCATACGTCTCTCCAAAATCGTTGGTGCGGTCTCGAACGTGTTCTGCATTTTCTATTTTGCTTTCGCAGTACAAGCAGTGATTTATATGCTTATACTTGTACAAGTATTGCCGAAAGCATCCATGTCCTGATAATAGCTGAGTCAAGTGACAGTTCAGCTCGCCATGTTTTCTTTTCACCCAGGTTTCTACATCAGGTATCATGAATTGGGCCCATCTTCCATTAGTTGAAGAATTCTACCTTCGTTGCCATTCTCTTAGGCTTCAAAGCTCTAATTGTGACTGCATTCTCCGTCGATTCTCTTGTGAGACCTCATGCAATGCAGCGTTTTCTTTAGCTGAAATGTTAAGTGGTGCCCCCCCGGCCAAGCAATTTATGGGATCTTCGGATAT
Source organism: Microdon myrmicae (assembly GCA_963931805.1). NCBI lineage: Eukaryota > Metazoa > Arthropoda > Insecta > Diptera > Syrphidae > Microdon > Microdon myrmicae. The sequence goes on along the minus strand of OZ007500.1, from coordinate 122,594,730 downwards.
CGTCCGGAAGGCACAGCGTTCTCTTAATGATGTCAGGTTATGTGCTGAGTTCACTCCCCTGATGTATGACTCATATTGTGTGGCTCCTGCCCATATGTGGGCTCATAGATTTTAATGCAAGTGTCGAGGGTAGTTACCGGCCGGGGTCGTCCAACCAGTCTCGCTATAACATCACCTACTCTTTTCGTTTTTTCACTCGTTTTCCGCAGATTATCTTTGAAGGTCAACCTGTTGGCGAGGAAAATATCCGAATATTTTATAGGGGGACTAGATCTGATGGTGTGTCCTTGAATTTTCAAATCCTGGTGTTCAAATTTCTTGCGGTTACTTATTAAAACTGCCTCTATGCGGTTAGTTTCAGTCCGGCTATATCTAGCCAGCATTTAATGCTCTGGGCTATAAGCGAACAAATATTCTCCAAGTCCCCTAGATGTTTAACTACGGCGACTATCGCCGAAACATGTGTATATCTAATGATTCTTACTCCTTCCATTACATTGACTCTGAGCACACCATCACATTATACCAGGTGATGGTGTGTTCAGTTTAACTAAGAGATGGCGCTAGCGAAAAGTACGCAGTGTATTAATTTGACACATACGTCATTTTGTTCGTCTGAGATTTAACTACAAACATACACAGGTCCGCCAAAAACTAGCGTCTTTGTTTTATCGTTCAGCGGTCATGTCGAGTTTTGTGTCTGAAAAAGGACAAAAAAAAATGCCGCTGAAAGTCTTCGTTTGGTGGTAGAAACATATGGTGAACACGCTGCATCAATTAGAACATGTGAGACATGGTTTCGATAATTTAAAAGTGGTGATTTCAATGTGAAAGACAGTGAGCGCTCTGGTATACCACAAAAATATGATGACGAGCTATTGCAGGAATTATTGGATGATGACCCAACCCAAACTCAACGGCAATTAGCAGAAGCATCACATGTGTCATAAGAAACAATCAGCAGACGTTTACGAGCAATGGGGAAGATCAATGAACTCGGTAAATAGCTCTCACATGATTTCAATGAACGTCAAATGGAAAATCACAAAGTCACTTGTGAGATGCTGCCTTAACGCCACGAAAGGAAATCATTTCTGCATCTAATTGTGACGGGTGACCAAAAATGGATTTATTTTGAAAACCCAAAGCGGAAAAAATCGTGACTTTCATCTGGCGAAGCCGGTCCTTCAACACCAAGGCCAAACCGCTTCGGCAAGAAGACCATGCTCTGTGTCTGGTTCTCTTGAAGCCCGGCGAAACCGTTAATACACAACGCTATCGTCAACAAATACTTAATTTAAACGACGCACTAATCGAAAGACGATCGGAAAAGGCCAGAAGACATGGCAAATTGATTTTGTTACACGACAACGTGCTGTCTCACATAGCAAAACTAGTGAAAGACACCTTGTTTCAGTTGGATGGGACATCCTTCTGCACCCGCCGTACGCGCCATCTGGCTATCACCTTCAGCGATTTCGAGGAAGTTGGAGAATTTATGGGCGAATGGTTTGCCGCGAAACATAAGCAGTTTTTCTGGCATGCTTGTGGCGCTGCCTCCAAAACCCACGGTACACTTACCTAAAAACCCCCATAACCTCATCCCAAGTCGCATAAGTTTTTGCTAATGCAACCGCATTAAGCACCTCAAAATGCTTCACGCATTAATTAGATCAAAGCTATAATCGTAAAGTCCCTGTAAAGAAAACTTACCTTCATGCATCTCTTCGCATACAATTTTCCGTAAGATTTCTTTCTTTGCTTATCTGGAATTCCAAACCAATTCGGCACCTTCGGTACCAGACCAATTCCTGTAAACAAAAAGATTCGGTTTGCATACAATGTAACCGTCATGACAGGGACCATAAATATTGCGCCGTCTATTTTCCAACTTCGCCATGTGTACGATAAATTTCTTTACGTACACATTGGCCGGCGAATTTTTTCTCCCAGCAATAAAATTCTCTAACTCGCACCATGTGCAAACAGAAGAATGCTGTTCCTACATAGGTTTCCTGCGATACCATAAACAATTCATATCGTTTGTGGTATCCCAAAAACATTTTTTTCATTTAATGAGCGGCTGCTATTTAGTTAGCTGACCCTCATTACCGAACGATGCATAAGCCAACCCATTAGCATCCGACGAGTTCGGTTTTATTTGCTTTACCGAAATCGTATCCTATGAATGCCCTTTATGCCCTTTGTTTGTTCTAGGTTCGTTCTCATCCATGAAGGAACCATGCACACACACCACTGCACTGATAGATTGTATTTCTGTGGCGGCCACACCCTTAAGAGAAAAGTTTTTCTCTCTCTATCGTTTTCTTAACCCTAACCTAGGATGGAATTCATGTCAGAGTTCTACCCTCAATGAGTCGTTTTCCATCCGCTGATCGCCACGGTCACGCGTCGCTCCCGCTCTCCGTCACTGCGGAGACGCGCAAATATATACAGGAGTCGTATTCGCGTTGTTCAAGTAACTTTAGTTAAAGTCGGTGAAAGTATTGATTTAAATGTCATTTTATGTGTTGTTCGATTTTGATATACCTTCAAAACTAAAGAATAAATCTAAGTGAAAGTATTAAAGGTAACAAATAAAGTATTATTGTTGATCAAACCGGAGTGTTCTGTTTCTGTGTTGTGTCCGCTCGGTTTGCGAAGGTCGACCATAGTTTGCTTCATCCTTGCGTAGTGAGCAGTGTCCTCGCGAACAATTTATGTTGGAGGAGGAAGTGAACGGAGTGCCCGTGACTGGCACATACTTCCTCCCCACATGCTATTCGTAAATTACCTGAAAGCTGGGCGAAATCTTGTCGATGGCAAATATTTTGAATAAAAAAAAATAATTAATTTCCCTAGAAGATTACGTAATATTACGTATCCTATAGAGCAGCAGATTGCGACTCCGATGATCTTCTAGTGATGGGCAAAATCATGAGTCGGCTCGCACCAAACCCACATGGGCAGTCACGGGCGGCGAGTAGATAGTTCGACATTGATAATAGATTTAACATCCTAGAGAATGGGAGCAGTGACGAAGAGGAAGCTAATAGTGTGGACACTAAATGGACATCGATTAGGGACACAATCAAACAAACAGCCCAAAAGGTATTAGGATTTAAGAAAACAATTAAGGCCAAACCTTGGTTTGAGGATGAGTGCGGGGGGAAGATCGAAGAACGTAAATGTCTCAGAGTGATCCACTTAGAAAGATATGATGAAGTTGTGGCGGTTCTAAGAACCACACAAACCACTATATGTCGAGATGTCGTCGTTCCACGAACGAACATACTCACCTATATCCAAACTACACGTGCCCACAGACACGTGTCGCCAAAGTTCTCCTTTCCACCTGAAACAATAGGTAATATTCATCCTGGAGTCAACAACCCCACGTATCCACAAATACATGGGCCAGAAATCCAACCAATTTTCATACGCCTGCACGGATCCATTAACTGGATATACACAAACGGTGGGCACAGCTACGTCAGATATCGACAAGCATCACATCTCCGGCGATAAGCGAGCTGCCGAAAAGCCAATCCATCGACAAAACCTTTGTCCCTGCCGCAATGTACTTCGCCTAAACAAAGCCCATTGCGATGCAACGGCAATAAACGAAAATGCTGTTCCCATAGGGCTAAGCAAACGACGATAATTATATTATCCCATGATCGCCTAAAAGAAAACGGACACTCGATTGTTTACGTAAGCAATCCATCATAGGTGTGAAATTCTGATCACAGAGTGACCTACAGCATGCAGACAAGAACCTCCGCGTCTGTATGTGTGAGCGCGATCTTCACTGGTGGAGAGATTCTCGATTGAGAGAAAGTCACCACCAGGGAAAGCGAAAGGAGGGACAGAAAACAATGGGGCGAATGGAATCATCCCTAGGTAAGTTACCACAGTCCAGTTAGAGAACCCCGACGAGGAGGTAATCTGCGCATCGCAACAAACGATATTTAGAGTCCGTTTAGAGAACCCCAACGAGGGAGTTAAAGAAAAAGTGAATCAACCACCGAAGGTCGCGCGTGTGTCGAGTTTAATATGTGTCCTGTGAATTAATTAAGTGTGATATTAGTTAAAACATTTTTTAACAGTAGATAATGACAAACAAGAAGCAAACTTAAGTACATTAAAAATGTCCGTTGAGTTTGACACTTCGCTTGCAATCGGGTAGTTTACGTCGCACACAATACACAAGGCAAGATATAAGAAAAGCCAAATGTACACACACAAATGTATTAATAAAAACAAAATCTAATAACAATTAAATAAAAATTAAAATTAATCTCTGTGTTTTATTTGTGCCGAATTCGCTCCGTGTTCTTGGGTCTTCTTTCTGTGTGTGGACAGTGTTCGGCGGAACACTTCAGAGCAGCTTCAGCCAATCGACAACAAAATCCGCCAAAAAGTCAACGCAGACAGATACGTGACAATTCGGAAACAGACAATGAGACTGCAACAAATGCGAATGGGAGAAAACTCGGATCGAAAAAATCCTAGAAAATGTCAGGTCAAAGAATATCAGAGGTATGTATGCCGGCATAAATTCAATTAGAAGTCGCTACCGACGGAGAGCCATAATAATTCGAGACGCAAACGGCTGTCTGGTCACAGAAGCAAACAATGTCGTGACAAGATGGAAGCACTACTTTGAAAACCAGCTCATTGTACGCACCCATCAAACACAAATAAACGCACCAACCGTACATACAGCCGAGCCCCAGATCCCAGAGCCCTCTCTCAACGAATTTGTAGACGCAATAAACCGATTGAAAAACAACAAGGCTCCCGGAGTCGACTGCATACCGGCAGAGCTTGTTGAGCATGTAGGAGAGGTAACAGCTCGAAAGATCCACCAGCTCATTCAAACAATATGGGATAAGGAAGTCGCTCCGGAAGAATGGAAAACCTCAATAGTCGTCCCCATTTTCAAAAAAGGCGACAGATCTGACTGCGAAAACTACAGAGGAATATCATTGCTCCCAACCACATACAAAATACTAACAAATGTCATACTGGCGAGAATCACATCATACACAGAAGAAATACTGGGAAACTACCAATGCGGATTCCGTCGGAACCGGTCAACAAGCGACCAAATGTCCACAGTAAGGCAACTGCTGGAATAGAAGTGGGAATACGGAGAGACGGGTCACCAACTGTTCGTTGACATCAAAAAAGCCTACGATTCAGTCGCAAAGCAAAGACTCTACCATATTGTATTTGAGCTGGAAATCCCGAAAAAATATGCCTCCCTCATTCAAATATGCATGAACGAAAACAAAGGGCGAGTTAGAATAGAAAACCACCTCTCAGAACAATTTGAAATCCGGGACGGACTAAAACAGGGCGAAGTCCTCTCACCATGTCTCTTTAACTTTGTGCTCGAGTATCTCATCAGAAAGGTACAAGACGACAACATGGCCCGATCATCCCTGAACGGGGTCACACAAGTGCTTGCATATGCGGCTAACATCGCCATTCTGGGCGATAATCTAGAAACTGTAAGTAAAAAGTGTGAAATCATCATGCAAGCGGCAGAAGAGGTAGGCCTAGAAATAAATGAAGACAAAACGAAATACATGATTACGGCGAGAGCACGTGGACCTCAGGGAACACATATAAACATCAGAGGCAAGATATTTGAAAAAGTTAAAGAATTTAAATATCTAGGAACGATACTGACGGCCAGTAACGAAATGTCGAAGGAAATTAACAAAAGACTACACTCCGGAAACGCTAGTTGGCACGCAGTCAGTAAACTGCTGAAATCCAAACCGCTATCACGTAACATAAAGGTCCGTGTCTATAGAACCATAATCATGCCGATTGCTCTATACGAATGCGTAACATGGGGACTCACAAAACGGGAAGAAAACAAATTCCGCATATTCGAGAATCAAGTTTTAAGGGGCATCCTTGGTGGTACATATGGCGAGGAGGCAGGACAATGGAGGAAACTTCACAACCACAAATTGGAAGACCTATACCGCAAACCTACAATAGTGAGAGTAATCAGGTCGCGACGATTAAGATGGGCCGGACATGTGGCGAGAATGGGCAACAATAGGACCGTGCGTAGAATTCTTGATGGGAGACCAACTGGAGAGAGACCGGCAGGATGGCCGCGATCGAGATGGAAGGACAATGTTAGGTTAGACCTTGAGGAGATCGGATCAGATGGTCAAGCGTGGGAGGAGAGTGCACAGGAGAGGAAACGATGGTGGAGTCGAGTCGGTGAGGTCATGAACTTCCGGGTTCCTACGGGCCAATAAATAGTGTTCCCGGAGCGTTACAACCTGCAACTGTTCAAAAAGAACTGCAACAGTTATTTGGTGGCATCTCGAGGCGCCCACGCGGCGCTATAGATTCGCCTCTCTCGAGAGAAGTCTAATAAAAAAAAATTAAAAAAAAATAGTAATAATAGTAATAGTATAGAAACATACGTTTTTTTTTACCTAAGAAACCGTAAAAAACGTATGCGTAAACCTGTTATTGCAAAACAGCGGGCCCAATACACCCCCTGTTATTTTGATATTCTTGTGGTTCCTGATCGGTGTCATGGAGCAGTGTTCTACCCGAGAGACAGCTTGCTATTGTACACATCAAGTAGGGTGAGATTTGTAGATCGCCTAACGCTTCTAGTATCTGATTCCATTTTGCCGAGTTAAATGCATTTATAACGTTTATTGTCATCACGGCGCAATATAAGCTGGTTCCTCTTAATCATCGTGCTACGAATATTGCGTTGTAGGCGATGTCGCACACAACCGATAGGGCCTTACCATTTGAGCTAACTTCCCGGAGCCCATACTGTCATTCAGAGATCCCGGGTGTACTCTCAGTGAATTGTTCCAGGCGAGTGACAATTATTCGTTCAGCATGCAGAACAGGCGAGCGGACGACGGCGTTTCTGGTTCCTTGGCTCCTTTTTGTATAAGCACAACCCGCTGTTTTTTCCATTGTTGATGAAAGTGTCTCATTCTCAGTTCAAGCAGTCTTCACTACAGTGTTTTGAATTCCATCCAGGCCTGGGGCCGTTTTGTTTTTAATGACTACTGCAGCTATCCCCGGGTGTGCCCTCGGTGAATTGTTCCAGGTGAGTGACAATTACTCGTCCAGCATGGACAACGGGCGGGTGGAAGACGGGACCTCCGGTTCCTTGACTCCTTTTGGTAAACACAACTCGCTGTTTTTTCCATGGTTGGGAAAAGAGTCTTGTTCGGAAGCAGATGTCCATACAGTCCTAGGGTCTTTTTGTTTTTAATGACAATTGCAGCCATGAGCACCTCTTCGATGGTTAATGGTGGTATTGTCTTTTCATCCATGTTCCATTCCCCTTGTGGTCTCGTGTCTTCACACAGTGGAAAGAGAATATCAACTTGCCGCGTAAATAAATAACTGTATTTGTAAGGAGGATGTGTCCTGCGTTAGAATGTGGAAACCTAGGTTCGACTGACGACTCTTGCTGTTATGCAGTTCACAATTACTGAGTGGTAGGTTGGGACCTATCAAGCCCTATCACGATATAGGCTCCGTAAAATGGTTGTGAGAAATCTTTGACCATCTTTCGGAGTTTGGCTGGTGGACCCCGTCAAGAAAAATATCGTCTCAGGGCGCCGACTTAGCGCTATGGGGTGAACTCTGTGAGAAAAAAAAAAGCAAACAATGCGAACTGTGGATGACCTTCATTACGACAAGGCATCAGTTCACACTCCATTAACTGTAAAGACTTTTCCAAAGAAATATTACACCTATGTCATAGATCATTCAGTTTATTGATGGCTCCTGACTCCCTGTGATATTGCGAGGTGCGATGAGCTGCTGTGGGCATTCCTTTTGTCGTGACCAGGTGATGTGCGGAGGGTTTGGAAAGCTGGGATGAATTTGTAAAATATAAACAAGTATAGTACCTGCGGTGCGGGTCACCGAATGTCATCACCATATTTTTTTCCTGCAACGATGGCGATCCTAAGTCGTGGCGCGTAAAAGTAGCTAGTTGGTTTTTGGTACACATCCATAAGGTGCAAGATTTGAGTCCGACTGTCGAGGTAGAGTGCGGAGCTTTAACAAAACACTCTACGGGTTCCAGCGATTGAGCGATTGAGCCATTGAGATTGTTGGTTGCCGTTTTCATGGACTGCACTCTGGTGAGCCAGCGTCAATCACTCATGGAACAGGAGACGATTTGATTAAAGCACGACACTTGTAAACTTGTTCACTGCACTTCGTTAATGATCAGCCGCCGCACGTAAACGATTACTTCCGAATTAAGAACCGATAAAATCACTAAAATTGATGAAGATAAACCGCACGAGCGACCGCAACCGAAACACCCACCGACGATCGCGAGTTTCCAAACACCACTGATTGATCTGAGTCTATATCACTGGCAGAATTAGAGTTCATCTCTGAACAACTTCCGTACCACCGACCGCCAAAATACACATTACTACATAGTCATGCTGAGAGGGCTCGCCCCACCACGTCAAAGAAACTTCCCATACATATGAAAAGGCAACAACGCACTCGGTTTCGAACGGTCGCAGTTGTAAGATCCTGCGGGCGATTGACAAAGGTCGCATTCAGCGGTCACTATCTTGCGTTTAACATTCTGAATGGTTGGAAGTTGAGCCCGTTTCTGTTTATTGTAGCCATTCTCTTTTTGATTATGGAAACAGGCTGTACCATATGAACCGGAGCAATAGGTAGGCGATTGGCTCATGGAATCACAGAAGGAGAACTTTGTTGTAGCATATTGCCAAACAGTGGATCTCGTAGTGCGATCATTTTCGATTCTGACGAGTCATCCCCGTTCGAAGTACTTCTTGGTGTGATAATTGATGTGCTCCTAAAGGTGTCGGCATTCTTCTTGTTTCGTCGGTTCTTGTTCTTGGAAACCATTCTGATTTTGATTGTTCTGCTTTGTCCCAGCACCTGTGGCAAAGATACGTTCTCACATTGTAGGTCAAGGTTAAGCTGATCCATGATGCTGATGTTTGTGATTTTGTTGGTTTTTCGTTGGATGCACATGCGTATGCTGTTGGTATTGGCTATGATGGTAGCCGATGTTTCTTCCGCCCATTCGGGTCTGGGGTGGCACTCATATTGTATGAAGCAACCATCAACGAGGATTTTCAACACCCATCTTCAGGTTCTAATCTGCAATAAAAGGAATACAATTTCAGAGCGTCGAGCTTTCTCTTATAACCTCACATATATTATCCCAAAATGTCTAAGTTAAGTGTAGTTGCCCTCAATGTAGATTCCATTTCGTCAAACATACGGAGGCATCACCTCCGACTGCTAGTGAAGGAGTTTTCTCCAGACGTCCTCCTTCTTTGTGAAACTTGGCTCAAACCCAACTCTCGCATTTCTATTCCTAATTACCAACTTGTTTCAACTCCTCGAATTGACGGTGCAAAAGGAGGTACCGGTATCCTTATTCATAAAAGATTCCAATTCAGTGAAGTCAAATTTAGCAACATCTCCTGTGTCGAATACACTGCTGTCAAACTGCTTTGTGACAACAATAAAGTCTTGGTTCTAGTAGCCATCTATTTACAACCCAAGAGGTACCCTAACTTCCCATCTTCAGACTTCGATGAAATATTCCGTCAATCCCACCCCCACTCATTCATCATCGGAGGCGACTGGAATGCCCGGCATACCGCCTTCAACGACACCGCTTGCAATAAATTTGGCAAACAATTGCTTGCTTTCCTACCTCTCCACCCCTACGTCTATATCGACTCCCCTACGGAACCTACTCATTGCTCCAGCTCTACTCAATCAACTATAGACTTCTTCTTAAAATCTGCGACCCTACGCTCTGTATCTCCCCCTACTGTGTCGCACTTCTTCCCCTCGGACCATGCCTCCATCCACTCGGTAATTGACCTTGGCCCCTTAAATCCGCTTCAATCTCTCAACCCAGTCCATAATTTCTCCAGAACTAACTGGAGAAAGGTCAACAAATCCGTTGGCGATATGTTTCAAACGCTTCCCATCACAAATACGAATAACTTGGATCCTAACGAAATTGAAGAAGCAGCTTGTAAGATGGAAGGGATCTTACAGCAAGCCCTGTATTCTAATACCCCTACAAGGATGCCACACTCCTTCGTAGGTAAACCACTTCCATATCTCACCCTCAAACTCATCTCATTAAAAAAAGAGCTCCGCCGAAAACTATTTCGAAGATTTTGTCCCCTCCTGAAAGTACAGGTTCAATTATTGTCTACCCTCATTAACCAGCAGTTAAATGCTTTCGTAGAGCAGAACAACATCTCCACTTTAAATAGCATCAGACCCGATCGTAATCTTTACAAAAACACCAATCGCCTTACAGGACGAAAAATACACACCTCAATAGACAGACTAATTGGTCCTAGAAATAATATTCTGTACTCTGATTCTGAAATAGCAAACTATTTAGCGGAACACTTCTCCCAAGTGCATAGGCAAAATGATAGCCTAGGCAACTCCGAGTTTGAGGAAGTGGTCAACCGTTATACATCCCATGAACTAATCTCCTCATTCAATCCATTCATAACTGAATTTAATAATGACAATAGAGCATCTCAGCCCACCGATACAAACTTCTTTTTACAACCGCAGGAATTTAACCAAATGATATCTTCTCGTAGCAATAAAAACTCAACCGGCTTGGACAAAATTCCACATGTGCTTTTCAAAAACCTCAACCCTTCAAATCGACTATACATCATGACCCTGCTAAATGCTGGTCACATACTGGAGTCTTGGAAAACTGCCATAGTCATCCCCATTAAAAAATCAGGCGCATCCCTGATGGCGGCCAATTTTCGACCCATCTCACTACTTAATAATTTAAGCAAATTACTTGAATTAAAAATTCACCATTACCTACTCTCCTTCGCGGAAACTAACTCATTACTCCCTGATTTCCAATTCGGTTTTCGTGCGCAACACTCAACATGTCACGCTCTCCTCAAGTTTACTCACGACATCACTATGGCTCTTAACGACCAGTGCCCTACTGTGTGTATCTCCCTTGACATATCCAAGGCTTTCGACTGCGTGTGGACTGCGGGTCTTCTGTACAAATTACATTCCACGTATCGTCTCAACAATCACACTTCCAAGTTTCTCTACTCGTACCTATCAAATAGAAAATTCATGGTCAAGATAAATTCCACCCTTTCCCAGACGTACTCAATAACAGCAGGAGTCCCCCAAGGATCCATTCTGGGTCCCCTCTTATACTTACTATACACATCTGATATTCCTCAACCCCTCTCACCGAATACTCGAATCCTCAACTACGCAGACGATACCCTTGTCTACTCCAGCAGCAGGCTCGTATTATCTGTCAGAAACCGCGTAAATGAATTCCTCCAAATTCTTTCCTCCTACTTCCTTAAATGGAAGATCCGCCTAAACCCCAACAAAACTCAACTGATTGTATTTAAAGGTAGAAACGTTCACTGTACCAATAACACGGTACGTAACCATTCAAAAATCCAACTGAACCTCTGCAACACCCTCATAAAACCATCTAAATCACTAAAATACTTGGGCATTACTTTCGAAAATAATCTCTCTTTCACGACTCACATAAACAATGTCATCCCCAAAGCGGGGATACAGCTGAACCTTTGTCGGAAAGTAATGTGGAAGGCAGATGGTCTCTCTCAGCAAGTCAAACTTCTACTTTATAAACAAATCATCAGGCCCACACTTACTTACGCTTGTCCCATCTGGTTCCATATCTCTCCCTCTCAAATGGAAAAACTTCGTATCTTCGAAAGGAAGTGTTTCAGACTAATCACAGGGCTACGTCGACAGCGCGACTCCCACAAATATATCAGAAGCCTTACGCTATACCACTCCGTCGGCCTGGAGAGATTGGATAGAAGGTTCCTGGAATTGTCGATAAGATTCATTGAAAACCTGTCAGCCAATCCAAACCCTCTCATCAATTCCCTTAGCCTCCCCAGCCACAATGCATCAAATCCCTATCTTCATGCACTCCATTTAAAAGCTCTCTTCTACGCAAAAAGATTAGTAAATGATGCGAACGAAATCATCTACCATAACAGGGTAACCGATCTTAACCACTTCAAATACTCAAACATTCAACCCTTTTCTCGGGTTCTTTCCTTTAACGAGCAGTCGATGGAGAGACCTCCCTCTGCCGCTCCCTTCCCTCCTTAGGGTATGTAAAGTATGAAATCTCAACTTAAGCTTAAGACTAGGCTAAATCGTTCTACCTTGCTAAATGTGAGTTTATTTAACTACCTTAGATATAAGCTAGATTTAAGTAGAGATAAGTAGTTTTAAGAATATTTATTCTAAACATAGATAATCCATCCTGGTTTTCATGACCTTTCCAGGAGTCCTACTAATAAATTGCATCTGGAATAGATCTCTTTAGACGTAAGACCTCAAATTAAATATTACTTGAAAAAATGTTCTAGACATTGTAAGTAAAATTGTCACAACTTAGTTAAGCTAGCTGTAAACTTATGTAACTAAACTTATAATGGTCAATAAAGACAGCGTTATATAAAAAGAGCGTCGAGTCTGTGAAATAAAGGCCGACAGCAGCACACTTCCTCAACTATTTCGAGCAATACAAGACGCTGACCGTGCATTGTATTATTACAAAAATAGGTCACTAGAAAAGCCCGAAGGGAATAGCAACTAGATACGTATAAGTTTAAAATAAAATATAACAGTAATCTCGTTATTTTGTAGCCATTCCTCGTGACAAATTATGATCAAATGATTTCTCAGTTTTGTTGGATTTCCATTTTCAATTAAAAATCCAAATGCACTTATAGCCTACCAACAACTAATTGATTTGATGCGTTCTGTTTAACTTGAATTAAAATCAAAAGATATTTGTAGACAGCATCAAACAAAATTTTTTCTTTCAAAGTAATATAAGAGGATGATACTATCAAAGTGTATTTAATCCCATCCAACCAATTGGCATTTATTCATATATCTTAAAAACGAATAATAATCGGTGTAATACGTTTGCCTTTCTTGGTTTCGAGAGTTCCTTTGCGATTACAATGCGTTGCAGCTTGGAGCGAATCATATCCTGTTGACCTCCTAATTGTACATTCTGCTAACGTTCACTATCTGCAAATCCTCTGTTATTTGAACCGGTCGAAAGCAGATTATATCAAAGTATCGCACTGCAAAAAAATAGAACTAGTGCTGGCATAAGTAACTTATAAGACCCTGACCCTTGAAAACTCACGTAATTCCATTATTTAAATGCGCATATAAAGTGCCCTATTTCGCCATTTCTAATATCCTTAGACCTGAGAATTTAGATACGATATCTCGAACCACTTACGTGTACATTGGCATGCAACTCTCGTTGAATTCTCGTTTCCCATTGTTCTTTCCGCCATCAATTAATGATGTATCACAACATTTCTCTTTCACACTCCTCCATTACGTCGTCGAACACTTGAGAAATGTCTAACGAGCAAGTGTGTTCGCAATAAAGACGATAAAAAGAAGGATGCCCCATTAAACTTGATTTGGTGCGGGAGGCGCTTTTGCTACTTAATATTGTATCGACTTAGTACCTGCGAATACATGCGAGTTCGCCAATTTATCGGATGTATTTCACCATCAGGGGAATAGCCGTTCATATGCCAACTTCGACACGAAAATAAAGTGCTAATTTAGTGAGAACCCTAAATGTGTCTGGGTATTTCTAAATAGACGTGCCACGGAAATATTTTAGACGACAGAACGAATAGTAATAAATAGAATAAAAATATACACAATTATCGAACACGGTCAGCAAAAGTAACTAAAACTACAAGCAAAGTGAATGGGGAACTGGCGACAAGCATTCTGTGCACATCTCAGTAAAATGAGAAGTGGATACCGGTGAGCTATGCTTCTGCAACATAAAAAGCCTTTCCAACGTAGGCTGTGGGTGAGGTTCCAACGACCAACCGCCCGTTATAGCATCTATAATGCTATTCATTTTTCATTTTCAGTTTAGCAACATTTTTTTATTTTCGTTTTATATTCTTAGTGTTTCGTTGTTCAAAACCAGCAAAATAGAGATAAAAAACGGAATGTTAATCTCAATTCAATTTTATTTTCCCTTTGGAAAGATTGTCACCTTTTCACACCAATAACAAAAACAAACACAGTCCAGCCAAAAAATAATTCCTCTTGTTGTAACGCCTCAACAGTTGATGCAGCGGGCTTTTTCTTTAACCTGTGTCTAACATGGCACCGAAGCGCGCAGATTGAGTTGGCAACGGTTCTAACTGGAACATCACTTCACACCACGGCTCGCCTTCCTGAAAAAAACCCCATAACCACAACCCAGTCTGCATAAGCATGCGCTAATGCAATTCGCATTAGCATCTTAAATGCTTCACGCATCAAATAGATCCAATTATTATAACCCAAAAGTACCCGCAAAAGAATTCTTACCTTTTCAAGCATTCCTTCGCTTACAAATCCCCTGTAAGAGTTCTTACTTTCCTTATCATAAATTATCCTGAAAAGAAAAACCCCGGTTCACACATCATGTAACCATTCCAGCCAGGGATAGTTATCATAGCGTCGCCTATTCCAGTTTTATTCATGTGTACAATAAATTTCTTTATGTATACATTGGCTGGCGACCTTTTCTCCCAGCAATAAAATTCCCTGACTCGCACAATGTGCAAACCAAAGCAAATACGCATCTCGCGTCTTAAACCTATTAGCACCATGTGCATCGGCATTGCGGCTATCGTAACAGCTGCAATGCATACCATAGACAATGATCTACCCGATCCCCTTGTGTCGCATCTCGCTCCACAAAATAGCGTAGAGAACATTAACTCCCGACAAAATTCGACCAGACAATATCATCAACATTGTATTGGCACCCGTTTGTGGTTCATCTCCCGACGGCGCGAACATCCCTACATCAGAACTCGTTCCGCTACAGAGCGGGGAAGCTCTGGAACTCCCTTCCCACGCGAGTGTTCCCGGAACGTTACAACCTGCAACTGTTCAAAAAGAACTGCAACAGTTATTTGATGGCATCTCGGGGCGCCCACTCGGCGCTATAGGTTCGCCTCTCCCGAGAGAAGTCTAATAAAAAAAAAAAAAAAAAAAAAAAACCTTAACTTTCAATAGTACGCCACAGCATTCGTCGAGTTTCGTCCAGCTATCGTTTTGGAAAGAATATTCCCGCCTACTTCCGCTCATCAAAGGATCAAGATGGCGGCCATTAAGGATCCTTTTTCAACTCTACCACTTCTGCGTCGCACACGAGCAGGGCACAACGTTTTCGTTTCGTCTCTCAACGCTAGTTTTGTTATTTTCGTTGTCGTTTGAGAGTTTTCATTATCATTCATTCCTGCTCTTGAATATTTGTTCATTTCGAAAATAAATTATTGTGTCGTTTGTCGAATTGAAAATAAAATAAAATAAAGTGTCGTACATTAAACATTTTCGTTTAGTTATTTGGTCGTCGTTCGTTTCGTTGAACTTTTTGAATTGCACGGTAAGCGCACCGTGAACATATGGTCCTTCGAGGCGGATCGATTTTAATTTAAAGAATCAGTGCTCTTTTTGTTTAATCGGTCTTCTAAAACAATTTACAACTTTTAAACTCGGTAATCAGTGATTAGTTTAATTGGCCTTATTCTGTTCGAAGAAAGAGGAACTTAGTGGAGCACATTTTCGTGAATTGTTGTGTTCGGTGGAAAAAACAATACTGAAGCAGTAATCTACGCATCGTTTGGACCAGTTTCGACAACCAGCTGTAATCGGAACGAGAGTATCGCGTCTTCTATACCAGCTGCAAGCAGTTTATTCGTTGGAGCGAGCATCTTTAGAACAAGCCAGAAAGGAGAACGTGGTAATAATTTCAGGTGAGTCACTAGTGTTAAGGATTGTTAAAGAGCTACTCGAAATGTTATTAAAAATAAAAAGCTTTCAATTCTTTTGTTTTACCTCTTGGCCCTTTCCGTACTGTTCTTTATTTGTGCATAACTTGCGTCCACCAAATTAGTGTCGTCGTGATTTTGTCCTCCTCTATTACTTCCTTCTTTCCTTAAGTGTACAAAATTCCTTCTACTCGTGTATAGCCTATTTTTTTTCTAACTTGTGTCGCGGTATTTAATTTCGTATAAAATGGCACAAGCTCAAATTAAGGCATTAATCAGCAAGCGGGCTGGTGCCAAACGATCCCTGACCAATTGCATGAACTTCTTAGACAAGTTCAACCCCGAAACCGATTTTCCCGCCCTTGAAAAGTGATTCTCGGACATGGAAGAGATTCGCGAGAAGTTTTTATCGTGTCAGGAAGCTCTGGAAGGTTTGCTAGAGCCTTCTGACGAACTTTTGGAGCATAGCAACGCCTTTGAAGATCCGTACTACAAGGCGTATGGTATTGCAACAGAACTTCTAGCCGATCGCGCAAGAAAAACTGTTCCGGAATCAACTGTTGTGACTGAGCCGGCAGATGCGGCCGAGGTTGATAACAAGGATATCACCCACGATCGCAACTCTCTCGGTCCTCCACCGTTTCCATCAAATTCCTCATTTTCACCCATTTCCGGTGCCCCTGGCGTACCAAAAGCCCAAAACCAACGGTGGATAAGGCACAAGACATGGAAAGCCTAAGTCAGCTATTAATTTCGAAATTGTCCCATAACCTAATCGAAAATTTTCAATCCTCCCAGTTGCCAACCATATCGTTGCCGTCGTTTGAAGGTTCGTATGAATCCTGGCTAGGATTCTACGATCTGTTCAATGCTTTGGTCCACCAAGACATCAAAATCGCACCGGTAAAAAAATTATTTTACCTAAAAGGCTGCCGGAAAGGGGAAGCGGCTAAGGTTATCGCATCCATCGAGTCCTCCGATGCTAACTATCAGGTCGCTTGGGAGCTCTTGAAAGAGAGGTACGACAATCGAAAAAACATCAGCGAATGTCACATTAAGGCTATTATCGATATGCCTCCAATAACTAGGGATTTCTCTTTCCAATCTTTCGTGGATGAGTTACAAAAACACTCGCGCGCATTACAAGCTCTAAATGAACCCGTTGAGTATTGGGACACCATGTTAATCGTCCTCCTTCGTGAAAAACTTAATCCATCCGCCCGGGAGCGATGGGAAGACTGTAGCAGCAGTATGGCTAAACCCACCATAAAAAACTTCATCGATCTCATCAAAAGAAGAGCTCAAGTAGAAGGCTCTCGAGCAAAAGCCAATTCTAGCGTACCATCGGATAAGTCCTTTACTCGTCGCAACCAGAGATCGTAGCAGACATTCGTGGCTACGACTCTTGTTGTGTTCTCTGCAACGACACTAACCATCAAATCTACGCTTGCGACAGGTTTAAGTCGCTAACTCCGCAAGCGCGTTTCGAAGCCGCCAAGACCGGCCAGTGGTGCATACAATGTCTAAGGAAAGGACATCGAGTGTCGGGCTGTAAGGCGCAGCCATGCAACAAGTGCATTCAACGTCACCACGCCTTGTTACATTTTGAAAAGGCAAATAGGACAAACACGGTTGCTTCACATTTCGCAGTTGACGGCACGAGCAGGCAGGCTCAAAGCACAACTCATGGAGTGTTAGCCACTGCCTTAGTTGATATTGTTAATAGTCAAGGCAGGAGCCAATTATGCCGCATATTCCTGGATGCAGGTTCTCAAGTGGAAACAGCGGATCGGCTAAACCTCGTCAAAAGACCGTCCAACGTTTACGTTTCAGGAATCGACAGCACTTCCACTACGGTTACACATTCGACTCGGGCAACCTTACGATCGCGGGCCACCAATTATGAGAAATCTATCGAGTTCTTAATCGTACCACAGATTGGGCATCCAATGTCTTCGACTTCTATCGATCAGAATACTCTTGATCTGCCAAGAAATATTCTACTAGCTGACCCTGAATTCTTCAAATCACCACAAATTGATGCGCTTATCGGCGTCAAATTATTTTACAAGTTGCTTTGCATTGGCCAAATATCGTTGAGGAAACAGCCAAATCTGTTATTGCAAAAAACACAATTAGGATGGATTGTTGCTGGCGATCTCGATCCAAATTATCAGGCAGCTAACGTGTCCTGCCATCTTTCGATACAATCCAGTCCCCCAGATGTGAATCTAACTCGGTTCTGGGAATCTGAGGAGATCTCAATTGAGAAAATTCGTTCGCCTCAAGAAATAGCTTGCGAGGATCATTATGCTCTCCACACCATTAGACTTCCTGGTGGGAGATATCAAGTAAAATTGCCTTTCAACCAGAAAAAGACCACATTAGGCGAGTCTTATACTATGGCATTAAGAAGATTTTATGCTTTGGAGCGCAAACTCCAAGCCAAACCCGAAGTGCAGCGTGAGTATATTGCATTTCTAGATGAGTACCTGACATCAGGACACATGTCACTTGCAGTGAATCAAGAGCCTAAAGGCTATTTCCTTCCTCATCATGCTGTGGTGAAGGAGAGCAGCCTAACCACCAAGATTCGGGTTGTTTTCGATGGTTCCGCAAAAACGACAACAGGTGTTTCATTAAATGATACCCTCATGGTAGGTCCCAAACTACAGGATGACTTATTTGAATTGCTCTCACGATTTCGTTTTCACATTTTCGTCCTCACGGCTGATATCGAAAAAATGTATCGGCAAGTTCAGGTAAATTCAGCCGATGCAGAGTATCAAAAAAATTGTCTATCGACGCACTATGCGCGACCCCATACAGGTTTTCAAGTTCAACACTGCCACTTATGGAACAGCTTGCGCATCATATTTGGCCATAAAGACGCTGTTCAGACTAGCTGATGACGAAACGAACAACTTTCCCAAAGCTGCTCAAATATTGCGTAGGGATTTTTATGTAGACGATCTATTCACAGGAGCGGATACTCTAACTGAAGCCATCCTGATCCGCGATGAACTCCTCGCACTACTCAAAAAAGGAGGATGCTGCTTGAGAAAATGGGCTTCGAGCCACCCAGCACTACCTATCAAGGAACAAGAACATCCTGACCATTCGCATATGTCTCCAGACCTTGGGCATACGCTGGAACTCTCGCAAGGACTATTTCTTTTATACTGTCAATATTGATAAGCTAAACAGCAGCACTAAAAGAGGCATACTGTCTCAAATTTCGAAATTGTTTGATCCGTTGGGACTCTTAGGCCCCATCGTGGTATATGCCAAGGTGCTGATTCAACTACTATGGAAGGCGGGGGTTGCGTGGCATCCAGATGCTATTGGAATCACATCTCCTCCAAAGACAATCCTGCGGATCTCATTTCTCGTGGGCAGCTTCCTTCTGAGTTCGTGGAAGGTAGCCTTTGGTTTAATGGTCCATCATGGTTAAAGGATCAAGATTCGTCGTGGCCGATGCAAGCTTTGGCCAAAACAGAAATTCCTGAATTGAAACCCGTGATACACACGGTCGCTTACATGTCGCTCGAAATTCGAAAGCAAGATATCCTTGAGCGATACAGTTCGTTTAGTAAGTTACAACGAATCATTGGATATGTACTCAGATTCGTTCACAATGCCAAAGGAATGTCTCGACGCAGTATTGGCCCATTACGAGTTGACGAGCTTTCATGCTCACACAACTTTATCATCAAACTCGTTCAATTGCAGTCATTCAGGCGCGATATTGAAACATTGTCGGCCAACCAGCCACTCCCAGCATCAAACAAATTAATACCGCTGAATCCAATTTTGGACTCCGCCGGCATAGTACGTGTCGGAGGCAGGCTTGCGCGTTCGTCCTTATCCGAAGATCAAAGTCACCCTATACTGTTGCTGTCGCAGCATCATATCACGAAATTGATCATACAGGCAGAGCATATTAGGCTCAAGCGCGCTGGAGTCCAAACTACTTTATATTCGGTGCGACAGCACTATTGGCCGATTAACGGCCGCAGCACAACTCGTCGCATCCTTCATAAGTGCGTGCCCTGTTTTAAGGCCAAACCTATTCTCGCTGACTACCCTATGGGTACTCCACCCAAACATCGAATTACATCTTCTCGCCCTTTTCTACGTGTCGGAGTCGATTATTGTGGACCTTTCTATATAAAAGAGAAGCTTCATCGTAACAAAAATCGGGTAAAGGTCTACGTACCTGTATACGTTTGTCTATGCACAAAGGCAGTGCATCTTGAGTTAGTTGGTGGATTATCCACTGAGGATTTTATCGCAAGCCTGAAGCGCTTCTTTTCGAGACGGGGAAAATCGATCAAAATCCATTCGGATAATGGAACTACCTTTGTCGGGGCAAAAAACGAGCTCCAACGGCTCTACAAACTTTTTAATTCTAAGGAGCATCAAAATAATGTATCTAAATTTTGTGCTGGTCAAGGGATTAATTGGCACTTCATACCGCCAAGAACTCCTCATTTCGGAGGAATCTGGGAAGCTGCCGTTAAATCATTCAAACATCATTTGAGTCGAACTGTAAGCAATTTATTACTTACATATGAACAATTGGAAACATATGTGATAGAAGTAGAAGCAATTTTAAATTCCCGTCCTATATCTCCTATGTCCTCAGATCCAAATGACCTCGAACCATTAACTCCTGCTCATTTTCTAGTAGGTAGCCCTTTAACTTCCTTTCCACAAGTTGATTTCACAGATACACCCGGAAATCGCCTAACCGCCTGGCATCAACCTCAGCAAATGAAGCAGCATTTTTGGAAGCGCTGGCATAAAGAATATTTGCACCAGCTCATACAATTCAGCCGCTCACGCCGTCCCGAGGTCCAGCTAAAGGAAGGAGTGTTAGTGCTCATCGCAGATGAAAACCTACCACCACTAAGATGGGCACTTGGTCGAGTCATGGCTACACACCCCGGCCAGGATGGAATTGTACGTGTAGTCACTCTCCGTACAAAAAGCGGCATATATGATCGTTGCGTCAAAAGACTATGCCCTCTACCCATCGACGAGATTACAGGAGGCGGAAACACCACATCAGTTTTGAACCAGACCCCTCAAGGCGGGCGGCATGTCGCATCTCGCTCCACAAAATAGCGTAGAGAACATTAACTGCCGACCAGACAATATCATCAACATTGTATTGGCACCTTAACTTTCAATAGTACGCCACAGCATTCGTCGAGTTTCGTCCAGCTATCGTTTTGGAAGGAATAGCCCCGCCTACTTCCGCTCATCAAAGGATCAAGATGGCGGCCATTAAGGATTCTTGTCGTTGTATACATACTACCATGACCTTTATCACAAGATCTGCTTTCCTATACCACCAAGAGAGACTTTACGTGTCTCTGGTATTAGGTAAAAACGATATCCTTATTGGAGAGGATATCAGTGAGTCTTTTATCAAACACCAAGGATGTCGGTCGCGTTTGCCATTCACCGTACCGCGCGCGCTGTGCGGTGCTATAATCAAGTTTATAAGTCGAATAGAGTCGAATGAGTGCTACGTTACAATAAGTTGAAATTGAAAGATAAATATAAATCCTTTTTTTACACCAAATAAAACGAATCTAAATGAACGAAATCGTGCGTTTTATTGCTCCTGTGCTGCTCCTCGATAAGGTGTTATTCTGTGCTGTGTTCGACGGGAAACGAAGTGCAATCATCGTTTCCTTATTCCTCTTGGGGAACTGATTTCTCGTACTGCGGCGGAACAATTTTCAACTTAAGACCGTGAAACTTTTGTGAGGACAAGCTCAGTTCCTTGCCTTGCCAGAGCTAGCTTTCCACTGCATAATCTTAGGCGCTTGGTGCATGAATGCGTCTTCACCAAGTCTGGTCTGCCTAATGTTTTGAGTAGGTTGTTGCACTGCACCACTTAGATTCTAACTTATAGGCTAGACAAAAAATGCTTAAAGTCTACCTTAATTATCTTATATTATAACTTACTGGTCCTGCTCAGACGCTCTAAACAGAACATTGCATGACTATTGTGTAGTTTGCCTTTCGGCGACAGAACATTGTTTGTGGCTTTATTTATGAATATATTTGTATGACAAAGAAAAATTAGAAAAACTTTGTGTTGATTTTCTTTTGTTTTTTCTTAAAATTTGACTTACTTCTATTTTTTTGTTTAATTTTATTTACTTAAAAGAACTTAACCTAAATCTGATACTACCCTAATTATAGAAAAGCTAAGTCTGTGGAAGCTGGCTGATGATGCAGTTATTATATACCTCATCTGTTCCTGTGACTATTGCCAACTTCTTCGCCACTCAATTTAAGCAGTCATTCACTAATGACTCTTTGGCGTTAGATTTTGATTAATGTTATTGTGTGTATTACACTTTGTCGGATGTTGTTCTTCCTTTGGTTGAAGGTCCTGGTTGCAGCGTTCCGCCAAAACACTGCTAGCACACAAAGAATCCGTCGAGCGAACAGCACAAATAAAACATGAAGATCGTTTCTAGATTTACCTTTTTTATTTAATCACACTGGTGTTTTAACGTTACACATAGGAGTTTCGTATACATGGTCGGTACAATATTTTATACGAACGCAGCTAGCCACACGAACGAAACACACGTTAAATCCCTTAGGATACATTGAAAGAAATTAGGAATACGGTACTAAAACGAGTTACATTTAGATTCTCACTGCCGCCTCGACGTGAGAATTGTCGTCCCATTGACGATTGAAATCTGACTAACTATCTCAATTCAAAAATAAACCTGATACGGATCGTATCTATATCCGCACCGACAACCTTTCCCATTAGATCTGCTAACAGAATTTCCGAATCTCTGTTAGCAGCATGTTATTTAATCCCAGGGGTAATTTGGATGCCTGAAAGGGATAAACACATACATCATCATCACCATCGGTGGTGGTGATAGGATTTCATCTCAACGGTCTTCTGTTTTCGCAGCACATCTGGCGCGGAACGAAGATGATTGTTAGGACGTACAGTCCGTGGGTTGTTTGCCTTTTGTAAACACACATCGAAATCCATTAGATCCTTCTAATGGGTGTGAAATACAAAAAAGGAACCGTGGAATAGGAGTAGTTCCCTTGTAGGTTTTAAACCTTATACATTTTTTCGAATTATCTCATTGAGATAATTACGGTTGCCGTTTCTTTTCTTTGCCGATGGATTTGGTGGTCTTTGTGGCAGACCACCCGCACGTGCATCCGTTGGTCGGCTAATTTGGTGGCGATAACAAATCCTTGTAACATCGTGCAGATGTTCGGAATTGAAGATTTGTTTCTTCAATTGCTTTTTAAATATGATGGAAGAAACGTTGAGCTGGATATTGGAAGCTTTTGGAACGTTAAGTTCCTTGTTTCTTTTTATATCGGGTTCGCATTTTGCAGCTTCCTATGACCCTTGTTACAGGTATGATTAGGAGCTTTGGGACGCGTGTCTGTGGGCACGTGGAATGATAAGGTTAGTATGTTCCTTGAAGGGTAGGAACCTTACCTGGGTGAAATTGTGCGTTCGTAGAACGCTACAACTCCTTTGTTCCTGACCCGTCATACCTTAACTATCTACCTAACTTTTCCCTCGGGGCACTTCTCCACAACTCCTTTGATCCGACCATAATTGAATCCAAGCTACTAGAACTCAAAGACGAGTTTACACAAGGCCCTGATTGAATCCCTGCAATCCTCCTAAAAAATGCTCATCCATCCTCTCTGCTCGCATCTCACTGATCTTTAATCGCTCACTCTCTCAAGGCATATTCCCACACATATGGAAAACCTGCTCCATTACCCCCATCCACAAGAAGGGTCCCAAAAATGATGTCGCGAAACTGTCCCACTTACCTAAGATTCTTGAAAGCATTCTGTGCGAATGACTTAGTTTTCGTTGCAGACCTTTTATCTCACCAAGGCAACATGGTTTTCTTTATGGCCGAACAACTACAACCAACCTCGTTCAGTTCACTTCTTTTACACTCTCAGCTTATTTCATATGGTCTCAACCGACCTCAGTAAAGTATTCGACAAAGTCTCCCACAATCTAATCGTCTTCAAATTATCCGCCCTCTGTTTTGCACCTGGATTGCTGATATGGATCCTATCTAAAGGATAGACTTTATTCAGTTCGGTTCAGGTCCATGATATCCAGCCCCTTCCTTGCCACCTCCGGAGTCCCTCAAGGTACCCACCTGGGCTCTATCTTATTTATACTGGCCCCTAATGACACCGATAAGGTCATTAAGAATTCCAGCTTGTCCCTATACGCTGATGATACCAAGATATATAAGATCATTGAGTCACCACTTGATTCTGCACTGCTGCAATCTGACCTTGACAGCTTCTCGACCTGGTGTGACAAAAATTGCTTTGTACTTAACATCGCCAAATGCCAATCTATAACCTTTTCCCGTAAGCGTATTCACTCATCCTCACGTGACTATACCCTTCATAACCAACCCCTTACCATTGTCTAATGTAGTCGAGATCTTGGGATCATTTACGACAGGGAGCTTTTAAGCAATGGCGCTCCAATCCCACCGATGTTAACAGAACGAATTTTGTTAGAATCAGAAACGTGTGCAACCAGGCGATTGATACCGCGAAGAAGGCTTATAATGACAGGGTGATCAATAAGCTCCTTTGGTGCCCAACTGGTTCGCGCTCCTTCTGGTCAATGGTAAAAGCTGTCAGCAGTAACTTCGCATCTTCCTCCTTCCCTCCTTTGGCGACAGACAGTGGGACGTTAGTTACGAATTCAAAGGATAAAGCTAATGTGTTCGCGAATTTATTTTCCGCGAATTCAAACCTCGATCCCGGCCTTTTGGAGCCACCTGTGATCGCGCCGGTACGGTCTTCCATGCGGGATGTGAGATTTCGTCCGCGCACTATTCAACGCTTTCTACGTGAACTGGTTTGTAGGAAGGCAACCGGCCCGGACGGAATACCAGCAATAGTCCTTAAGAACTGTGCTCCAGAACTATCGCCGATTCTTGGCAGACTCTTCCGTTTATCTTATTCACGGAGGACCTTTCCTATCTGCTGGAAAATCGCTCGAGTTCAGCCAATCCCAAAGAAAGGTAAAACGTGTCTCCCACAAAATTACCGTCCGATAGCATTATTGTCTATGTTATCTAAGGTGATGGAAAAAGTCATCAATACTGAGTTACTTAAGTATTTGGAGTGCAACGGACTTCTGAATGATCGTCAATATGGATTCCGTGGCAGGCGGTCCACGGGAGAACTTTTGATACTTATAACCGATATGTGGAGATCTGGGATTGAGCGGCATAGTGAGTCAAGGGTGGTCGCATTGGATCTCTCCAAGGCTTTTGACCGTGTCTGGCACGGGGCATTGCTGCGCAAACTTCGTCCATATGGACCTTCCTAGCAGCTTTGCGACTGGACGAGGAGCTTCCTTGAGAATCGGTCGATCCGGGTTGTTATGGACGGCGAGTGTTCGGATCTGTATCCTGTTAATTCGGGGGTGCCTCAAGGTTTTATTTTTGCTCCAACTGTGTTTTTACTTCACGTAAATGATGCGTTGGAGACAACGGATAACAAAGTGTTCCGTTTTGCGGATGATAGTACGCTTGTTTCCTCCTTTTCGGGTGATCGACCGATTGGTGCATCGACGTCACACCAGCTGAGATGTAGACAGATTGACTCTCTAAATCAGGATCTAGATAGTGTTGTGCAGTGGGGGAGGGCCAATCTCGTCGACTTCAATGCAGCGAAGACACAATATACAACATTCACAAAGAAAAGTGGGTCATCGGTTCCACAGCTGATGATGAATGGTGAGACCCTCGAATCTGGGGAAAGCTTGAAATTGTTCGGCATCACGGTTTTTGGGAATGTGTAGTGGCATAAACACGTGTCGTGCATCGCCAGGTCAGCCTTAGGAAAACTGAGCTACGTTTTTAAAACCAAGAAATATTTTACTCCGGCTCGAATAGTGCTCTCATGTTTGGAGCTCGGCTCCTCAACATACCCTCGACCGACTTGAGAGCATACAGAGACGAGCGATCCGCCTAATCGTGGACTCGGCGCTGACGTCTAGACTACAGTCGCTATCACATCGAAGGCGCGTAACCGACCTCTGTCTGTTTTGCAGATATTCTCACGGGTTCTGTTCTTCGGAGATTCGTGGTATTGTTCCGCGCAATTCGTTTATATGCGCTCCACAAGATAACCCGACGGATCGCACCGGTTTGTGGTTCATCTCCCGACGGCGCGAACATCCCTACATCAGAACTCGTTCCGTTACCGAGCGGGGAAACTGTGGTACTCCTATGGGGTACGTAGTATGGTGTTGTAGCGATTCTAACAGATACACACACAATTCACAAGCAAAAATAGTGAAGAACACCGAACGAAAAATCGAATAAGAAAAATACATCAAGTATACCAAGCGATAAATAAAAATAATTCACACCAGTGGAATATGGTCGAGTTTGGAAATCAAATTCTAAACACGGTCAGTAGCCTGGTGTGTAACGCTTAGGTACAATTTTTTTCGTGATTCGAGCTGTCATAGCGTCAGTTCGAATCACACGACCTTCTTCACTGTTATTTCAAACGCTATAGTGTGCCGGCGCACGGCACCGGATTCACGAAGATTCCACCGCCTGCCGTCATTCGCAATTGCGATAGTTCACCGAACAAATGATACTGAGTCCCACAGCGGGCCGTTGCACCGTAGGAAAAAAAAAAGAGAAACACTGTAATTGATCCGTTGCAAACTCTTTGGCTTTATTGTCACTTTTGGATAAATAAAGATTGTCTATACATACTAAAAATACGTCACACACGAATTTCTTTTGATTCCCTCTTATATGTTTATTTGTCGGTTAATTCCCCCTTTCTGTCTAGGATTATTTTAGTGTTGCATTCCACTTAACCACGTCTCCAAGAGCGCTTAACTTTAGTTTGACTTCCGAAGCGAAATTTCGCGGATTGATTTCAATTAACCACGGACGGGGACTTTTGAAAATGATGTCTCGGGACACTTTGCGACTTTCGGCACCTGGTGGTTGCGCTTTGGCGGTTGCGACTCGATTCCTGCGTGTGCCCCCGGTGGCGGTTGGATAATGACTGACTTATGAATGGAAAGAATCCATTCGTTGTGTCGTGGCGGTGCGTCATAGCAAAATTAGACTCGCTGCCAATTACGAGGAATTTCGAGTAGGCTTGCTATGCTTGCATAGGAATTTAGTTCCAGGGAATCCTCGCCGTATAAGCTAAGTTGGACTCGTTGGTTGTGTATAGTGGGAAATTGGTTTGGCGGCATAGCCAACTATGATCAAGGGCCTTGGTAGTTGTGATCGTTTCCTGGAAAATTGGCTGCCGCTTGCTCGCAAGCGAGAAGTATAATTTAAGGAGGAAATGAACCGAAGTGGTTTTCGGGGAAAATTGGAATCGCTTGCGTGCAAGCAAGGAATATCGTTTAGATAAGATATTAACCGAAGTAATTTCGGGGAAATTAGAATTGCTTGGTCGCAAAGAGGGAATATGAATTAAGTAGAGAATTGACCGAAGCAATTTTGGGGAAAATGTATGTGGGGTGATGTAATTGAGGGAAATGATTAATATCCGTTGTAAATTGGAATATGCATTTATTTCAGCTTGGGAAATGGGTTCCTGGTAAATTGGGGAATGTATACAATTGCGGATTGGGGACGGATGCTGTTGCATATTGGGATGGGTACGCTTGCAGATTTTCCATGGTTGCGAATATGTGTATTGCAGGTTTGGGATGGGGTGTTGGGTTGGGGTGACGCGCTGTTAGCGGTCAAGATTGGTTGGCGTTGTGGGTTGGTTCTCCATGTGGTATAGGTAACCCTCACCCTCCCTCCCCACGTTGGTGTTCCGGCAGCGTTACAACCTGCAACAGTTCAAAAAGAACTGCAACAGTCATTTGGTTACATCTCGGGGCGCCATGTCGGCGCTATAGGTTCGCCTCTTCCAAGAGAAGTGTAATAAAAAAAAATTATATATATATATATATACATATATTATTATTTATTGGTCTGTAGGAACCCGGAGGTTCATGACCCCAACGACTGGACTGCGCCATCGTGCCCTGTCCTGTGCATTCTCCTTCCACGCCCGACCATCTGATCTGATCTCCTCAAGATCAAACCTAACATTGTTCTCCATGATATTAATATATATAAACCTTGACATGGTGCGGAGGCTTAAACTACAATGAATCACTCAGGCTATGCTGACGGAAGCATATGCTTCCAGTAGGGCCACCGATGTCAGACGGGCTAGCGAGGAGTAACACACAGAGATCTATCATCCCTAATCCCGGGTGTTACGCGTCACCGTGCCCATTGGATGGTTTGCGGCCAGGGGTATACCTATATTCTGGCGCAAGACTAATGACCTTGCCCAGAAAAACAAATTATCATGGAAAATTTAACAAGCCTTAGGACTTGCTAAATAAGGCCAAGACCGGATCCCGGTTGTAGTGCCAATGATGATGATGACGATGATGATGTATACCGGCTGTATTATAACGGCGCCTCTCTGACACCGGTCGAATCTGAGCTTTAAGCAGACCTTACCATATCAAAACGGTGCTCTGATGTGGCGGACTATTTGAAACCTCAAGACTAGTGGGATCAAAAATGAATAATCAATATACAAAAAACAATCCCACGAAAAACCCGGTAGGCGTAAGTGTGATGAGCCGACACTACCATAAGGGAAAAAATCATCAAGAAAACACCGACTCGCCAAAAAGAAGATGTACGGAAAAACGGAAAAAGCGGGATATACGCGTCGGCACGTGGAATGTTCGAACGTTATATAAACCAGGCGCGAAACAATATAAAATGGACACCGTCGCGCTTCAGGAAGTTCGACTCCCACATCAAGTAATCAAAACCAACGGGTTTACACTGGTGTGTGGAGGTACCGATACACATAACCTCGGAACTGGCTTCATCATAAGCAAGAAGATTACGTCCCATGTAAAAGATGTGCAATTTATTAATGACCGAATGTCGGTGCTAAAAATACAGGGTCCATGGTACAATTATGTATTTATAAACGTACACGCCCCAACAGAATCTACGGATGAAGAAACGAAGGACACATTCTACGAGACCCTAGAGGAAGTATTTGATGGGATCTCATCATTCGATGTTAAAATCCTCCTCGGGGACCTCAATGCGAAGATTGGAAAGGAAGATATCTTCCAACCAACAATAGGTAAAGAAAGCCGACATGACGTTTCAAATGATAATGGTATTCGAATTATCACGTTTGCAGCGTCAAAAGATCTGGTAGTGAAGAACACGATGTTCAAGCACAAGCAAATCCATAAAGCTACATAGATATCACCCGACGGCGAAACGCGTAACCAAATAGACCACTTCCTCATAGACAAAAGACACCACTCGAACATCCTTGACGTAAGATCATATAGAGGAGCAGATTGAGTCTCCGATCACCTTCTAGTGATGGGCAAAATTAGAAGTCGGCTCGCAGCAAATCCACATGGGCAATCACGGGAGACAAGCAAAAATTTCGACATTGATAAACTAAAAGACCTACGGAAAAGGGCTGAATATCAAGAGGAACTAACGCATAGATTTAGCATTCTCGAGAATGGGAGTAGTGAGGAAGAGGAAACCAATAATCTGGGCACTAAATGGACATCAATCAGAGACACAATCAAACAAACAGCCCATAAGGTATTAGGATTTAAGAAAACAATTCAGTACAAACATTGGTTTGACGATGAGTGCAGGGCAAAGATCGAAAAACGTAAACGCCTCAGAGTGATCCACTGAGAAAGATATGCTGAGGTCGACGCAGAAAGATATGCGACAATTCAGAAAGAGACAACGAGACTTTTCGAACGCAAAAACCGTGAATGGGAAAAGACTATGATCGAAAAAATCATAGCAAATGCCAGACCAAAGAACAGCAGAGGTATGTATGCCGGCATAAATTCAATTAGAAATGGCTACCGAGGGAGAGCCAAAATAATCCGAGACACAAACGGCTGTCTGGTGACAGAAACAAAAAATATCGTGACAAGATGGAAGCAGTACTTTGAAAACCTGCTCAATGTGCGCACCCATCAACCACAAATAAACGCGCCAGACGTACATACAACCGAGCCTCAGATCCCGGAGCCCTCTTTCGACGAAGTTGTAGACTCCATAAAACGATTGAAAAACAACAAGGCTCCCGGACTCAACTGCATAGCGGCAGAGCTTGTTGAGCATGTAGGAGAGGTAACAGCTCGAAAGATTCACCAACTGATTAAAACAATATGGGATAAGGAAGTCATTCCGGAAGAATGGAAAACCTCAATAGTCGTCCCCGTTTTCAAAAAAGGCGACAGATCTGACTGCGAAAAATTCAGATGAATATCATTGCTCCAGACCACATACAAAATATTAACAAATGTCATACTGGCGAGAATCACACTGTACGCAGAAGAAATACTGGGAGACTACCAATGTGGATTCCGTAGGAACCGGTCAACGAGCGACCAGATGTGCACAATAAGGCAACTGCTGGAAAATAAGTGGGAATACGGAGAGACGGTTCACCAACTGTTCGTTGACTTCAAAAAAGCCTACGACTCAGTCGCAAGGCAAAGACTCTACCATATTGTGGTTGAGCTGGGGATCCCGAGAAAATATGCCGCCCTCATTCAAATTTGCATGAACGAAAACAAAGGGCGAGTTAGAATAGAAAACCACCTCTCAGAAGCATTTGAAATCCGGGAAGGACTAAAACAGGGGGTTGGCCTCTCACCATGCCTTTTTAACCTTGTGCTCGAGTATGTTATCAGAAAGGTACAAGATAACAACACGGCCGGATCATCCCTGAACGGGGTCACACAAGTGCTAGCATATGCGGATGACATCGCTGTTCTAGGCGATAATCTCGAAACTGTGAAATCATCATGCAAGCAGCAGAAGAGGTGGGCCTAGAAATAAATGAAGACAAAACAAAATAAATGATTACGGCCAGGGCAGGTGGACCTCAGAAAACACATATAAACGTATGGGGCAAGATATTTGAAAATGTCAAAGAATTTAAATATCTGGAAACGACACTGACGACCAGAAACGAAACGTCGAAGGAAATTAACAAAAGACTACACTCCGGCAACGCTAGTTGTCATGCAGCCGGCAAACTGTTGAAATCCAAACTGCTATCACGTAATATAAAGCGCCGTGCCTATAGAATCATAATCATGCCGATTGTTCTATACGGATGCGAAACCTGGGCTCTCACAAAACGGGAAGAGAACAAATTCCGCGTATTCGAGAATAAACTTTTATGGGGTATATTTGGCGGTAAATATGACGAGGAGTCAGGACAATGGAGGAAACTCCACAACCACGAATTGGAAGAGCTATACCGCAAACCTACAATAGTGAGAGTAATCAAGTCGCGAAGATTGAGATGGGCCGGATACGTAGCGCGAATGGGCGATGATAGGACCGTGCATAGAATTCTTGACGGTAAACTTACGGGAAAGAGACCGACAGGACGGTCGCGACGGAGATGGGAAGACAATGTTAGATCGGACTTCGAGGAGATCGGATCGGATGGTCGAACGTGGAAGGAGAGCGCACAGGACAGGGAACAATGGCCGAGCCGAGTCGGTGAGGCCATGAACTTCCGGGTTCATACAGGCCAATAAATAATAATATATATTTAACTTTTTCTTTCCGTAAAAAATGTGAAAATACGCAGGACCTTTTGCACTCATCATAATATCGCTTTCTCTGGCCTAATTTCGGCCGTTATATTTTTTTCTTGGCAAATTCGTGATTGCACGTGTCGTAGGTTGGGTCCCAGTGCCCAACGGCCCTGTGAAATACCACCACAACGCTACAGATCCGCCTTTCCTGAGCAAAAAAAAAAGACAAAACGCATGTGATTAGTAAATATGGGGTCAGCGGATGACAATCGTTTACAAGGCGCTCTTACGCCTACGTGTTACAGTTGAAATATTTTTGTAATGTAACACCAGTGATTGATAAGACCTACTATCCACAAATTCCTAACTAACAGCAATCCATCAAACAGCTCACTTTACAAATGTTACCACAAAAAAACTAAGAATTTGCCAAGGCATGCTATTATGCTTGCCGTTGAAATTGTGAAAGGGTATCAAACCGAGCAATCCGAAACTGACCCACTGTGCTTGGAAATGTTCTAAATTTATTAAATACTTCAACACGTTGCCTACATCAAGGGCTTAACTCATCACTGAGTCCTGTCATTAAGTATACTAATTCTTTCAACTTCCGGAAGCTGTTACTTTTTTCCCAATACCCAGGGAAATATTATAAATTGTGGAAACGGGTGATTTATTAGACCCAAATCATTCTTCTATCCCTCACTTGCTTTTCAACTCGAGCTAGCGTACACGCGTACATCTTATTAAGAGTCAGATGGCAGCCACGGGAATATCGAAAATTCGTCGACACATTTGATTCCCCTGTTATGATTACTATTCATATAATTACTCCGCTTCAAGTTGAATGCCTTGGTCCCAAATCTAATAACGAAACTGTCAAAGTGTTTCCTTGCAGTCCGGAATTTACTCCTGTAGGTTTTCCTTTCCCGCACTTAGGTTGCTTTTTGTTTTTTGACTAGTCTGCTTGACAGTTTTTAAATCATTTGTGTTCGTTTCCTGTCTGGGGTTTCCCTTTTAGAGAATGTTTATAGGTTCTGTCATATCGCTCATTTTCGTAATTAATTAAGCTCCTGCAGAATGGAGTGACCTACAATAAAAGTTCTGACATCAACACGCCATCATTGGTGATAAATGGGTATTGGGTCAGTAGACTTCTATCGTTGCGCCTGGCACGTGCGACAACACTGCTCTTTTCTAAACTGCATTTTGCAATCTAAGAAAAGGTGTTATGCATCTTGGAAACATAATTCATCGCACTGAAGGTGGTAACAGATTGCATGCTTCTTCACTTGGGTGCACCCAACTATTTCAATTTTACCAAAACGTCCATGAGATTCCAGATTATTATTAGTCCATTAGCGAAGACGAAACTGCAAAAACCCAAATAATAAAAAAAAATGAGTTTCAATGGAAAGTTTCCTGGGCGCCGTTTTATTTATGTTCACTTCTATTAATGGGGCTTTTGACTACAAGACTATTCTGGTACGCGCATAACTTACTTGTAAGTTGACAATCCTCGTGGTAAGGTAGATAGTTTTCTTGGTCTCAGGTCGAATTGCAATATCAACCTCAAACGTGCATTGGGATGAAAACACTGATGAGGTTCGTGTTGTTGATGTAAAACGTGTTCATAACAGAGATGTACAATTTGAATTGGCAACGACGTTGGAATGTCAAATGTTGTTCCCTTTTTTGTCGACGTTTGTGAACTTGAGGTTTTGACGAACTGAACTATAAACCCCTAGCAATAAAGCGGCAACCCATAGTGTGACTTTAGATTTCTCCGCATACACGCGGCCGTGG
Source organism: Microdon myrmicae (assembly GCA_963931805.1). Classification (NCBI taxonomy): domain Eukaryota; kingdom Metazoa; phylum Arthropoda; class Insecta; order Diptera; family Syrphidae; genus Microdon; species Microdon myrmicae. Next base: position 122,561,298 of record OZ007500.1, on the reverse strand, counting down.
TCTAATGCATCGCTGCATTTTCTAATGTTGGTTTGAGTCAAATTTTTGACTACTTCACAAAGCGCTACACATATTTGGCGAGATAGACACGAACCCCCGAACCATACTGGAGAACAGGATCAATTGCAAAACAGTTGGTTCAAAGTATTCTGCGATTTCTATTGTTACTATATTGCCAGTTTGTTGTATTCCAGAATACTACCCTTAGAGTAACTTCGGGTATTGTGATATGGTTGGGAAATGTGATATACCATCATATTTTCCGAAATAATCAATTCTCGACAAGAATTTTCTTGTCAACATGACGGCAATGGAAAAGAACACGTGCTGCAGTTTTAGGCGCGCTCGCGCTCATTGCGTTGTATGTCAGTGCATTGAAATTGTTTAAGGTGTACAGTCGACAGTTTTTTTGTGTGAGCTTTATGTTATATTTCAGCAAAAATTGGAGCAAAATTAAAAACTGAAGTAATACATTTTGTTTGTGTGTGAATAGAGCTGACAGTATATTGGGTGAGTATTTAATTCAGTGAAGTGCATTTTTAAAAAAAAAATCTCTTGATTGTTTTAAAAGCCAAATGCGGCTAATGTGATATAGTTGAAATTGGGTAAAGTGATATACCATATCACATTACCCACCAAATTATCAATCACTAAATATTATTATAATTTATTTCAGATCATGCCAAAAAAAAGGGGAGATTCGTAAATGGCACGCGGAAGGAATGAGAAAGGCTATTCTAGCAGTCCGAGGAGGAGAAATGGGTATACTTTTGGCTTAGAAGACATTTGGAGTTCCATTTGCAACACTACAAAGATCCGCTCGCAGTGATAAATCTATTAGCGATATTTTAGCCACGCCTTTGGGACGTAAGCCTGTTTTTAGCCTGGAAATGGAATTGGAGCTGGTCAGATACATCCGAGAAATGGAATCACGCTTTTGTGGTCTAACTCGCGGTGACATTCGATCACTAGCATTCCAAGTGGCAAAAAGAAACAACATAGCTTGCCCATTTTCAGTAATAAAAGAATGCGCAGGAAAAGATTGGTTGTATGCATTACTTAAAAGGCACAAATCAGAGATTAGTATCAGGACTCCAACCGGAACCTCAATCGATAGGGCAAAAGGCTTTAATGCTGAAAATGTGAGCACATTTTATAGCTTACTCGAGCAAGAGTACGAAAAACATACATTTTCCCCAACTAGTATTTGGAACGTAGATGAGACAGGAGTGTCCATTGCACAAAGTAGGCAATCCAAAATTTTAGCAGCGAAAGGAAAAAGGCAAATAGGTTGTATGACGTCTGCAGAGAGAGGCTCTCTTATAACGGTTGTCAGCTGCATGAGCGCAGGCGGTTCATTTGTTCCGCCGTACTTTATTTTTCCCAGAAAGAACCATTCTCCGGTTTTAATGAAACATGCTCCTCCTGGCTCGGATTCTGCCTGCCGCATTTCGGGTTGGATACAAATCCCGATATTTACGAAGTGGTTTGACCATTTCTTGCGGTTCACAAACCCTTCAAAGGGGAACCCTTCGCTACTCATTTTAGACGGTCATTATAGTCATACCCGAAATATTGAGGTTCTGGAAAAGGCTCGCAAAAATGGTGTTATTATTATATATTTGCCACCGCACTATACTCACAAAATGCAACCGCTCGATAGAACATTTATGGGACCTCTGAAGACGTATTATAACGATGAAATTAGGCGATTTATGCGAGACCAGGGCCGAAAAATAACACAGTTTGATGTTATTGAACTTTTTTCGAAGACCTACCTTGAAGTCCAAACAGCACAAATCGCAATAAATGGATTCAAATGCACTGGCATTTATCCATTCGACAAAAATATGTTTCAGCAGGTTGATTTTATCCCTCAAACATTTGAAAATCATCCGGATGAAGAATCTGCTCTTTCAGGACGAGAAGTAGAAGAACCAGTTGCCCGCACAAGTAGTGCAGCTGAAGAACCGGTTGCTAGTACTAGCAGGCAGGTGAGATATCCCAAGGAGATCGTAACTCCTTGGGATATCTCACCACCGCCCAAACTTAAACGGGTTATCAGCTCCAGAGGTAAAAGGTCAGTTGCAACTGTACTAACAACATCACCGTACAAAACATCTTTGGAAGAGAGCATTAAGAACATTGAAAGACGCAAGAATAAGCCGAAAAGACCTATGGTAGTAAAAAGCAAACGGGCAAAGAAAACAAAAGAAAGTTCTTCGAGCGATTCAGATGAAAGTTTGCATTTACCGAGCTCAGACGAAGATCCTTGGGCCGAAACTCCACCTAACAAGGACAGTGTCTGTGTCTTTTGTAACACATCTTTCCAAATGGATAATAAGGCAAAGATATGGGTACCATGCTTGCAGTGCGATTTAGTTTAGGCTCACAATGAATGTCTTCCAACGCGGCAAGCAGTTTTTTGTATGTGAGTCATGTAAATCGCTTTAAATAGAACGTAGAGAAAGTACTATTTTTCTGCTAAATATTGGAGTTGTTAATTTAATTTTAATTCTAATTTAAGTTTTCTCTTGTTTTTCTTATGTACTATGTAGTGGCTAATGTTCCTACTTTTGTTAAATTAATAAATGAATTCATAATCTATCGGCTTACAAGTATTTTTATTCGGTTGGAAACTATTCGGGAAAAGTGATATGGTATATCACATTATCCGCCAATTTTAATAAGGGGGGTTACAGAGATTTTTTTTATTTTGTTGTAAATAGCTGCAGATTGGCTTACGCTGCAGGGTTCTGAAAACGAAATATAATTCGCAATGTATCAAAGAGCTATAATGAATAGTGCGGCAAAAGCTATGTAATAAAAATTACGAATAATTGTTAGAAAACAAATACCTATATCACATTACCCGAAGTTACTCTATTAGATTTTTACTCTCCTTACACGCTTGACCATTCAATCAGACCTCCTCAAGGTCAAACCTAACATTGTCCTCCCATCTCCGTCGCGGGTGTCCGGCCGGTCTCTTTCCCGTTGGTCTACCGTCAAGAATTCTACGCACGGTCCTATCGTTGCCCATTCGCGCCACGTGTCCGGCCCATCTTAATCCTCTATTGTAGGTTTGCGATATAGCTCTTCCAATTCGTGGTTATGGAGTTTCCTCCAATGTCCTGCCTCCTCGTCATATTCATCTCCAAAGATACCCCTCAAAACTTCATTCCCGAATACACGAAATTTGTTTTCTTCCCGTTTTGTGAGAGCCCATGTTTCGCATCCATATAGAACAATCGGCATGATTATGGTTCTATAGACACGGAGCTTTATGTTACGTGATAGCAGTCTGAAGGTGCAAATATGTTCTTTTACTTCGCTATTAGAAAGGTTGTGATTTGTGGGAGGTTGTAAAGAATTTAGATTCTTAACTACGACATCCCGGAATATTCCCCATATGTTTTCCTTAAGGATCTATATTCGATGATCTCTCGCTTGGACTGCTGCAGATTTTTGTTTGTTAAATTCTTTGCGTGTACGAGACAATAAGTTGCAGGCTGACCTATTTGTGTGCAGTTGTGGAAGTAGCCAACCCCGGATTCGTTTCTGACGAACTGGCATTCTCCCGAGCCATGTAGCTGCTCATATTTAACGCATATATAGTGCCTGACGCAGCATTGGATTGGGCCAAAGTCAATCTTTGGCCTTTCCCACGAAACAGACATATGATAAATATGTTTAATTGTGAGGATAGCTTCAGATCCCTACTCACTACGATAGGTCAAAGAGAATATTCAATCGTTCTGACTTTAATGTTTCCAATCTCGTGACATTTTCGTCTGAGCGTGGGAATCTTGATTCTATTTCATCGGGATCGAAATTGAAAGTAAGACCTCTTAGTACGAGGTTGACTATTCGACTTTATTTAGGCGTCTCGGGATTGTTCCTAAGCATTTTGATGAGCCCTACATGAATTAAGGGCTCATCTACGAATAACTTGCTTTTCAAGCGGAAGACATATGTCGGTTTGAATTTTAAGGAAGGAACTTTAAGTTTTAAATCCCTAATAAGCCGTTTGACAGTGGTCTTGTATATTATAATTGGGGGACGGTAAGTTATATTTTTGGGAGCACGGGCTTTACCGGGATTTGTTATTTCATTCCCATACTCCTTCTGCGGCGGTTGCGAGCCCGTCGAGCTGAAAATACATGGGTGGGCTGAAAAGTTTCCGACCTAACAAAGTTATAAGACATTTTTTCTTAAAATTTATTTTTATTTTTCTACATAGTCTCCTTGTAACTCTACACACTTCTCCCAGCGATGCTCCCATCTCTCTAACCCGTCCAAATAGTACTCGGGGATTTTCTCTGCAAAATAACTGTTCACGAAGGTGATTGCCTCCTCATTTGACGAAAATCTCTGTCCTCCGAGCGCAGCTTTTAGATTAGGGAACAAAAATAAGTCGCTTGGGACTAGATCCCGTTAGTAAGGCGGATGGTCCAGCAGTTTAAACCGTAATTCGTGGATTTTCGCCATGGCAACCGCCGAGATGTGAGACGGCGCGTTGTCTTTGTGAAACAGGATTTTCTATTTCCGCAAATGTGGCCATTTTCCCGCAATTTCTGCCTTTAGTTGGTCAAGTAATGATGCGTAGTGTCCCCCTCTAATGGTTTTTCCTTTTTGAAGATAATCGATTAAGATAACTCCATGACTATCCCAAAAAACCGTCGCCATCACTTTCCCAGCCGAAAAAAACATGTTTTGCCTTTTTTGGAGACGATTCCCCCGGTGCAGTCCACTCTTTTTACTGTATTTTTGTTTCAGGCCTATAATGGTGTATCCAAGTTTCATCGACAGTAATTAATCGGCGCCAAAACTCGGATTTATTGGGACTAAACTGCGCCAACAGAGCGTTGGAAATGTTCATTCGAACACGTTTTTGGTCTAATGTGAGCAAACGCGCGGACAGCTTTCTCATGCCTAAATCTTGATTTAATATGCGACAAAAACATTTTTGGACATTTTGATTGCCTCTGCTATCTCGCTCAGTTTAATTCGGCGGTCGCCTAGCACCATTTGGCGAACTTTAGGGATGTGATCGTCAGTTGTTGCAGTTTTTGGACGTTCCGAACGTTCAACGTCTCTCTAGCACTCACGGCCACGTTTAAATTCAGCTGCCCAAAATTTCGCTGTGGTAAATGACGGCACAGAGTCTCCATACACAGAGGTTCAACTCATCTTTGATTTGAGTAGGCGTATTGTTTTTCAAAAACAATCATTTAATGACAGCTCGATACTCAATTTTATCCATTTTCATAAAAACACTCACATCGACTCACTCCAACGACTGTCAAATAAAACCTACGCGATGCGGCTGAAATTTTGGTGAGTAACTGTCAAAAGATGCACAACTACATTCCCTAGCTTTTATTGACGAGTGTTGCTATCTTCACGCTGAGGTCGGGGACTTTTGAGCCACCCTCCTAGACAGGTTCCCGAGGAGCTAGAACCGATTTCTCCTGCTGCTCGTGCTCGGTTCTGTGTTGGTTGAGTTAGTTTAATTAGTCTTAGGTGGCTGACGGCACAATAGGCTGATGGTAATCCACGTGTCTTGTTTTGGTTGGTTCCCCTTGATGACTCTGTTCGAATTCCTCTCTTTTCGAAGGCTAGTCTGTGCCAGTGGGGTTTTTGGGGCTTAGATTACCTTGGGCGCTTTGCTTTAATGTCAGTTGCGAGGCGGGTGTGGTTTCCCGTTGGTTTTTTCTTAGAGTTGAATTGCTCTCGCTTACGTTTTTTGGGGGTATATTCGTTGGTTGCCTTTTGAGGCCCACATTGTTACGAGGCATAGTGCATGGCACATGACCCTTATAGAAAAAAGGACTGACGAGTGGTCGACTTAAACGTGACACGGGAAAATGTGTCCTTCATCTCGTCTCTGGCTTCTGGTCATCTTGCGATAACCAGAATCACCCACATCCGTGAGGATGTTGGGCTCGGTCTCAAGATATCCGAAAAAGAGTGGGGAGGTATCTAAGGATAGTGTGACCCTGTCCTGATTCTAATGTTCTCTAACTACTTGGATGGAGGGGTGGTGGGAAAGAGATCATACAAGAGCGGTAGGTCTTGAGTGCGGTAGTAAACGCAGATTACGTCTTTGGGGTCGTTGTCCTCTTATTTTCCATGCTGGAACTAATGAAGTTTTCTCCCGTCCGTATATAGGTGGCGCACGCAATCCAAGAGGGAAGAAGATGGGGTCTGTAGTCTGATCGAAAAGCTTGCCACGCCTTCTCAACACACATAATCGTTGGATTTTTGATTTGTTTTGGGTTAATTCACTTCTTTTGTTCGGTAGTAAGACACTTGTCATCGACACCACATGGTTGTCTTATTTATTGTTTGTTTGTTTAAACTTGATGTGGGCTATCTGATACCCAGTCAATTAAAGATTTTTCGCACCAATGGGCGACTTTCACTGATGTCTTTTTCTATGTCCAAACAGTCTTTTTTTCACTTTGTGTAAGATTGCACTAAACAATCTTTCACACAATGGGATGAATGCTTACGGTGGACGACAGTTTCGAATACGATAGGCACCATTTCCCGAGATGTTGTTTTTTTTTTGTTTTTGGTTTAAATCCGCATTTATTACAGTTACAGATTTTACTTAAGACTAAATGTTTAATTCTATTTTATATACATATTCGGTTTGTTTTTTCAAAAAATTATATACTATTCCTGGTAAAAAGGCAATTAAGTCATTAAAGGCTTTTCCCTGAGTTGGGGTCGGTTGATAATATTTTGTCACAAAACTAGTCATAAAAGTTTATAACTCATTCCAAGAAAACTGAAAATTTACGTTTGAGTCTATAATTTTTCAATGCACTGTATATGATTCTTACATTAACTTACTGACTCTTCGCAAACACTCTAATTTATATCTAATTATGGCTTTCGGTGTACAATCACCCCGAGATATTGTCTTTCACGAATAATACACTAGACAGAGTCTTTGAGCTTTTTTTTTATAACCGGACGCAAAATTTTTGTAGGGGGAAGTTCAGACACGTGCGTTTTCGTTGGATGTCAGAACTGAACGCGACCTGCAACCATTCCAGTTTGCACCAGTCCAACAGACTCAACTCCGCCAGCCTCCGCCTAAGAATATGCAGATGCAACAGCACCCGACCGAACAATACCAGATCCAGCAGCATATAATCTAAGACGCCGCATCCTCAGAGTCAGACACATTCAACCCAATTTTTTTAAACGCAACAATCCCCAAGCCAGTACATATGCACCATCATCATCGGCACTACAACCGGAATCCGGGCTTGGCCTTATTTAGCAAGTCTCTCCACCGGTGTCCTGTCCTTATCCGAGAGTTGTTAAATTGTTTATAATAATTTGTTTTTACGGGCAAGGTTATTAGCCTTGCGCCAACCTTTCTCAGGATGTCACTACATGCATTGATTCACTACTTGACGGGTACGAAAGTAGCTATCCAGGGGTGTCACGTGGAGACTGCATATCAACCTGGATTGAACAGCGGCAAGGATCGTCCTGGCCTTCGCCGGGTTGAAAACATAGACTTTTTCCTGTATGTTCGCTCCCAGTCCCCCAAATACATATGCATAGCTCTCCAAAAACGACCATTTTTGCAGGAATGCATTGGAACTTGTGCATCTGCGGACTCGCATTAACGACCTCGGACTTGCCATTGATAAACCGACACAGACTCAGGAATATATTACACATGTTATTCACGACAGTTGCCGATGATCAGATGCGTCACTGCTTCGCATCTCAACCGTTTTTTTTATTATTATTTTTTTTTTATTAGACTTCTCTCGGGAGAGGCGAACCTATAGCGCCGAGTGGGCGCCCCGAGATGCCATCAAATAACTGTTGCAGCTCTTTTTGAACAGTTGCAGGTTGTAACGCTCCGGGAACACTCGCGATGGAAGAGAGTTGCACAGATTCCCCGCTCTGTGACGGAACGAGTTCTGTAGGTTCAATCCGCCAATGTTATATAATTGGTGACCTGGACATCATCTACACACACGGCATAGACTCCTAAAATGAAACAGGACTTAACAGTTGCCACCACTCCCATATTGTATACTGGCACTGTTCGCTTGCTTGGACTGCTGCGTCGTTCTACACACAAAGTTGATCGTAACGAAATTATTGGGGATTAGTGTGTCGTTTTCAACAGATACACGAAGCAAAAGTTAATAACAACATCAAAGGTAATAAGCATGACATCCTACGACAGTAAATAGTCATCATCATCATCATCATCATCACTTTGATGCTTCGCTTTTCGCCCGTTTCTCTGTGTGTTTAAATCACGTTATTTACTATCGTTGCTAAACACTAAAATTTAAGCGTACTGGCGACACTGCTCAATTTCGGTCGACAGGCTTCAATTTCGTCAAAATCTTGAACAACGTGGTCCATGTATGTTTCCATTCCTGGACTCGATGACGAATCGAAACTCGGCCACATTCTTGCAGCGATATTCCCGCTGGTATGGGCCGGACGAAGGCGTGTTTTCGGGAGTACATCCAATGTTTTTGAATTTTTACACGATTTTCCAAATTGTGAATGCGGAGGAACGATGATGCTGACCAAAAAAAAAATTTAATATAGAAATCGGTTCTTTCTAACCCCCATTTTCATAAAGCATTTTCACTATTTTAACGTGTTGCGTCACTGTGTATTGCTCCATGGTTAAATTTGTCAATGATTCATCTGTAAAATTGTCAAAAAAGTTAACAACATTTGACGTTTTGACGTCGTTCCCAATTCACACTGTATATCTTTAGTGTAAACACGTTTTACGTGCAAAATCCAAGAGGGACAGGAATCATTGCACATATTAACACTCTTCCATAACCAGAAAATCAGACAAACGATTTACACCGCTCATTAGACAGTAAACATTTGTGGACTTATGTTCTATATAAGTATGCTGTAATGTTTTCTGTTCCATCGTTTCTAGTTTATGGCAGTCCAATTATCCAAGAGATAAAGCGCATTTACACGCTGCACATGCCGCAATCAGCTAAACATTAGTATCTACGTATAAAAATCGGTGATATTTTTGAAGTTACAACAGTTTCTGTTTCAGTGTGATAAAACATTCCTTAAAAGCAAATTAACGCAACAAGTACAGATGTGTGTCAATTATAAAATAAAATCTGAATAGGGTGGAAGAAATGAAAACAACAACCGGAAAAATCCATTGACGCTAATTTTATATCGCAAAATTTAATCAAAACAAACAACTCTCATCCAGATGGAAGTCTTTCCTAGATGAACTTCTTTGTCCTTCAAACTATCAATCATTGTTACTATATTTGTGGAGTTAATATCTGCACGATTCGTGTGACAGTCTCCTGCGGTGAATGTTACATATACGCATGTGACACTGTTTTTTGGCCAAGTTTTGTGTGTTTGTACACTCATTTCTACGCACGTCGCACGACTAAACACAGCTATATACAAACTCACATCACACATGTGATTTGACTTACAAATAAATCATTTCATTTCACAGTTATCTTCATCATACATTTGCCTAAGTTGGGAAAGTGAAGAACCTGTGCCAACGTCAGAAAAAAGGATGTCTTTGAAAACAACAAGCCAAAGACGGAAACTTGGCGCACCAACACTGAAGGCCGTATCACACCCTCTTCCGAGGACAACAAAGATTCGAAAGTCTTTAAGCAAGTTCGTCGTCACGGCATTCCCAAGAGAACAAGAATCACATCCATGCCTAGAAAATAAACCCTTAAATCGTATGGAAGGTTCATTCTGTTGAGTGTCACGAATTTTAACTCATGTCAAGTTTTGTAGTCACTTAGCCCTAGTCTGTGATGCCGTGTCACTAGAAGAGTGCCCGCCATTCTTATCGTTCATGGAATGTTGCTACCACAGGAGCATAATTTTCACTTAATCCTGGTCTTCGTCGCGTTGTTGTTGTTGTTAGTCCTAGTTCGTTTTTAGTCGTCTCGTGTTCTGATTTTGATGTCGTTTTAATGAAAATGCCAAAATCTGAATTTTCAAAAGAAATGCAGTACACGAGGCATCCATACATGTATACATGTGTTGGCAGTATTGCGGCGGATTGTTGATGGCTGATAATGGGATACAAGCTCCAGGATTCTGTTTATCTGCAATCTGTGCGTGGAAGTTTATCGGGAAATGTAGAACCACATATGAAGTTGGGTCGGAAAGGGGAGGCGGTTTTGTTCAATGGGAGGTCCATGAAGCCTAATATATTCAGATGTCACGAAGTCGTGGTCTATGTCTAATCTTTGTCTTTCTTCCTTTTGCTGTTTGTATTTGTGTATTTTTGTTTTTTGTTATCACGTTTAAAGCATCATTAAAGTCATCAGCTTTGCTGGTAGCCAAGCCATTTTAAAACATCACTGCTGGAATAATTACGAACCAATGTCACCCGTCATACCAGTTGTGCTATATGAGTCAAATGTAAGTCTAATATCTTTATCCTATGCAGACATGGGAACATACGAGTAATTAGACTTTGAAATGTCGATCTCCTTTGAAACTAGAGGAAGTAATTACATGTTCACATCAACTGATTTTCTGTAACAGGGATCTTTTTGAATATTTAAAGGCTCCTCCAAATCCTTAGATATTGTGGGGCTATTAAATTAGTTGTCTGTGCCAAAATAGCAAATTAGAAGCGATAAAAGAGGTTGCTATACATTACAAAGTACTCCATATTTCTGATAACGATTTAAATTCTGAAAAGGACGTGCGTGCGTTTGTTTTTTGTTAATTAGTGAAGGACATCGTCATAAAAACATACACACTTAACAATTGTTATGTACTCCAATTCGTTTTGAATAATGATACTCTACAGTTATTGTTAAGATGATGGAAAGAAAGAGAAGCGTCCCAAGTGTGCAAACAAAAGAAGAAAGACAGAACAGCAGAGTAAACACAATGCGATCCCACGTGCTATCATCATCATCATCGGCACTACAAACGGGATCCGGTCTTGGCCTTATTTAGCAAGTCTCTCCACCGGTACCCCGTGCAATAGGCTTTTCTTAAATAAAGGTGTCGACGATCGAAGAAGAGAAAAGTATTTGTCAAAAAAAAAAAAAAAAAACAAATGGATTAGTATAAATTACGACGTAGGTCCTTGCCTATCCAACTGTTATATATGTACGAAGGCTCCTTGATCGTATAGTGGTTAGTATACCCGCCTGTCACGCGGGTGACCGGGGTTCGATTCCCCGCCGGGGAGCCTCTGGCGCAAGACTAATGACCTTGCCCGGAAAAAAACAAATCATTATGGAAAATTTAACAAGTCTCAAGACTTGCTAAATAAGGTCAAGACCGGTTCCCGGTTGTAGTGCCGATGATGATGATGAACGAAGGCACAACCCGAGTTCGTTAAGTTAAGTTTTAATGAACATGTAGATGTCCCGCGAGAGTCGCAAGTACACTGAGTCACAACAAACGCATGAATGTATAGATAAGTAGATCCGTCAACTCGATCTTAAGCTCATGAGATCGACACACCTTTAGTCTTTTAGTCTGGAAGACTCTTTATGAGCATTTCTCTATCACTACATGGGTGGCTGAAAAGTTTCTGACCCCAACGTGAAGATAGCAGCACTCGAATTTGGTTCTATCAAAATCTAATTAAGTATTTAACGGACATCAATGGTGGATTAACAAAATAAAAAAGGCGATATCTGGAAATTTTTGAAAAGATAAGTATTGCAATGTTTTAAAATGTTGAGTATACACGGGTGGGCTGAACATTTTCCGACCCCAACGTGAATAAAAGTTGTGAATGAATCGGTTCTAGCTCCTCGGGAACCTGTCTAGGAGGGTGCCTCAAAAGTCCCCGACCTCAGCGTGAAGATAGCAACACTCGTCAATAAAAGCTAGGGAATGTAGTTGTGCATCTTTTGACAGTTACCCACCAACGTTTCAGCCATTTTGGACGCGTAGTTTTTATTTGACAGCCGTTTGAGTGAGTCGATGTGAGTGTTTTTGTGAAAATGGACAAAATTGAGTATCGAGCTGTCATAAAATGTTTGTTTTTGGAAGACAATACGCCTACGCAAATCAAAGATGAATTGGACTTTGTGTATGGGGACTCTGCGCCATCATTTCATCATCATCATCATGGGCACTACAACCGGTATCCGGTCTTGGCCTTAGTTAGTAAGTCCCGAGGATTGTTAAATTTTCCATAATAATTTGTTTTTCGGTGCAAGGTTATTAGCCTTGCGCCAACACCGTCATTTACCACAGTGAAATTTTGGGCAGCCGAATTTAAACGTGGCCGTGAGAGCGTAGGCGACGATGAACGTTCGGAACGCCCAAAAACTGCAACAACTGACGATAATATCGCTAAAGTTCACCAAATGGTGCTAGACGACCGACGAATTAAAGTGAGAGAGATAGCAGAGGCTATGAAAATGTCCAAAGAACGTGTTTGTCACATACTAAATCAAGAATTAGGCACGACTAAGCTGTCCGCGCGTTGGGTGCTACGTTTGCTCACGTTAGACCGAAAACGTGTTGGAATGAACATTTCCAACGGTCTGTTGGCGCAGTTTAGGCCCAATAAATCCGAGTTTTGGAGCTGACTAATTACTGTCGGTGAAACTTGGGACCACCATTATACGCCCGAAACAAAAATACAGACAAAACAGCGGACTGCAGGGGGGAATCGGCTCCAAGAAAAGCAAAACATGTTTTTTCGGCTGGGAAAGTGATGGCGACAGTTTTTTGGGATAGTCAAGGAGTTATATTAATCGATTATCTTCAAAATGGAAAAACCATTACAGGAGCATACTACGCATCATTACTTGACCAACTGAAGGCAGAAATTGGGGAAAAACGTCCACATTTGCGGAAAAAGAAAATCCTGTTTCACCAAGACAACGCGCCGTCTCACATCTCACCGGTTGCCATGGCGAAAATCCACGAATTACGCTTGACTTGAACTGCTTGACCATCCGCCTGACTCAACAGATCTAGTCCCAAGCGACTTCTTTTTGTTCCCTAATCTCAAAATTTCTCCGAGGACAGAGATTTTCGTCAAATGAGGAGGCAATCACCTTCGTGAACAGTTATTTTGCAGAGAAAAACTCCGAGTACTATATGGACGGGTTACAGAGATGGGAGCATCGCTGGGAGAAGTGTGTAGAGTTACAAGGAGACTATGTAGAACAATAAAAATAAATTTTAAGAAAATATGTCTTATAACTTTGTTAGGTCGGAAACTTTTAAGCCCACCCTCGTATTTACTTTCTTCCCCATCTTTCTGGATTCGATGATCTCCTTTAACACTTGTTGGATTCTATTTTAACTGATATTTCTTGGAGTCATTCTTCGGCGTCTGGTACTTTTAAAGTCCTCCTTAATGGGTACTTCAGCGACTCCAGCTAATGCTACATGCTCGGTTGCAAGGTCGTTGTCGGGGAGGAGTTTTCTGGGTCTTCTTCTGAGTCCCGCCTGTATTAGGCACGTCTCCTTGATCTTCTTTTCGCTCTTATTTTGATCCCCGTGCGAGTTCGATGAGCTTCTGTAGTCAGCCATGTTGCAGTTGTAACTATAGGTAGCAAAATGTATTCAATACAATAGCAAAGCAAAGCAACTAAGCTTGTGTCACACCCTGAAACTATCAACAACTTAGTTCTATTACATTTTGTTGTGGTACAAGAAAAATGGAACGGAAAAAAAACGTGTGATCTGGCATTTTGATTGTGGAAAAAGGGGTAAACAAGCGGTCAAACAAAAAGAAAATAAATTCAATAACAAAGGAGTTGGTGCAAGTGAGTGTAGTTTTATAGTCTTAAATAATTTAAAAGGTGTACAACTTTGCTTCCGCCGTGTTTTTTCCGAAATTCGAGGCTTTATTGTAAAAAATTAAATGAAATGGCATGTTGCGTCACTCCCAATGATCCTGCCAATTCTTGTTGCGTTTGACACGAGTCTTGATCAAGCAATGCCTCCAATTGTGCATCTTCGAAAACCGTCTCTCTTCCACGGCCATGGGTCTTCGACATTAAAATCGCCGTTCTTGAAGCGTTGAAACCGCTCTCGGCACGTTCTTTCACTAATAGCGGCCTCACCATAGGTATTTGAGAGCATTCGATGAGCCTCAGCCCCAGATTTTTTCATATTAAAGCAGAAAATTAAAACCTCCCGCAAATGACGAGAATTTGGCTCGTAAGCTGACATGTTTAATCGAGAATAACTTTATGATGCAGACACAAATCGACTAATATTTCGATGGCGTTATGTTTACAAATACCTAAGCTTATTGTATGACATCTATGATCTATTTATTTCAACTACCACTTACCGCTACAGCCATTTATTGCAAAACGGCGGAAGCAAAGCTGTACACCTAATATTTTAACACAACTCAACAAGGAATCATCCATCATCAACCCCAACAACAATAACATCAGGAACATTTAAACCACTACTAGCTGTCGTATATTAAATTAATTGTGTAAAGTACAGTCCACTTCTCAACACATCATAGTGACACAATAGCCATGGTTTCGACGACGCGACGTCTTCTGCGTTAGAGTCGGTTGATAATGGGAAAGCCATTATTGGTCCCTTCTGAGGGGCTCCCTCGTCGATTGGTCGAAATTCGTTTTGAGTTTATGTTGATGTTTCAGGAATTTCGGTGAACTCCATGTCCTTAGTGATGTCCACATTCTGTAGGTCTTTGAGTGCCCCACATACCCTACGAAAATTGTTTTCATTGATTGGCATTGGAATTTTCCTTTGTTTGGCTGCCTATTGATCAAATAAGCTGTACGGCTTAATTCACAAAAGTACCCGATATTTGGTACATTGCTGGTCCACTTTTCGTACGGGATTCTACCTCCGAGGGCACTAGTTGGACATCTGTTCCGTATATAGTTGGCGGTGTTGAAGGCCTCTCCCCAAAAATGTGACTCCAGATTAGATTGTGTGAGGAAGCATCTCGCCATCTCCACCAGAGTTCGATTCTTCCGTTCCGCTACGGAGTGTGCGTCGTTGAGAGTGTTTGGTCGAATCTGCTTTCCTTTAAGTAAGTATTAAATTCGTGATTAACATATTCCTTACGATTGTCGGATTGATGGCATTTTATATTGGATCCTGTCTGATTTTCGGCGAACGCATTAAACTTCTTAAGAACGTTGAGTACTTTACTTTTGTATTTAAGCATGCGAACTACACACCACCATGAACATTCGTCGATGAATGTCACGAAGTATCGTGATTTACCAATCGATTCTATATTCATCCGCTCACGTTAGTCGTTGTGAATTAGCTCTAAAAAGCCTTCTTTTCTTTCCGATGTCTATAGGAATGGAAAACTCACCATTTTTCCCAGTATGCACGTGTTGCATTTGAATTCTCGTTTGGTATTCTTAATATTTATTTGGCGGACGGCATCGTCCCATGGCTGTTTGTTTCTGTCTCGATTGCTGTTTGTTTCATTTGTTTGTTTGATGAGAGTGCTGACACAGACATGCATTTGTTTTCGTTTTCTTTCAAGACCTGCTTCGAACTGTGTGTTTCTATCCGGATCGATTACATTTGCCGTCCTTCTGTCAAATATCAGTTTGCACCCCGCATCGGTGATTTTATTGACGAAAAGTAAATTGGTGCCCATGTAGTGCTCTGAAAAGCCCTACCATCTCCTTCCCCCACACCTACATCCAAATCCTAGCAGTAATACACTAAAACCTAAAATTCAATCAAAACCCGAAAAAAACCCTAACTAGATCCAAAATTCGCAATAAACGAATCAAACATCCGTTTATCGCTTAACATTTGCCCCACGGCATAATTTAATCTAAAAAACCAAATTAAAATCAAAATTCACAATAAACGAATCATATATTCGTTTATCGTCTTGCATTTGCCCCACCGCATCATCTAAATTCAAAAACCAGAGATACGTTATCTCAATTTGGTAAAATCCATCAAATTGAACAAACAAAACCCCGAATTCCTTTACATATCCACATCTGCACAATAGTTTCATAGGAATTCAGGAAACTGAATTCTTATCTTAAATAAACACTCAGCTCACTCAGGATTTTGGTATGAAAATGTATATTTTTGAGATACAAAATCTCGATTTGGTTTCATTTATAAGGGTGATGAAATTCGTATTCGAGAATTCAGTCTCAATTGGCGTTCTAGGTGTAAGGACGCAAGAAAATGAATTTACAAATAAAATTAAAATTTAATAAAATAAAAAGCAATTTATTGGGCCTGGCCGATTCTTCCTACTCGACGATCGGTAGCTGCTCTTCCCTCGAGGTTTGAGGAAGCACGGCGGCAACCGCAACGGGTCCCCTCAGGAGCTGTCTTAAAGGGATCCCTCGTCCTTTTTAGGACCAGACACGCTCCCTCAGAGAAGGACCACAACACCCAACTCGGGCACATGTAGGGCGTTGTTCAATTTCAGGTGTCAAGAAAGGTACTTGAAACTGTTAGTGATTTTCTTTCCTCCAAGTAATCATTGTAGCCGATTTCGCGTGTATCCCAAAATACTTTGCCGACCGATGTCATGGTACTCGCATTCATCAAAGTCCATTCAACCCCAAAAATCTATTGTTTTATAGTGTTCAGCTAACCTTCAAACGATATGGATCGTCCTGCCTTTCGTTCGTCTTACTCTAATTGTCTTCCCACATTACGCGAGCTAAGTGATATGTTACATACTTAAAACCACACCGAATCATTAAGCTGATTCGCATTTTTTTTTTGTCTATGAAAAATACCATTCCTTGAATCCACAATGTCGATTTCCCTACCTGAAATCCGTCCTGTTGGTTAACAACAGGAACACATGGCTATATGATATTGTTTCTACATAGCGCAACAATTTAGGCCATCACCAAATTCCTTTCGCACATTCCAATGCAAAAGAAGATCCCCAGCGATTTTCCCCTGTCTGTTAAAAAAAAAGTACAGGCAATACGCTTGGGAATAGTTCTTACCAGAAAAAGTCCGCAAGAGTATACTTTATATCCCTCCCCATTTCCCTTTCTCGGAATGCACTTGTGGTTCTGAATTCAGAAAATTATCCCCAAGCCAATGTTCCCCTCTTTCCTGTACAACAAATGTACAAGCTATTCGCTTGGGAACAATATCAATGTCAGATGAAAAGTACGCATGAGTATACTTTTCAAACCTTTCTCTTTCCCCTTCTCGGAGCGCACTTGTGGTTCTGCATTCTGAAAATTACCCAAGCATTAAACGAGGTCACGTGGTCACCCTTCTGGTTTCGCTTCTCGTTGGAAGGGAAACCAAATCAACCCTCAAACCAAGCTGCTCTCCTTTGCAATTTTCCAATTCTCCCTGGCTTCATTGACTGTTGAGTAAATTCGCAAGAGTTTATTCACCTTTAGTGGGTGGGGAAATGATAAAAACGAGAATGAGTGTGCGATCGGAAGTGTGCGATCAGAGAGAAGGGAAAGAGTACCTGTTGTTGGGCGGTGGTCAGTGATTGTTCGTCGACTGAGGAGTAGTCAGTTGGCAGTGGTAAGTGGTTGGTCGTCACCTGCTGTCGAGTCGTGGAAGCGTATAATAATAAATGTAAAGAGAAAAATAAGTGTAAACTAAATTTAAAATAAGAACAAGAAAAAAAGGATAAATGATTAACGTGTGTAATAAAGAAAAACTGATTAAAAAAAAAATACACGTTTGACTTTACTTGAAGTGGAAAACTAATTGCCCCATTGATCAAAGTGATAAAACAAGATACACAACAAAACATAATTTTGCAATAAAAGGAAACATCGACTAAACCAAAAGACGAAGTGCGGAATTAGAAGCAACTGCTAAAAATGTTTGAAAAGAGCCATCGCGGTATTCTTTTCTTACACACCGAAAGAACTTAAAAGTATTAGAGTTCTATTAAACGGCGTCGACTCTGAAACTGAACCAGAGGCTTTTTTGTATATGCAGCTAGAGCTAAAGTATGATGTTCTGAATTTAGTATGGTCAAACTCTTCACCACAGCGAGGCCTAAATGGGAGAACCTGAAACTACCCTTCTTTTTGGTACAGTTAACCCGAAATAAAATGACTATAAAATTAGCAGTTAAAAATTTGTTGGCTTTACTATCGATATTATTCATTAAACGTTTATCAAAACTACATTCTGACTTAAAATGTTTGCAATTTTGTCAATATGTTTCGTTATTATTGAAAAATCATTTACACCGAATTCAAATTTAATCGCACTACGCATTTTGAACTACCACGACCTAATTTTTAAAACACTACGTCGCACCACGATCTCAAATCACACCATGAGAGAATCTCCCCCATTTATGTCTGTTATATATGAGGATACATATTTACCCCCACCTTACCATTTATTGATTCATAGGTGTTTGGTTTCGGCTCTTGCTGACCTAAATTCCCTCCCAGTGAATCGTTATTTGCATTTGTATATAATGGTAAAGTAGCGGCAAATTTTCTGGGAAGGGTCAATGTACCAAAAAATGTATGTGAAAATGTTCAAGGTCCTCGTTAAGAGAATTTTGCAATTCTTTGGGGTAAGAATTACGACACCTATGCGATGGTAATGCTATCCAAGATAAACACATGTGGACGAGAACATTATTAATATGCCCAGTTCGCTGTCAGTAGTATGAATCATCATCATCATCGGCACTACAACCGGGAACCGGTCTTGGCCTTATTTAGCAAGTCCTGAGGCTTGTTAAATTTCCCATGATAATTTGTTTCTCCGGGCAAGGTTATTAGTCTTGCGCCAGAGGCTCCTCGACGGGGAATCGAACCCTGGTCTCCTTCGTGACAGGCGGGGATACTAACCACTATACTCTCGAGGAGCCCAGTAGTATGAATACTTGTTTTATAATTCACAATTAATTGGTGCAAAGTGTGTGAGAAATGCATCAATAATGCTGTGCTCCAACTCTGTCGTAGAGTGTCGAGTTTTTTATCGCCTGGAAGAAACTATGGAATAGATAAAAATAAATTTATTTTACACTATGGGGCATCCGAAGTTACTACTAACACCTATGTAAAAAGTGTTTTTACAGTAGCTGCCAACCCAACTTCTGCTATGCGAAAGAAATTGTATCCTCCCGACATCCATCACTTGTTTCAGTATTGCAAAACATCTTAAAAGTACCATCGAAATAAGATACTGATTCGAGATGATTGTAGCAGATAGATTGTAGATTGTGTAGAGTTGATGCCTTCTTGCCCTGTGGTGCTGTTGTCTTACATGAGTTCCTGGAGAAGGTCAGTGTGGCACCTGTAGCTCGTCATGGTGGCAAACAGCTATTTGTCCACTTAGATTTAGACAGCTCCACGCATATTTTCGACCGCATGGATAAGATTAACACGCTTCACGTATGACACGAATTTTTGGTCCTGCGGCTCTAATGTCGCATTGTTCTATTATCGTTTCTAATGGGGGTCTCTCTACGTATGTCACAGGTTTCTGGGGTACTCGTTACTCATCTTGCCGAGTTTTTGGGTTTTTGATATTGGGGGGCCATGGAGTCATTACACTGTCATCTGGTTCAAAATTTAGCATTGGTGTAACGTGGTATATTGGCGATTTTGAGAGTCGACTGTTGATGGCTGAGGTGTTTCGCCGAACACCGTTCACAAAGAAAAAACGACACACGAAGAACACTGCCACAAATAAAACACTGCGAAATGTTCTTTTGAATTTTGTTTTATTATTTTTTTTCTTTTGTTCTTTTGAAGTTTACATTCAGGTTGTTACATCGTATATAGCCTTTCACTTTTGAAAACACTAATTTCAGCACAACTATATAAATTATGAATTACAATTGCACACGTTAGGATACCACGAAAGTGTCACGACGAGGATAACCGTGTCCCTCTCCGCATTGACTGTCCGCACTTAATTTAATTATTTTTGAACACTGGGTAATTAATCGTAAACCAATTTCCGATGTCCGTAGTGAGGATCACAGGCCTGAGCGCGTTGAATTGTTATGCGTTGAACGTCGAATATATACGTTTAGGGTGTTTTCAGGTTAACCCGCGTACTTTAAAGGTTTAAGCTTCGGGTCGAACAGTTTCTTTCTCGATTTATCGGGCTGCGCAGATCAACCTCCTCGTGAGGGTTCTCTTTGTCGACTCTCAAAATCCCCCAAATTGGTGACCCCGACGTGATCTGAACACGCAATCTTCTGTTGCGTTGCTTATGCAAACATTTGGTTGTGTAGTTTATTCTTAGCGATCCTGGGATCGTGGTAATCATTGTATTTGCTTTGTCCTATGGGAACAGCGTTTTCGTTTATTGCTGTTTCTCCGCAATGGCCTTTGTTTAGGCGAAGTGCATTGCGGCAGGGACAAAGGCTTTGCCGACGGATTGTTTTACAGCAACTGACTCATCGCCGGGGATTTGATGTTTTTCGACATCTGGCGCAGCTGTGCCAACCCCTTGTGTTTATCCAGCTAATGGATCGGTACACGATTTCTAATCTGAGTCGTGTCTTTCGATCGCCGTGTAGGCGTAGGAAAATTGTTCGGGACTTGGGGCCCACGTATATGTGGATACGTGGAGTTGTTGACACCAGTATGGATGTCACATTTGGTCAGGTGAAAAGGTGGACTTTGGGGACACGTATCTGTGGGCACGTGAAGTTTGGTTATAGGTGAGTATGTTCCTTGGTGGAACGAAGATATCTCAGCCTATGGGGATTTGTGCGGTTCGTGGAACCGCCACAGTATATTTGACTGTGAACGGCTCCATCGAGTCATATTTGGTGACTTTCGGGAAATCCTGACCATTCCTGGAAATCATCTATCTGCAACAGCTAGGCCCTTTTTCTTTATTGCGAGTGTACGGTAGTAATATCATCTCCCAATCTATGTCACCATAAAAATTCCTGATATTTCTTTGACTTGGGGGAGATTCCCATTCATCTGTTCTGAGGAATTCTGTATCTTCTTTCTCGTCTTCTGGAGGCCCGTCTTTAGATCCATAAACGTTTGTCAGGCTGATGTTTTTACATCTGCCTCGAAGAAGAAGACTTCACAGTCTTTCATCAATTGGTTGGAAGCCGACGATGGATGATCTCGTACTTTTGGTGATTAAAAACTCATCGAGTCTTGGATGATAATTGCAGTTTGTTTTTGTAACACATCCTTACCAACCTATTTAATTTTGTGAATAACTGTTATAACAGCTTTATATATAGACACGGTATTGACTAGCAGCTCAACGTCTATAAGGAATGTGCATGTCCATGAGTCGTTCTCTTTAACGTGGTCATCATTTAGATTCTTTTGTGTAACCGAAGCTTCTACTTAATACCAAAATAAATCGTTTTTGTAGGTGGAGTTACCAAGTCCACCTCATTCCTGAAAAAGAATCTGAACATTTACACAGGGAACCTATTCGGCTGGTAACTGGCAATCTACTGATGTGGAACTCGACATTTCATTGCTTTTTACACATGAATTGACTACAGACAAATATATATGTCAAATACGAACAGTTTTATAGCCAGCTCGATTTGCGCTGGTCTGGGCAGATATTTAATACCAGCGATACTAACATTTTCTAAGGTAGCTTGAGGCAACGTGCATCTAAGAATTAAGCCAGATACTGCCCCATTCCTCTCATAGTGACCCACTGTATTTATCAATGTCGGTCTTATCGATACTCCCAATAATGTACTAGTAATTGATGCTCTTAGACATTCAATACCGATTGGTGCCTCAGTCCACAGATGATTCGAATATTTATAAGCCTTCGGGTACATTTCACCACCATTACCCTCACCAATTTCGATTAAACTTTTCAAATCATTAAATAATGGAAATGTGCTAAACCATGGAGAAAGATTCTCGGTTTTTAGGTACAAACTTTATCGATTTCGTGTTGGATTTCAAGGATTGCAAAGGCTCAGCACTTCTTTTTGCTTTCCTGCGGGCGTTTCAGAGTGAGAAATCAGTTCGAATTTTTTCTCGCCGATGGGGCTTCATTACAACAAATACTTGAAAATCACATGATGTCCCTAGAAAACATGATGAGGAATCAAATACAAAACGAAAACCAATGGAAAAAACTTAAATTACAGAGACAACGAGAAGGAAATCAACTGGAATATAAACATATCACGGCGTGAACAAGTGAGAGATTATTCTCGATGATTTGATACACCACTCGCACTATTGTCGTTTGTCGTCAATGACAGTGGGAATCATTTCTGTTAAATGAAATCACGGGGTTAAGTTTCAGTTCTTCTAATGTCCTTCGAATTTAAACATCTTTTTGGTATATTCGAGAGAATCTCTAGGAAATGTTTACCATGTTGTGCACACTGACCGGAGTTTGGTATTGCTTGCGATTGCGTCCCTATTTTTCCTTCCCCTTTCGATGGTGTCGGTTTCCACTCTCAATCTAAAAATTCAATCTGTCGTGAAAGATTAGACTTTTGGGATGAAAGCAAGGTTTTGAGTTTGAAGATGTATTGATTACTGGGCGATACTGACAATAGCAGAAGGGCGGGGTCTTTTTTATTTACGTATTTATTGAAAAAAATATGTGGGCTATAAAATAAATACAATTAAAGATTAAATATTAAATTTAATTCTACAATGTTTCCCGATTCTAAATTTCATTCACTGGCTTTATGCGAGCACTCTAAAATACAATTGAATGTTTTTTTAATTAATGCTTTTCACTGAACAATATATCGTGTTTGAAATAGTCACTAAATACAACTTATACATGAAAAATAAAGTTGAGTCTGTTATATATGCTTACACCTATTCTTTACTTTTTATTGTACCTTTCAGTTATTTATTATTATTATTATAATTGTTATATATATATATATATATATATATATATATATATATATATATATATATATATATATATATATATATATATATATATATATATATTATTTTTTTAATTAATAGTTTTAAAATGCTTTTGGGAGAAAGATGTGTTAGTAGTGAAATATCATTTGTATATTTACTGTATAGGTCCTGTGCAATGGAAAAAAAAGTGATGTCCAACCTGCCGTTATATATGTTGACCTGAACAAAGGTTTTCCCGGAGTTCGTTAGTTGCAATTGTTGTCATCGTGTAGATGTCACATGAGAGTCGGAAGTGCGCGGACAAGAACAAGAACTTCAAACATTCCTCTCGACGAACGTGCAAATCCGTAACTTGGTGAGAATGTCGAATGGCATAAGCTCTGTTAGCATATACTCAACGGTCATGGTTTCGTTCTATAGAACTTGTCGGAGATACTACCGATGAATGCCTATGTGTTTGGTTCTAGAGTGAAACATAGGATTATCCACCAGATTGCGGATTCCGTTATGTCATTAATTATTTTAAATTTCCTTGGTCGCTTGAACCCCGTGACTCCAACCACTTTTTTACCTTTTTCAACGCATTCGAGCTGGTCATGTACTCGGCCTCCGTAGAAGAAAGGAAGGGATTCCCAAGATACTGGGCAACCGTTTTTTTTTTAATTTTTTTTTAAATGTACTTTCCTTAAGAGATGCGACCTTATTGCGCCGAGTCAATGCCTCGATATGGCATTAAATAACTGTTGGAGTTCTTCTTGGACAGTTGCAGATTATAACGAGTTAGAAATACTCGCGCGTGGAGTCAGTTCCACCGATTTGCCGTTCTATAGGCGAACGAGTTTTCATATAGAGATGTACGTGCCGTTGTGGGGCTTTTCAGGGCCCGAAGAGCCACGCATCGCTTGATCCCCACCATCGCCAGCAATACCTTAAAGTTGAAATTTCGCCAAGATTGTACAATCTTGCTAGGCTTTAACCGCCACCCAATTAGCTGGAATCAATTCGGTTATCCATACGGATAACCGACATAAATACATATTAGGCAGCTTACCTTTTTTGGGGGCTTTTCCAAGCCTCTTCACCACGGTCATTCCTGAAAGCATAATTCATGGCAAGATTATCATCTTGCCATGACATCAATTCAGCTTCAACCGAGCTTCCGCGACCGAACAATGGATGGCACATATCCACCAACACACGCTAATCTTTCCGTGTGTTATCTTTGTACCCATCCATTGTCCTAGAAGTCATTTCGGATTGCTTGCACATCTGCAAACCAGATTTTCAACGGCATGTTCTATGATCTATCTTTCCTAAAGTAGAGATGATCAAATTAAACATTGGCCTTTCAGGCGCGCATATTTGCTTGGTTAGCAGCATTACCGATTTTATGATCCGTTGCCGTTTCTTGGAACGATCACCAGCATCGGTCATAACCACCAATATTTACATAAGCAACGAGTAGCCACGATTCTCACGCTGGCTATCGAAGCTGTTTTCGTTTACACAAAGTAAACACCCAAGCGGATACTTTCGCCTGACAGTACCCACAACGGGATTAACACATCCCTAAAACAACATGCATCGAATCATACATGACAGAAATATGTTTATTTTAAACGATCTAGCAACGGCCATACCCAATGCTTGATTCATTATCCCAAAATAGATTCCTCCCTTCGGCAAGGGTTTTATTGACTCACGTCAATCAAAGAATCTATCCCTTGCGGATGGCGGCAGTTTATCTTGCCCATACACGTAGCAGCAGATTTGAGCTGCAACATGAGTTTTTCCTGTTTCCCTTTTTTTTATGACCTTCACCATTGGCTGCCCTTCGGCGGCGAATACCTTAGGTTCGTTTTTGTTGGATGTCTGTAAAGAGACATCCAATAGTCAGTCAGATTTTCATCCAGAGAGTGTGCGGTCCGAGTGGAAGAAGAGTCAGTTTCCGTCCGAAGTGGTGTAACGTATTACTTTTCGCAGTGGCCTTTTTAAGGGAGATTCCGTCGTCCGCTGCAGTCGTTGTCGAGGAGATCAACGAATCTTCATACTATTTGTTGTGCGTGTGTCCGAAATAGATTTCATAAAGAACCGATGGTGATTAATTTTTGTGCAGTTGAGAACTCGTTTAATTAAATTTGCCTCGAGTACGAGAAGTTTTACGTCAAATTGGATTTAACAAAGAACTAATTGTGCTTAAGTTTTATACAGTTTAACAACTTGATTATTTAAATTTTGTATCGATTGTAACACGTTTTACGCCAAACTGGATCTAGTGAAGCGGACAATAAAGAAATTTATAAACAACATCCAGTGTTTTAATTCTCCTCTCTCAAATCTTGCGGACTAATCTTTTGGGCTAACCTATCCAGAGACAAGTCGGTGGAATATTAGTGAATACCTGTCCTGGACTCTCTCGGTCCATTCACTCTCGCAACGCTTTACCACACCACTCTATGACCAACCACTGACTACTTGTTAAATTCCTCGTGACCGTTTCACAACACTTCGGGGTCAATACCTCCCGCTGACGATATCGCAATTACATTTTAATTGCCTTGATTTTCGTTTGTTGGCTTCAGTTCGCAACCACGGTGTTTCGCTGAACCGGTCAATATTTCCTCATTGGCTTGAACTCGGTTCACCTTCTACGGTTGTGAACTGACCCAATTAATTGCATTTCTGTTGTTTGGGCGGGAACATGCAGTTTAAACGTTTCTGCAATTTAATTGTTCAATTTAACCTGTCCTTGCCGACACACCGTAACTAATATGATGCCACACCGTCGAGAGACGAACAGCAAATTTGTTGGATTGTCTTATGGAGCTCATATAAACCAATTTCGCGGAACAATACCACGAATCGTCGAGGAACAGTCCCCGTGATAATATCTGTAAAACAGACACTGGTCCGCTACACGCATTCAACTGTAGTCCCGATGTAGTGCTCCAAAAAGCCCTACCACCTTTTCCCCCCATTCCTACATCCAAATCCCTGCAATAATACTCTAAAACCTAACATCCAATCAAAACCCAAAAAACGCAAACTAGATCCAAAATTCGCAATAAACGAATCAAACATCCGTTTATCGCTTAACATTTGCCCCCACGCCATAATTTAATCCAAAATCTAAATTAAAATCAAAATTCACAATAAACGAATCATATATTCGTTTATCGTTTTGCATTTGCCCCACGGCATCATCAAAATTCAATATCCAGAGATACATTATCTCAATCTGGAAAAATTCCATCAAACTGAACAAACAAAAACCCGAATCCCTTTTACACATCCACATCTGCACAACAGTTTCATAAGAGTTCAAGAAACTGAATTCTTATCTTAAGTAAACACTGAGCATCTCACTCAGGATACCAAAATCGAGATTTTTGTACGAAATTCTGCATTTTTGATATACAAATCTCGATTTGTTTCCCTCTATAAAGGAACAGTAGAGTGATCTCGGGGCCGCAGTAAAATATCGACCATAGTCCCTGAAGGAAGTGCCCAGGAGAAAAAACCTTACAGATGCAAAGAATTTAACTATATAAAACACGTTTTATATACCGAAGAAAAGCGAGACTTTTAAAAGCTGAAAACTGGTAAGTAGAGCTGTGGTACAATCCACAAAAACACTCCTTATAGCTTCTGAATATCACCTGCCCCCACGGAAACCTGCGGAGACGAGGACTGTGGAAGACGAAAAAGTGGCAGGACCAAACCAAGGACGTTACGCTTCCCTCAGGCTCAGAGGAAGCACGGCCATGACCCCTTTGTAGGGCGTTTTTCAGGAGCTGTCTATAGAGATCCCTCATCCTTTTCAGGACAAGGAGACACGCTCCCTGAACAAACCACTACAGAACGAAAAATTTTGGTGACAGCGGTGAGATTATCTAACAATCCCCTACCAAAGGAACACTGCTGAACGACATCAAGGCAAACATGTTGCTCTGCTGAAGGTACTTTCATCTGGCTTACTACGTATTACCGGACCATTCTGTCTTAATTCGTGCCCATTGCGTCGGGTACCCCAAAGATACGAAATCTGCTGCCAAACACGAGTTAATTCAGGAGAATACGAAGTTCCAGAACACATCAACCACACGTACTCCAGGCGTTTGAAGTTGAAGGAGGACACCGAAGACTGGCGGGATAACCCTAACAACAAAGTGAAAGCAAACATTTTTTTTAAAGGCGTATTCCGGGGCTAAACACCGGATACTAAACAAAAAAACTTTTAAAAGCGTTGCCTGGGGCTTAAACACTGGCTGTGTGAAATAAAAACAAAGTGAAAAGCGGTGACTGCCACATCCAGCGGCGTCAGGATTACACAATATCATCAGCGAGGAACGCACATAACTGAAGACATCACTACAGCAACTACAGGCAAATGCAGGCAACCAATAGAAGACATCAAGAAGTGTTCTGCAATATAGGCCGCAACAACGAGGTGATCACAACGTCAACTGCAGCTACAACAACCACAGGTACTCATGCATATAATTATTTTTTGTGTACGTATATAGTGTACTTAATTTAAGAGGGACAAATAGAACCCCCAACATAAATTTTAAATTCACATAAAAGAAACAAAGTGAGACCCGAAACGTAAAATTTAAAAAATATTTCTTGTGGATTAAAGCCAGTTTTCCAAATAAAAAAGTGAGACTAAAATTTTGTTTTGCTCTTTCTCACTAAGTGCAGAATATAATGTAAATTTCAATATATATATATATATATATATATATATATATATATATATATATATATATATATATATATATATATATATATATATATATATATATATATACATATTAAGGGGGAAAAGAAAACTTAAAATTTACTTATTTATTGTCTATTGATTTGAACTTGAATTTTTTTTCTCTCTCCTCATTGATTTGGAATATTTATTATTATTCCATTATCAGACAAAGGGATAAGAATATGGGATCCGACGTAAACAAACGCATCTTCACACATGCGAGTTATAGTTTTTAGGTGACCGCCGAAAAACCAAAGTTCGTAACACCGAGGAAACGACGACCAAAACCGCTTTTATACCAATTAGTGAGATCTTTTCAAATACAGAGACTTTTTCATTGTTTTATTTCTTTTATCCACAATTTTTATTTTTTGTCATTAAAGGAATATTTTGTTTTACAATTGTTGCTATCTACCTGAACTAACTCACTGAGTTTACATTCTCCTTATTTACGATACAGACACTTAACTATTTGAGACATGAGTTATTTCACAGTTCTTTTCTATTTATCTTTTTTTATTAGTTTCGTTCTTGTTCTTTCTTTTATCAGTTTACACTTTAGTTATAATTCACTTCCGTTTTCTTTTATTGAATTCCAACATTACTTAACTTAATATAATAACTTTAGGCTAACTTCCATCCTTTCTTAAATTTTCACTTTAGTTATAATTCACTTACGTTTTCTTTTATTGAGTTCCAATATTCCTTAATTTAATATAATAACATTAGGTTTACTTTCATCCTTTCTTTAGTCTTCACTCTTCTATTACCATAAGCTGAATCAATCTCCTTCTGGACTCTCTCGGTCCATTCACTCTCGCAACGCTTTACCACACCACTCTATGACCAACCACTGACCACTTGTTAAATTCCTCCTGACCGTTTCACAACACTTCGGGGTCAATACCTCCCGCTAACGATACCGCAATTACATTTTAATTGCCCTGATTTTCGTTTGTTGGCTTCAGTTCGCAACCACGGTGTTTCGCTGAACCGGTCAATATTTCCTCATTGGCTTGAACTCGGTTCACCTTCTACGGTTGTGAACTGACCCAATTAATTGCATTTCTGTTGTTTGGGCTGGAACATGCAGTTTAAACGTTTCTGCAATTTAATTGTTCCGGAATATGCAGTTAATAGCTTTTGCATTATTGGGCAATTGCTTTCGGCATATGCAATCAATTGCTTTTGTATTATTTGGTATAAAATATGCAATTAATAGTTTTATTGTCCCGGGGGGTCATTCGAGTTTAAAATCGGATGGCGTTTTTAGGTTTAGCTGTGTCAATGATCTCTTGTGCATTATCTTTGACTATGATGTCATCGACACACTTAACACGCGTCCGAGTGAAGGGCAAAGTGTGAAAATTGTCTGAATGTGTGCAGTGTGGGAAAATGTTCTACCCTTTCCTTCCCTTGCATCTGTTTTTCCTCTTTTCCTACCTCTGTTGCGTCCCCCAGGTATCGATACTCTCGATTGATTTATAATCTTTGGAGAGTTTTTGGTGTAAGAGTGGCATAATATTCGTCATGGAAAGGATATAACCTGAATAGATCGGCATGGATGTCGTGGGGCACCTGCTACAATGGCATAGAACCTGTAGTGGTTGCCTTCGCTATCCTGACTTCCATCAACTTCTCAGGCAGTATTGACTTTCTGTGTCGCGCCATTTCAATGGGAATTTTAAAATGCAATTTCTCCTCTGCGTCTGTCTACGTTTTTAATCAGGAACCAGCAATCCTTGCACTTAGCGCGACCCAGGTAATTACTAATACAGATATATCCTGTTTCAATCTACCTGGTTATAATTTAGTGCCTCTCTTCTTTCGACGTCGTGGTTTAGCCACACACATACAAGGTGATATTGCTTATCAGCTTCTGCCACAATCCAGAATTTAATTTCGGATCACTAAAACTTCACGTTCGTAAGCATATAATACATTACTGCTTTCTTTACAGAAGCCCAAACTTGGATAGAAACGCATCCTTTAACGAATTTGTTGCTCTATCTGATTCTATTGATAGGATCTTCATCCTATATCGGCATACTGAAATCGTTGCTGTGGGTGATTTCAATGTGCAAAACTCTCAATGGCTTCGCCACTCCAGACACACAGCACCTGAAAGCCAGAATGCCCAACTCTTTGCTGATTCAAATAGTTTAATTCAACTCGTCAATGGGCCAACACGGGCACCAGACATACTATAGATGGTCATTCCGCCAACACACGGAACGTGTTTCTCACCTCCCACCCGAACAAATCCACAGTTGAACTTTCTTCGTTCTTGGATACTTCGTGTCAGATAAAATTGCTCTAACCAACAGCAAAGCTAACGAGAAAACTCTCAAAAGAACAATTGGGCTCTACGAAAAAGTCAACTGGAGAGGTCTGAACGAATTTTTTGGGAAGTTAAATTACTATTTTTCCTCAATGACGATGTTGACTATATAGAGGACATATTGACAGACGTGATTCTACTTAGCATGCGAACTTTTATTCCAGACATGGTAAAGAAAAAGAAAAGAAATATGTGGTTTGATTCCTGATGCAGAGAAACTATTAAGGCTAAAGAGTTGATCTCAAAGTTGTATAAATCAAACAATAGTGAAGAAAACCGGAAAAGATTCAAGAGAGCTAGAAATGCAATCATTCATATATAGGCATAGCTTTTGCATAACTATAGTGTGAGACAAAAAATACTATACTCTCCCACAGGTAGTAGGAACTTTTGGACATTTATGAAAAACACCCAAAGTTGGTTCTCCGCATCCATTTCTTCGCTTATAGTCGATGACAGACCAGTCGCCAGTGCAATAGGGAAAGCGAATCTACTTGCTGCACATTGTGCAGCGAACTCGATGCTGTCTGATACCACATTTGTTCCACGTCAACTTGAGCATAAGCAGCACACCATGAGCCAGATTCACTTTCGAAGGCGTACTGTTGCTTGCGCACTCAAGGAGTTGAACGCAAACAAATCCGTTGGTTCGGCTGGCATTCCCGTCCTTTTATATGAGGACACAAATTTACCCCCCATATACCGATTCATTGAATCTGGTTTCGGCTCCCGCTTGCCTGAACCCTCTCCAATCAATTGTCAGGTGCATAATTATATAATGGTAAGGTAACTGGAAATTCACTGGGAAGGGTCATTGTACATAAATATGTGTGCGTTGATTATTCATGGTTCGCGTTTAAAGAATTTTGTAATTCTTTTAGGGAAAGAATTACGACATTTGGGAGATAGGGGATGAAAGGGGTGGGAAATATTAGTATGTACATTTTCCAATAAAGTTGTGACTGTTCAAAATTGATATATACAACGGAAATGACTACATACAGTGGAAAGTTCGGCCTTGAACGGCTTTTGACACGTAAATGTATTTTGATAGGAAAAATATTTTGGATGGGAAATGAAAAATATGATATTGCGTGGAAAATGTTGTTTTTGGTTTGATATGTGTGTAATTAGGGGATAAGAACGCGAATTCCCGTAATTATTGGGGAGGGGGGGGGGGGGGGGGGATTATTAGTTGTCAATTATGTAACAGTACTTCAAAATTACCCTTTGTGCGCGAGTAAAGGTTGTGGGGTTCGAGGATCTTAAAAAAACCACTCCATACGTTATTCTACTTATACATTACAATTTGTTATTGAATTGCAAAAGTGATTCTCATGCTATTGAACAAAGGATCGAGAATTCGGTAAACGCTGAGTCTACATTTTTCACCTTTGCATGTACCATATCGAGTTCTTAAATCTAAAGTTACGAACTATTGTTCCGGCCTATGTGCTGATGCTGCATGGGAGTCAAGGAACTATGGGAAAATAGTCTCGGTAGGTGAAATTGCTGTTTAAGCATATTCGGCGGGTGGAAACTTAGGTGTGGCGGGTATTAAGGGGTGACGGGGTGCCCGGTGGCAACTGTAACTCGCGTTTTTGTAAAAAAAAAGCTCTCTTGATGGTAGTAATTTCTTAGATTCGGCTTTGCTTTTTTACAGTCTGGAACTGCAGTCCTGTGGGTTATTCACCGTATTTTATTCATATCAACTCGATTGCGTATCTTGTTTCCAGCATTATAAGGCCATGCCTATTCCGGTTAAAATCGATAGCAAGGCAATATCCTATGGCACATAGGTCTTTGATTCTGAATGCCTTTGATGGTTGACCTGAGAGTTTTGTGATTTTCGAATGTTCACGCGAAGCAGCCCATATTCCGTCGATGTATATAGAAACGAAAAGTATTTTATTTTAATTACCTTTGAAAAATCGGCTAAAGATTGTTTTAGCACTTGAATCGTTTACATAACTGTAAAGGCCACTGACGTTCAATCTGGCGAAGTTCATACAGAGCTTTTTTCAACAGACATACATTTTCTCCTCTCCTCATCTAAGGGGGGGTATCTAAGGATAGTGTGACCCTGTCCTGATTCGAATGTTCTCTAACTACTTTGATGGAGTGATGGTGGGAAAGAGATCAGTACGGTAGTAAACGCAGATCACATCTTCGCCGTCTGATAATCTGCGCTTTGGTCGGTATGATCCTCGAAACCGAAATGCATCGCCCTTTTATACAAAATCTCGTCGAGATTTGTACTTAAAAAATGTGCATATTTCTGTGAATCGTCGACATGACTTTGTTAAACTTTCACAGAAGCCGATTCTATCAAACTGAATTTTGGGGAGGAGATAGTGTTAATAATAATAATAGTAATACTCGGTGATAGTGTTAATTTTAATTTTTTTTTTTTATACAAACGTGCGCACAAAAGGGGATTTTGGAGTACCCTTAAGTGCCAGAGCACAGTGTGAGCGGAAGGAGAGGAAATGGATAAGGAAAGGAGGTATCGATGTACATTGGCCTTAAGTGCCTAGACATTACAATGACGAGGAAGCACATGATCGGGTAGAGTATTCCACATTCGTATGTTTCGGCTAAAGAATGACTCTCTATGTTTGTTTGTGTGCGTGGAGTTGACTTTCAGCGTGAACTGATGCGCATTCTCAGATTGACGGGTATCGCGGGAAAATGTCTGAGGAGGCGGAACACATTCAGCACGTTCTGTTGAGCAACGACCGTAAGAATACCTATAGAAGAGAGATAGACATGATACGTTGCGCCTATGTTTTAACGACGGAATTGATCCACTCACAGCTGGATCCCCAATAAGTTTCACTGCTCGTTTTTGCATTCTATCGAGCACGTGTTGTGCACTTTTGGATGCGCCTGACCAAATATAGGAGTTGAACTCCATTTTGGGACGAATATACGCCTTGTAAATAGTGGCCAGGTTGGATGCAGTGAATTATCTTAGGCATCTCTTAAGGAATTAATTCGACTGCCGAGGATTGATAGTTTTTTGGCTTCGTCGATGGAAGTGTGGGGGGTTTCTCTATTCTACATGAGAAACAACCCACAATTCCAACGAACATTTCCTACCTAATTTCGACCGCCTTTCAGCGCGTCAAATCAACCCCATTTCCCCCTACTTACCTGTTCACCTGCAAAGCATGCTTCCACCAAGGGCACATAGCTAAACTCATTGTACCACGCAGACAATGCATAAATGAGTTTAGCTTACCCTTTTTGCCATACGGCAACTCGTGTCCATGTCGATTAGCGACAACCAAATCCAGCCGGACGAAGTTGTCGCATCATTGCAGATCCGCTTGGGAAATTTATCACCACATTCGATTGAATCACGTGATAATATTTCCCTAGAGTTACTTCGGCTTTTCTCCAGACACTTCATTCGCTGGGGATCAATGTTCTCTTTTTGCAGGTGAATATCATCAGCTCAATTCCCCTCTCTTTCTCAGTTCTGCCTTCGTATGGATCAATGTACACTGAACTCACCATACTACCGAATCAGGTCAACGGGTTCCGCTCAGAACTACATTGATTCATGCACATACAACCAAATCCACCCCTAGGATAATCGTACATCGTGTTTCTGTTCTCTTATTGTCCCGCTCTCTTCGATCATCAGATTACCGATGTAACCTACCACACATCGAAGGACGTGGCAATGAGAGAGCAGAAGTATGTTCTCTTTTGGTTGTATCCAATTTCTTCCCTTTTCAAGTCAGTCGATTAACGTGATTAACCGAGGGAGGTGGTGTCGCTAATTGCCGCCGCGTGTGCATGCTCATGCACACGCTCGTCCGCGGACATCCCACTTTTATGTGAAATAAGTCGTTTCAACCAGTACGTTGTGTGACGATTAATATTTATTAGAAATATTATCTGAGTTATGTGTTGTGTGGCCGCATCGGAATGTTCTCACTAGTGAATATTTTCAATAAATTAAAACGCTTGCTGGCAGTGCTATCTGTTATCTTTTTTATTGATTACTTTGGTGTCTGAACTCACTTATTCGAATTAGACTTCAATCGTTTATTTATCTATCCACTCGAAGGAGATGTCGTCCAATATGCGCATCAGATTCGGTACAACCAGGAAGTGGACGTGCGTCCCATAAATGTTTACAATTACACATTCCTCAATAAAGGTGAATATAAATCGATGCCGCATTTTGAGAGACGAATGGCTATACGACAAACCTGGGGTTACGAGCAACTCTTTTCGGACGTGATTATTCGAACAAATACCTTCCCACGGATCGATGGGAGATATAAGGAATACGTGCCATACGCTGGCACATCACCTCACATTATACCCCCACAGAAGTGCCATTCATCGACAGTATATTTACTTTAGGGTTCACCTTTGACGACAGGAGACATCACTGAGTTTTTAAGGCATTGAACTCTACTCGGTTAGATAATCCCCATTGATATATCTTACCGAGGTCGGAATTCAGTGTATTAAGCATAATCTGCTGATTGGTATTGACGTTCGAAGAGTTTGGCCGGGAATGTTCATATGAGTAGGAGAAACTCAATGTGCTATCATCGGCAAACGAGTGGATTGGGTTGTGGGTAACGGACAAGAGATCATTTATAAAAATGAGGAAGAGAGTGGGTGAGAGTACAGAACCCTGGGGAACACCTGCTGTAATTTAGTGGTAGGCAGATTTGACACCATCAAGAACCACATGCATTGGCCAGAAAGGTAGTCTCTTATCCATTGGATCAGGGAATTGTCCACTCCATATGAATGTAATTTTGATAAAAGGGCTGGATGCCAAACTCTGTCGAAGGCTTTCAAGATATTGTTTTGATCCAGCGCCGTGCTTCCTCGGTTGAGGGAAGAGCGTGGACCTTTTATTTCGAAATCTTACTTAAAGCGCAGGATTATCTTCTCTCAGCATGTATGTTTCATGTAACTTTCAAAATTTTCTTTTGCATTCGAATATATATATTTCAAATTTCAAATATATATAACTCGTTAAAAATCCCAATACTCTAAAAATTCTAATATATATATTAACTCAAAAATTTTCTTTCTTTCTTCCCCCTCTTTAAATTTTTTTTTTTTTCATTTCCTTCATTTCCTACAATTGTTTGATTTTTTCATATATATTGAATAAAAAAAACAAAGGCCATTTGTTAGGTGTGTACCTTTTCTTTAAATGTATGGAAAATTTTCCAAAACCGTTTTGGGCCTATTACTACGATGATTGAATAAAAGTGAATATTACCAAAAATCTTCTTAAGAAACGGTCTCAAATATCTTAACTGATTGTGTAACTTTTTATTTTTTTGAATTTTGTGTTTGAATAACTGTTTATTGTTGTTAACAAAAATTTGTAATGTATTTATATGGTTTTTCTTTTCAATACTTATTTTAGTTGAATTATTATTTTCGATTTTTATTATTTCGTGTTTGAGTAAGTGTTTGTGTTCATTATCGTTGTTTAAAATATTTAATGTTTTTGGCTTAATGTCGTCATTTTCCATAGCCTTATATTTTCAGTCTTACCCACTGCTGATGGATCATTTAGTTTCTCAGTCTTATTTACTGTTTCGTATAGTTCTTCAGACTTATTAGCTGTTAGAACATCTTGGTTCCCAGTCTTATTTGCTGTTTGAACTATTTCTTCAGTTTTATCTGCTGTAGAAACATTCAATCCTTCAGTCTTTGCTGCTGAAAAGATTTGTTCTTCAGTGTTAGCTGCTGAACTGACTTGGGTTTCGATTTTAATTGTTGCAACTTTTGGATCTTCAGTCTTTAATACTGCTGAGTTTTCAGTCTTTGTTGCTGAAGTGTCTGGGTTGTCAATTGGGATAGCCTAAATATTAGGGATTTTTGTTTGTATTTTTGCTGAAAATTCCGAATTTTCAGTCTTTGTTGCTGAATTATTTTCCAGAATTGTAGTCTGAATCGGAGTCATTATATTAGGGTTTGGTTTATCTTCTTTTATATTTATATCTATAGCTTTATCGGAATTAGTCATATGGTTAGGATAATCATATGCTGGCTCAAGGTAAATTTGGTTAGGAGCTTCATTCCTAGAGTTATATGAATTAAATTTATCTATTGCCAAAGATCTAATGCTATAAATTGAAAAATGCTGTTGGTCTTCAAAATAATTTGGTTGGCGTCAGGCCTCGTTTTTCGACTCTTGCACCCGAGAAAAGTGAACATTTTGCCTATCATTTTGTCTATTTGTGGTCCTAGAATTTTCACCAAAACGATTTTCGGTGTTTGCAGGGTTATTTCCGAATGGGTTACGCGTTGTACCTTGTTGGTAATTTGGTAAAGACGACCCATTCCTAAATAACCTGTATCTACACTCGTATTCTGAGTGATTATTCCGTCCACAGAAATTGCATGTAATGTTGTATTCCCTTTTTATGGGTTGTCTATTCGGAAAAGTGTTGGAATGCATGTTCCGATAACATGTGTCCTGAGAATGCCCTGGCTTACCGATTAAATCTAGGATTTTCATTATAATGGTACGGCCTGGGAGAGTTATCCATTCGAGCAGCATGCGCTACTACATGGGCAATCAACTTTTTTAAACTGTTTCCCCATGGACGTTGTTCGTTCTTTAATCCATCCTCAAATATTTGTACGGCCAATTTTGTGTTTTCCTCAATCAAGAAATCCCTCACTACCGCGTCTGCTGTTATTTCGCAAGTGGCAGAGTTCAGAGTCCTCAGAGCATTCGCAACTCTATCTCCATATTCCCGAACGGTTTCTCTGAAGTGTTGTTTCAGAGAAATCAACTCATTGTGTGCTGTCGACTGAGATTGCTCTTCTTTATATTCCGATTCCAGCTTTTCCTTTATATCTTTCCACTTAGCGATTTTGCTATACCTGATAAGATCATATGCAGGACCCTCTAGTCTATTTTTGACTAGCTCTAAAAATGTTTCATATATATCTGGGTCTGCCCTTTTTATGGATCTAAATAAAACATCTCCCCCGCAAATAAATTTGTCTAGGTCGCAGGGTTTCCCGTCAAGGTAGGGACGATTCTGAAAATATCTGAAATACCGACAGCGAGAGACATTTCAGGGGGTTTATTGTATATCGGTTAATAGTGGATTTGTTCTTCCCCCTGCCTAGCCGCCTGTCTCGTGTAACAAGGACTCGAAATTATGAAAATTTGAGAAGAATGTAATTTGTTATACTTCTTAATAATATTGGTTATGAAAGCCCTTTATTTTGTTATTCAATATACATGGCGTGGAAAAGATAATTTTATCCCAAAAGCTGCAAAGAAAGAAAATCTTTGAAGAGAAAGCAGAAAAAAAGGAAATGTCGTCGGAAAAACTGGAAAGAAAATTTTCAAAAAAATTGTCTATCGAGAAAAAAATTTTTTTGCAAAAGAAAAAGTTCCCAGTCGAGAATATCTCTAAAACAAAAGAAGAGAGAAAAGTCGACATTTTGAAAAAAAATGCTTACTCTACTAAATGTTGATTGCTGTCGTACTGTTGATAGAAGTCTTGTTTGTCTTGAGTTTTGCTCACTTTTTTAGCGTTTTTTTTTCTTTCTCCTTTTTTATTTTATTACCGCCAGGCAGACTTCACGTCCTATAGTTGCTCATCCTGGTCTTTTCTGCTTACTTTTTTGTTCTTAAATTTTTTTTTCTTATTTATTTTGTTTTTATTTATTTATGGGATCCTTCGGTTGTGTCCCACCGCTGCCACCATTGTTTTGATCCAGCGCCGTGCTTCCTCGGTTGAGGGAAGAGCGTGGACCTTTTATTTCGAAATCTTAATTAAAACGCAGGATTATCTTCTCTCAGCATTTCAATCTGTTTATTCTCATTTTCCTTTTCTATTTACAATCAGGACTTCTAACTTCTGCTGAACTGTATATTCTTTTCTCTGTATCTAATAACTTCTGTCCTATAATAACTTCTGTTCTCCACTAACTCTCAACTCTAAACTAACTGAACTCAACTCCAAACTCAAAACTGACTTTACAAAAAATGTTCCCTCTTCTTATAGAACTTTGAGATCGAATTTACTGTAAATTATAATATGAACAAAATCAATTTTATCAAAGTATTATTTACTCTACTGTGACTTTTAAATTTTGAATAAACTTTGAACGAAAATCAAAGAGCCATGTTTCAAATGAAAAAAGGGGCAAGTTATAAAATGTACTGGAACTGACTTGATATAGAATATTGTGGATGTTTATTTATGATATGTATTAAATGAGAATGTTAGATATGTAAGGAGAATGTTTTAAAGATGTGTTAGATAAATAATGAGATTCAGTATTAAACTTAATAGTTATAAGGACAGTAGTATTCTGGAATACTACAATATCCAGTGCAAAAACCTTGCTTTCTCCGAAGTAGCGGATGGAATGTCTTCACTTTTCGGTAAGATACGCCATCAAATCTCCTGTGGACGCGTTGCTACGAAAGCCATACTGGCGGTCATTGAGGAGGTCATTTGATTCCAGATATTTCAAAAGTTGATGGTTAATCAGTGATTCCATTACCCTCGAGAGAATAGAAGTTAGTGATATGGGTCGATAAGAAGAGAGGGATGATTTGTCGCCCTTTTTGCGAATTTTCGCTGATTTCTATCTATTTAGGAAACGACCAGTAGAATAAGACAAATGGAAGACTTTCCGCAGTGGTTTAGAGAGTGAAGAGGAACATTTCTTCAATAGAATGGGCATCCGGAGCAGCGGATTTGTGTGCGTTTTTAGCTCCTTGAGCGCCTGGGTAACAGTACGCGTTCGGAAGCGAATCTGGCTCATGGTGTGCTGCTTATGCTCAAGTTGAGGCGGAACTGATGTGGTATCAGGCAGCGTTGAGTGGGCTACAAAATGTGCAGCAAGTAGATTCGCTTTCTCTATTGCACTAGTGAATGGTCTGTCATCGACTATAAGCGATGGAATGGGTGAGGAGACCGAGTTTGGGATGTTCTTCACGAATACCCATAAGTTTTTACTACCTGTGGGAGAGAGTAGTATTTTTTGTCTCAGTCTCTGGTCATGCAAGAACTTGGCGCGTTGAATATACGCATTGCAGTCATTTCTAGCTCTCTTAAATCTTGATTTATACAACCGGTAGCTCAACTCTTTAGCCTTAATGGCTTCTCTGTCATCATCATTATTGAGGAAAAATAACGACCATTTTAACTTCCCAAAATAGTCGTTCAGTCGTCCCCAGTTGGCTTTCTCATAGAACCATACCGTTCTTTTGAGAGTTTTCTCGTAAGCTTTGCTGTTGGTTAGAGGAAATTTAGCTGACACGACACAGTGGTCTGAATATATATGGTACCCGAGTTGGCTCACTGACGATTCAGAAATTATATTCGATGTGTGATATATGTACTTAGAATTCATATCATT
The DNA here is from genome assembly GCA_963931805.1 of Microdon myrmicae. Classification (NCBI taxonomy): domain Eukaryota; kingdom Metazoa; phylum Arthropoda; class Insecta; order Diptera; family Syrphidae; genus Microdon; species Microdon myrmicae. The sequence continues at coordinate 122,521,967 of OZ007500.1, read as the reverse complement.
CTTTAAATGGAAGTATAAATATAATGCATTTGAAGAGTATTGATTTGGGATCTCTACAATGATTTATTTTTTGCTTTTCTGTTGATCCTGCGTTCATTACTATGGTTGCGTGTTCGTGTGTGTCTGTTGGAATCGCCACAAAGTCACCCTTCACTCCTACCGAGGCACGCCATTGCCCTGCTTCGGAGTGGAATATTCTTCTTTAACCCTTTGAGTGCGAACCGTCGACCAATCGTTTGAAAATAATAACTGCCATCTATACGACAGGTCAAATACTTAAGGAACAAATCTCATACTGAAGAAAGGTAATTCAACATATTCATTTGTTTTAAATGATAACAAGAAAGTATTAATTAAGAGGGTTCAGATTCCGACAACTTATTTTTAACACAATATCGACGGGAAGGGCATTAATAGCTCTTTCACAGGCTGGGGCCGATAAGCGGCTCGGGTATTAATACCTGTTTTGTAGGACGCACACTAAGCGTTAGTAAAACACTTACTATTTTTTTTTTTTTCATTTAATAAATATGTTCTTCTGCCCAACTTTTTCTAATCAATTTTCAGGTTATTTTGTGGATACCGTAGATCCCTTTCTTGCTCTTCCGCCCCGTTACCAATTGTGTGTTAATACTACAATACAATGGACAAAATAGACAAATTATGATCGACAAGGCCATTTTCATAACGAATAATGTCCCTCCGTTAAAGTTGATGCACTTTATTGGCATAAAATTCAGTTCCTTTCCTCCATGGAGCCAAAATAATTTCCTCAATATATACAGCCGTGCTTTAAAATAAAGTAAACAACACTTTAGTCGGGAAATTTATTCAAAATTGCCTTTCTCTCCGAGGGCTGTTTAATGATTACCTTTATCATTTAAGAAAGATGTTCGGGTGGGGGTAAAAGAAAACATCTGAAACCTTCGATAACAGATGGAATAAGCATAGACACAAGTTAGTTTAAGAAAAAGGATGAAAATGCTTCAGAAGCTGCACACATGTTGAACAAAGGCATGAATTAGAGTACGAAAGTCGTACTGCAAAAGAGAGACCTTTCTTCGTTTGTTTTTTTTTTTGTAAAAAGTTTTTGTGGTCATGTATTTACATAAAGTATAAGTAGAAGTCATGTCGTCGCATAAAATAGTGTATTTAAATTGTTTTCCCTCACAGATTTACTGGAAACAACAGTCTAATAGAAATGCATATTTATATGCTGGACGGTGTGGGGTGTTTGTTCTACATCAAAATACGGTCGTAGGACCAACGTCTTAATTGTTGTCCATGTTCACAAGGCACTCCAAAGAAAACAGACTCTTAAGGAAAGTCATTGTTGCGAGTATGTATTTAAATACATTAAAAATACAAGCGTTACAAGGATTTTGTTGTATGTAGATATGCTACTGAGTAGTTTTGAGGTATAAGGCGGGTCCAACATTCGAATTCAATGGCTAATTGTGGGTGCCTTTGATCGTGGTGGGTCCCATCAAAATATCATTAAGGAAATCACTTTCAAGGTAATTGCAGTTCCGTAGATTAATAGTCATATTTATTTTTGGCTATTTATTATACATGTTTTGATAAGAGGGGAAATGTTAATCATTCCTTGGAAAGTCTGATGGAACCGAAGTCGAATGATAACATTAAGGATATCGTAACAACGAAACATCCCATGAAACCTATTCGATTTTATAGCTGCTCTGTTACAAAAGTAAGCGACTCTTTTGATTGTACTTTTTCTGAATATGTGATCACCATCATCATCATTATCGGCACTACAACCGGGAACCGGTCTTCGCCTTATTTAGCAAGTCCTGAGGCTTGTTAAATTTTCCATAAGTGATCACCATACTGTTCCATAATTGATGGTGGTAAGGGAGAGAACCACGTGTCATAAAATTCCCCATGGAAAAAAGGAAACTAGTTAGAAAAAGTCCGCGCATCAGATTATATAAAGGGTATGTGGTGACTTCGTGGTATGGCAAGGTACCGGGTGCCACGGGGGCACAGGTTCACCACGTTTGTCCCACCGATCTTTTTCTGTCCCTGACTACACGAATTAAAACTCCGTCTTGTATACATTCGTCCTCACTTTATTTATTCCTTTTGGGGTTAAACTAAAAGTTCACATTTGTGTTGATATAATACTTCCAGGACACAAACTATACATTAAATTAATTGTTCACATCCAGTATCGATATACAATTTCAGGACACGAATTCAAATTAAATGTTCATTTTCAGTATCGATATACAATTTCAGGACACAACTATACATTAAATTAATTGTTCACATTCAGTATCGATATACAACTCCAGGACACAACTATACATTAAATGTTAACCATTAGGCGCACCATATCCGACTCAGCACAAGAGTCTTTTTACCGAACTTCCTCTACCGCAATTAACGACTGTATAAATTAAGTTTGAAATCATTCTTTCTCAATTAACTGAAGATTAAACACTTTAATCGATTAAATGACAACACACGACGCTGTATCTCTTGGGACACCCCACGAGAGATGTAAATTTTAACGTGAGGGCACGACCTGCTCTCACGGAATCCGAATCGCGATTAAGTATCGTCACCGAAGCGACAGAATTACCAAAAATTCCCATCATCGCTTTGATGACCATATTAGGTAAGATATCCCTTTTGCGTTTTGTTCAACACAAAAGGGGTTGGAATACACACACGACGATGGCTTCTGCTGCTCATCGTGTGTGTCCGCAAGTATGCAGACATAGCAAAGATCCCATCTAAAAGTTCGCAGCAGGTGCAAGTATCTCAACGAAAAAAGGGTTGAAATGTTTACACGATCAACGACTGCGTAAAGCATTATAGCTGATCGTGTACATTTGTTGGCACATCCTCGCAATCGAATTCTAATGGTAACTTTCCATTTGTGAACTCGACTGCTTGGGCGGTCGGCCGGATGCCCTCATGTATTGGTCGGTCGGCTGACCGATCGATGTGGGCATGCTGTGCTAAGGAAAAATACACATTTCCTGCAGGTGTGGAATATCGTACAGATATTGAACGGGCAATATTGGTTGCTTGGCTGTTAAACCAAATTGCTTTGAGAATATAGCATTCGTTGCCGCTGGAATTTCATATCAGCGAGAATTAATGTTTCACCGGTTTTTCTAATGTTACAGCACGGCGTGGAAGGTAAGTACACGCTTTTTAGGTGTTACAGGTAACTATTTCTTTATTACTAGCCGTCTGGTAAGTAGTGGCGTTCAATGGAACTGCCACAATACTTGTTTTTTTATGCCTTTCACATGCCCTAGATGGGGTTTTTACCTGAATGATGGGAAGATGGATGGTGGCGTTCAGGACAACCGCCACAGGTGTTCCAATAATAAATAATGATGTTAAAAGTAACGAAAACAGAGTGCGTGTGATGAATTGACAAAGATAGCCTGCGTCGAGAATATAAAATCGCTAATGATACAAAGTTCCCCCGCTAGAAACGTTGCCGCGGTGGGGGGGGGGGGGGGGGGGGGGGCTTAAATTACAACAAATCACTCAGGCTATGCTGACGGAGGCATAGGCTTCCACCCATGTCAGACAGGCTAGCGAGGAGTAACACACAAATATCTGCCATCCCTAATCTAGGGTGTTATGTGTCACCCTGCCCATTGGATGGCGTGCAGCCAGGGGTATACCGGATGTATTATAATGGCGTCGCTCTGACCCCGCGTCGAATCAGAGCAGTAAGCAGATCTTACCATATCAAAACGGGGCTCTGATATGCCAGACTATTTGAAACCCCAAGACTCGTGGGAACAAAAATAATGACCTATATATAAAAGGCAATCCCACGAAAAACCCGGTAGGCGTAGGTGTGATGAGCCAACAGTACCATAAGGGAACAAATCATCAAACAAACACCGACTCGGCAAAGTAACGAAGGTGATGTAAGTGGAAGAACAGGGTAGGGCGAGGATTGGCCGGAAGCTAGGAAGGTGAGAATCAGGAAGGGTACGGGTTGTGTGTTAACAAGAATGTCTTTAGAGTTTTTTATTTATTTACCATACTTATTTAGCTAAGAAGCGGTGGCGGAGGCGGGGGGGGGGGGGGGGCAGTATAGGCAACTAACAGGAATGGATAGACGATAGTGTACGTGGTAGGACAGGGAAGGATAGGCCGGAAGCTATGGTGGGAGTAGTGACAGTGTAGGTGGTGAGCGGGGCGGTGTCAGGAGGGGTAAGAGAGGAGACGAAGTTTAAGAGCGGAAGAGCCAAGATTGAAGTCAAAGAAGGCTAGATAAGAGTTTGCCCACCGCAGCATTCGCGAAATGGCTTCATTAGAGACGTAAGATGGGCGGGCAAATAGAGGAGACGAGGGTTTTCCAGGTCACGGGGTTTTGTGTGAAATCTGATGGAGGAGAGCAAGCTACGACAGTTGATTGAACCTGAGACGAGACGGTGGATAAAGAATTTGTGGGGAGGAAGTGTATTGTGCCAGGCATGGGCACTCGGTTCAACTTCCTCCTCCGTCATAAAACCTTCGCAAATAAAACACCGAACGAAAACTGCACGTCATCGGCGGGAAGGAAAACACATTAATAACCAACACCCAGGAACCGCTGCCGGAAAATTAAACACACTGATTTCATTTTTGTTTAGTTTTATTCTCTCAATAAAAACGACTACTTTTGTTGACACTATTGGACTTGATGCAAATTAATATTAACACTAATTTATATAATGTATTTCTTTTGGTCCAGTCAATGAAATGTAATTTTTAACAAAATCCTCCGGAATCGAAAAAAATCGACAAACCACCGCTCAACTGAAATGATGATGAATAAAATTCACTACGCCAATGACTCCGTATATTATCGGGTCCCCGTGCGCACCGGGGAGCGCGAGCGGCACGGCCGTGGTGGTCGGCGGATGTAATTGTACTCAGCGATAAACGGCTCGTGCAGAGCCGACTCGCTAATGGGGTGAGTTTCCCCGAGAGAGAAAGTGTTCCTCTTCACTAAGAATACGTTTTACCTACCACAAGAGAGATGTAAAGTCTCTCTTTGTGGAACAGAAAACCAGATCTCGTAATGGAGATCATGGTAGTATGTGTGCATGGGTGATCGTGAGGATCATAATATTCAACACACGCGCGAAGGCGAGGGATAAACGAAGCATACAGGCGGTAAGGACAAAGGGACCGTGAAGATCGTTGGTAGTAGACATGTATGTGTGTACATGGGTTCTTTCATGGGACAAACCATGAGAACGAACCTGAAGCGACGAAAAGGGCATAGGGTGCATCCATGAGATGTGAGTTCGGTAAAGCAAACAAACCGAATTTCCTTGGATGCTAATGGTTTTTGTTTGCTCATGCCGCTGCTAATGAGAAGCAGATCCCGAAATATGAGAAGACAAAGGGAGCGCTTAGGTCTTTGTCTAAGATATGAATTGCGGCTAAATAAATAGGCGGCAATGCAATGTGCAAATGCGCTAATTGGTTTTAGCTTGATTACAGGGAAATGGTGTTTATGGCCTCGCTGGTAAGGGTATGTATTCAATTCCTATTTGCATTTGCCTGTGCTGTAGGATTTAATTGATGCCTTAAGACGCGAGATGCGTATATTTGTTTTGGTCCCTTGGTGTAGGTCGCCAGCCAATGTGTATGTATGGTGATTTATTATACACTTGGTGAGGACGGGAAATAGGCGACGCAATGTTTATGATCCCTGTTATGATGGTTACATTTTATGTAAACCAAATCATTTCGTTTTCAGGAATTCGTCTAGGGAGATTTGCCTGGCACCGAAGGTGCCGAATTCGTTTTGGGATCCCTGATAAGTTAGGAAAGTATTCTTGTAGGGAATTTGTATGCGAAGAGATGCATGAAAGGTAAGGATTCTTTTACAGGGGCCCTTAGAATATAAATGATCCATTTGATGCGTGACTCATTTACAGGTGCCTAATGCGATTGCATTAGCAAAAACTTATGCAGATTGGGATGAAGATATGGGGGTTTTTCAGGTAAGTGGGCCGTGGGGTTTGGCGGAACCGCCACAAATTGACATGAATTCTGCGCCCTTCTAAGAAGACGACTTGTGTATGTGGGTAGAACCCGAGGATATTCGCAATCTAATCCTCGGAGGGCAGAACGCAAACATCGATGCTGCACGCTTTAGATCCTGCGAATATGGGACGAGTAGTAAGGCGACCCAGACTAGTATATTTGAGAATGGGACGGAGAAAGACTATATAGAGGGATCGGAAAACGTTGAGATTGGAAAATTCTTTTCACCAGCAATTCAGAAAGTCAAGGGCCGAGTTGGCCTTGATGATAATGTCATCAATATGTGGGATAAAGTTAAGCTCCCTATCACATAAGATGCCAAGGTCGGGAATCGATGGTACAGGTGATCTCTGTTGGTTGAGTAGGAAATAGGAACGTCGCTGGGAACGGGTGCGTTTACGAGAGAAGGTGATTGAGTGAAATTTGTCAATATTAAATTCGAGGCAGTTGTTTTGTCACCAAGTTGAAAAGCTGTCGAGACCTATTTGGAGGAGTGTGGAACCGAGAGGAGAGCGGTTCATCTTGAGGAGTTTAGTGTCGTCCACATAGAGAGAGATCGAGGAGTACTTGATACTGGATTCAATGCGCTTAATAGTAAGAATAAATACGAGGGTTCCAAGATGACTGCCCTGGGAAGCCTCAGAGAGAGATCGAGGAGTGCTTGATACTGGACTCAATGCGCTTAATAGTAAGAATAAATAGGAGGGTTCCAAGATGACTGCCCTGGGGAGCCTCAGAGAGAGATCGAGGAGTGCTTGATACTGGACTCAATGCGCTTAATAGTAAGAATAAATAGGAGGGGTCCAAAATGACTGCCCTGGGGAACCCCTGACGTGGCAAGAAAAGCATTGGAAAGGTTGGATCTAAATCTGAGACGGTAGGTTCGATCATTAAGAAATCCACTTAATCAATAGGGGTTCGAAACCAATGAAGGAACGCTTATAGAGGATAGGATTATGGGAGATTTTGTCGAAGGCCTTGCTGAAATCGGTTGTGATTACATAGAATTAGCTGCCATTCTCTAAGGCACGGACAGTGTGAGATGAGGACTCAAATAGATTGGTGGTGGTCGATTTACCCGTAAGGAAACCATGCTGGTGGGGTGAGATGAAGGATTTTCAGCAGAAAGATAACGCATTGTAAAGAATGCTTTCGAACAGTTTTGGAATATGTGACAGTTCGGCGATGGGACGGTAGTTACTAATGTCGTTTTTAAGTACCTTTTATGTATGGGGATGACAAAAGAGGATTTCCAAATACTTGGGACCTTGTGTAAGGTATAGGTTGAAAATCTTTGAGAACGCAAAAAAAAAGAAGAGGAACATTTCTTTAAAAGAATGGCAGGGTTTAATTTTTGTTCGACTAGATGATGCTGAATAAGTTCAGAGATGAGGGGGTCACTGAAGAATTCGGACAGAGCTTTGAAATAAGAGGGGTTAGGTTCGAAAGAGTTGGCCGTGGAGGATTTTTTAAAGAAAGAGGCGAAAAGATTGGCAATAGTTTGGGGGTCGGTTGAGATAATAGTGTCATAGGAAAGGGAGTTGGGGTAGGCGTCAGATTTAAGTTTTGTAGTTAATAAAGCCGATAAAGAATTTGAGGTCATTGCTCAGGTTGTTATGTGTTCTTGTGAGGTAGTTGTAGTAAAGGGAGTTGTAAAGCTCAGTGAATTTATAAAATGAACCAAGTTAGTAGGAGTCGTCTACGGAGGAACGCGTTATTAAGAAAATGTTCCACAGATTATTGTTCTTGCTCATTAATCTATGTCGAGGATAAGGGACATATAAGGAAATGGCATTGTAGATTTCCTTGTAGAGAGTGTCAATAATGTCTTCTACGTCTAGATGATCAAAGCAAGATACGATTTTGCCAGGATTCTCATTCATAAGGCGAAAGTTGACTTTGGAGAAGTTGTAAGAAAAGTTGTCGTGGGGTGGTGAGGGTTCCGGTAAGCAGTCACGAAATGGAGATAAGAGAAGCGGGGGTGGTAAATTAATGCTTGAGAGGGCGTGAGGACTAAGGGCAACTGACGAATTATATGGGCCCGCCGTAAACACTAGGTCAAGTTGTCTCTCCATATGATTTAGGCCATTACTTATTTGACAGAGGTTTGAGTCAGTGAGACCGTCTATAAAGAGACATTCCTTGGTACTGGTGTGGTTTGAGATTTAGAAGGATTGATCGCTTGACAACGTCCATTGGAGATGGGGGAGGTTAAAATCGCCAAGAACAATGACATCGTCGAGGAAAGTAATTAACTCGGTTAGGTGATCAACTGCTGCTACTGCGAGTTCGTATGACACAATCGGTTGTGATGAAGGTATATAGGAACAAAAGACGTATAAAGACTTTGGGCGATGGTAGATTTTTATTGCGACTACAGTGGGCGAATAAGAGATGGCAATAAGAGATGAGGCGAGCCTATTTTAGATGGCGAGCAGCACACCATAGCAAGGAGACTCTGGACATAGTCGTTGGACATCGTCATGACGAAAAATGTTAAAAGAGGAAGGGAATAGTGGTTGATTATTAATATTAGGGATAAGGTTGGTTTCAGTCAGACCGTATACCATACATCGAAGGGAAGGGTATGTGCATTTTGCAGAATCGATTGTGTTTTAGAACGGAGACCTCTAACATTCTGATAGTAGATGGTTAGGGGAAGAGTATTGAGAGTCTTAGAGGGGTTTGAGAGGGTGACTGAATTCGGGTCAAAAAGACGTCATTGTTGGCAGAAGTCATTTTTTTGTGAATATATTGACGAAAAGCCGAGAGATCTGTGGCGTTTCTAACAGATACACACACAATACACAAGCAAATAGTGAAGAACAACGAAAGGAAATTCGAATAAACAAAGCATCAGAGCCGTATACCATAGCGATAACATAACAATTCCACATCAGTTGAGTGTACTTGAGTTTAAAAATCGAATTCGCACACGCAGCAGTGACCCGATGTGTTGAGCATTGGTTCAATTTTTAGTGATTCTAACCGTCATAGCGTCAGTTCGAATCACACGTTCTTCACTACCCTCGCAAACACTATTGATCTTTTAACACTTTTTGTGGGAGCATATTGAAATCTTTGTGGAATTTAATAAACAGGTTCCGCAGGCTAGGAAAGTCGGTGGGTAGCCTTCCCTGCTCAATGGAAACCATGACGCGTAACCAAATAGACAAAAGACAGCACTCGAACATCATTGACATGAGATCATTTAGAGGAGCAGATTGTGACTCCGATCATCTTTTAGTAATGGGCAAAATTGGAACTCGGCTCGTAGCCAAACCCACATGGGCAGTCACGGGAGACGAGCAAAAAGTTCGACACTGATAAAGTAAAAGACCTGCGCAAAAGCGCTGAATATTAAGACGAACTAACGAAGAAATTTAACATCCTAGAGCATGAGAGTAGTGAGGAAGAGGAAACCAATTATGTGGTCACTAAATGGACATCGATCAGACACATAATCAAACAAACAGCCCAAAAGGTATTAGGATTTAAGAAAACAATTAAGTCCAAATCTTGGATTGACTATGAGTGCAGAGAGAAGATCGAATAACGTAAACGCCTCAGAGTGATCCACTTATATATGAAATATATGATGAAGTCAACGCAGAAAGATACGCGACGATACGGAAAGAGACAACGCGAGGGGAAGAAGATTCGGATCGAAAAAATCCTAGAAAATGCCAGAGCAAAGAACATCAGAAGTATGTATGCAGGTATATATTCAATTACAAATGGCTACTGACGGCGAGCCAAAATAATTTAATACGCAAACGGCTGTCTGGTCGCAGAAAGACACAATATCGTCACAAGATGGAAGCAGTACTTTGCAAACCCGTTCAATGTACGCACCCATCAACCACAAATAATCGCACCAGACATACTTATAGCCGAGTCTCAGATCCCAGAGCCCTCTTTCCACGAAGTTGTAGACGCAATAATCGATTAAAAAACAACAAGGCTCCTGAAGCCGACTGCATACCGGCAGAGGTTATGACGCATGGAGGAGAGGCAACCGCTCGAAACATCCACCAACTGATCAAAACAATATCACTCCAGAAGAATGGTGAACCTCAATAGTCAACCCCATTTTCAAAAAGGCGGCAAATCTGACTGCGAAAACTACAGAGAAATATTACTGCCCCCAACCACATACAATATACTAACAAGTGGCCAGAATCACAACGTACGCAGAAGAAATACTGCGAGACTACCAATGCGGATTCTGTAGGAACCGGTCAACGAGCGACCAAATGTTCACAGTAAGGCAATTGCTGGAAAGGAAGTGGGAATACGGAGAGATGGTTCACCAACTTTTCGTTGACTTCAGAAAAGCCTACGACTGCGTCGCAAGGCAACGACTTTACCATATTGTAGTTGAGCTCGGAGTCCCCGAAAAATATGCTGCCCTCAGTCAAATAAAGCGAAAAAAAGGGCGAGTTAGAATAGAAAACCACCTCTCAGAACCATTTGAAATCCGCAACGGACTAAATCAGGTGGATGGCCCCTCACCATGTCTTTTTGACCTTGTGCTCATCAGAAAGGTACAAGACGACAACATGGCCGGATCATCCCTGAACGGGGCCACACAAGTACTCGCGCATGCGGATGACATCGCCTTAGCGATAATCTAGAAACTGTAAGTAAAAATAATGAAATCAGCATGCAAGCGCCAGAAGAGGTGGACCTAGAAATAAATGTAGACAAAACAAATTATATGATTATGACACGAGCAGGTGGACCTCAGGGAACACACATAAACTTCAGGGGCAAGATATTTGAAAAAGCTTAAGAGTTGTGATGAAGAGTTTAAATATCTGGGAACAATACTGACGACTAGTAACGAAATCTTAAAGGAAATTAACAAAAGACTGCAATAAGGAAACGCTAGTTGGCACACAGTCAGTAAACTGCTAAAATCCAAACTGTTGTCAGGTGATATAAAGCTCCGTATTTATGGAACCATAATCATGCCCATTGTTTTATACGGATGCGAAACATGGGCTCTTACAAAACGGAAAGAAAAAAAATTCCGCCTATTTGAGAATAAAGTTTTAAGGATTATTTTTGGCGGGAAATATGACGAAGAGGGAGGACAATGGAGGTGTGAGGGTACGGGATCGCGACGCCGCACGGACAAGAGTTCTACCTCGTCCCCACAACTTCCATTAAATGTTCTGACCAGTACAACCCGAGGGAAAACCACACAACAACACATGACACGTAAAAATATGAAACACACTGGAGAAGAAACTGCTCACCAACTCCAGCACAGGAAGGAAGGTATCGTGCGCTGATCACTGAACATCACCGACGGAAGGTCGCAAGAGTGAAAATAAAGCACACCGCATATAGTTATTTATGAAACGTTTTATTTCAGCAAACATTATTTAAATTATTTAAACATTATTTAATTTACTTGAACATTATTTAAACACATTCGCGTCCAGAACGAATGATTCCACGGGAGAAATCTGGATTAATATTAATTTATTACGACAACCCGATCACAACTCTTTACTCGAACGGGTCCGTAAATTATCGCGTGGTCGCCGTGCGGCGGACAGCGGGAGTAAAACCACCGGCTTCGTCGGTGGGTCGAAATGGACTCAGCGATATTAATTCGCTGACAAGAGAATTCGGCCAGTGAAACTGGCTCTCTTAATTAAGGGGTGCGTTTTCCTATTCCAAGAGAGACGTAAAGTCTCTCTTTGGGGTAACCAAACCGATCTCATAGAGGAAATCTTCACGATACACAAGTGTCTGTGTACGTCGGTTCTTTTCATAGATCAAAGCCATGATGAAGAACCTGAAACACAAAGAAAGGGAAAAGGATCGTAGAGATCTTTGTTTATGTGAGAAGGTTACTGGGAAACGGATCCAGAAGTATGTAGGGTAAAAGAGATTTATGATCTGTGAGTTCAACTGAGTAATCAAGTTGAGACTCATTAAATGGTAGATGCATTTGGAATACCTGGTGATGGGATTGTTTGTGTATCGCCAGAATGGCTGCTGGTAGAGAGCGTTCTTTTGTTTGCACTTAGTGCATTGGTAAGGTATTAGCCTCAACGCAGATGGTGCTAATTACATGCATCTGCGTTGGACTGATTATCGTTGGCTAAAAGGGGTCGCCAGCCGATGTGTGTGTAGATAGTTTTTTGTACACACATCGAGGCTGAGAAAATATACGGTGCAATATTTATGATCCCTGTCATGAAGGTTACATTGTATGTTTCGTCTAGGGGAATTTGTCTGGCAACGTAGATGCCGAAATTGGTTTGGAATTCCTGATAAGCTAATAAAGAAATCTCACAGAGAATTGGTATGCAAAGAGAATGCATGAAGGGTAAGTTTTCTTTACAGGGACTTAATGATCATAGATTTGACCTCTTTAATGCGTGAAGCATTTTCAGGTGCCTAATGCGATTGCATTGGCGAAAACTTATGCGTCTTGGGATGAGGTAATGGGGGTTTTTAAGTAAGTGTACCGTGGGGTTTGGCGGCACCGCCTCAGAGGAACTCACACAATCACGAATTGGAAGATCTATGCCACAAACCTACAACAGTCAGAGTAATCAGGTCGCAAAGATTAAGATGGGCCGACATGTGGCGATAATGGGCAACGATAGGACCGTCCGTAGAATTCTTGACGGAAGACCAACGGGAAAGAAACAGGTAGAACGGCCGGGACGGAGATGTGAGGAGATTGTTAGGTTTGACCTTGAGGAGATCGAATCAGATGGTTAAGCGTGGAAGGAGAGTGCACACGACAACGATGGCGGATTCGAGTCGATGAGGTCGTGAATTCCGGGTTCTTATAGGTAAATAAATAGTAAAAAAATAGCAATGATCCAAAGTTGGTGACAATATTAGTCAGCATAGAGTTCCAGTAATTTCTTATGGACGGTGTGTTCATTTGGATTCGCTGAAAATGTAGCCGATTTATCTTTTCAATTCACTCAATTTATGTGGAGCTTGCTTCCCTACTCATTAATATTCTACGGAGCAGTTGGGAGTTGACCAATGTCAATTCACTCAATTCATGTGTGCTTTCCTACCTTTTGATATACTACGAAGCGCTTGGGATATAGATGTGCAGATTAAGGCACACTTCAAGAGAGGGTAAAGTTGAGCTCGTTAGGTTCACATATATTCACCGTAGCACATTTTATTGACTATTAATTTTATACCACATCTCCGTTTAAAAGACAGCCCAGTCTATCATCAATTAAAATAACGACACACCAAATTTATGAAATTATAAAACCAAAGGCAAAACAATGCCGTGTATTTGTGGGGTTCCACCAACCTCAACCTAACTCCAGGCATATTCAAAATTGTATATTGTTATAGCAGAAAGATTGCCGACACATGGAGCACAATTACGGCCTTAATTACTCGTCATAGACCCACATACATCCTCAAATTCATTACAGAGCCGAAAACAATTCTGACTATTTACGAGTATTTAATTCCGAATAGTTACTTTTCAATATTCTATTAGCAAGCCTGCATTATTCGTGACCACTGCTGCCTTATTGGAGTGCAACCGCATGACTGAAACGAATTGTTTACCATTTGTTAATATCTAGACTACTAGTCAATTGAAAATTGGATCGCACGACCAAACTGTTCATTATGGCATGTTTTAACAGCCCAAATTCTGAAAATGTGTTTCTGTTTTATTTGCACTATACCTCATTTCTCCGAATTACGAGATATTTCCGCGTTCGTTCTCGACGGTAAACAGTACTTCTAACATTCATCCAATTTTCGATTTAGCACTTTGCGGTGCACAGTTTACAAATTAACGTGTCATAGAGGAGGATGCTTATTGTTCTATAAATTTAGCCCCCAAATAACGCAATCTGAACAATGTTATATAAATGTTGATGAATTCAATTTTCACCATCGATTCGATAGCAGTCAATGTAACCCACACTCCATATAAATTCCCAATAGAATGATTTCAACAAATAGCTACAGCAAAAAACGGGCAGAAGTGGGGCCACTACACAAGATTAAAAATTAGCTGACCACTCTGTTATTGGTGGGAGCTGTTCCCCGGGTGTGGCAGACAACCTTCGACATTTGTATCGACATGGATTTAAGGGCGCCAGTATCCGTGTCATTGCAGTGTAATATTGGCCAGGCAGCAGCCCATGCAATTTTCCGACCAGCATCGGTTTGCCGTATTCAATTTTAATTAAAAGCTTGTTATGTAAAACGACGAAAGAAAAGTGAACAAAGTTTACAATAAATTTGTCATATAACCCAAATAATCTAAATTACCCAAAAGCTAAACAGGTTCACCATTATTACAATCCTACGCATCCTATTATGCTGCAGTCGATCGTTTGCCGGCTTTCCTCACTATGAACCGTGTAGATATGTTTTTAATTAATAACCGAAAAAAATATTTTCACTTTGTGCTAAATTTAGATGTCAAAGAACATGACACCCGCACCACCTTGCCTTGGGGTTGCCTACATGTATGTGATACTGAATACTGTGTAAAATATTGCGAATGTGTGAAAAAATTGTGGTTTTTTAAGTCCATTTCTGCTCAGTTATTTGCTATAAGTACAATTCAAATAATTACCGTAGTGTAACATTTTAAATTGTAACATTTATTATTGTATCAAATTGAATTGTATCACTCGATTCGTCATCGGAAGTGAGTCCCGTTGACGTGTTAATACGCAATCCTAGGGGAATTTATCTTCACCCTAAATTGACCGGGGGGTCTGAGGGAACAAGACAAAAAGAAACAACCAAAAACAGAATAAAACGTCTTAAATGTGTGGGCTTGGGAACCTCGTCGGTTTCCCCGTGAAAAACTCAGAGAGGATAAATATCAAGACCCGGGGACCCTCGTCGATACCCCGGTAAGCAAGACAAGACTCAAAATCCGGGGAACTTCGTCGGTTCCTAGAGAAATTTGTGGGGGTTCGAAGTATGTTGATGTCAACGTATGACACAGGGTCACTTAACACCTGTGGCGGTTCCGCCAAATCCCACGAATCGCCTTCCTGAAAGATGTGACGATCCTTTTCCCTTCCTTCGTGTATCAGGTTCTGAATCATGGCTTTGATCTATGAAAGGACCCGACGTACACACACACTTGTGTATTGTGAATATCTCCTCTATGAGATCGTTTTGGTAACTCCATAGAGAGACTTTACGTCTCTCTTGGTATAGGAGAACGCCCCCCTAGGCAAAGTCGCCTATCTTTAACAAGCGCGACCGGCCGGCATCTCACCACAAGTTCCTGTTCGGTCGAGGTCGCAGTTACCGCTACATTGGCACCAATGTACCGGTCCTCCCTCGATCGGCAAGCCGCGCAACTGAGGGCCCGCCCCCCTTTACCAGTCTCAGCGGCAAACAATTCGCCATACAAAGGTATGGTCGAAAGGCACCGACTCTGGACTCGGTTTCCTTAAATGTATCCACTGACACGTCGTAGCACGATGTCAGTGAGTCACCAATAGGTCCCATCTCCTGGCACTTCGTGCACAATGCCAGCGAGCTCTTAATGGGATTATACCTATTACATAGGTACAACCTGTTGGCAGGTACCGCCAACAACAGGTTAACACCTCCAGTGCCTCGTTTTCTGCATCTTCCCGCACACACTACTTCGTGACTGCGGACGTAAGCAGATTTCCGATAGGTTCCGACCTACTCGGACGATAAACCTGTTGGTCCAAGCGACCCACAACAGGCCTATGGACCACGCCGCACACCTTTGCCCTTGATGGCATCAAGCGGTAACATCTGCGCCCACCTTATTTATCGACAAAGGCCCATACTATAACCTGGAACTGGTCACCACGACAGTTCCCCCGATTTAATCACAGCGCCTCCCGAAGTACGCAGGGCCACCTTGTTCGTCAAGCGTCCAACCCTCCATTCATTCGAGCACCCCTTCAGCCCTACCTCCTTTATTTCATGACTATGTCACTGGGGGGCGGGGGGGGGGGGTACCGCGACTGTCCCGCCAAATCCCACTGTTCGCCTTCCTGAAAAACCCCCATAATCATCACCCGAGATGCATAACTCTTCGCCAATGCATTCGCATTCGGCACCTAAAAATGCTGCACGCATTGAAGAGATCAAATCTATGATCTTTAAGTCCCTGTAAAGAAAACTTACATTCATGCATTCTCTTCGCATACCACTGCTCCTTAAGATTTCTTTATTAGCTTACCAGGAATTCCCAATCAATTTCGGCATCTACGTCGCCAGTCAAATTTCCTTAGATGAATTCCGGTAAACAAAATAATGCGGTTTACATATAATGAAACCATCATGACAGGGATCATAAATATTGCGCCGTCTATTTTCCCAGCCCCGATGGTGTACAAAAACCTATATACACACACATCGGCTGGCGACCCCTTTCAGCCAGCGATAAACGGTCTAACGCAGATGCATGTAATTAACACCATCTGCGTTGAGACTAATCCCTTACCAAACACCAAAACGTATCGCAAATACGTCTACCATTTAATGAGTTGCAACTTGTTTACTCAGTTGAACTCCCAGCTCATAAATCTCTTGTATCCTACATAGTTCTGGATCCGTTTCCCAGTAACCTTTCCATATAAACAAAGATCTGACGATCCTTTTCCCTTCCTTCGTGTATCAGGTTCTGAATCATGGCTTTGATCTATGAAAGGAACCGACGCACAGGGAAGCGATAACACCAGTAATCGCTTGAGTCGTTGTCGCCTTGAGTCAATACATTTTTTTTTCCTTAATTATATACACAATATTCAATTATATTACCGTTTTTACTTTGCAACCGTTAAAACATTCGTTCAACACAAGCTGTTCATTTCATTGTGATCCCAAAACCGGCATGTAAACTAAAATTAACATTTAAACAAAAATAAATAAAATAAACAATAAAAATCAGTGTGTTTTCTTTAACTTGCTCTTCGTGGACGTCGTGTTGTGAGATCCTGTTTCGTTTTTCTTTCGTGATGGACAATTCGCGCCGAAAGGTTTAGTGAAGAATGATGGGGAAGAAGTGAGCCGTGTGTCCATGACCGGCATAATACTTCTCCTCCCCACACACCCAGCGTGGATAGAACAATACACCGATCGCACCAGAGAAAACAGGAGAAATTAAAACACGGGGAGTTACTGTTGTGTAAATGTCTTGTGGGGGTTCTCTATACTACATGGAGAACCAACCCACAATTCCAACTTATGTTAATTTCGATCGCCTACAGCGCGTCACATTATCCCCTATCCCGCCGTTCAGCTATTTTACCTGTAAAATAAAACATAGCTAAATTAATTATTCTATGCAGATAATGCAGAATTGAATTCAGCTACCCTTTTTGCCATACGGCAACTCCATTTTTGCTAGCCCATGAGATTTCCATCGGAAATCACATCATGTCGGTTAGCACCAACAAGCCAAATCAAACGACGCTGTTGCATAACCATACAACGGCTAAGGTAATTCAAAATTATTCGAGTTTGGTTTTGCATGATAAATTACCCTAGCCAATTTGGCGTCACTTCGGCTTTTCTTCAGACCACCCATTCGCTTGGGATCAACGATCTCATTTTACAGGTGAATAGCGCAAGCAACATTTTCCTCTCCTTCACAATTCTGCCTTTCCATAGCGCAATGCACTCTAAGATCACCACAATCATCGCACTAGGTCAGTGGACCATCTCAGATGCTGCATTAATACACACACACTAAGCCAGATCAACCCTGGGTTATTGTGCTTTCCCTTTTGATCTCTTCATCCTTTCTACGCCCATCGACGTCGAATGTATACGTACGTACTTATCCACCTCGATAAGCGTCGAGAATTGAAGTTAACATGGGAGAGCGCGATTACCATTGGCTGATCGTTGTGTAAAAGAAAGAATCCAGAATTTCATTCCTTATTGAGTCAGTCGTTATCCAACCACTACCGTGCCAGGGCACGTCGCTCGGAGTTAATTTAATTGCTTCGATTTTTAGACAGTCGAATATTGTCGTTGCGCGAGTATTGTCGCAACACCAAAGTGCAAACCGCGGTCGCAGTGTCGAGAAAGAAGTGTATCTTGTAAAAGAAATATAGAAAAGCAATTGATAATATTAATAATAAGTCCTAAGTAAAAAAGGAAAACTCTTTGGATAATGTGCAAAAAAATAAAGAACATAAAAAAACAACAAAAGAAAAGTGTTTTCGTTTCCTTTTTCCTCTGTGAACAATTTTTGACGACTTAAGTGTTGGCGGGTGAAGTGAATCTGTGCCCATGTTCGGCATCATACTTCGTACCCCCACAGTCTTCTTTTTCCTTATTTTACACGAGTTCTTATTTCGCACGAAACTATCCAGCCGAAATGCATTCGCTATTTCGCTTATATTTGTTGCCACTGGAGTCACTTACAAGGTCGCTCTAAAACTATATTTACATTTATTGTTTCGTTTAGACGCACTGAACACTTAAAATTTAATTGATAAACCACGAAATTATATTATTACAATCGATAAACCACGAACAAATGACTCGTGCACTCCTGGTGCTAGACGTAATCGGCTTCTCTCCGCAAGTGGTAGTTATCGACTACGTGCCCCGTGCGCACCGTTTGGTGGATGAATTGTAACTTATCTTGCGGCGTGACCTGCTACTGTGATGGTTGATTAATGACTTCTGGCGCGGTTCGGCGTGACCGACCGCGGTAATGATTGAATAGCGACTGATCCCGATTAGGGATGAAATTTTGATTTTGCAATACGCACGGATTTTGCAATACGCAATCATCATTGCGCTCTTTTCATGAATCTTCTCATTTGTATGTCTCAGTGAGGTGAATAATACTCGCACTCGACCGACGCTGTGCATGCGAAGGATGAAAGTAACAAAAGAGAGAACGCAATAACTTTGGGGTTGGCTTAGCTTGTGTGCTGGTATCAATGCAGCCTGTGAGGATGACCTACTGCCCTAGTGCGATGACTGTGGTGATCACAGAGTGCATTGAACCCGGGGAAGATAGAAACGGAAAGGAGAGGAAAATGTTTTGTGGCTATTCACCTGTAAGAAGATATCATTGATCCCAAGCGAAAAGTCGAAGTGACGCTAAATTGGCTAGGGAAATATTACCGTGGGAAAACGCTAAGGAATGCGGTAATTACCCAAGCTTTTGGATGATGATACAACAGCGTCGTTTTATTCGACTTGTTGTTGCTAACCACATGGATTGGAATTTCTGGTGGAAATCTCATGGCTAGAGGACTGGAGTTGCCGTATGGCAGAAAGGTAGCTGAATTCAATTATGCATTACTTGCATAGAATAATGAATTCAGCTATGCGTCCGTTTTTGCAACATGCTTTACAGGTGGAATAGCTTGTAAGGGGAATAAGGGTAGAAATTACGCGCTGAAAGCCGTCGAAATGAGGTATTAAATTGTGGGTTGGTTCTCCATGTGGTATAGAAAACCCCCACAAACTCTCCCACACAGATCCAAAACCCGCAAGACATAGAAAGGACAAAGACCGCCAGTCCTTGAGCCGCAGGGGGTGAGGCGGGGAGACCGACGTGAATGGGAGACCTCGTTGGCTCCAAACTCACGAGGGAGAGACAAGGATGAGCCGGACACGGACAGCACAACAAAAAACGACCAGACACTCTCAAAAAGAATTGTTACCCGAGGCAGCAAGAACGACAAACCGCGCGAGGCAAACAGCAACAACAATAAACGCGAACAACAAAAGAAAACGCGATTAGATAAAAGAAGAATGAGAGAAAGTCAACGGCCTTGAGCGGAAGAAAAGAAGAGAGGAAGCAAGGTAAGTATACAAGTTAAAAAGCATATATAAAATACATGGGGGAGATTGTGGGGGTTCTCTATACTACATGGAGAACCAACCCACAATTCCAACCACAATTTCATATCTCATTTCGACCGCTTTCAGCGCGTCATTTCTACCCATTCCCCTTATAAGCCATTCCCCTGCGAAACACGCTAAACGGACGTATAGCTAAACTCATTATCCTATGCAGATAATGCATAATTGAGTTTAGCTACTCTTTTGCCATACGGCAACCCCATTTCGTTAACCCATAAGATTTCCACAGGAAATCGTATCATGTCGGTTAGCAACGGCATAGTCTGATCAAACGGCGGTTGCTTAATCTTGCGACCTCTGGGGAAATTATTAAAGCATTTAAGTTAGTTCCCATGATCAGATTTCCCTAGCCAAGACAGCGCCCTTTCCATTTTCGCCAGACACTTCATTCGCTGGGGATCAATGCTCTCTTTTCGCAAGAGAATAGCGCCAGCTTAATTTTCCTCTCTTTCACAGTTCTCTTTCACAGTTTCTCAATGTACTCTGAAATCACCATTATAGTAGCGTTAAGCAACAAGGATAGTGAAGAAGGTGAATTGAACACACGATGAAACGATTGAAAAGCGAAGCAGTGAAGCATCAGACTACTGACCGTGTTTAGAATTTGATTTCCAAACTCGACTATATTCCACTGGTATGAATTATTTTTATTTTATCGCTTGGTATACGGTTCTGATGTATTTTTCTTATTCGATTTTTTTTCGTTCGGTGTTATTCACTATTTTTGCTTGTGAATTGTGTGTATCTGTTAGAATCGCTACACCATATTACCGAATTAGTTCACTGGGTGTCGCTCAAAACTACATTAATTCATGCACACACAACCAAATTCACCACACATCGACGGATGTGGCAATGTGCTGGAAACACCATCGTTGGGGAAGAAGGAAACCGGGCGCCCGTGTCTGGCGCAAATACATCTTCGTACCCCACAGGTTACTACGTAACAAGGTAAATAAATAAATAAGGACAATAAAAGATTACAAAAGAAACGAAATTATATCAATTATGCAAAAAAAAACGAACATCTCAACATAACCATTACAATAATTCTGTTGAATGAAAACAAAAATTTTCAAAAGCAAAGGACATTACCAAAAACAAGAAAGCAGTCACTAATATAACAACTATCATCAAACAAACAAAAAATCACCCCGTGTGCGGCTTCACCTCGTCACGCTGCCGCCGGCGCGGGACCGATGCTCCAGGAACCAAACCCGCTTCACCGTGGTGCCCAGCCGCTGTATATCCTCCCCTATTCGGTCTGAGCCGCAGTTGTTTCAAACTTATCCGCCTCTGCCACTGTCTATTGTCACTGTCTTCCGTAATGGGGACGTAGTAGCGTACGGAGCCTCTAGGGCTCCCCCCACTACTGGGCAAGTACCTCCGTTTAAGGCGGACTTAGGGACAGATCCAGTACTCCTTAAATGCTTCACGCATCAAATAGATCCAATTATATAACCTAAAAGTACCTATAAGAAATTTCTTACCGGCATTCATTTATTTGAATTCGAAATTCCTCTTAAGAATTTTGTTCCAAACAGCATATCCCTGAAAAGAAAATTTATCGGTTCACATATCATGTAACCATCCCAACCAGGGATAATGATCATTGCGTCACCTATTCCCAGCTTCATTCATGTGTACAACAAATCCCTTTTCATACACATTGGCTGGCGACCTTTTTTCCCAACAATAAACAACCCAATCAGCTGCATGTAATTAGCGCAATCGACGCTGAAGCCAATTTCCCTAACTCGCACCAAGTGCAAACAAAGAACGCTGTTCCCCCATAGGCTTCCTGGCGCTACCATAAGCAATCCATATCGTTTGTGGTATCCTAAACGCAGTTTTCATTTAATGGGTGGCTGCTATTTATCCAGCTGACCATCATTATCAAACGATGCATAGGTAGCTTTTCCCTTTGTATTGTAATTGCCCTGAATCCGTCCCTCATGATCTCGATGCATAATCAAATACAAACCCATCAGCATCCCACGAAATTCGATTTGTTTGTTTCAACGAACACACATCTCCTAGATGCACATTATGTCCCTTCTTGGTGTTTCAGATTTGTTGTCATGGTGTGTTCCATGAAAGAACCCATGTACACACGTACATGTGTACTACCAACGATCTTCACCCCAAACGATTGAATATCGTTGAGTCGAATTTCATCCACTGACCGAGACGGTCGCTCCGCCATCCCCCGTACCGGCGCCGTTACGGTGTGAAACGAAGAGTAATGTTAGAGTCGAGCGCGTTAAAAATAAAAAATAATTTCTCTTGTGCACCCCAGTATAAAGCTATTGGGTCTTTATTTGGTCTCGTTAAGTGCCGTGTCGACACAGGTTCACTAAGACGACCCCACTGCTTTGTCGTATGTCGTATCGTGACTACTTTGTTCGCCGTGTCTTGTCACTGTTGGTAAAAACTTCGGGTACTTGCGTCTATTGTCTTTATTCCTTCGGTGAAACTTAATCTAGATTAACATAGGTCTTTAGAATATTAATAATTACAAACAATTCTTAAGTTCCACTGTGGTGCACTGGCTTTTATTTAATAATCTTATGTGGTACTAAATGTATTAATATTTGTGTAACTTATTTTAGATAGAAAAACATACACTCTTACCAATTACAAATAATCTTGGTTTCACAGGTGCACTGTATTTTATTTAATAATCTTATGACGTACTAAATGTATTAATACTTGTGTAACTTATTTTAGTTAGAAAAACAATACAATCTTACCAATTACAAACAATTTTTATGTTTCACAGGTGCACTGTATTTTATTTAATAATCTTATGTCGTACTAAATGTATTAATATTTGTGTAACTTATTTTAGTTAGAAAAACATACAATCTTGATAATTTCAAATGATCTTGTGTCTCACTGGTGCACTGTATTTAATTTAATAATTTTATGTCGTATAAAATGTAGTAACACTTGTGTAACTTGCTTTTGGTTGGCACAGGGATGTGGATGGAACTTGGGCGAAATTCCAAAAACTTCGGAAATGTGGCACCGTGGTAAGTACGCGATTTGCACTCGGGATGTAATGAGCTACTTTCGGTGTGCACGGTCGTAACTTCTTAGAACGAATTACACGAGATGTTTCTCCGCGCAAGGTGTCCGTATCCGCGTTCACGGTCGTAGCTTGCTCCGGACGATTAACGAGCCGTGCTAAAGGATGTTATCCGGTGGTACTTGCCGTTCTATTTTTATGTTACAAGCGGTGGTTATCTCTTGGGGTATCCCACGAGAGATTTTCGTTAATTCCGTAAGACGCGACTTGTTCTCTCTGTGTCCAAAACGCCATTGATTACTGCCACCGAAGCGACAGAATACCAACATTCTATCCATCGCCTCGATGACCATATTTGGCAATTTTACTGGTCGAGTTGGTGTGCCATCACAGAAGGGTTGAAACGCACACACACGATGACCCATTTGGTTGCTCATCGCGTGTGTCGCCCAGCATGCGAACCATGTACATGGTATTAAACATAATAAACAACTCTCGCAAATGGGGCAAGTCCTCCTGAGAAGGGTTAAAATGTTTACACGATCAGTGACTGTGTATAGCATTATTTCTGATCGTGTACATCACATTTCCATAATAGGATATGTTTATTCGACCAGCACTGTGTGGCACATTCATGCTTATCGGCGCGCGCGTTGCTGGCGTCCTCTTATATGAATCGCCATGCACGTGTATGGGAAAAATTCTTTCCCCTTGTTTGCTTGGACAACGCTTGGTGATTTTCGTCGGTTACGTAATATGTACCGAGTTGTATTTTAGGGGCATTTCACTGGTACTTTTGGGCAGTGTTGATTGCGGCGTTTGCAACCGGATTTGCCTTTGCGGTACATGGTGCCATTCGCACTATTATGCCTGGTGTAGGCAATGTCTGTTGTTGCTGATGTATTTTTCGTATCAGCAGACATTGTGCTCGACAGATGTTAGGTGGTTATTGGTATAACCAATGCAGGTAAGTACTTACTCCATTGAAAACAGGATGCTTATGCAAAGGGAGTTACCTGGTGTATATGGACAGGTGAGCAGTGGCGTTCGCAAGAACCGCCACAAAGCCATTTAAGTAAAATAATTGTGAACGTATAACAACTAGCAGACGTCTTGGCAATCGTGTTAAAGTTAACGAAGGATTTCTAAATAAAAATTATTAACAACTCACAATATCCTGTGCGTTTTTATTTCTGGCGACTACTACCTGTGTGTTTTTTGTTTCGTGCCTTGGTGACAATTTCTCGTGAACAATTTCCGGCTGAACGTTCGATGAACTTATCGTGACGTCGGTGAGCGCGAAGTAGAATCTAGTGGCCGTGTTTGGTACAATACTTCGTTCACACACCTGCACTACCTACCACTCTCCCCGCGAGACTGACTTTGGGTATTCCTTCACCAGGCTGGGTAGCTTATAGACTGGTCTATTTGAGTTTGGGAAACGGGAAAAAGTTACAGGGGGCCATATCTGGCGAATATGGTACCTGTTCGATCATATTAGTGGAGTTTTCCGCCGAAAACGCACTCACACTGGTAGGTTGTGGTGCAAAATCCAAGACTGTGCTCTGTGATTAGAGCCTTAGAATATACTCACAGCTAGGCCGGCTTGTCGGAAAAGGCGACTAAAAAACGAGTGGTAAGTGGGGTCCCAACCGCGAAATACCACCCCATCAAGCAAAAGATTCCGTGAAATGGTCGGCAGAAATCCCTGACCATCTTTCGGAGCTTGTCTGATGGATTGGTTTGAGACAACGTTGGATTAGGTGGGAAGTCGGTACCAAGGTGAAATACCACTCCACCACGCTGTACATTCCGCGATATCATCGAGAGAAATCTTCCAATATGTTTCGGATGTATGGCTGATGCCCCGGACTGACATGGAGATAAATCATGATGGTACCTTCTGAGATAAAGAATTCCGGTGGTAAACTAGTTTCCCATGCGGGGCTATTTCAGGGAGGGATTATTTCAGGGCGGGACTATTTCAGGGAGGGACTATTTCAGGGGCAACATCATGCAAATGTTATGATAAATAACCGAACTTTAAGAAATTCGTCTTCGCGTATTCGACTGATAACGGCATTTTGTAACATCAGGGGAAGCGGTTTCACAAATACGAATGTAAACGCCGTCCACCAATATTTGCAAACAGCGAAACCTGATAGCCTTGCCCTAACCGAGACCCATGTCGATCATCGTCAACTGATTCGACATGTCTTCGTTGCTCTGGATACGACTTACATTCGAGATTCCGTTTTAAGGGGAGGGTCTATGTCTTCACGTGGTCCGATCTGGCTTGCCAGAGAATGGAGGCATTGGAACCCAATAACATGGACATCATGTGGTTGAAGGTCGTACAGAGGAATTGTGTTAAATTTCTTTGTTGTCTTTACCGCTCCCCGAATTACGATCGACCAGCGAAATTTTTCGAACACCTTTCACGTTCCGTCGAGTAGATACAGATCAACCACCCGGCTTCTGAAATTGTCTTCCTTGGCGATTTTAATGTGCATAATTCCGGCTGGTATTGATCATTTATTTCATTGGATCACTCTGGGGTTTCAAATGGTCCGCCATATCAGAGCCCCTCTTTGATATGGTAAGGTCTGCTTACTGCTCTGATGATATGAACGAAAACAAAGGGCGAGTCAGAATAGAAAACCACCTCTCAGAACCATTTGAATTCCGGGACGGACTAAAGCAGGGAGATGGTCTATCACCGTGTCTTTTTAACCTTGTGCTCGAGTTTATCATCAGAAAGGTACAAGACGACAACATGGCCGGATCATCCCTGAACGGGGTCACACAAGTGCTCGCATATGCGGATGACATCACCGTTCTGGGCGATAATCTAAAAACTGTTAGTAAAAACTGTGAAATCATCATGCAAGTGGCAGAAATAAATAAAGACAAAACAAAATACATGATTACGGCGAGAGCAGGTGGACCTCAGAGAACACATATAAACGTCAGAGGTAAGATATTTGAAAAAGTTAAAGAATTTAAATATCTAGGAACGATACTGACGGACAGTAACGAAATGTCGAAGGAAATTAACAAGAGACTTCATTCCGGCAACGCTAGTTGGCACGCTGTCAGTAAACTGCTGAAATCCAGACTGCTATCACGTAACATAAAGCTCCGTGTCTATAGAACCATAATCATGCCGATTGTTCTATATGGATGCGAAACATGGGCTCTCACAAAACGGGAAGAAAACAAATTCCGCGTATTCGAGAATAAAGTTTTGAGGAGCATCTTTGGAGGTAAATATGACGAGGAGGCAGGACAATGGAGGAAACACCACAACCACGAATTGGAAGAGCTATATCGCAAACCTACAATAGTGAGAGTAATCAAGTCGCGAAGATTAAGGTGGGCCGGACACGTGGCGCGAATTGGGAACGATAGGACCGTGCATAGAATTCTTGACAGTAGACCAACGGGAACGAGACCGGTAGGACGACCGCGACGGAGATGGGAGGACAATGTTAGGTTTGACCTTGAGAAGGTCGGATCGAATGGTCAAGCGTGGAAGGAGAGTGCCCAGGACAGGGAACGATGGCGAAGCCGAGTCGGTGAGGTCATGAACTTCTGGGTCCCTACAGGCCAATAAATAATAATAATAATAATAATAATTCCGGCTGGTTGGTGCATTATAACAGAACCGACGAGGCTGGGAGGCTGGCGGAGATATTCGCTGTTAGCCGTAATTTGACTCAGTTCGTGCAGGAACCTACGCAAGTGCCGGATGCCCGAGGTGATTATGCGAACGCCATGGATCTGTTTTTCACATCCGATCTGAGCATTTATACCGTGAACGTTGCTGCGGCCCTGGGAAACTCTGATCACTGTTTGGTATCTGTCGTGCAACAGCTTGCATCTCAAACGAATAACCGACATAAGCAGCTTCGCCATGTATGGAGGGATGGGGCAGCCAAATTTGTGAGATTTCGTCGCATCCTTCCTGTGGTCGCAGGTGTACTTTGGAGACTCCGATGTTAACGCAAGCGCGGAGTCGGTCACAGAGATTACTCTTCTCGGGATGGAGATCTATATTCCACATACCATCGAACGAAATTCGTCTGATAAGCCTTGGTTTGATAAAAGATGCGAGCAGATTACAACGGCAAAAAAAAGAGCTTTGAAGCAATGGCGTTCCAATCATACCGATGTCAACAGATCGGATTTTGTTAGAAGCATAAACGCGTACAACCAGACGCTTGATACCGCGAAGAAGGCCTAGAAAGACAGAGTGACCAGTAAACTCCCGGAGTACCCGACTGTTTAGCGTCCCTTCTGGTCAATGGCAAGATCTCTCAGCAGTAACTTCGCTTCTTCCTCTTTAACTTCATTGGTGAGGGCCAGCGGGACTTTAGTCATAAATTCAAAGAATAGAGCTAATGTGTTCGGGAATTTATTTTCCACGAATTCTAACCTCGATTCCGGTCTTTTGGAGCCGTCTGTGATCCCCCTGGTACAGTCTTCGATGAGGGATGTGAGGTTCCGCCCGCGAACCATTCAATGCATTCTACGTGGACTGGACTGTAGGAAGGCAACCGACCCGGATGGAATACCAGCAATAATCCTTAAGAACTGTGCTCCAGAACTATCACCGGTTCTTGGCAGACTCTTCCGCGTATCTTATGCACGGAGGACCTTTCCTGCCTGCTGGAAAATCGCTCGAGTTCAGCCAATCCCAAAGACGGGAAAAAAGTGTCTCCCACAAAATTACCGTCCGATAGCATTACTGTCTACTTTATCTAAGGTAATGGAAAAAGTCATCAATACAGAGTTGGTTAAGTATTTGGAGTGCAACGGACTTCTGAATTATCGTCAATACGGATTCCGTTGCAGGCGGTCCACAGGAGACCTTTTGACATTTATAACCGATATATGGACATCTGCGATTGAACGGCGTGGTGAGTCGCATTGGATATCTCCAAGGCTTTTGACCGCGCCGCACGGGGCATTGCTGAGCAAACTTCGTTCATATGGACTTTCCCAACAGCTTTGCGACTGGAGGAGGCCCTTCCTAGAGAATCGATACATCCGGGTTGTTGTGGACGGCGAGTGTTCGGATCTGTATTCTATTTTTTATTTCTCTATTCTATTTTGGTTCCGACCTTGCTCTGGCTTCACATAAATGATTTGTTGGAGACAACGGATAACAAAGTGTTCAGTTTTGCGGATGATAGTACGCTTGTTTCCTCCTTCTCGAGCGATCGGCCGATTGATGCATCAACGTCACACTAGCTGAGATGTAGACAGATCGACTCTCTGAATCGGGATTTGGATAAAGTCCTGCAGTGGGGAACGGCCAATCTTGTCGACTTCAATTCAACGAAGTACCAGTATACAACATTCACAAAGAAAACTGGATCATCGGTTCCACAGCTGATGATGAATGGCCGGGCCATCGAGGCTGGGGAAAGTTTGAAATTGCTCGGCGTCACGGTCTGTGGGACTGTATCGTGGCATAAACACGTGTCGAGTATCGCCCGGTCAGCCTCAGGAAAACTGAGTTATCTTTTTAGAGTCAAGAAATATTTTACTCTGGCCCAACTTTTCTTCTGTATAAATCCCAAATTAGACCCGCGGTCGAATATTGTTCCCGTGTTTCGAGCTCTGCTCCTAAACATACCCTCGACCTACGTGAGAGCATACAGAGAAGAGCGATCCGCTTGATCGGGGACTCGGCACTGACGTCGCCATCACATCGAAGGCGCGTAGCCGACCCCAGTCTGTTTTACAGATATTATCACGGGTACTGTTCTTCGGAGATTCGTGGTATTGTTCCGCGCAATTCGGTTTATATGCGCACCACAAGACAATCCGACAGATCGCACCAATTTGCGGTTCATCTCCCGACGGGGTGAACATCCCTGCATCAGTACTCCTTCCGTTACAGATCGGGAAAGCTGTGGAATTCTCTCCCCGCGCGAGTGTGCCCGGAGCGTTACAACTTGCAAATGTTCAAAAAGAACTGCAACAGTCATTTGGTGGCATCTCGTGGATGTATAGGTTCGTCTCTCCTGAGAGAAGTATATATATAAAAAACAAAAAAAAAACTTGTCTTTCCACAGATCCGGCTTCTTTTAACAAACGCTCTCTCGCAAACGTTCCTAACGCCTAAGTACTATTGCTTATACACTGTTTGATCGTGCGAAGGGAATTTATAGTGCACCATACCACGATAATCGAAGAAAACAGTGAGCGTGGCCTTAATTTAAAAAAAAAAAAGTATTTCTGCCGGCACCAGCTGTTTTATAAAGTTAGTTGTCTTTGTTTCCATTGTCTAAGCAGGACTTTTTCCTGAGTTTATCGAGTACATGTTAAGCGTTTACAACTAGGGTAGTGTTCGACAATCATCATCATCGGCACTACAACCGGGATCCAGTCTTGGCCCTTTTTAGCAAGTCTCTTCACCGGTGTCCGGTCCATATCGGAGACTTGTTAAATTGTCCATAACAATTTGTTTTTCCGGGCAAGGTTATTATCCTTGCGCCTGACATTCGTTCGACAATATCTAGTAAAAATTTATGATCGAACTTTTACTGGTCTAGAATGGTCAGGCTTAGTGCAGCCACTACATCTTGCCGTCATCTTTGAAAAACGTTATCAATATAAATTCGTGTTTTCGAGATCTTATACAAAACTAATCAGCCATAACAATTGTAAAAAAGCCAACCATACATTTTCTGCAATATTGGAAGTTTCAGTTAAAGAAAAGGAAAAACCGCAAGGCATTCGATAAATTCATATTTTATGTCAGTTCATTTTGGGATGTAAGCTGTCAAGAGCACACATTGTACCCTGACCATTAAAAGAAATGGGTCGACAAGAAATCCAACATAATGCGGCATAGGGAAAAGTTGTTAAGTCACTTGTATAGATTTAGAATGCACCTTCTAATGAAAGTTGTTACTCTTTTTCATGTGGAGGTTATGCTGCTTCATGTAGCACGCTAAGTCATTTTGATTCGATATCCGGATAACATTAATTGGGTAAACGTTACACGAATTAACGCGTACACCTCGCTCCGTAAGAAACACGTCCAACAGTCTGTTTGTTCATATCCCTTCATCATTTGAACACGATACCCAAAAAGAATACGAAAAAATGATAAATTACACCGAAGGGGAATAATAAATTGTCTTTCGCTTATTACAACATATCGGTTTGCCACCATCAAATTTATTCGAATTAAATTTTTGGGGGAGTTGAGCTTTCCACACACCTCCGCTTATGAGCGAAAGACAGATTAGACGCGAATGTACTGAATTTCAGTTAACCCAAAGGGATTCATATTTTAACCAGACGCCAGGTTTCATATTTCTGAGTGATACTATCATTTTTGAAAAGGGTTTTGGCATTGAAAAATATAACGTTGTAAACAAAATTAATTATAAAAGCAATGTGATTAATTAAATTACCAACCTCTTTGAAATTACGTATCCAGGTACGACGTTCTAATTCTGAAAGAAGTTAAGCTAAATATGTTTTGAAACAGTAGCCTGTATGACAATGAATAATTATACAAGGTGTTTTATGATACGACCCCTGTTGGAAATATCCTCAGAAATTTGGGTGAAGAAACATACTCAGGTGTGATTTCTAAGTGCAGCCATGTATAATAGTTGGGAAATGAATATCAATTAACTCTGGATTTGAAGCTTTTCGACTCGGGTGCACCTGCAATTGGAGATGTTTTTTGCTCTAAATTAATATGTTTACCTTTTGTGTTTTAGGAATTTATCTTTATTTTTTGTATAAAAAATGAGCTTCTGTGCTGTAGTTTGTGGGTTATTATGATTTCCTATTTAGCGCATTTACTGTTCTTACACAATTAAACCACCACCACCCCCCCCCCCCCCCCACCTTATTAAATTGATTCGCATTGATGTTGGCCTGAAAAGGCGCCATTACAATAGGTACATAATTAAAACCACCTTTCGAATCATTAAAATGCTTATTGGCCTGAAAAAGCGCCATTCTCTGGTCTCCCACATAAGATTTCCTACCCGAAATCAAAATTCCGTGCTGGTTAGCAACAGCAAAGCGTGGGTAAGCGACGCTGTTGCTACATAGAGAAACAGTTTCGTTAATCTCGAATTCCTTTTGCGAATTCCCACGCCGCTATTATACCAAGCACATCGGCGTCCTCGTTTTTCTCTTGATACAGCCATTTGCTAGGGAACAAACCAGCGTCAGGTGAAAAGTATGAGAAATATACTTTTCAACCCAAACCATTTCCCCTTTTCGGAGTGCATTTTTGGTTCTGCACTCTGAGAGCAATTCAGACATGAAGGAGGGTCATGCGGTCACCTTCAAATCAACCCTGAAATCGCCGTGCTCTCCGTTGCATTTTTCGCGTTCTCCCTGAGTTCATTGACTGTTTAATGAGAGAATAAGGATGAGTGTGCAATCGAAAATGGGTCAACTTTAAAAAGTATCTGTTGGTTAGGTAGGAGTGGGTGAGAATTAATTAATTGGAGTCGAGCAGCAATTGAACAAGGTCTCTTTGAGCAAGTGGTTGTTCGTCTTATAGGTATGCGATTTCTTGTGTAAAGTCGTGTGTAAAGTCTTGGGTAAAGTCTTGTTTAGAGTCTTGTTTAAAGTGAAAATAAATTGTTCCTTTTCTTGTGAAGAAACTAAAGTAACATTAAAATCAAAACTGTAAGACATTAGAATTAAGATATTCTCTTTATTGGCCTGTAGGAACCAGAAAGTTCATGACCTCACTGACTCGTCTACGTCTTCTATTTGCTGAGTCGGTGTTTTCTTGATGAATTCTTCCCTTATGGTAGTGTCGGCTCATCACACCTATCAGGTTTTTCATATGTTTGTTGTGTTTATAATTTTCTTCCATTTTTATTCCCACGAGTTTTGGGGTTTCAAATAATCCGCGTTTTTTTTGCTGATAATAAAATAATATAAATAAATAAACTACAATCGTATAGTTTATTTATTTATATTATTTAATTATCAGCAAAACTCCTTTACCCTTCGTCCAGAGGCGAGCCTGGCTTCGGAAGTATAATTCAATAATCAATAAATCAAGCAACAATATAATAAAATCGTTTCCACCTTAAGGGTTCACAGGAGAGAAGGGGGTTAATAATTGCAGAAGACTTATTGGATAACGGCATCCTGTCACATTTGTATTCTAATTATTACAGTATCCGATTTTCTATTGTTCCTTTTTGTTGGCGATGCATCACGTCGACACGAATTCCCAGGAAAGGCAAGGCAAGCGCCAGCACACAAGTTCCTGGGAAACAACGATCAGCGGCGCACCGATTCCAGGAAGCGACTAAGAAGAACAACTCCAACACAAAGTCATATATAGTGGAGAACTGCCCAGATTGCGGGTGCTTGAAGCATGCATCGTACGTATAGTGTGGCGGTTCCGCCAAATCCCACGGTTTACTTTCCTGAAAAACCCCCATAATCATCACCCAAGACGCTCAAGTCCTCGCCAATGCATTCGCATTCGGCACCTAAAAATGCTGCACGCATTTAAGAGATCAAATCTATGATCTTTAAGTCCCTGTTAAGAAAACTTACCTTCATGCATTCTCTTCGCATACCACTGCTCCGTAAGATTTCTTTATTAGCTTACCAGGAATTTCCAATCAATTTCGGCATCTACGTCGCCAGTCAAATTTCCTTAGATGAATTCCTGTAAACAAAATAATTAGATTTACATACATTGTAACCTTCATGACAGGGATCATAAATACTGCGCCGTCTATTTTTCCCAGCCGCGCCATGTGTACAACAATGTTCCCTATATACACATTGGCCGGCGACTTACACCCTAGGGACCAAAGCAAATACGCATTCCGCGTCTCTTGCATCAATTATATCCTACAGCATATTCAAATGCAAATAGGAACTCAATACCTACCCTTACTAGCGATGCCATTAACACATTTCCCATTGTGTAAATGGAAAAACCATTAGCGCTTCTTCCTAATGGCGATACATTTACCTACGCATCCGCACCACAGCATCGACACAGGTCATAAATCTCTTTTATCCTACATAGTTCTGGACCCGTTTCCCAGTAACCTTCTCACATAAACAAACATCTCTAAGATTCTTTCCCTTTCTTTGTGTTTCAGGTTATTCACCATATCGTTGAGCCATGAAAAGAACCGACGTACACACACACTTGTGTATCGTGAAGATCTCCTCTATGAGATCGGTTTGGTTTTTTTTTTTTTGCTTTACGTCTCTCTTGGAACAGGAAATGCACCCTTAATTTAAGAGAACCAACTTTACAGATCAATTTCTTTTAACAACGATTGAATATCGTTGAGTCGATTTACGTCCGCTGACCACGCTGGTCGCTGATCTCCCGCTCTCCGTCACAACGGCGGAGAAGCGTAAACATACACAGTCATGTTTAATATTCGCCTGGTATCTAGTATAATATTTTGGTGCGTCCGTTTATTTGTCATTAATAAAAGAATCTGTCTTCAATAAAATTAAATAAGTAATTAAGTGCAGTAAGAGTGTCTCCTTACAACTATTAAATAAATTCAAATAAATTTATTAAATAATCCACAATAAAAACCGGTTTTAATAACATAAATCCAGTGTTTTGATTTGCTGTGCTGCCGTTCCTGGAGTGTTTGTTTTATTGTTCCTGCGCTGTGTCCGCTCGGTATTTCGAACTTGTTTCCGGCGTCGTTTCGTTCTTTGGGTTCGGTGATATTCACGTGATCAATATATGATGGAGGAGGAAGTGAATCAAGTACCCATGCTGGTACATACTTCCTCTCCACAATACCACTTCAGCAAGGAAGGAGGCTGTATGCGATATCGGTTTTTGCACCCGAGGAACATCAGTATAATCTCCTTATAGCAGAACTTGTGACGCTCTTTCGATGCTCGTAACTCCAACTGGATAAAAGCTACTTTATTATAGGTGAAGACTTGAACGCCAAACATAAAGATTGGGGAAATTGTATGTCCAACAGTAAAGGAAATCAACTGGCTAGCTGGTTAGATCAATATCACGTAGAATATAAAACTGACCTTCTAGCTACGGAATATCCATCGTTCCCTAGAGGAAGATCCCACCTAGGTATCATGCTTATTGACACACGACTAAGACTATTAAACACCAACAGACATAACAGACACTGTTTACGGACAATTGAGTACGACAGTGACCATTGCGCATTCACGGCCGTAATAAAGCTTCCGAACGAACCAACAGAATTGGAGGAATTTGTGCTTCCACAACAATACACCTACGGCCCAATGCGATGGCCACGATTCACCAGATCGTTAACAAAAGAATTACGTTTTGACGATATCGACCTACTAACGAACAGAAACCTGACGAATGATGAAATACAAATATATTCAACAAATGGAAACTATAAAAGGAACAATGGACAAAACAATTTCTAAAACAACAGAACCGGACAATATGAACTTGTATAGCAACACAACAATAAACACACTTCACAGAAAAATAAGCAAACTGCTAACAAAACTAAAACAATTATACAGACAAATTACCGACAGACACGACCAGGAGATAATATCACTGAAATCCCGATTAAAAAACCTCCAAGATTTACTAAAAACTAACTATAGATTAGCATCAAATTTGTATTGGAACAACATAATTCGGGCTACAAAATCTATGAAAATTGGTAAAATAGATCAAAACAATTGCTCTATTTGGATGTAATTTCAGTGCGGTATCCCTTACCATCTTTTGCTCTAAGCAGGTCTCCTGCTTAAATCACCATATTATTCCATGGTTAAAAGTGCCTTCATCTATTCAACGCGCTATATAATTCGTTCCATGGAGTAGCAATTATACCTTCATAAGTTCTTTATTTCATTCGAAATTTGTGCTGGTAATTTTCTGGAAGCATACTAATACCAGTTCTCCTTACAGTAAATCCAAAATTCAGTGTAAAAAGCAGATGGCGATGGGAGAATAAAGAACAACAAACTCGAACTACACTCGAATTTTGCCCAAGTATCAATGGTCCATACCTGTGTGTCGCTTTTCAAGTCATCCCTGTTTTGGCACGCTTTAGTATTTCGATCTCGGAAGATTTATTTAATGCAGCAAAAAGTAGATTACCCGCTTCCCTTTCATTAGGGTCTATATAGCATGCAACCCGTAACCTAAAACTTAAACTTCTTACTGTAACTGAAATTCATAAAAAAGTTTGTCTCTCTGATCCGTCGCTATGGTGTCGCTTTCATTCTTTCCTTGTACTTACTCATCCCGTATACGGGCAAGTAGTGTCGTCGAACATTCCCAATCTCAGAGACATTCCGATACAGAAGTTCACATCTAACGATGTAACTAGATAAATTTTCAATTTTCACTCGAAAACTGCTGTAAAAGACATTCCACATGTTCAACTAGAAAATACAAAATAAAACATCTTCTTTTTTATCCATCTATCTAAAAACAACGAAAGTACCTACACGTCACCGTTATGCGGATGCCAACAGAATACAGAATATGAAATGATAAAGTATCTCGGGGTATGTATTTTCATTACGTAATGTGTATAAAGATAACAAGGTTAAAAATCACAACAGGAAATACTTTTAGATATTAGCTTCCAATGTGCCTCGCATACAACTCGACGTGGCTTAAAAACCGACAGAGATGTCTACCTCAGGTATATAGAAATACTGGTAATACAAGTAGAACAACAATTGCGTCAGGTGGAGTAAGGATGTGCAAATATTTAAAGGACATCAAAACATATCAATCTCTCAGGACATGTTATAATATGCTGGAGTTTACAGAAGGCAACGGCACAGTCCATGGAAATCTCGCCGGCTGCGTTCCCGATATGGAGGCGATGTTCTTCTAACTACTGACACATAACACAGAAGTGAAGTGCATAAGAACAGTAGACATAACATTAAAATCCTTTGATGAAGTATTAATTACACACGGTGACCAAACTACGTCGTAAGTAACATTGGGTTGAGTAAAATGTTATTGCGTATTTTTGGTATATATTTCAAAGTTATTTATTTACATAAAGGACAGATCTCAATCAAAGATACATTTTCCGTTTTTCGATGACCCTGTGGCATATTCCGGTGAGCTCCGTAGAAACCCCTGTGTTTATTGGCCAAAAACTGAACAAGGTGCTGATTTACCGTCTCATCTGAATGTAATGTTTTCCCACGCAAGAAGTTTTGAATAGACTGAAACAAGAGGAAGTCTGAGGACGCACGCAAAGATCAGACGAGTATGCTGAGTGGGGCAAAAGATCCCATCCAATCTCTAATAATTTTTGAAGGGGCGCTAAATATGTGTGAGGTCTCACATTGTCGTGATGAAACACAACTCTTTTACGATTGACGATCTCCGGACGTTTCTGGATGAAAGATTTGTGAGGTAGGTAGTCGTGGCGCCAGCATGGATGCGAGTTCTACTACCAACCCACCACTTACACTGTCACAAAGGTCCGCTGTTCCGCCGGAGGAAAATCAAACTAGTGCCAAATCAATTGTTCCGCTACCGAACACTGTTCACCCAAAAAGAACCAAAAATAAAACACTCGCGGTTCTTAATTAGTTTTTAATTTATTTCACGTTCATTAATTTTAACACGATTGCCAACACGTCTGCTAGGTGTTATGCGTTCACAACTTTACGAAAGCACTCTCAAACATTAAATGTGAACCAAGAAGGTTGAATCTCAGCTTTCTTCAAGAAAATAACTACTGTTTATACCGAAAAATAACAATTATTTAGTTATCACTTTTACGCATCTCCGCGGCCGGCGGAGAGCGGGATCGGCAACGTGCGACCAGCGTGGTCGGCCGATGAAATTCGACTCAACGATATTCAATCGTTTGAGGGAAGATCGTTGGTAGTACACATGTATGTGTGTACATGGGTTCTTTCACGGGACACGCCATGACGACGGATATAAACAAAGAATAGGGCATAGAGTGTATTCATGGGATGCGAGTTCGGAGAAGCAAACAAACCGAATCTGCTTGGACGATAATTGGTTTCCTGTTTTCTCTTGCCGCTGCTGATGAGAAGCAGATCCCGAAATATGAAAAGACAAAGAAGGAAACGACCAAATGCATTGTTCGGTAATACGGGTCATTGTTTACGCGATGCGTCGTCGCTATTATCGACGTTGGGAATAAACGTGCTAATGGGATTGGTGGCAGAAACGAATCCCTTGCCTGCATTTGTATATGCCGGGAAATTAGTCGCTGGTCGGCTTGCTGCAGCTGTAAAAACAAGCCGTCCGGCATTGCGTTTCAATTGATAACAATGGTTTGTATTTATTGTGCATATGCACATTAAGGAACTATTTTAAGAACTTTAGAAAATGCGTTGTATGCATTAAGTGTCCTTGAAAAAGGAAAATGTCTTCAGGTGCCAATGCAAATGCGTTGGCGGGAAACAATGGGAGTTGGGTTGTAATAATGGGGGTTCTGCTTGATAAGTTAAGAA
Organism: Microdon myrmicae; assembly: GCA_963931805.1. Classification (NCBI taxonomy): domain Eukaryota; kingdom Metazoa; phylum Arthropoda; class Insecta; order Diptera; family Syrphidae; genus Microdon; species Microdon myrmicae. The sequence continues at coordinate 122,484,535 of OZ007500.1, read as the reverse complement.
AGAAATTTTACGGAGAATTGTATGCGAAGAGATGCATGAAAGGTAAGTTTTCTTTTCCAGGGGCTTTTTAGATTACAGATTTGATCTCTTTAATGCGTGAAGCATTTAAGATGCTAATGCGATTGCATTAGTGAAATTGGGAGATTGGGTGAAAGTGATGGGGGTTTTTCAAATATGTGAACCGTGGAGTTTGGCGGAACCGCCACAGATTCATTTAAACTGCCCAATTGCCGACAATACTCATCCCAACTGATTGTTCGGTTGTTTGGTAGGAGTTCGAAAAATACTGTGGCGGTTCCCTAGAACGCCACCAATCATCTTCCCATTACCCCATGTAAAAACTCCCACCTAGGGCATACAAACCTGGAAAGCAAGTACTCACCTGTAGATAGTTGTACCTTAAAGCCTTAAAACGCAATAAAAGCACAATATTTCCTGATGCTAAATCCATCAGCACCAAACAGGAATGGTCCTAATGGGCAATTTGGTTGCACCACCACGCAACCAACATAAACCGAACCAATCCATTGAACATGTCTCGGATCGATTTCCATCATGTAACAGGTATCATCCACACATTAAAGCCAATTTGGCTGCATCACCTAGCAACCAACATTGCCCGAACTATATCAATGAGATATACTCATACGCCCCAGCCGCACACATGCAGGAAATGTTTTATATTTCCCTTTAGCATACATGCCTACATCGATCGGTCATTCGACCGACAAATACATGAAGGCATTTGGCTGATCGCCCAAGCAAGTCGAGTTCTCAAAATGGAAAAATTACCATCGAGAATTCGACTACGTGGAGATGCCACCAACATGTGCACGATCAGCATAAATGCTTTACGCAGTCGCTGATCGTGCAAACACTTCAATCCCTATGTAGAGATATTTGCACCAGCTGCAACCGTGTCAACTTATGTTCCCCTTAGGAAAATATTGTATCCAGGGTCCGCTTGCTCATGCAAAACATGAGAGTGCGATGTAACCTCATCTGTGTGTGTGCACATCCTTTCGGTGATCATCCCTTATATGGTCATCGGAGCAATGAATGAAAGTTTCGGTGTTCTGTCGTTGCAATGTATATCTTTAATCGCGATCTGGATTCCGTGGAGGCATGTCGGAGCCTCCGCGTTAAATAAACACAATAGTCTGTTGTCAACTTTTGGAGTGTGAATTTCAATGCTGTAGATCGGTGTCGGGAGCCAGTTTATGAATGGTGTCTTTATTTTTGGTGTAACGAAAAGCAACCTTTTATTTAATGATCGAACTGTTGATTTATGAAATAGATTGCTCGAACTTTTAATTTATAAAATAAATGTGTGTCATCCGAAAAAGGAACTTTAAGTGTCACCGACTTAGGATTTGTGTCTTTATTTTTGGGGTAACGAAATGCAACCTTTTATTTAGTAATCGAACTTTCAATGTATGAAATAAATTGTATCGAAATTAAATCTTTTATTTAGTGATAGAACTTTTAATTTCTGAAATAAATTGTATCGAAATTAGATGTATCATTTAGTGCTTTAACAATTAATGTGAAAAATTACTTCGGAACTGAAATCCTAGGTTATTGAAATAAATTTGTAACACCAAGTGTTCCTCGTTTCTTTGCATTGGGAAAGTAAGCACCATAGACACTAGTTGAGAGACAACAGACAGCTGGGTTTAGCGTTTCACTGGAACAGCGTTCGGGTAATTTAGTGAATCTCTGTCTGTGCGGCACTTTATTAAAAGACCCAACGACGAACCAGAACGTTAAAATACCACAATACCACACCCTTCCAATTCCACCACACTATAAGCCCGGTGAGTAGGACTGTAGAATATACTCATACGTAGACCAGCCTGTCGTAAAAGGCGACTAAAGGCCGAGTAGTAGGTGGGGTGCCAGCGCCAAGTGAAATGTCACCCCTTCAAGCTATAGACTCCGTGTAATGGTGAGGAGTAATTCTTGGCCATCTATAGGGGCTTAACTGATGGACCGGTCCGAAACAAAGTTGGTTTAAGTAGTAAGTCGATCCCAAGGTTAGATGCCACCCCGTCACGTTCTACGTTTATGGGAAAACATCTTCGTCGGTGTGCCCGCATTGGCACTGATTCTACGAAGATTCCCATCCAAAGTTCTCGAAACACAGGTTACAAAGGTGAAAAATAAAACACACATTTATTTTGTTGGCATTAGACTTTTATTTTTTGTGATAACGCTCTTTTTAATTTTAATTAGTCCTGGTTTGTTTTACAGTACTGTTTCTACATTGAATCGGATCTTCTCGGATAACTATTAGAATGCGACAGACCACAGCGAAACACAACTAAATGTACGCAAGAAACTCTCGGACACTCACAGAGGATGAAACTCGACTTTTTTTTACACTCGGGGGCGTGCATACCCCCGTGTGCTGGCGACGGTTACAGGGCCACTTCAGACGTGCGCGCACCGATGGTTGAATGACGACTCAGAGTTGCTCTGCTCGATGCAGAGCCACTTCGCAACTGGAGCGAGTTTCCTCGAGAGAGAAAGTCTTTCTGTCGTGATGAAAACAAGGAAGAAGGTATTGGTAATGTATGTGTATGTGTGATCGTGTAGATCATAGTGTTTATCGATGCGTTTCGGCAAAGGATAAACGAAACCTAAAACAAGGGAAAAAGAACAATGGGAGAAGCGACCTAAGGCATCGTTCTGTAATGAGGGTTCAGCTAAATAAATACGCTGCCACTCATTAGGTGCTAATAGGTTTGGGATACATCATACAATTTGTATATCGTATCTTTGGTCATTGTAAGAAACGCATTCTTTATTTGCATTTGTTTATGCTATTGAATTCGAATTCGGCGGCTAAGCGCGAAGATGGTGATTGTTTGGAGATTCAAATAAAGGAGCATTTCTGGGAGAAGTGCTTGCAGCTGAATCAATAGTTGCAAGTCATTGAGGTGCCATTTAGATGATTACACAATGACGGTTGTGTATAGCATCTATGTCTATTGTAAATAGCATCTATGGTGACTCAAGGGTCGGATTCTAGTGTGAATATTTACACTACTATAGGATTTGGTTCTCGGTTGCTAATGCTGAGATGCCTATGAGAATGCCCTTGCGGGAGAAATTCTTTTCAGAGATTTTGAATGTGGTTTAAAGAATTCTTTCAGGGAATTTAGGAATTGTATTTGGATGCATTGCTCCTCGATAGTATAGTAGTTAGTATACCCGCCTGTCACGCGGGAGACCGGGGTTTGATTCCCGATTATGGAACATTTAACAAGCCTCAGGACTTGCTAAATAAGGCCAAGACCGGTTCCCGGTTGTAGTGCCGATAATGATGATTATAATGATTTGGATGCATGAATGAAAGAATTCTTTTTTACAGAGACTTTAAGGTTATGCATTAGATAGCCTTAATGCTTGTAGGTTTGTAGGTGCTAATACAATTGCATTCGCGAAAAACAATGGGAGTTGGGTTGTAATTATGGCGGGTTCTTCGGGTAAGCTTAAAAGAACTGTAGCGTTTCCGCCAAACCGGTCTACTTACCTGAAAAACCCCCACAACTACTACCCAACTCCCTTAAGTTTGCTAATGCAACGGTATTAGTACCTGTAAATGCTTCACGCATTATATAGATCACCATCTGTAATCATAAAATCCCTATAAAGAAAACTTACCTTCATGCATCCCTTCGCATACAATTTTCCGTAAGATTTCTTTGTTTGCTTATTTGGTATTCTGAACCAATTCGGTACCAGACAAATACCAGTAAACAAAATAATTCGGATTGCATTCAATGTAACCGTCATGACAGGGACCATAAATATCGCGCCGTATATTTTCCCAGCCGCGTCATATACCTTTTCATACACATTGCCTGGCAACCTTTTTTGTTTGTCTTACCAACAAACAATCCAAGCAGCTGCATATAATTAGCGCAATAGACGCTGAAACCAAATTCTCCAGCATTTCCTAATGCAAATATGAACCCGTTTTCTATTGCAGCTAGAGATGCCATAAACATCCAATTTGCTTTTAGCACCTTTTTCTCCTAAAGTCGAAAATAGCGACGAGGCATCGTGTAAACAATGACCCGCATTACCAGCGGCGCATGTGGTCATTTTTCCCTATTGTCCTTGCCGCCTGCCTGTTTTCGAACACATGCAACAACATGGAATCTGTTCGATCGCGCACATATACCACTGCGCCACTAGTTACAACCTTAAGAGAAAAGTTTTTCTCTCTCTTCCTTTTTCTTCCTTAGCGAAATCATCTCTGCATGAGATGACGATCGCCGAGTCAAATTCCATCCTTCGACCGGACCAGGTCGTGTCTCCTATCGCTTCCCTGGTGCGCACAGGGAAGCGATAATCGATTATAATCGTTCGAGTCGTTGTCTCCAGTCGTGAGTCGAGAGTCGCGTTGGGTAACCACGAAATGTATTCGTGTTTTCCCCTGTCGAATAACATTTAAACTTAAAGTTACATCCAATCGTTTTGTTTTTAATTGTGTATTTGTGTCACCGTCATCAAACAGTATACAATAAATTAAAGTGAAATAACCATTTAAATCTGTGGCAGTGTGTTTTAATTTCTGTATGGTTTCCCCTGGTGATCGTTCGTTTACAGGCCGCGGCGGAACTTTTTTTTTTGTGTGAGAACGAAGTGGAACCCAGCGCCCATATCGGTGCCCTGACTTCGCTCCTACAGAACTCCCACACGTTCCGCCATATCATCGAGTAAAATCTTCGACTATGTTCCAGATATTTGGCTGATGGCCCGAACTGAAGTTAAGACATTATGGTACCTTCTGATATACAAAATTCCGGAGGTAAACTAGTTCCTCATTCTCCGGGGGGACTACGTCAGAGCGAATATCATGTAAAAGTTTTGATAAATAACCGAAATGTGAACGACTCCGCGTATTCGGGATCATTCGCGAAACACCGTCAACGTTCAACTGATAAGAGCATTTTGTAACATCATGAGGCATCGACTTCTCAATACGAATGTAAACGTCGCCCACAAGTATTTGCAAAGACCGAAACCTGATATCCTGGTTCTAACCGAGACCCAGATCGACTCCTCAAATGACTCGAGATACTTTCGTTGCTCAAGAAGTTTTCAGCAGTCTCTTCACGACATACTGTCAAACGTGACACTTTCCTCAACGATGGAAAAAACAGGAACTTGTGCTTATACCAAAAGGAGTCAAGGAACCAGAAGTGCCGTCGTCTTATCGCCCATTGTGCATGCTGGACACACCAGGCAGACCGCTTCAGCGAGTAATTACCACTCGGCTGGAACAATTCACCGTAGCTAAACATCTAGATGACCTGGAGATTATTTCTTCCCATACAATCCAGAGCATTAAATGCTGGCTAAATATGGCCGGACTGAAACTAGCTGGAGATAAGACGGAGGCAGTTTTATTAAGCAGCCGCAAGAAAGTTGAACAGCTTGATTTGGAAATAGAAGGACAAACCATCAGATCCAGTCCCTATGTTGCGGGTTCGCACTGAATGCGGTGAACAACAACTAATACACAACTCTCAGCAAACAGCTGACACAGCAATTAAATTAACAGACTAACTGTCATAGCAAACTTCCTTCTTCTTCGATAGCTGCTCTTGCGAATCAGATTGCAAATCTTTATTTTATTTTATTTTTTTTTTTTTTTTTTTTTTTTTTTTTTTTTTTTTTTTTAATTAGACTTCTCTCGGGAGAGGCGAACCTATAGCGCCGAGTGGGCGCCCCGAGATGCCATCAAATAACTGTTGCAGTTCTTTTTGAACAGTTGCAGGTTGTAACGCTCCGGGAACACTCGCGTGGGAAGGCAGTTCCACAGCCTCCCCGCTCTGTAACGGAACGAGTTCTGATACAGGGATGTTCGCACCGTCGGGAGATGAACCACAAACGGGTGCGATCCGTCGACAGACAGAGGTCGACTACGGGCCTTCGATGTGATAGCGACTGTAGTCCCGACGTCAGCGCCGTGTCCCCGATCAGGCGGATCGCTCGTCTCTGTACGCTCTCAAGTAGGTCGAGGGTGTGTTTAGGAGCCGAGCTCCAAACATGAGAGCAATATTCGAGCGCGGGTCTAATTTGGGATTTATATAGGAGAAGAAGTTGGGCCGGAGTAAAATATTTCTTGGCTCTAAAAAGATAGCTCAGTTTTCCTGAGGCTGATCTGGCGATACCCGAAACGTGTTTATGCCATGATAGATTCCCACAGACCGTGACGCCGAGCAATTTCCAACTTTCCCCAGCCTCAAGGGCCCCGCCATTCATCATCAGCTGTGGAACCGATGATCCAGTTTTCTTTGTGAATGTTGTATACTGGGTCTTCGTTGCATTGAAGTCGACAAGATTGGCCTTTCCCCACTGCAGGACTTTATCCAGATCCTGATTCAGCGAGTCAATCTGTCTACATCTCAGGTGGGGCGACGTAGATGCACTAATCGGCCGATCACTCGAAAAGGAGGAAACAAGCGTACTATCATCCGCAAAACTGAACACTTTATAATCTTTATATATCAACATAATCAGTGTTAATAAAACTAAAAGTTAACAACAGTTAAACTTCTATCGAGCTATTATTGTAGTCTGCAGTTTTATTCTTGGGATCCTGTAAGGAACGAATCTATCAGAATCGGACAATCCAACGTTGGAACAAAACAACCGCAAGCACACCATCGAATAACACAGGAGCTGCTCATTTCGGTCCTGACGTCATTCCCCTGGCCCACCAACGAGGTCTATTTGTTGGTGGACACTAGCAGTTCACAAATACCCTATATCAAATATATTCGTGTTACCCTCGACAACAGGTTAACCTTCAAGGAAAACCTGCGGAAAACGAGTGAAAAACCGGCAAGAGCATGCAAATTTTTGGCGAGACTGCTACTCGACGTTGGAGGATCCCGGCCCCACATAAGGAAACAGACAACCAACGTCAGCACCTTCATTATAATCTATGCAGCTCACATATGGGCAGGACCCGCACAGTATAAGCCGTACATCAGGGGAGTGAACTCAGCACATAGTTTGGCATCGCATAAAAGTATGCTGCGCATTCTGAACGGTATCCAAAGATGCCATAAACGGCTTGGCCGACAGGAAACCACTTAACTTTGCAGGTAAGGAAACCGTTACTCTGCACAAGAGTATCGACGGCGAATGCGGTCAGAAATAGAGCTCTCAAGCCTACGAGAATGGCAACGAAGGTGGGATTCTCCCCTCAAAGGAATACCTGATGTAGAAACTTCGGTGAAAATAAAACATGGCGAGCTGAATTACCACCTGACTCAGCTTATATCAGGACATGGATGCTTTCGGCAATACTTGCACAAGTATAACCATGTCAATCACCCATACTGCTTGTACTGCGAGGGTAAAATGGAAAATGCGGAACACGTACTCACAGAGTGTGTGAGATTCGAGACCGCACAACCGATTTTGGAGTGACATATGAGACGGACACTTACTCCGGCAGGAGTAATAGAATACGTACTAAGATTCAAACAGGCATGGTCAATAACATATGATATTCTATATGACATTATGCAGCAGTTGCGATGCGACGAGCGGACTAACAGGTATACTCCACCTGCCCCGTGATGGAATATCTAAAATAAAGTTCCGCGGGGATCAACTGGAATATGGCTGGCAACTGGGACTGTGGCGATTTTCCCGAACGCCACCACCTAACTTCCTAATTATGAGGTAAAAGCTCCCATCTAGGACATCCATCTAAATTAAAAACGAGTAGCGTGGCAGTTCGCTGAACGCCACTACTTACCTTATAGGTGAAAAAGAGTAAACGTGTCCTAAAATACCCCAGCAAGTACTTACCTTCTGTGCTGGGCCTGCATAAACGAAGAAAAGTCATAAAGCATTGGTTCATGTAAATCGGCAACAAATGATAATACAGCAAAACCTATTTGGTCGCACTACCCGCAAAATAACATTGCCCAGTTGCATCGGTTGCCAAACATCCGACCAAGCGAGGCACGGCACCAGCACAGAGTATCTTCGGTACGTCACGTACACAAGCCACCGGTCGATCGTATCGATCGGCATTGGCACGCCGGGCAGGAGGACACCATCGTAGCCGGGCAAGGGTAGCATCAACGAGATGCTGTCTGGATGTTTGATAACATGAACATCCAACGTCCCTCCATGCACCAATACCGCCCTGACGCAGCAGTTTCGGCAGGAATACCTGGTCGAAGCTGTGATCTGCCAGTGCATGTGTACTGCGGAACGGCACGGATACTGTCCCTCGCAGTATCAACGGACTGAACATCTCAACCCTTATCCTTTATGAAGATGCTCGCACCGGTTGCAAATGATTAAGGGGATCTTTGCTGTGTCTGCAGTTTCGCGGACGCACACGATGAGTAGCGAAAACGACCATCGTGTTTACATTCTAGCCCCTTTTGCGATGAATCTAAACGGAAAAAAAGGAATGTCTTACCATATTTGGTCATGGAAGCGGTGATCAAATGTGCAGGTTGTAATAGCGTCGAGGACGAGGAAGCTTGTTGGAGTCAGTCTAAAATTGCGGTTGCTGGGGACCGGTCGATTAATTCAAGAGTGTCCATTTAAACAGTGCACCTGTCTATTTAAACTGTGCACCAAAAGTGAATTAGCTTTTATATTGTTGCTTGAACGTAATTCAGTTTTATTCGAACAGTGCACCAAAATAAATCATTCTGTACATTGTTAGTATGAATATTTACTTTAATGTTATTTAAACTGTGCACCAAAAGTGAATTGGCTTTTATATTGTTGCTTGAACGTAATTCAGTTTTATCCGAACAGTGCACCAAAATGAATCATTCTTTACATTGTTAGTTGGATATTTAATTTAATGTTTTCTGAACAGAGGATAAATAAAGATAAGATAATATAGGAAGCAGTCAGTGTTTTAAATCCGAGGAGCCAGAGGACAAGAGAAGACGTTGGACAAGCGTGGTGAACCTGTGCCCCTGTGGCACACGGGCGTCTGCCGTACCACATAAAAAGCCACAGGACAATTTGCGATGACAACTAGGACGATTTGCGACATTTCTTCGCATCCTTTTCGTGGTCGGAGGTGTGCTTTGGAGACTCCGATGTCGATGCATGTGCGGAGTCGGTCACATAGATTATTCTTCTCGAAATGGAGATTTACATTCCGCATTCCATCAAACGAAGTTCATCTGATAAACGAGCAGATTACAGCGGCAAAAATAGAGCTTTTAAACAATGGCGCTCTAATCCCAGCGAGGTGAACAGAACGTATTTTGTTAGAGTCAGAAACGCGTGCAACCAGGCAGTTGATACCGCGAAGAAGGCTTACAACGACTGATTGACTAATAAACTACTTGAATGGCCGACTAGTTCGCTTCCCTTCTGGTCAATGGCAACTGCTGTCAGCAGTAACTTCGCTTCCTCCTCTTTTCGGCCATAGATGATGGGCAATGGGAGGTTATTCACAAATTCAAAGGATAAATCTAATGTGTTCCCGAATTCAAACCTCGGTGCTGGTCTTTTGGAACCACCTGTGATCGAGCCGGTACGGTTTTCGATGTGGGATGTGAGGTTATGAGGTTCCGCCCGCGTACTATTCAACGCACTCTACGTGGACTGGACTGTATGAAGGCAACCGACCCGGACGGAATACCAGCAATAGAAGTGTGCTCCTGAACTGCCGCCGGTTCTTCGCAGACTCTTTCGCTTATCTTATGAACGAAGGACCTTTCCTGCCTGCTGGAAAATCGCCCGAGTTCAGCCAATCCTAAAGAGAGGGAAAGAGTGTCTCCCACAAAATTACCGGCCGATAGCATTACTGTCTATGCTATCTAAGGTGATGGAAAATGTCATCAATGCCGAGTTCATTAAGTATTTGGAAAGCAACGGACTTCTGAATGATCGTCAAGACGGATTCCGTGGCAGGCGGTCCTCGGGAGACCATTTGACCTTTATAACTGATATACAGATATCTGCGATTGAAGGGCATGGTGAGCTAAGGGCGGTCACATTGGATATCTTTAATGCTTTTGACCGCGTCCGGCACGAGGCATTGCTGGGCAAACTTCAATCATATAGACTTTCTCACCAGCTTTGCAAATGGACGAGGAGCTTCCTCGAAAATCGATCGATGCGGGTTGTTGTGGACGGCGAGTCTTCGGATCTGTATCCTGTTAATTCCGGGGAGCCTCAAAATTCTCTTTGGCTACAACCTTATTTTTGCTTCACATAAAGGATTTGTTGGAATCAACGGAAAACAAAGTTTTCAGTTTTGCGGATGATAGTACGATTAGTGCATCAACGTTGAGCCAGATGCGATGTAGCCAGATCGACTCTCTGAATCGGGATCTTGATAAGGTCCTGCAGTGGGGAAGGGCCAATCTCGTCGACTTGAATGCAACGCAGACACAGTATACAACATTCCCTAGGCAATCGTCGGAGAATGCGGTCACAATTAGAGTTCTCAAGCCTAAGAGAATGGCAATGAAGGTGGGATTCTTCCACCAAAGGAAGATGGACATGTGGCTGGAAAGTATGGTGCGCCGGCATACGACGCTGATTCACTTCCTTCCGCCATCGTCACTATAAATTCCCCGGTAAATAGTTCCGGACACAACACTGAGCCACGCCGCAAAAATGCTCACCAAAAGTCACCAAATTCAAGTTCAAAACACAGGATCAACACTGCACAGCAATAAACACACTGGTATTGTTATTTCGATGTATTTTTATTGTTTCCTGTTGGTATAGTTAGTTAACATTTATTAGTGATCACTTAAATACACGTTGCTATGTGACAATTATAGACGTCTCAAAGGATTACGCGCGTTTGTACAACACGATTATGGACGACTCAAGATACGCATTGCGGCTGGTTCAAACTCGACTGCGGGATGTGTACGCACCGTACCGGCGCCGGTACGGTGGATGGGGAACGCGACCGCTTCGATCTGTGGTTGTCATCAGACTCCTCGAGGATGGAGCTCTGACATGAATTCCATCCTAGGTTAGGGCTAAGAAAAAAAGGGAAGAGAGAGAAAAACTTTTCTCTTAAGGGTGCGGCCGCTGTAGGAAATGCACTCTTTCAGTGCAATGGTGTGTGTGCATGGTTCTTTCATGGATGAGACGAACCTAGAACAAAGAAAGGGCATAAGTGCATTCATAGGATACGATTTCGGTAAAGCAAATAAAACCGAAATCGTCGGATGATAATGGGATCTTTGTTGGAACATGTGCGTCGCGGCTAAACAAAGAGACGACGATACGATGTGGAAATGTGCTAATTGGTTTTAGCTAGGTTATTGGGAAATGATGTTTATGGCATCGCTAGTAAGGGTAGGTATTGAATTATTTGCGTATCGTCAGAATGCCTGATAAAGGACAGTGGTCTTTTGTTTACTCATGGTGTGAGTTAGGGAAATCGGCTTCAGCGTCGATTGCGCTAATTGAATGCAGCTGCTGGTATCTTATTGCTGGGAAAAAAAGGTCGCCGGCCAATGTGTACGTTAAAAGAATTGTCATACATATGGCGAAGCTGAAAAATAGACAGCGCAATGTTTATGGCCACTGGTGAAGGTTACATTATATGTAATTCAAATCCTTTTGTTTACAGGAATTCGTCAAGGGAGATTTGCTTGACACCGAAGGTGCCGAATTAGTTTGAGATTCCTGATAGGGTAAGAAAAAAATCTCACAGGACTTGTATGCGAAGAGATGCATGAAAGGTAAGTTTTCTTTTCCAGGGATTTCCAGGTTATATAAATTTGATTGTTTTAATGCGTGGAGCATTTAAGATGCTAATGCGATTACACTAACGAAAGCTTATGCAGACTGGGTAGCAGTTATTGGGATTTTTTCAGTAAGGCGAACCGTGGGGTTTGGCGGAACCGCCACAGAGCCACACCATGATACCTGATATATAAACATGGGTGAAAAGAAAACATGGAGAGCTGAATTACCACCTGACTCAGCTAATATCAGGACATGGATGCTTTCGACAATACTTGCACAAGTATAAGCATGTGAATCACCCATACTGCTTGTATTACAAAGGCAAAATAGAAAATGCGGAACACTTACTCACAGAGTGCGTGAGATTAGAGACCGCGCGAACGATTTTAGGGAGACATATGAGACGGACACTTACTCCGGGAGGAGTAATAGAATACATGCTTAGTTCAAAACAGGCATGGTCCATAACAAATGGTTTTTTTTTCATTTTCATTTTACATTTTTTATTCTCTTTTAAATATTCTTAGTTTCTAAATTAAGGGCTAGACAAAAAATGCTTAAATTCTAGCTTAATTATCTTATATAATAACTTACTGGTCCTTCGCAGACGCTCTAAGCGAAACATTACTTAACATTTGTATAATTTGCCTTTCGGCGACAGAACTTTGTGGCACTACTTATAATTTTTTGTAAGACAAAGAAAAACTTTGTCAATTTTTTTTTTAAATTTAACTTACTTAACTTACCTATTTTTTTTTTAAATTTTTAATTTTATGTAAAAGGACAACTTAACTTAACTTAAATCTTATAGTACCCCAATTCTAGAAAAGCTAAGTCTATGTAAGCTAGCTGATGATAGTGTGATTCTATACCGACTTTGGTATCCAGGTCTTTATATGCCATTCAACCACCAGAACTGTTGACGCTGTCTAATACTATCGTCCCGGTCTCTGTGGGAGATAGCCCTACTGAAGCGCAGGAGCTCTTCTTCGGTGCGCGTTACTTCCCGGTCGTAGCACAATCGCCCGTCTACGGATGATCTACTTACATGATAGATCAGCGGAATTCCGGATCTATCCTGTATAAGCCCCTTCATGTCCAAGTCAAGGAACGCCTCTGGTGGAACAAAGCCGTTGCGACGCACGCTCTCATAGTACAGAGTGTTTGGATAATAGGCCCCGAAAATTAGGTCATTGGACGAGCTTATTGCTCTCGCAATATGTCCTCTGATTAATTTAATCATAAAATTATCCACCCTATTTATGTACGCTTCATTATATAAAGTCTCATTTGAATAATACCTTTTATAGTCCGATTCCGGTGTTCGATATAATCTGAGACAACTTCTGAGACACTTCCTTTCGAACACCCGAATCTTTTCCATCAAATTTGGACCTACGTTAAACCATACTGGACAACCATATATGAGCATTGGCCTGATTAGCGTCATGTAGCATATGACTTTTACCCTGCTGTCAAGTTGGCTACTGTGAAATAGCCTCCCTGTCATAGCAAACGTTTTCCTCGCTTTGAGCAAAGCAGCCTCTACATGTCTGTTGAAATACAGATATTGGTCTAGCCAGATGCCAAGGTATTTAACTACACTCTTGGTTTCCAGCTTATCTCCATGCGGTCCCACGATAACTAGCTTTCGCCAGTTTTTCCTTGTGTCGTTCGTGGCTTTATATAATGGAGTTCTAAATAGGATGGCTTCACATTTCTGGAAGTTGATCTTAAGTTTCCAGTCATCGCAGTAGCGCTGCACGTTGTTGAAGTCTCGCTGTATTAAACTATTTATGATCTCAACTTTCGGAGCTGTTCTGTAAATTATGAGATCGTCTGCGTACGCAATAGCCTGCGGAAGTGCATCTAATAAGTCGCGAATGTAAATGTTAAAAAGAATCGGAGAGAGTACCGCACCCTGTTGCAAGCCATTCTTGATATTATACGTTTTATTAGAGGTCACATTACCACTTTTGACCACGAACCTCCTGTCCTTTAACATATCGTAAAGTACATATAGTAAAGGCTTATGTATGCCATGTCTGACCAGTTTGTAATACAACCCTTCTATCCAGACGGTATCAAAGGCTTTTTCCAAGTCGATCAGACAGGCCCCTGTGCATTGGTTCCTACATTTATTCCATTGTATGTCGGAGACCAGTTTAGCTGCGGCATGTGTGGTTTCATGACCCGCCTTAAAGCCAAACTGGTTATTTGGAATAATATTGTTGTCGTCTATCCATTTTAGCAGAGCTTTGTTAATAGTCTTTTCAAATGCTTTACTGATGCTTGGGAGTAAACTTATCGAACGCATGTTCATTGGGTTTGTACAGTCTTTGCCCTTTTTTGGGATGGGCTGAATGATAGCCGTTTTCCAACGCGCGGGATAATATGCATTATTCAACGCGTTGTTAAACATGACCGTGTATATATCTATTGCCATTGGGGCCAGGTTCTTGAGTACGATGTTAGGTACTCCATCTATTCCCACTGACTTTTTGTTTCTTAATGAGTCGAAGATACTCTGGAGTCCTTCCCTTGTGATTAAAAGGCTATTAGCCTCACCATTGGCATTAATGTCAATTGACAGATTATCGTCACTGAAATCATTAAAACCCGGATTCTTCGATTGCCAAAGTGAAATTTCATTCCGGAGGTGCAGGTGATTCAGTAGAACTCTGTCCTCCAGGCCGTGATTTCGGCGAATGCTTCCATTCACCATGTACATTTCCTGAAAGACAGCTCCCACAACGTTCACCCTTTCCGAAGGATCTTCGATCACGAAGAGCTCACTATTGAGGATAGCGTTCTCGGTATCTATGCCAATGTTGGTTAGCAGCTGCTTGTGTACATCAGTACGTGGAATTTGGAGACACTGAATCTCGTTTTGATTATTTCTCCTGAATATTTTATTTATTTGTGGGAACATACTCGGGTTATTAGTTTTTATAGCCCGAGTTCTGTTGTTCCAATACAAATTTGTTGCTAATCTATAATTAGCTTTAAGTAATTGTTGGAGGTTTTTTAATCGGGATTTCAGTGATATTATCTCCTGGTCTTGTCTGTCAGTAAACTGTCTGTGTAGTTGTTTTAGTTTCGATAGCAGTCTGCTCTTTTTCTTGTGGAGTGCGTTTTTTGTTGCGTTTCTGTACATGTTTATGTGACCTGTAACTGTTGTTTTGGGAATTGTTTTGTCCATCGTTTGTTTTACGGTTTCGTCCATTTGTTGAATGTATTTGTCGATTTCGACATTAGTCAGGTTTCTGTTTACTGGCAGATTAAAGTCATTCGAACGACGTTCTCTTGTTAATGATCTGGTGAACCGCGGCCATCGCATTGCCCCGTAGTTATAGGGTTGCGGGATCACGAATTCCTCCAGATCTGCGAGATCGCTCGGAAGCTCCATTACTGCCGTGAATGCACAGTGGTCACTGTCGTATTCAATCGTCCGTAAACATTTTCTGTTTCGTCTGTTGGTGTTAAGTAGTCTCAGTCGTGAGTCAATTAGCAAGATATCTAAGAACGATCTACCTCTAGGGAACGATGGATATTCGGTAGCTAGCAGGTCAGTTCTCTATTCAGTATGATACTGATCTAACCAGACAGCCAACTGATTTCCTCTGGCATTAGATATACAGTTTCCCCAATTTCTATGCTTGGCGTTTATATCTCCCCCTAGGATAAAGTAGTTTTTGTCCAGTGGCAAATGTAAGCATCGAAAGAGTGTCTCGAGCTCCGCTATAAATAGGTTATGTTGGTGCTCCTCAGGTGCATAGACCGCAATCGCATACAAGCCCCTTCCTTGCTGAAGGGATATGCGTACGATACAGGCTTCCAGCACCCGGAACCTGCGCACTTCTCCACTATATATAACTTTATGATGGATTCCTTTTCTAATGAAGATTGCGACACCCCCCACTTGAGTGGAGTTAGGACGGCCATATCTTGTGTCTCTGGTTTAACTTTGTTTCCCCCGCCAGAAGTACATCAAGCTGTTCATCTTGCAACAGGTTGAAAAGATTGGCTCTTCTCTCAGTTCTTATTAGTGAGTTTACATTCACGACAAGAACTTTTATTGATGTTGTGGTTAGAGGGTTTATATTGACTTTTTGTTTAGATTGGGCAAGTGCGAGTAGATCTCGTTTATTTGATTTTGCAGCTGTGTCATCTGTCTCTGCAGATTGAGCAGAACCGTGACCACGTCTGCTTGCGATGTTGTTTCAGTCTGTGTGGGAGTATTTGTGGCTACCAATGTTGTAGCCTGGTTTGGTGGTCTCGCACCCGACGCAACTTGTGCGTACGACCGCTGCGATGTTACGGGCATTGTTGTAGTGCGAGCTGGCTCTGAGCTTTTTGGCCGGGTCACACTTCTTGCCATTATTTCTCGGAATTTAGGATATCCTCGATAATTAGCGGGGTGTCCCTCATTCCGGCACACTGCGCACTTTAGAAGGGCTTTGTCTTCTACCCTTTCTTTTCCCAGAGGGCATTCTTCTGTCTTATGGTCTTTTCCGCATTTTACGCAACGGTGCTGCATTTCACAGTTCGCCGCCGCGTGACCAAACCGTTGGCAGCGGACACATTGCAGGATATCCCTGCGTTTTTTTAATTTGTCCCATGTGACACTTGACTATAATCTTTCTTAGACCACCAATTCTGCTGCTGGGCGTTAGTTGAACAAAAAAGAAGGGTAGCTTGCGGTTTTCCCTTCTTGCCTTGGTTGTGGTGAACGGTTTTACGTAGATAAACTCGAGATCGTCGTGCCTCAACTTTTGAAGCATCTCGAGCAGAGCCTCCGGTTCCACCTCAGGGTCGACACCCTTTAATAGAACCGTTACCCTCTTTGTTTGCTTCGGCGTGAACGAGTAGAATTCCGCGGTGGCCCTTTTTAAGACCTCTTTAATTTTTTCGTGGTCTGTCACCGCATAGGTTTGAATAGCATGCGTGTTACCAGCCAGTCTTTTAACTACAAAATGTTTCCTATAGCTAGCTTAGAAATACTTACCAATTCCTTACACTCAATATTTATAGTGTTGATTGGTGGCATCTTTATTTTTTGGTTGTTATTGTTGCTTTGCCGCTGTTGTGTTGCTCGATTTTGTGTTCATTGTTGCTGTTGATGTTGATGTTGATGTTGCTGTTGCTGTTGCTGTTGCTGTTGGCCGACTTTTGGCTTCGGCTTTTGTTGTTGTTCGGTGTCTTTTACTTTATCGAGTGCCGCTATTTTTTTCTTTCGGCGTCTCTCTTCTAGTCGGGCTCTTGCCATCGCAAGTTTCGCCTCCAATTCACTTATTTCCTCTTCTTCATCCTCAGACTCTGAGGATGCAAGAAAAGCGAACGAGTTGTTTGCCCCATACATGTTAAAGTTGGAGGGGGATGGGAGCTCATTGACCTCCTCCATTTGTTGATCTCTTTTCTCCATTGTTAATTTCGCGGTTTTACTTCGCGTCACAATGGAGTTTTTCGGTGTACCTTTTCGTTTGTGTGTTGTCGCGTTTTTATCTTCCTCCGTGTTCATGCTGGTTCTTTCCAGTTTCTTTTCATTAAACAAAAACAAAGGCGACCTGCAATACGAACCACGAAGTCGATATCTTCCGTACGCCGACTCGAACTCGGCTATCGTCGGCTAAGAGTCAGTAAACTTGCACTCGCGCCAAATGATGCTTTGAAAACTCCGTGCTTAACTAGCTATATATTGTGTGTTTTAGTTTTCACTTTTACGACTGCGATGATATATTTTAATTGTCTTGCTTTGTTTTGTACCTCACTGAAGTGATTTTGTGAGCACGTTTTTTGTCGCTTTTAACATTTGTTTTGTTTGTTTGTTGTTGTTGCACTTTGTTTTAATTGTCACACACGTCACGTCACTGTTTTTTTATTTCGTGGCTTCGTTCTCGTTTATGAATTAGATTAATTATATCAATACGTTGTCCGTTTTTTAAACACACGTTTTGAAATTGAGTATTCACAGGGCGAAAGCCGATGTTTTCGTGATATTAAAACGCATTGGTTACGTGATAAACAGCAATTTAATTAATAATGAAATTGTATGTTTGTCAATGAATATGTGTATTAAATGTGCACAAAATCGAAATAAATGCACGATAAATGAATAAATGGTCTAATGAGTTCATTGCGATTAATATTTCGCGAATTTAATAATAAATTCACTGCGGTTGGTAAAGATTTACTTAGAGACCTGAATTGCACGTCTACATCGGATGTTTTATATATTGTCTTTGTAACAAATGGTATTCTCTGTGAAATGATGCAGCAGTTGCGACGCGACGAGCGAAGTAACAGGTAAACTCCGTCCCGCCCCGCGATGGGATAAAAGAAAGTTCCGCGGGGCTCAACGGGAATATGAGCCTGGCGAGAGGTGGTTTTGGTCGGAAAAACCCGGCATGCCTCTGGATCGGTCTAGAGGTTTCTTTTGAAGATTTCCACCTTTCAACCGAAACCAAAAAAAAAAAAAACAGTAATACAATATTCACAAAGAAAAGTGTATCATCGTGTGGAACCGAAGATACAATATACAACACTCACAAGAAAAGATAGATCATTACCTTCTCAGTTGTTGATGAATGGCCAGGACCTCGATTCTGGGGAAAGATTGAAATTACTCGGCGTCACGGTCTGTGGGAATGTATCGTGGCATAAACACGTATCGAACATCGCCAGTTCCGCCTTAGGAAAACTAAGTTATCTTTTTAGAACCAAGAAATATTTTACGCCGGCCCAACTTTTTCTTCTGTATAAATCTCAAATTCGAACCGCGTATCGAGGTATCCTTTTCGTGAAAAGTTCTGCACGGTAAATACCTATTCTTAGTTGTAATGTGTGCAATTGAATAACCAGGCGAAAATATCTGTTGTATTTTGGATTGTGTGTGGTTATATCTCCAGTTGAATATACCTATTGTAAATTGTGTTGGCTTAGGTCTCCAGTCGGATTTTTTACATCGTGTTGTGTAGTGGGGATGAA
The DNA here is from genome assembly GCA_963931805.1 of Microdon myrmicae. Lineage (NCBI taxonomy): Eukaryota > Metazoa > Arthropoda > Insecta > Diptera > Syrphidae > Microdon > Microdon myrmicae. The sequence goes on along the minus strand of OZ007500.1, from coordinate 122,465,809 downwards.
CATTCGGCCGAAAATATTTATTCTGTGTTGTAGTGTGGAGATAAATATTCAGCTGTGTATGTTTATTTCATGTGGGGATAAATATCCAATTGCGAGTATTTATGTTGTAATGTGTAGTGTTAAATGGAGTTCCATTCGACTGGGAATAATTATTTCGTTTTATGTAGGACTAGCTACAGAAGGGGAATATTATATATATTCATATCGAGTAAAGTATCTAGCTCTAATGATAGAAAACCGCAGCTCAGGCTTTGCCTAGGACATAAGGTGATAGCTTCCGATGATCGGTTATCATGATACGGTGTTTAGGCATTTTAGCATCCCGACATAAGCAGCGAACAATCAGTAATGCCTACAGTGGGAATCCAATACAAGAATATAATACTGACTTACTACGATATAAGGAATAATCTCCCTCCGGTGTTATGTTGTGTCGATATCGGCAGTCCAATTCGTTTCCTTTGTAATTATCCGGATGATGATAAGCGGCTGAGCTCAAAATGTATATCTGGAATTGATATCACCTCCAGTGTTGAGTATCCGGTTCGAAGGACCAATGTGTTTCGCATGTGTTGTGTGGGGGACACGTCAATGAAATGCAACACTAGGAACAGCATCAGCCGTGTATAAAATTTAGTTGAATTGTAATCGGTTTAGATTCATAAGAGCAGTTCCTCCGGTCATTACAGTTTCTCAGTGCAACTCAAATTACCAGTACCGCGTATTATTTAATCTTTAACAGTTGTCTGCTATTTACTTCACTTTACATTAGCAGCGTCGAGATTGTTCACTCAAAAACCAAAGGCTAACGCGGTCCAAGTCGATCGTGGTTTATAAAACCACGTAAAAATATGGTGCATCAAAACAAACAATTCACTCTCGGCCAAATCAGCTTTCTTTCCAATTAACTTTAATCTACCTCTTCGAATATTTAGATTTGCTGTCATCAGGTGTAGACAAACTCTCTGTTCAAACGTATCGCTAAATAAAGTTTCGTAAAAATGAAGGATAAACAAATATGTAGATAAATAAATGGTCCCTGCCTTCTCATACGACTTTTAAATTTACTTCATCCAGGTATGGTTCAGTTATCTCTCAAAAGTCGTTATTTTTAAATTAGTTAGTGTTTTCTCGTGTCACCGACACAATCGACTTTACTGTTGATTAAACCACTTGTATTTTTGTTTATAACTTACAGTCACAGAGAACTTGTGAATATCTGCAGATAGTATATAAATAAAAATGACAAATTCCCCAAATGCCTAGCCAACTGGTTTCTTTTGCAGTGTATCCCTTCACTAAAACTTCTTATATGCAATGAAGAGCACTTACGGAATTCCAAAACAGGATATAACACAACAGGAATGCAGAACAAAATGTTGGTTGATATATTATTCATTTCAAGTATTCAAAATCGTGATGTGTTTTTATACAAATGCTCACTCGTTCATGTGTTTTCTCGTCATTGAATTCTCCACGCATTCAAGACTAATGTACGTTGATACCTCATATCGTTATCCTCCCCCCCTTTTCCCCTGGCACAATGCTTGACTTCTAAGGCCACCTTCAAATCCCCTTCGTGTGTGCGTTTCGTATAAAAAAAATTTAATAAATCTATGGTACAAGAGGGAGTGTTGAATACTCTTTTAAGACGGTGGGCATCTTCATCCTGTCCCCTGACTTTGAGTCGTTGTATTCATAAACTCCGCTTCCACAGATATTCTAACATCATTGTAAAAAGAAAAAAGAAACATGTCAGAAATGAGGATGTGGTGTGAAAATAATAAGCTTAAAACTGTGACTTTCCTTAGTCTCTTTAGAACTGACCAGCATTTGACTTCCATTTTCGAGTCGACCATCACGTAATCTGTCTGCACGTATATTTTAATATGTAATTCTGTATGTCATCTACAGACTTTACCCTTCCGCATGGGAGCTACTTGACGTTCGAAAGCTAATAAAAGGGGAATATTATATAATAAGGATTATATAATGGTTGAATCGAGTTAATAGAGCTGAGGATATGAACATCCCAAGCGATGTTGTGAGGAAGCTATAGAAGTCGTTGTCCAACACGTAACCAAGTGTTAAGGTATAGGATTGTGCCATCCGGTGCGAAAACCGTATACGACCATAAATCGCATCAGGAATTTCAAGGATGTCAAATGCATACAAACGGAACATATAAAGTGGAAAGGTATTCTGAGCTCATAAATTGATACGGCAATTAGGTGTTCGATGGTTCCTTTTGTGGCGCCATTGTGGGTGGACAACAGTGTAATATGCTGAGAATTTATGGTTTGTACGATGGAGGATTGAAGTGGTAAGAGATTAGAGCAGAATGGGTAACAGCAGGAGCGCGTTGCTGAAATTAGGTGAAGAATTGATAATTTATTTGCCATTTAGGTGCTTAATTAAGGCAGACTTTATGGACTGTGCAAACCTTAATTGTCAAGCAAATGTATTAGGTGTACAAATACGTTTCCACCGCTTGTCCAAATATGGCCCCACAAGAAAGTTATGTAGAAATTGTCAGATGTCAAACGTAATATTGTGAGTTTGAACACGTGATAACAGCATAACTTCAAAATATTAGTGACTTTGTGTCAGATTTACGTCATTTTTTTTCGTGCAAAAATCTAGTTTTGTGCCAAATAAGCGTCATTTGCGGGAACTTTTGATTTACTTTTTTAATTTGAAGAAATCTGCCGCTGGGGCGCATCGATTGCTTGTAGAAGAATATGGTGAGGCTGCTTTGAGTGAGAGAAGTTGTCGTGAGTGGTTCCAAAAGTTAAAAAACGGTCTGTTTGACGTAGATAAGAAAGAACGACGTGGAAGGTCGAAAGTGTACGAAGACAACGAATTGGAAGCAATATTGGAAAGAGATCCATCCCAAACGCAAAAAGAACCTGCACGTACGTTGATGTAACTCAACAAGCAATTTCACATCGTTTAAAATCGGTAGGGATGATTCAAAAACAAGGAAATTGGGTTCCATACGAACTGAAGCCGAGAGGCGTTAAACGCCGACATTGCATAAGTGAAATGCTGCTTGCCAGGCAAAAAACAAAAGTTTTTTGCATCGTATAATCACTGGGGATGAAAAATGGATCCGCTACGATAACCCAAGGAAGAGAAAATCATGAGGACCACCTGGCCATGCTTCAACATCGACAGCAAAACCGAATATTAATGGAAAAAACCCATGCTGTGTATTTGGTGGGATCATATTGGTGTCGTGTGTTATGAATTGCTGAAACCGAGTGAAGCCATCACTGGAGTTCTCTGCCGAACACAATTACTGAGATTGAACGGGGAACTCAAGGAAAAACGGGCCCATTACTACTGTAGACATGAAAAAATTATACTTCTCCATGATAATGCTCGTTTTTTGTTGTTTTATCTCCACATTTACCTAACAATTCAATTACAGCTTAAACTTAAGACTAAATGTTAACTTCTATTTTACAAATATTAATTTTACATTAACTTACTGGCTCTTCGCAAGCACTCTAAATTATATATTATCATTGTTCTTATGCCTGTCGGCGTACTAGTGTTTTTATAACATGTCACAATAATTGATATGTTTCCTTTTTTGTTCCATTCCTTCGATATCATGTATTATTATTATAATATATATATATATATATATATATATATATATATATTTTTTTTTTTTTTTTTTTTTTAAATTACATATATATCCTGAGAAAGGTTGGCGCAAGGCTAATAACCTTGACCGTAAAAATAAATTATTATGGAAAATTTAGCAGACTGGATCCCGGTTGTAGTGCCGATAATGATGATAGCGGGGTTGACAAGCAAAAAAAAAAGACGAAACAAAACGTACAAACATAAACAAGAAATACGAATAAAAATAAAAAAATAAGAAATTAAAATTAGATTAAAAAAAAAAAAAAAAAAAAAATAATAATTGGGAAAAATAGGGGGAAGGAAAGTAAAACCGTTCTGATTTGTCATACAGGACTTTATTGGGATCGTATTGTGGGGGTACGAGGTATTGTTGGAGTGCCAGACACGGGCACTGATACACTTCCTTCCCACTTGTCACTGCTGCAAAGAAATGATCACCCAGGAGAAGAGAGGAAATAGAAACGCACTGGAATGTTATTTTAGATAATTTTCGTTTATTTTTAATTCTCTTCTTTTTTACTTTCTTGTATTTCACAATTGTTTTCAATTACGTAATTTAGGGTAATCCGTACTCAGGCGTAACTATCGTATTCTCTCGACACTGACTATGCAACGCCCGCGACTTGACTCTATGTTGTGTGTGTGTGGACACTCCGAAGGATAGTTATCGACTGACTAAAATTTGCGAAATTAATTTTTGGGCCCGAACGGCGGCGTGACCTGCCGCTGTGATGATTGAATAGCGACTGATTGGAATTAGGGATGGAAATTGGGATTTCTGCTTTCACACAACGATCATCCAATGGTAATCGTGCTCTCTTGTGCATCCTTCAATTCCCCACGCTCATCGAGGTGGATAAGTACGTATTCGTTGGACGTCGATGGGCGTAGAAAGGATGAAGAAATCAAAAGAAAAGCACAATAACCCAGGGTTGATCTGGCTTAGCGTGTGTGTATTAATCCAGCGTTTGAGACTGATCCACTGACCTACTGCGGTGATTGTGGTGATCTCAGAGTGCATCGAGCTATGAAAAGACAGAATTGTGGAGGAGAGGAAAATGTATTTTGCGCCATTCACCTGTAAAATGAGATCGTTGATCCCAAGCGAATGGATGGTCTAAAGAAAAGCCGAAGTGACGCCAATTGGCTAGGGTATTTTATCATGAAAACCAAACTCGAATAATTTGGAATTACCCCAGCCGTTACATGGTTATGCAACAGCGTCGTTTGATTTGACTTGTTGTTGCTAACCGACATGATGTGATTTCCGGTGGAAATCTCATGTGCTAGCAAAATGGAGTTGCCGTATGGCAAAAGGGTAGCTAAACTCAATTATGCATTATCTGCATAGGATTATGAGTTTGGCTATGCGTCCTTTTGGAACTCAATGATTCTCAGGTGAATACCGAACGGTGGGATAGGGGTTAATATGACACACTGAAAGCGGTCGAAATAAGGCGGAAATTGTGGTTGGAATTGTGGGTTGGTTCTCCATGTACTATAGAGAACCCCCACAGTATTTCTTATACTGCGACTCTAGGGTTCTATACATTCCGAGGCAGGAACGCAAACACTGCCTTTCGAACACCCGAAACTTCTCCATGTAGAATGGGGATATGTTACACCATACCGGGCAGCCATACACCAATATTGGTCGGATGAATGCCGAGAATGAAATTATTTTCACCTTGGGGTCCAGAAGACTACTACGCACGAGACATCGTGTCATTGCGTATGCGTTTTTAGCTGCTGTATGCTTATCAAAGTAAAGATACTGATCAAGCCAGATACCAGGTTATCCGACTACAGTTTTTACTTGTAGCGGAAGATTATTACTTCCTGCAATGGACATTTTTTTCCAATTCTGTTTTGTATCCCTTGATGCCCTGGACAAGGGCGTTCTGAAAAGGACAGTCTCTGTTTTCTGGAAATTTATTTTTAATTTCCAGTCGTCGCAAAAACGTTTGATTTTGTTGAAATCATCTTGCAGAAGTCTGTTGATGACATCAATCTTTTCTTCACATCTATACACCACAATGTCGTCGCAATTGCATGGTTGAGAGAACCCACTAGATCGCTAGTGTAAATGTTAAATAAAACGGGAGAATTCACTGCTCCCTGTTGTAGGCCGTTTTTGATGTGGAAGGTCTTGCTAGCGATTATATCTGTACATTTCACTACAAATTGTTTACCCATTATCATATCATAGATAATGTATAATAAATATTCGGATATACCTAGATTCGATAACTTATATACCAGTCCTTCTAACGAGACGGTGTAGAAAGCCATTTCAAAGTCAACCAAACAGGCCCCTGTGCATTGTCGCTTCGCCTTGGTCCCCTGTATGTCGGAAACAAGTTTTGTCGCAGCATGAACTGTGTCATGTTGCGATCGGAAACCAAACTGGTTGTTCGGAATAATACCATTAACCTCACACCAGTTAGTCTATGCTTTATTTATAATTTTCTCGAATATCTTGCTGATGTTCGGAAGCAAACTAATCGAGCGAAGATTGGCTGGATTGCTCCTGTCCTTGCCCTTTTTGGGGATAGGATGGACTACTGTAGATTTCCATTGGGTTGGATAATATGCGCTATTTAGAGCGTTATTGAATAGTGTAAACCTTCACCACTTCAAGAGGTAAAGGCTTTAAAACAATGTTTGGCATACTATCTATTCCAGAAGATTTTTTGTTCTTAATCGATCTAAGAATGTCCTTCAGTTCATCCTTGTGTACAAATATGCTAGTGTCTAGATTTCTAAGCGCAGAATCCGCTCTATTATTTTCACTAAAGATAGTGAAACTTCGACTTAAGAGACGCCAATTGTTAAGTTCATTGCGTAGCGAAATATGTTTTTGGAGAGCCCTATTTTCCAGGTCACGGTTAGAATGAGCCGATTCGTTCAATCTATACACTGCTTCGAAACAAGCACCAATTGAGTTCGCCTTATTTTGCGGATCCTCGACTATTATGAACTCTTCGTTAGAGTTGATGTGTTCCAGGGTAAGTCCTGCGTTCAACAGAGTTTGACAATTCTCGGGAGTCCATGGAACCCACAGACATGGGATGTCATTATAATCTATCCTTCGAAAGACTTTATTTATTTGAGAGAACATATTCGGTCCACTAGCTTTGATGGCTTGAATTCTGTTGTTCCAGTCTTCATGAATTACTGATCTATAGTTGCCACGTATCAGTTTTTGTAGATTTTTAATTAATGACTTAATTGTTTTTATTTCCTGGCTATTTAGATCGCTGAATTGTCTGTAGAGCAGTTTTAACTAAGAGAGCAGAATACTCTTTTGCCTATACAGCTCGTCGATAGTTGCGTTTCTGTATCGGTTTGTATGGCTCTCCATGTGAGACACCTTTGGGATAGAACGATTTATTGTATTAGTAACAAGTTGTAGTTGTTCATCGTCGAAAGATAATGATCAATTTCGTAGTTATGAAGACTTCTGTCAGTTGGTGGATCTATGCCATCAGAGCGTAATTCTTTTTTTATTATCCGGTCTAGGTGCGACCAGCGTGCTCTTCCGAAATTAAAAGAATGTATCTGTTGATACTGCTCAAGTAGTGAATGTTCGTTTGGGACATGTATTACGGCGCTAAGCCAATATTGATTGCTATCGTCCTCGATTGTACGAAGACAATTTCGAGTAGTTAGATCCGTATTTAACAATTGTATTCTCTCGTCCAGCAACAGTAAATACAAGAAGGAAATTCCTCTTGGATATGACGGCGTACTTGTAGCGTACAATTCTAGTTTATGTTCGATAGCGTTTGTTTGCCACCAGTCGAAGATTACCCCAAGCACTGTGCTTGGAATCGAGATCTCCCGCCAAAAGAAATAATTATTTTTCGAGTCTAACTTGAGACTTTGAAAAAGGGTATCAAGTTCATTGATAAACTGTATACACTGTGAAGCTTCGGGAGCATAAGCAGAGATCACATATGGAAGCCTCTGATTTTTCAAAGGAATATCTATAACGCAGGCTTCTAGCACCTGGAACATGTATACATCTCTACTGTAAACGACTTTGTGTTGTTGACCATTTTTAACTAAGACAGCGACCTCACTGCCCTGAGTAGAATTTGGACTATATCGTCTAATTACTTTATAATTTGGGTAGCCCAATTTGTGCCTTTGGTTTAGCTTAGTTTCGTTAGCCAAAAGCAGAGCAGATTGCTGAGATTATCCCTTCTTTCCATGCGGATTAGTGAGTTAACATTCACAGCAATAATTTTTTAGGGTTAATTCAGCCGCAGTGAATGTTATGATTAAAGTGCGGGTTCGTCTGGAAATAGTGTCGAATAGATAAACTCCGTTCGAGCCACTTGTTCCGTCAGTTTTTTGAATTTTTTATCAAACGCAACAAATTGTCCTTGTGTGGACAGCAATATTACTGTTATATCAGTTGGTGCATCTGAAGCAGGCGTTTTAATGTATTGTGTGATTGTTCTAAGAGTGGTGAATTTTTTACGATTTAGGGGAGTACGTGTAGTACTCGCTTTTCGATTTCCCCAATGACGATTTAATTTTGCGATAGCCTTCTAAATCATCGCATGTTAAACTTATCTTAAAATGATTTATACATTTTGATTTAAAAGTTTTGCATGTCAACTCACCCAATTTTATGAGATCCTTTGTCTCCATCTAACTGATATAGATAGGAGGTACTTTCTCCTTTTTTTTTTGACTGGCACCTGCTGAGATGGTTTCTGCTGTTGATGTGGTTCCTATTGTTGATGTGGTTCCTGCTGTTGTTGTTGATGTGATTCCTGCTGTAGAGTTTGCTTAGCTTGTCGTGTTTTCTTTGTCTTCGTGGGTAGGGCGAGACATGTAGATCGCCCAAGGCAGCTAGAATCCGATTCCAATTCACCGAGTTAAACGCATTTTTAACATCTAGCGTCACCACCGCGCAATATTTTTTGGTACCACCTCATCGTGCTCCAGCTATCGCATTGCGAGAAATGTCGCACATCGCAGATAGTGCCTCACCGGTTGATCTAACTTTCCGGAACCCGTACTGCCATTCAGAGAGCCACGGTGTCCACTCAGTGAATTCTTCCAGGCAAGTGGCAATTATTCGCTCAAGCAGCTTTCCTGTTGTGTCCAGCATGCACAACGGGCGATAAGACGACGGCTCTTCTGGATTCTTGACACCTTTTGGTATAGGCATAGGCCGCTGTTTTTTCCATCGTTTATGAAATTGTCCTGTTTGAAGGCAGGTTGTGAAGAGACTGCTGAAGACTTCCATCCAGTCCCGGGGACTTGTTTTTTTTTTGACAACCCTTGCAGCCAAGAGCACCTCCTCGATGGTCACGGGAGGTATCTCTCCTTCAGTGATACTCCACTCCTCTTCCAGTCTCAGCACCTCATCACACTGCGGGAAGAGGACAGCAACGATTCTGACCATGCCAGTTTTCCTTTTTTGAAATTGACTACTGTTGTTGTGTAGTCTCTTCATGACTATCCTGTAGGCACTGCCCCATTGGTTGTTATCTAATTAATCCCTTAGAGTGCAGAACGCGTCATATATACTTTTGCGGATTACATTCCTCAACTCTTTCCGTTTGTTGACGAATTCCGCATGCAACTGTGGGTAGGTGTTACGTTTTCTTGCTCTTTGTTGCAAGCGTCGTAACCTGTCGCCTTCCGATCGCACATGGGCGAGTTCTGAGTTCCACCAATACACTGGTTTGATAGCCCCTGCTGGTTGTCTTTGTCGTGGCATAGAAGCATCACATGCGGAAGTTAGCCACTTCATGACTTTTCCAGCCTGCCTATTCCCATCAGCCTCTGTGTCAAACTGTGCGATTTGATCTTCCAGTATATAATCGAGTAGTTCCGCATTGAGGTCCTTCTCTTTCCTCCCATTTCTATAGGTGGTATCCTAACGTGTGCAATTTTAATTCACCTTTTTTTTTGTAGTTGTGCTGAAAACACGAAGTGAAAGGCTATGTGCGATAAACAGGGATAAATAAGGATATTTTCAAATATTAATATGTGTGTCCAACAAGCGTGGAGCACACCTTCCACTAACACCGGGTTATTGTTGTGTTGTGGGCTGGCGTCAGGAACAATGCGGTCTCCTGACGTGATGAATGTCGATGGGGAATATCCAAAATTGTGTGTCCAACAAGCGTGGAGCACACCTTCCACTAACAGATGAGTTTGTTAACGGATCGTATGTTCCAAACTGTGCTTGTCCACCAGCACACGGTCTTTGTTCTACAATAGGCTAAAAACCAAATGTGTGAAATGGGAAAAAGAATACCTTTAATTGTCTGCCGCAATCACAGAAAGAATCTTCCAAATCGAAATAATGCCTCGATGGTCGCTTTATTGATTTTAGGATTTACTTTTATTTCCCACGAGTACATAGATTTTTATGGATTAGTTTGACTATACATCTGATTGCTTAGGTTAGTTAACGAAAAAGAAATATAAAAAGTAAAAATGGTTGTCAAATGACAACCAACAGAATTCATAAATGTCAGCTGATTGCTGACATTGTTAAAGGTGATGCTACATATTGTTCGAGTGGTGCCACAGATTTAATTATTGCGAATTCGCCGGTTGTTTCAAATGCGAATCCGCAACATAATACGATTCAGGGAGTGATGGAAGTTTGTTGTTTTCTTTCAGTATACTACCCGAACTATTATTATAAACAAAAATTAAAATTGTGTCCTAAACGATTAAGTGTAAAGAAACAAAAAAATTAATATAGAACAAAAGCAAAGCTGAACAAACTCAGCTCAGTGTTTCATTTGTGGCTGATTCGCTCGGTGTATGATTTGTGGACAGTGTTCAGCGAAACACTTTCGACCAAGACAAAATCCACCAATTTGGTGACCCCGACGTGATCTAAAGTGAACACGCGCGAGAAACATAGACACAAAAAAAGAAAGAAAGAAAAAAACACGTGAGAAACGGAAGGAGACATAACCACCCGTTGAAAAGTGAAAAACAGTTTTGGAAACTTAGCACTAAGCAGTGAAAGTGAAGTGCCCAAAATCACGCCGGGGTTGTCGCGTTAAGCAAGGATAGTGAAGACGGTGATTTGAACATACGATTAAACGGGTGAAAAGCGCAGCATTGAACCGTCAGGCTACTGGCCGCGTGTACGAATTCGATTTCTAAACCCAAGTACAGTCAGCTGATGTGGAATTGTTATGTTATCGCTATGGTATACGGCTCTGATGCTTTGCTTATTCGAATTTACTTTCTGTGTTCTTCACTATTTGCTTGCATATTGTGTGTATCTGTTAGAAACGCCACACTACTCTTTCCTCCGTGCGCCGTTTTTATATGGTCAATTTTTGTGCTTGGCGATCCTGGGATCGTGGTAATTATCGTATTTGCTTTGCCCTATGGGAACAGCGTTTTCGTTTATTGCTGTTTCTCCGCAATGGCATTTGTTTAGGCGAGGTGCATTGCGGCAGGGACAAAGGTTTTGCCGACGGATTGTTTTACGGCAATTTGCTTATCGCCGGGGATTTGATGTTTGTCGACATCTGACGCAGCTGTGCCAACCGCTTGTGTTCTTTCAGATAATAGATCGGTACATAATTTCTATACTGGGTCGTGTCTTTCGATCGTCGTGCAGGCGTAGGGAAATTGTTCGGGGCTTGGGGCCCATGTATCTGTGGATACGTGGGGTTATTGACACCAGTATGGATGTCACCTTTGGTCAGGTGAAAAGGTGGACTTTGGCGACACGTATCTGTGGGCACGTGAAGTTGTGGGGTTGACTAGGGTTGACATCGGCCTAACATCTATTCCAATCTTTTTTATCAGTCTATCGACCAAAGCTCCGAAATATGGTCAAAAGATTTTTGACTATTCCATGGAGTCTCTAACACGATCTTATTGAGCGGCCGGGCGTTAAGACCTAACCTATCACCTACGAAATTAAGTAGGGATTATAAAAGATAAGGTGTGAATTTTTCTAAGTTGGTTAATTGGTTGAGTGTTTCTAAAAGAAAGGAAAAAACATCCCACAAATGCTTACAGTTGGTAGTGGTGCATCGGACGTGACGATTAAACTGATGACTGCACCATTATGACGGTTGAGCAATAATCTTAACAAGCTGCTCTTTAAAATTATAGCAAGGTATCATCTCTAGGTAATTTCAGAAGGTTGTAACTATACGTGGATTGCAGGACTTCTGTTTTCTTTTTCGCTTTATTTCATTGTCCAATACAAATTATTTTCTTCTTATAATTTATAAGTTAAACTGAGCTGAAATGTAATTTTTGGTTTTAAAGATATGTTAAGCGATAGACATCTTAACCTCATTGGATATAAAAACAAACCGCCACTGACACTTAAAAAAATTGATATTAAATATATATAATACAGCTATCTGCGACTATATAAACTTAGCGCTTATTTTTTGCTATATGACTCCCTCATATAACGACGTTCGATGCATTTATAAAATTTGTAAAAAAAGTTTTGTGATAGTCAAAAGCGGAAATTTAAATCTCTTCCCACAAGAGGATTCAATTCAATTAACATTCCTAGGAAGGAGGACATATATAAAATGATTAAATTTCACGACGTGTTTTCCCATTACTTAACACATTGCTACAATCAATCAAACGAGTAGATTAATTTTTCAGTCCCAACTGAACCAAACCCAAATACGACTTAATTTAATTAAACTCGAAAATGCTGAAAAACACTTGCCCAACTGTGGTATAGCTCCGCACCCTAGTCTAGGCACTTTGGTAATTACCCCTCATTGAACTCAATTTGCAATCAAACACACGAATAACACCTGCTCACCTCTCTCTTGCTCCGCAAATCTATTCACCATTTATCTGTATTCATATGACAAACCGTCACTTCAAGAATCTTACTTCTTACCACGGCCAATTATCGCTAAGGGCAATAATCAATCAGCAAAATGTTGCGACCCTTCAAGACCCGACAAAGCTCACTTAATTACCACAACAAGACAAATATCGTCTCAGATGGAAGTCTGCTTAATAAAATAAGTTCGGTACCAAAAAAGGAATAGAAAACTAAACGGAAACGTAAAAGAAGTAAAAGGAAGTACGTCCGAGAACAAACTTTCAATTCAGGTCTTTTCGGACCGGCAAACTTTCGCACGTGAATAATTAAGACTTCCAGAGGATGTTGCTTAACGATATGAAACGCAAGCCAATTTTGTTTTTTTATACAGAACTATGGCAAAGAATATTTCAGTACAAAGAGAAATCATTGAAAGTCGGTTCATTTATTGCGTCTAATGAAGAAATTTCATTACCTTCGCAAATGAATACTCCGTGCTTTTAGAATGACCACGTTTTGGGCTTGGCGGTCTGGTTTTTACAAATTATATTAAATAGAATCGGAATTAAATTAATTCCGCTATTTATTTGCTTCAGTAAATTATTGATAGAATATTTTCGTATTGAATTTCGAATTATGTGCCAATAAACGCGTATTAAGCATATTGATAAGAACTCCGCTAAAGGTCATATCACACATTGGAGACAAACCGCTAACATAATTCCAATTAACTAAATCTTGAGAACAGAAATTCTGTAGATATGTATCTCGCATCTCGGCACAATCATGTGCGAAGTAATTTTAAATCATCTAAATTCATTGAACATTTTGCATTTCAGCATAATCTTGAAATGCAAAATGGTATTGCATTGATAAGAACTTTGCATCGCCGTGATCAAAAGATGTTGACCCTAAAATAAAAATGGCAGTAAAACAAACAAATGATTAGTTGAGAGTTAGCTTTCTCGAGATGAGATCAATTTTTTTTTCTATAATAGATGTGTCGAGAGTAATCGGTTGATGCAAAATTCCTGTTAGGATTATGTAAATATCCATAAGACAGTAGGAGAACGTTCTTATACAAATCTTAATTTGCATCAGTGAAAATAAAAATGTTAAACTTGTAAGTAAATAATTAGTAATAAAGTTAAACTCGAAAATAGAAACTTCAGCTGGTGTTCGTTTTTTTCGAATGTGTAAAAACAATAATTGAGAAGTCGCTGTCCTTCTATTCCATAGAACTGTAATGAAACCTTAAGAAAAGAACCAAAAGCAAAACGAAGTGAAATGAGGAGGCTTAAAAAGTAGGAAAAAACCGAACTACGAACATTTAATGGAAATTTAAAGTGATATAAAGAAAGTCGAGTTTCCCCCAAGTCCGATTTGGTAATTTTATGTCAATCTAAAGTTATTACAACGTTGGCACATTTAGACATTGGTTTTCCTAAAAGCGTTTTTTTAAACGCATTTATTTGCAAATGAGGGGGATGGTAGCGAACATAGGGGGTAAAGTCTGTGCTTTCAACCCGGCGAAGGCCAGGATGATCCTCGTCCCTGTTCAACCCAAGATGACATGCAGTCTCCACGTGACACCCCTGGATAGCTACTTTGACACCCGTCAGGTAGTGAACCAATGCATGCAGCGACGACCTGAGAAAGGTTGGCGCAAGGCTAATAACCTTGCCCGGAAAAACAAATTATTATGGACAATTTAACAAGTCTCGGATAAGGACCGGCTGCCGGGGGAGAGACTTGCTAAATAAGGCCAAGACCGCATCCCGATTTAATGCCGATGATGATGATTTATTTGCAAATGAAAAAGAAGTGCAGATAGGTTTTTCACAATATTATACTAAATGTTAAGCCTATTTTAACATTACATTTTTATGTATTATAATTTACTGGCTCTGTATGAGTACTCTAAATTATTTTACGCACATTTATTTTGTTTTCTATACAAATATGTTACCTTTCGGTGTACAGTATTTTTTTTATTGTTCCTACTTTAAACAAAATTTACAAATTATGTCAGTCTAGTGCTCCAAGAAGCCCTACCATTTTCCTCCCACATTTCCTTTTCCCCCATATCCATAATGGATAAAAATCGAATTCCCATACAATATCATATATTCATATCCCCAAATCTACGTTGAATTCAATGTCAAGCAAATTGAACCAAACGTTCAAATGTGGAACATTGAATTCAATTCCAAAAACCCAAACATCGCAATGCATATTTTCAGATGCATTGTATGTACAATCAAACACGTGTCCAAACAAAGCCGTGTCCATTTGATCCGTCGGTACACAATTCAGGCAATCTAAAGATCAGAATGCATACGCATTGTAACCAGATGATTTATGATATGCACAAATAAACCCATATTCCCATCCATATTATCGTCAAATTCCCATGGACTCTGACCCCATTTGAAGTGCAATGTAAACTCTTGTTTGTATTTGCCAGACACGCTAATGGATAACAGAAAGAAAAAGGATCTGCGATAGGGGGCGATGTGTCCAGACTTCGAGGAAGAAGAATAAGTACACGAAAAAGCAGTCAGTGGGTAGCGCGTGGGATGTAAAGACCTAACAATGAAGAGCATAGCAAAAGAATCAGTTTTTGTTTTACTACGGCTACGGCTGTGAACGGAGTTCCTTGATAACTGCGTTGGTTTCGTGACCTCCGAATGGATAGTTTAACTTTTTAAATGTTTGGTTCCTATTATTTCTCAAGGAAAGTTGTAGTACGCTGTGTTAAATGACATTATAGAATGGAAAATAGTGCGTCTGGTAAACTCCTGGGTTCGTGTGTGTGCATTGGTAATTGTTGCCAAAGCATTCTAAACTGAGTGGTATTATCCAGCGCTTCACCTGTACATGGACGCGCATCCCATAGTGGCTATCTGGAAGAATTAAAGACGCGGCCGTGTATCCACGTAACTATAGTGGGACCAGGACTCAACACACAACAAGCATCCATTTAGTATCCATCGTTCGCTTGTCTTCCGTATTTAATCGAGAAGCATGGAAGCAAACCGTACAATATCAGAGAAAAAAAAGGAAAATTTGAATCTGGTTACATTATTATGAGTTTTTGGGGTTTTATTGTTTTTTTGTTTGTATATATATATATATATATATATATATATATATATATATATATATATATATAGAGAGAGAGAGAGAGAGAGAGAGAGAGAGAGAGAGATACATATATATATATACATATATATATACATATATATATATACATATATATATATACATATCTATATATATATATGTATATATATATATATATATATTAATATACATATATACATATCATCATCATCATCGGCACTACAACCGGGATCCGGTCTTGGCCTTATTTAGCAAGTGTCGAGGCTTGTTAAATTTTCCATAATAATTTATTTTTACGGGCAAGGTTATTAGCCTTGCGCCGATACATATATACATATATATATATTTTTTTTTTATCTATATTATAAATTAAAATTAAAAGAATTAACTTAAGTAAATGGAGTTAAAAGGAGAAAAGAACTAAAGAGATAAATACAGAAAGAAAAGAGAGAAAGTGTTTAAGCTCTGGGGGGACGTGCGGTTCTATCTTCGGCATTAACCCACCACCAAAGAGGATGAAAAACATGTCTATTTAATTCATCTCGTTCGCCAATTGCTGTGCTAAAACGTAAGCGGTCCACAAGGACGGATATGTTGTTATCATGCAGTACTCTTCTGCCCCTAGCTCCACGGAAAGCTTGGTATATGATAGGGACTCCATAACTGTTTTGTATGAGGCCTTTTTTGTCTAATAGAACAAATGCTGCGGGGATACGAATCCGCTTTGGAGAGTATTCCGCAGGTATGCATTGTTTGGATAGAAAGCTCCGAAGATCAAATTGTTCTCATTGGTCGTTCCTCTTGCAATGTGGAAGCGTGTACTTTTATGAAGTTATATATCCTGTTTAAGCATGCCATAATATACAGGTCTTTATTAAGATATTACTTTGTATACTGAGATTCTGGCGTTCTGTAGATTCGGAGACAAGAACGCAGTCTTTCAAATACACGAAGTTTTCCGTATTGTAAGGGGCTATTTTAAACCATATAGGGCATTACACCATTATAGGTCGTATGAGTGAAGTGTATAATATAATTTTGTTTTTCGAGTCGGGAAGACTGTGGCGGTTCTTTATGGCATTCCCAAAGAACCGCCCATCCTCTTAAATTAACCACCTTCCAAACCCATAGTACTTAGCTGCAATTAGGGGCAGCGTAAGCTTCCCTGCAGCATCACACCTGAAAGTCAAACTTCATCAAGGCATGCATCACATTGAATTATTCCGTTTATGATCCGTACCATATCTCCATCGGCTTGGCTTGTCAGCAATTATAATAGATAAATACTTGATGGCCAGCGTAATTGTTGACACAGTCGTAGCCGATGGGTTTTGCTACGGTTCATAACCAATTATTGCCCCAGTCCCGAGGTTCGCAACACTTGCGACCAATTTCCTTTATCGGTTATCTACCGATCATGGGATTTGGGCACTAATATGATTGACGTAAGACAATCATACCCCAGATCATGCCTAACGATGATCCGGCCTGTTAAACAAACAAACACACAGTAGCATCACTGTGTTTATCCTATTAATCGACCGCTGGTCCATAGCCTACAATGGCATTAGCATGAACGCCTGAGTAAACACGATGTGCATATCGTCGTGACCCTTGAAATAGCGTTTTTGTGTATCTTAAAGCAAAAACATACTTCGTTCTCAGGCGCAGGTCATCAAAGATTTATGGCCCTCAAAATAGCGTTTCTGTTTATTTAAGACACAGAAACCTATTTCTCACTTCCGTGCCCGTCGCCCTTAAACTGTCAGCTGCAAATAATTTACCGATACTGAATCTGACACTCCAACCGGGTCTTCAACATCCCATCACATGGCGTTTCGTCATTGCGGATGTCAATGAACCCCTAATAGGTTCCGATCTATTAGGCGCACACAACCTGTTGGTCAATACGACCCACAACAGGCTTGCGGCTCCAACCGCATCCACCTTGCCCAAGCTGGCATCATCAGCGGTAACACCCAGGGCCACAAAGAGTATAGACCCAATACAGGCCATGATATAGGAATTTGTCCCTATAACAATTCCTCTACCTAATCAGCGCCGACACAAAGCCACCGTGTTTCATCACATCGAAACACGAGGCCCTCCGGTGAGCCAGCGCCCACGCCGACTCGCCCCCGAGAAATTACGCGCGGCACGCCCAGAATTCGATCATATGATCTAGCTAGGTATCTATCAACAGTCGGATAGCCCCTGGGCAAGCCCAATACATTTAGTGAAGAAACGTTCTGGTGAGTGGCGCCCATGCGGTGATTACAGGCTGTTGAACGCAGCAACTGTTCCGGGCAGATACCCCATTGCACACCTCTACGATTTCTCGTATAAACTACGAGGTTGCAACGTCTTCACTACCCTGGATCTCACCAGGGCTTACCACCAAATCCCGGTGGCACCAGAAGACATCCCCAAGACCGCAGTCATCACACCCTTCGGACTCTTCGAGTTCAAAGTGATGACTTTTCACAGACATTCCAACGTTATATCGACTAAATATCGGTCTAAATTGCTGCCACGCATATCTTGATGACATTCTCATCGCCTCCAAAGACCACGCCGAACACAAACACCACTTACGTCAGGTCCTCGAGCGCCTCCGCGAATTCGGTCTAGTCATCAACCCAGATAAGTGTCAGTACGCCAAGGAGCAAATCACCTATCTGGGTTACGTCGTTGACAACCAGGGCATTCGCCCACTGCCAGACCGGGTAGAGGCCTTCATGAAATATCCTCGTCCCACCAACGTAAGTGAGCTTCGTCGATTCCTGGGCATGCTCAACTTCTATCGTCCGACCCTGAAGAACGCTGCCCAGATTCAAGCTCCATTAAACGACTTCCTAAAGGGAGCTAAGCGCGATGACAAGCGCCCCACCATTTGCACACAAGCCTCTGATCGAGCATTTCAACTGTTCAAAGAGCAATTGGCAAATGCCACTTTACTCCGATACCCCCTCGAGGGAGCGGCACTATCCATCCAAGGAGATTCAGCGGATACCGCAATCGGAGCCGTCCTTGAACAGGACATTGAACGCCGACCGGAACCACTCGGTTTCTTTTCAGGAAACTGAGTCCTGCAGAGCGACGTTACAACTCCTATGATCGTGAATTACTTGCGATCTACAACGCTGTCAAATACTTCCATCATATGATAGAAGGACGTTCGCTCTCTATTTTAACAGACCACAAGCCGCTGGTCTACGGGTTCCTGAAGAAGTCGGGAAATACCTCCCGCCGAGAAGAGCGTCAATTAGACCTCATCGGGCAATATACTACGGAGATCAAGCACATCTCCGGTAAACAGAACGTTACGGTGGACGCCCTTTCACGAATCGATACGATTCACTTGCGTACCGCCTTGAACAACACTGACCTTGTCCTAGCTCAACACGAGGACGAACAGCTTAAGTCCCTCCTAACTGCGGATACGGCACTTGAGCTTAAAAAAATCACTCTTCGCGACCCTTTGGGCGAAATTTGGTGTGATGTCTCCACTGGAACCGCTAGACCTTACATTCCCGAGAAACTTCGTAAGGGCGTGTTCCAGGTTTACCACAACCCAGCCCACCCCAGCGACCGAGCGTCGGCCGCTGCTGTCCGTCGCAAATTTGTTTGGCCCCCGATGAGCAAAGATCTCACCGGTTGGGCCCGTGCTTGTCTCCAGTGCCAACGCTGCAAAATAGCGCGACATAATGTACTGGAACTAGCACAATTCAAACTTCCTATGGCACGCTTCGCTCATGTCCATATAGACATAGTGGGACCGCTTACTCCATCAAGAGGTTTTTCCTATATCCTCATACATATACAATGATGGATCGCTGCACGCGATGGCCAGAGGCGACACCTCTCCGGCCAGTTACTGCCAAGGCCTTTTATTCAACTTGGGTCACACGCTTTGGTGTACCAACAACTTTAACTTCGGACCGAGGTCCACAATTTGAGGCGACAATATCCAGGCAGCTAACAAATTTCCTTGGCTGCCAAAGAAGTCGTACCACCGCCTACCACCCGCAATCCAATGGGATGATAGAGCGCTGGGATAGATCCCTCAAGGCCTCACTCATGTGTCATAATGACACCCAATGGTTCGACGCCCTTCTCACTGTCCTCCTCGGCCTGAGGACAAGTACTAAGGAGGACCTGGAAGCTTCGGCAGCAGAGCTCACCTACGGTACCAACCTCCTTCTCCCAGGACAACTCTTCCTGGACGGCGAAACACCGCGTGACCAACTCCATGAAGTGGGACATCTCCGTGACCTGCTACGTAAGGTTAGGGCAATCCCAACGACTCCTGTAGCCCCTAATACCAATTCCCTTTCATCGGTTATCAACCGATCATGGAATTTGGGCATGGATATGATCATTGTTTAGACAATCTTACCCATGCCATGCCCTATGATGACCAACCAGCAAACCAAAGCAAACACACAGTACCTCACTGCGCTTGTTTTGTTTACTAATCGCTGGTCCATGGTTCACCTGAATGAGACGTTAACCTGAACATCTGCAGGTCAATCCCTCACCATCATAAATGATTTTCCGCCTTGTGCATCAGTACATTGGCCTGAAGGGATATAGGAAGAATCCATCGCTATGGCAGGTGGTGGTGGTTGATCTCGACGAACTTCAGCGAGTCAGATTTGGATCGTGGAAGGAGATACACCTATCGAGCCCGTCTCGTGCAGGAGAGTAATTCAGTTCGACTGTAACAGTTTAGTCGATGTCCTTGTTTGAAAATATTGTCATGCGTGCTTGTAAACGTAGAAATCAAATTACCTGTTAAACGTCCAAGTGTAATCGATATCATTGCCCAGTATTGTCGAGGGTGCTTCATTTATAATCACCAGTTGTGCTAAAGATTAAGAACGTTGATTTAGTGATTTTATTGTTTGTGCTGCAACCCCGAGTAACCGGATGTGAAGAAACTTAGAAACGATTATATTGTAAAGCTTGTACACCAGTGTCAATAAAATCAGTGAATTCAATAAAAATAACATTTTACAACCGAATAATTATATCTGTGTTTCGTTTTCTTATTCGTTTGTCGTCTCTCGGTGGCCGATCACTTTCGTCAGCTTTTACGTAGGTGTTGTTAGTGAATCAGCGCCGTACGCCGGTGCACCCTACTACAATATACCTCCACAAGAGCTCGCAAAAATGCTCACGCTATGCAAAGGACTCGTTTGCAACGGTAAATTCAAGTAGCAAATTTCTGGATAGGGGAGTTGCTCTTGGTTTTGTGTATATTTGATCCTATTTGGTGTCGCAATCTGAACACCTGCGATTTGATGTGTGAATATGATAAGTTTCTCCATTGATGTGCAACGGAAAGTTTTGGATACAGAATATCAAGTTTTTGGGATGGGATTTTTTATTGTAAGGGATGATGATTTTAAAATGTGGCTATTATTATTATTTATTATTATTATTTATTGGCCTGTAGGAACCCGGAAGTTCATGACCTCACCGACTCGGCTTCGCCATCCTTCCCTGTCCTGGGCACTCTCCTTCCACGCTTCACCATTCGATCCGATCTCCTCAAGGTCAAACCTAACATTGTCCTCCCATCTCCGTCGCGGCCGTCCTACCGGTCTCTTTCCCGTTGGTCTACCGTCAAGAATTCTATGCACGGTCCTACCGTTCCCCATTCGCGCCACGTGTCCGGCCCATCTTAATCTTCGCGACTTGATTACTCTCACTATTGTAGGTTTGCGATATAGTTCTTCCAATTCGTGGTTATGGAGTCTCCTCCATTGTCCTGCCTCCTCGTCATATTTACCTCCAAAGATGCCTCTCAAAACTTTATTCTCGAATAGACGGAATTTGTTTTCTTCCCGTTTTGTGAGAGCCCATGTTTCGCATCCATATAGAACAATTGGCATGATTATGGTTCTATAGACACGGAGCTTTATGTTACGTGATAGCAGTCTGGATTTCAGCAGTTTACTGACTGCGTGCCAACTCGCGTTCCCGGAATGCAGTCTCTTGTTAATTTCCTTCGACATTTCGTTACTGGCCGTCAGTATCGTTCCCAGATATTTAAATTCTTTAACTTTTTCAAAGATCTTATCTGACGTTTATATGTGTTCTCTGAGACCCACCTGCTCTCGCCGTAATCATGTATTTTGTTTTGTCTTCATTTATTTCTAGGCCCACCTCTTCTGCCGCTTGCATGATGATTTCACAGTTTTTACTAACAGTCTCTAGATTATCGCCCAGAACGGCGATGTCATCCGCATATGCGAGCACTTGTGTGACCCCGTTCAGGGATGATCCGGCCATGTTGTCGTCTTGTACCTTTCTGATGACATACTCGAGCACAAGGTTAAAGAGACACGGTGATAGACCATCTCTCTGCTTTAGTCCGTCCCGGATTTCAAATGGTTCTGAGAGGTGGTTTTCTATTCTAACTCGCCCTTTGTTTTCGTTCATCATAAAAATGTGGCTATTGCATGAACGAAATATACTATTTTCAGGAATGTAATGCGTATTCCTTTGGATACGAATTAGCGATAGATTTTTATGATTAAAAAGGGGGGTGATAATTAACGATTGTTAATTATGTAACGACTCTGAGAAATGATATTGTCGGGTGTAATACCTGCGTTTAGCAGTATTTGACAATTCGCTGGGGTTCGTGCGATTTTGCTTATCTTTCTTATTTATTTGAGGGAACACATTCGAGCAGTTAGGGATTATGGCTCGAATTTTGTTTTTGTTACATAATTATGTGAGAAACATATGTTATCCTTGCAAATTAAGTTTATAACATCATCATGTCTTTATGTGTAAATACATTATTTAATTTGAATGTGAAATATTAAATGAATTAAGAAGAAAAAAAGAAGAACTGTAAAGGAATTGCTGTCCTAAATCTGTAAAATACTAGTTGTAAAATCTTAAATTGTAAATGTATTATTTACTTTAATAAGAATTGAATTGAATTGAAAAAAAAACACAATCGAGATTGTATGTGTAATAATAATAAAAGTGCAAAACAAGTTGCGCCAGAAGTGAAACTAATTTCCTTGCTTTGTTCGTTGTCGGTGCGTTCGTCTGGACGATCAGGAAACCGCGTTTTTCTCCTTTTAAGCGGTTCATCACAGGTTTTGCAGATCTGCTAAGTTGGTTTTTACACCATTTTGCAGTAACATCCACGTGTGTGCCCTCCCGGAAGATAGAGCGTCAAGTTTTTATGTGTAGCGTTTTAACAATATATGTAAATGAAAAATCGAACGGCCACGTCGAAGGGTGGAACCCAATTCGTCAGACTAGATCCAACAACAAGCCAGCCGAGAAACTGTGAGTACACACTGTTTCTTAATTTATATAATATTTTATTGTGCAAAAGATAATTGTTACATTTTCCCATTTTGAGTTTATGGCTATACTGTAGTTTTCAAGACCAGCTGGTGAAGGTTACGGACCAAGGATTTGAGTGTCCTTATTTCCAAGTTTTCTTGGTCAGTGAACTGCCGATAGAGGAGTTTCAGTCCAGATAGGAGAGAACTCTTTTGCCTATACAGAGCATCGATAGCTGCGTTTCTGTATTGGCTTGTGTAACCTTCAGACCGATATATTTTGGGAATAGAGACCTCCATATACTTCTTGACAATGCCATCCATTGTAAGGAGATAATGATTTGTCTCTTCATTTTTTAAATTTCTATTGATAAGTGGTACCATCTGACATGAGTGGATTTCCTTTTTGATACTTTACTGCACCTAGACGTGAAGCATCCTCAAGACAAAAATTTCCTTCAGGAAATCTTGCAAACCAGTTTTTTGTTATTGAATGAAATAACAGAATGTTTACCCAAAGTCGAATTAATCCTTCCATAGATTGAGCAGCATGGTTTTTCATTTGAAAACAGAAGAGAATGCAGTAGCGTAAGTGTTACACCACTGGCACAACTTTTATTAGTCTGCAATTTTACGTTGCTCGAGACAGTCAAAGGTAACGTAGCCATTTCCTGCCTCGTGTTATGACTGTTCGCAGTGCTTTCAAATCATTTCTATATGGGCGGTATGAATTCCTTATTCCACTTCCCCACCAACGATTTACTAATTATTTTTGACTATTTATAGAATGATACACAATTTGTAGCTAATTTCAAGAGTTTCTGAATCTCGCGTGGTATCCAAATACGATCGTATGTCCAGATGGTTTGTACTCGAGAATGAAAGACCCTACTTACAAACATTTTGGCCACAGTTGTCCACCGGTTACGTTCCGTCGATCCTTCAAATATACGAACGGAAGCCATATCTTCTGTTCACCTAGACCTCTTGTCAAATAGATATATTTCTTATAAATAATCCGTGACCAAGTCTCTCGCTCTCCATTCAGTATATTCCCTTGGAGCTATATGATTTTATAACTCCATCAACGGTTGATACTCCAACGGTTTGTCAAAGATACTTGAAGTCATTGCCTGTCATAGACAACAATATCCTGAAATAAACCTGGTGTGCTTTTAGGATTTAGAAACATCGAAATCCGTTAAGCACTTTTGAAATATTATTGAGCACTCAACAAGTCTGTCATTCCTTCTAAGCCGATTCTTTTAACATATTTCCGCAGGCTCTCGAACCGACTTCCCGTATGGGCAGATTGTATGGAATGATAGTAAATAGAAACAATTAATCTCCTTATCGGTCTCTGCGTAATTCTTGGAAACCAAGAGACGAGGCAAACTCTCAAACACAACATAAATGACCATCAAGATGATGGAAGCAATAATTCGTTTATCAATCACAAAATTATCCAAGTTCAGTTGCATTAATGGTTGTTGGCGGTCCTGTGTGTCTGAATCTCGGTCGTCCTCCTCAGCAAGGACTATTTCGCTAAGATTTCGTCTGCTTGTCACAGAATCACCAGAAAATAGAAATCGCACAATCACTGTAGGGTAGATTCGTAAGATACATGGTTCATTTGTCAGTTGCGTCTATTCCTGACGAATGGTTTGGTCAGGTCTTTTGGTGATGGTGTCATTAAATCGAAACCCCATTAATCACCCGGGCTTAAGTTTTAGAAGCGTTTTGCTTACGGCACGACGAGATATCACCGGTAGGCTATGTTGGGTGATGATGAATGTCAACCGATAAATCTTCAGTTGATTTTTTTACTATTGAATGGTTGGGACCCCCTGCACTTGAGCGGGTACGTGCGAATTTAGCTCCTTGGTTCAGATAGCGGTCGCCCAAGTGTAGAATGGGTAAATTGTTAAATGTGGGAATTTTCTTGGTTCATAGTAAGAGTCACTTCTTATAAAGACGTAGACTTTGGTTGACCTTCAAGCGGAGGACAGAAACACACAAATTTGATTGGACTAAATATATATATATATATATATATATATATATATATATATATATATATATATATTCTACCCTCAGGAAAGGTGAACTTATAGCGCTGACTTTCTCAGTTTGCTCTTTTGTTATTTATTTTTTAATTTTCCCGCGAATAGCTGTGAGGTGAGCGGCGAACGTTGAGTATTGTTATTTGTTTTGTTTGGGGTTTTTGTCTTCCTTTGTCGTATTTACTTTGAGTCCGCCGTACACTTTTCACCTTTATATGCCTTTGATGAACTTGTTCCAAATACAGAACTTCATATTCGTTTTTTAAATTATTTTTGGCCAACACACCTTAATTCAGAAAATATGAGATTGATTTCTTGTCCTGACAATAGTGAGATGAATAGCAGCTGGTGATAATGAGTTGTTTGGGAAAATGGCTATATTTATAAAAAAAAAAAACTCGCATCTGTAACTTGGACTTGGACGAGTATAAAAATTCATGTTGATTACTGTGAACCAGTGGGATGATATTCAACAAGAAGGGAAATGACGCTTCGATAATGCTTACAATGCACTTTGTATGAAATATTTGACACAATTTCGAACTTGTTGGAAAACTGCCAACTTTTAACTTGAATGTGAAGTGGACGAAGTTTTTGCGAGTTCGAAAACAATAGTAAACAATTGTGAAAAAGTTATGAGGGAAACATATATTGTTGATCACAGGTGTCGTAAGAGTTATCGAATACGACTCCAGTGACCTAAATAAAGATTATCAATATAATTGATATAATGTCATTGAAATGTAATTATGCAGAAATGATCCAAAAAAATTTCGAAACCTAGGAAGCCGAACGTTGAACAAGCACCTGGCTTACACGTATATCTGTTTTCTTTATATATAAAATACGCATTTATTTTGCAAAAAATTTACACTTTTTACTTAAGACTAAATGCTTAGTCCTATTTCCATTTATTCTTCTTATATTACCTTACCGGCTCTTCACAAGTACTCTAAATTGTATAATGTCTTTTTGTTTTGTTTTGCCTTTCGGCGTCCAATAATTTCTTAATTAACATATAATGTGTTATATATATATATATATATATATATATATATATATATATATATATATATATATATATATATATATATATATATATATATATATATATATATATATGGGCTCCTCGATAGTGTAGTGGTTAGTATACCCGCCTGTCACGCGGGAGACTGGGGTTCGATTCCCCGTCGGAGAGCCTCTGGAGCAAGACTAATGACCTTGCCCGAAAAAAACAAATCATTATGGAAAATTTAACAAGCCTCAGGACTTGCTAAATAAACCCAAGACCGGTTCCCGGTTGTAGTGCCGGTGATGATGATGATATATACATATATATATATATATATATATATATATATATTGTTATGGATGCTGCGAATCCTTCGCAGAACAAAATATTCCTATGAAAAATATGATACAAAAGAAATATCCGCTTGGTCATGAAATGTTAAAGTCCTAACCCTGTCCAAAAGAAATATTCACTAGTTCGCAAAATATTCCTATGAAAAAATATGATACAAAAGGAGGCATTTGCTTAATCCACAAAGATATTACGGGCCCCATAGTTTGCGCGATCCATGGGGGACATTCTGCTTGGCTCACAAAAATGACCAGGCATGCGACCAGTTTATGTAACTCGAGTTCCATGGAGCCGAATAGCGGTTTCCGTTTTACACATTGTGCAGGCGCAACGTATGCAGAAACCCGAGCCCCATGAGAGTTGGCGACGACATGTTTCTGCATACTAAGCAGGAAAAATGCGCTGAGATAGTCAGCTAGGAAGGAGAAGCCAAGTGGAGGCGAAAGAAAAATTATTAGGATATTCAGACTGAGTTTGACCGCCGACTACGCAGTACGTTTTAAATAAAAGATATGAAAGAAAAGTGTTAGATTAAAAGACAAACTATAATTCCGGTGTGAATAAAATTATTAAGTTACAATTACGTTTTAAATAAAAGATATGAAAGAAAAGTGTTAGATTAAAAGACAAACTATAATTACGGTGTGAATAAAATTATTAAGTTACAATTACGTTTTAAATAAAAGATATGAAAAAAAAAGTGTTAAGATAGAAAGATAAACTACAATTACGGTGTAAATAAAATTATTAAAGGAAAATTATTAAGATTAAAGACAATTAATATATAAAGGAAAATTATTGAGATTAAGGACAAATTTTAATCACGGTGTAAATAAGTATCAAAATAGAGAAATTACCAAGCCGAGTTATCGGACCCTCAAGAAAATTTTTTTTACTTTTTCCCTCATTCTCCGTGTGCCCTACGAATAATTGACCCGAAGGTAACGCCAGAGGGTTTTCCCGCAACCTATATCTGCCCTGAGTGTCCATCAGTGCCTAATACGAAGGTGTATAGCCGGTCCAGGCATAACAATATATATATAAGTAGATATATATATATATATATATATATATATATATATATATAGGGATATCATCATCGGCACTACAACGGAGATCCGGTCTTGGCCTTACTTAGGAAGTCTCTCCACCGGTATCCGGTCCATACCCGAGACTTGTTAAATTGTCCATAATAATTTGATTTTCCGGACAAGGTTTTTGGCCTTGCGCCAACCTTTCTCAGGGTGTCGCTGCATGCATTGGTTCATTTCAAGGATTGTCCTGGCCTGCGCCGGGTTGAAAGCGGAGACTTTGCCCTGTATGTTCGCTGCCATCCCCCTCATTCGGGTGTGGATCGTGCAGCTCTTCGAGTTCGAATTCGGTTTTTCTGAGTGGATGTCGATGGAGAGAGAGAGGAACAGCAAGGGGAATTTTCGATTCCGTTTGTTGTTATTTTTACATTCGAAAATGCGGTTTTCTGGATTCCGTTGATACGGGTAGAATAGGGAGAGTTGATGAACGGTCGAAGAAAGAAAGTTTTGTAAAAGCTGTTAACTAATTTAAAGATTGAAACAACCAGTTTAAGTTGTTAAATTAATTAAAATAAAGTTGTAAAAAGCAGCTAACTAATTAAAAGATTGGAAAAACCAGTTTTTAAGTTGCTGAAGGAATTAAAATAAAGTTGTCATGGTGTATGACGTACGAAAATTCATCCGCAGTTTTGATTGGACTATATTGGTGGAAGTTATTGGATGTAGCAGCATTGTACGTGCTTTGGATTAAAACCGGATCTGGCCTAACACAGTCTTGAGACAAGTTTAGATTGAAACTTAAAACAAGGTAACCCCATGTGTTAATTAACATTGAGATTTCGGTGGCTATACGTATGCGGACGGAAACACCAGGAAGTTATCAAAGCTAAAGATAAGGTAACCCCATTTGTTATTGACATTGAGATTCCTGTGGCTATACATATGCTACACCATGCCTGTTTTGAACTAAGCATGTATTCTATTACTCCTCCCGGAGTAACTGTTCGTCTCATATGTCTCCCCAAAATCGTTCGCGCGGTCTCTAATCTCACGCACTCTGTGAGTAAATGTTCCACATTTTCTATTTTGCCTTCGCAATACAAGCAGTATGGGTGATTCACATGCTTATACTTGTGCAAGTATTGCGGAAAGCATTCTTGTCCTGATATTAGCTGAGTCAGGTGTTAATTCAGCTCGCCATGTTTCTATATCAGGTATCGCGGTGTGGGTCCATCTTCCTTTGGTGGAAGAATCCCACCTTCGTTGCCATTCTCTTAGGTTTGAGAGCTCTAATTATGACCGCATTCTGCGACGATTCTCTTGGAAGACCTTATGCAAAGTAGCATTTTCTTTAGCTGCAATGTCAGGTGGCTTTATGGATTTGCTTGTTCTTGAACATCGTGCTTTTCACTAGCAGATCTTTTGACGCTGCGAACGTAATAATTCAAATTCCATTATTATTTGAAACGTCGTGTAAGCTTTCTTACCTATTGGAAGATATCTTCCTTTCCAATTTTCGCATTGAGGTCCCAGAAGAGGATTTTAACATCGAATGACGAGATCCCATCAAATACTTCCTCTAGGGTCTTGTAGAGCGTGTCCTTCGTTTCTTCGTCAATAGATTCTGTTTGGGCGTGCGCGTTTATAAATACATAATTGTACCATGGGATCCGTATTTTTAGCATCGACATTCGGTCATTAATAAATGCCACATCTTTTACATAGGGCGTACGAGGGTTGCCTCTTATGTTTCGGGATTTGGCTCTGTCGTAAAGTTGGACATTTTTGAGGTTATACACACTCAGAAAGTTTTGACATACGAGCGCTATTTGTGTTGTTTACAGTAAGTTAAAAGATTCATCTCGGCCCAAAAATGGAATTAAATCGTCAACATTTTCGTGCGATTATTTTTTACAACTTTCGGCGTGGATTAACTTAGCAACAGTGTATGGATGAACTTAATTCAATTTTTGGCGATGAAGCTCCATCAAGGACCAGTGTTTATCGATGGTATGGTGAATTCAATCGTGGTCGTAGTTCACTCCAAGATGAATTTCGTGAAGGTCGTCCAAAACGAGTTGTTGTTCCGAAAACCATTGATGCTGTGCGCGAACTGATATTGGAAGATCGTCATGTGACCTATCGTGAGATTGAGACAACCTTAGGCGTTAGTGGGACCAGCATACGTTCAATATTGCATAAACATTTGACTGTCAAAAAAATTTGTTCGCGTTGGATCCCACACAATTTGTCAATCGCCCAAAAAAAGGCTCGTGTCAATTGGTCGAAAGAAATGCTCAAAAAATACGGTCGCGGTGCTTCGAAACACGTCTATGACATCGTGACAGGTGATGAATCGTGGATTTACGCGTATGAGCCGAAAAGTAAACAGCAGTCGACTGTCTGGGTGTTTCAAGATGAGCCAAATCCAACAAAAGTTGTTCGCGCACGAAGCACTTCCAAGCAAATGGTCGCCTGTTTTTTCGGAAAAACTGGACATGTCGCAACCGTACCATTAGAGCAACGCAGAACAGTCAATTCTGAGTGGTACACAACCATTTGTTTGCCAGTTGTCTTCCAATAAATCAGGAAAACCAACCGCCGAAGACGGATCACTCTTCACCCCGACAATGCGAGCTCTCACACATCGGCTGCGACAACTGCATTTTTGAGCACCCAAAACATCGATTTGATGGGTCATCCGCCGTATAGTCCTGACTTGGCACCGAATGACTTCTTTTTATTCCCGTACGTAAAAAACAAACTGAGAGGTCAACGTTTTTCGAAACCTGAAGAAGCGGTTGCTGCATTCAGAATGCATGTGTTGGAGATACCTCAATCAGAGTGGCAAAAGTTCTTCGACAATTGGTTCAAACGCATGCAAACGTGTATAGATCTTCATGGGGAATATTTTGAAAAACAATAAAGTAATATTCGATGATCAATATTTGTTTTTGTTCTCTAATCCCGAAATATAAAAGGAACCCTCGCAATCTTCTTGCTTATGATGAAGCAAGTTCCGGGGTTATGTGTATCGGTACGTCCTTGTCTTTACACGCCCGTGTAAACCCGTTGGTTTCGATGACTTGATGGAAGAGTCGGACTTCCTGAAGCGCGATGATGTCCATTTTATATTGTTTCGCGTTTTCTACGACCGTCTGTATCGCGCCTGGTTTATATATCGTTCGTGCCCACGCGTATATCCCACTTTTTCCGTTTTCCCCACGCCTTCTTTTTGACGAGTCGGTGTTTTCTTGATGATATTACCTATGCCTACCGGGTTTTGCGTGAGATTGTTTTTTGTATATTGATTATTCATTTTTGGTCCCATGTTATATTTTTTGACAATTCTTCTTAATGCTAGTGGGGTTTTCGCTTACCTTATGCTTTCGTTGTTTTCCTCGTCTTCTCGGCAAAAAGATCTCGGCCAATTTTTTCTTTATTGAAAATACCACACGAGCTATTGCTGGTCTTCTTAATATTTTATTTGTCTTTACTATTGTTTCCAACTTAGTCAATTTGCTTAACTTTACTTCTTGTTTTTTCTTTAACTGTAACTATTGTTTTTAAAACTTGTTTTTTATTTAACTTTAATTATTGTTTTTAACTTTTACTATTTTGTTTACCTTTACTTCTTGTTTTTCTTTTTGTTTTTTCTCTAACTGTAACTATTGTCTTTAAAACTTGTTTTTTGTTTAACTTTAATTATTGTTTTTAACTTTTACTATTTTGTTTAACTTTACTTCTTGTTTTTTTTTTGTTTTTTCTTTAACTGTAACTATTGTTTTTAAAACTTGTTTTTATTTGACATTAATTGTTGTTTTTAACTTTTACTATTTTGTTTAACTTTACTTCTTGTTTTTCTTTTGGTTTTTTATTTAATTGCAACTATTGTTTGGTGGGAATATCCTATTGTACCTTTAATGTATGCTTGATTTATGGAAAGGATACGGACTGGTTAGAATTTCAGATGCGTTTTATGGTGGGGGGGGGGGGGGGGGGGGGGGGGGCTGATAATTAAATAATGTCAATTATATAACACCCACGAGTCCTTGGAGTTTCATATAGTCCGCCATATCAGAGGCCCGTTTTGATATGGTAAGGTCTGCTTATTGCTCTGATTCGACCCGGTGTCAGAGAGGCGCCGTTATAATACAGCCGGTATACCCCTGGCTGCAAACCATCCAATGGGTATAGTGACGCGTAACACCCTGGATTAGGGGTGGTAGACCTTGTGTGTTACTCCTCGCTAGCCTGTCTGACATTGGTTGCCCTACTGAAGGTGTATGCTTCCATCAGCATAGCCTGAGTGTAGTTTAAGCCCACGCACCACGTCAAGGTTTCTACCCAGCGAGGGTTTTTGAGGCAATGAAATCTTCAAACGTTTTTATGACCTCTGATCGGTTCCGGAAGACGTTCTGCCGGCAAAATGAATCCAGATTGCGGAAAAGATAATAGCCCATTGGGGAAATGTCAGGAGAGTACGGTCGATGCGCAAGAATTTCAAATCCCGAGGGCAACAGTTTTCGCACCGTTACTTGTGAGGTATGGGGTCTAGCATTGTCATGAAAAAGGATCGGGCCGTGCCTATTGACCAACGCAGCCAATTTGGCATGCAACATGTCGATTTCCTCACAATATTTGATAGTGTTTATTCTTTCTCCTGGTGGAAGAAATGAAAAGTTTCGATGTCACCATAACCATTTTTTGGATGAAGATCGGGTTTGGCGGTGTGTTTTGGTTTTTCACCTGCATCCAACCACTGCCCAGGTCTTTTATGGTTATCCGGTTGAAAAACGGTTTTTTGGTTTCTTAATCTAAGCGATGCACAGATTTCCAGCCGTCGTAGTTTTTGGGACTTGTTCAGTTCATGGGGTACCCACTTATCGAGTTTTGTCCATGAATAGCCCTTTAGGATTTTAATTGTATACATATATTTTGCCTGAAAGTATTTGATTTTCAATAAATAATACCCAGTCATTGGTATAATTATTACTACTTTTCTGTTATTAGTCAATAAATAAATAATAGTTAAGCGTTAGCTTTTTATTCGCTAGTAAATAAATAGTATTAATTATTATATTTTACAAAATGTGAAATAACCCGTACAATTATGCGATTGAGAGGTCTTTCTCGAAGACTTTTATGGAAAAGAAATACTGCAGGATTTAATTAATACCATGTAAAATGCCACGCAGCATCTGTCTACTATAAGTATTGCCGCACTATACACGTTGAACTGTGTTAACGGGTGAAAAGTAAAGTTAACCTTCTCCGCCATAAGGATTGTATTTGGAATCTCCTGTAACTGAGCCTGACGTGGTACCCATGTGTGATGACATATTGCAATACATTGCGCCATGGCAAAGACACTATAGTACGTTTTGCCGGAGATAAAACTGACTCCAGTGATAAACATGATATTCTACATAAAAATTAAATCATGCGAGTCAAATTCCTTGAACTGATTCAGAAGACTTCATCTTAGAGTACGCAATCCCGCTGGAGGTTCCCTTGTCTCTACAAATGGAGCACACTTACTTCGTTTCAGGAGCCTTGTAACCATGTAAGCGTATAGATGCAATCCTTCTCAGGATGTCATATATATATATATTTGTACAAAAAGAACGCAAGGAAGTTGTGCATATAAAATAGTTCACGCAAACGTGTTTTCTTGGTTTGTACAGCAACTGAATGTGTTCGTATCTACGCTTATACACGTCAGGGATTTCGCTCCCACATTTTATTCACAAATGTGCATGCACTTGTGCCAGATACATTCAACCATGAACACCAGATACCATCAGTCCCATACCATTGTAGCTATTGGAGAAGAAGAAATTGTAAATTTCCCTTGAGGTAGATGCTCCTACATATCCGTAACTAAAAGATATTCTGTCAACTGAAAAGTTAGTATTTAATTCAGTTAAAGTTTAGTGCTTCAGCTCTGGTGAAATGGAAATATTCTTGATCACTTTGGTTCGACCGTTGTTTGGGGAATGCAGTGATCGCGAAGGGTTAGATCGGATGTAATCGAGTGTTGCGTAGATGTAAACGTCTTTACATTCAAATATTCATGTAGTCATAATGTTTTATTTACCAAGAGAAACGCGATGCAGTGCATTTAGGAAGGAATTTCAAGTAAATTCGTCATCATCATCGGGGCTACAACCGGGATCCGGTCTTGGCCTCCTTTAGCAAGTCTCTTCACCGGTCCCGATTTCGAGCCGATGTCATCCAGTTTGGCACTCCCAGGCTCTGGGCGTCCTGGTCTAGGCCTTCCCTCCATCGCAGACAAGGAGGGTTAAGGGTTAATATCTAATCAATCGCTTATTTACCTTCGATGAAGCCACACTGATATTATTTAGCGTATGGGGCTATCGGATCTTGTAGGTTAGAAGAGAGTACCTTATAGGCGGAAATCAGCCATGTTGTACCCCTAAAGTTACTGCATAGTGTGATATCTTCTTCTTATGTATGGGCAAATTATACCACGACGCCAATCTTCCGGCATTTTCTCTTGCTCACATACGTGCACCACGATCTCATGAATTGCGTGATGTAACGCTGTCCCTCCTTGTTTGATCAGCTCAGCTGGTATGCCATCAGCTCCGGGGCTTTATTTGATTTGAGCTGTCTTATGGTTTTTAATGTTTCCTCAATGCTTGGTGGCGGCAGCATTTGGTCTTGATCTTGCATTGATGGAACCTCCAATTCTTCTGTGAGCTAACTATTTAGCAATTCCTTGAAGTGCACTTCCCATCGCTCTAGAATGCCTTCAGATTCGGTGATCAGATTACCTTCTTTATTCTTGCAGCAAGTCCAGCGTGGTGTGTACCGCGTCATACTGTGGATTATTTGGTAGAACTTCCGTGCCTGGTGCGGACCCCTATTACTTTCCTACTTTTCTTTATTTTACAGACTAGATTTTTTTCCAGGCACTTTTCTTTTGTCTGTGGAGTCTTTTTTCAGATCTTCTAAGCTCTTTGTATTTCTCCTGGCGTACCCACGTCCTATGAGACTGCTGCATTGCCCGGTATGCAGCGTTCTTACGTTCAGTCGCTTGGTTGCACTCATCATCAAACCAGTCGCTCCGATCTCTACGACTACTGCCTAAGCTGGAGTTGGCAGTACTAATGACCGAGGCGTGTCCATTTCTCTTCTACGCCCGGCATTCTGGCCCCAGGACTTACTCTCCCTCCGTCGAGCTCTTCGAGGGCGAGTCTTAGCGCATGACCAAAGGTGTTTCTGGTATTCTCATTGCGTAAGGCAGCCGTGTTAATTCGAACGTGATACGCGGATGCAATACGTCTCCGTAAGGCAATCCGCGATCGGAAAACTGTACCAACAGAATAGTGATCCGAATCGACGTTGGCACGATGCTGCATTTCACAGTTCGCCGCTACGTGACCAAACCTTTGGCAGAGGACACATCGCAGAATGTCTTGTCCTTTTTTTTTAATTTGTCCCATGTGACAATTTGATGATTCAGGACTGCAATTTTCCTTAGAGCACCAATTCTGCTGGTTGGAAATAACTGGACCAAAAAGAAAGGTAGCTTCCGGTTTCCTATTCTTGCCTTGGTTGTTGTGAACAGTTTTACCGCAGTAAACTCGAGATCGTCACGGTTCATCTTTTGAGGCATTATAGCGTTTGGAATGATAGTGAAGAACTTCTGATTCGAACTGACGCTATGACAGTTAGAATCACCAAAAATTTAACCATTGCGTAACACATCAGGCTACTGGCCGTGTTTAGGATTCGATTTTTAAACTCAAGTATATTCCACTGATGTGAATTATTATATTATCACTATGGTATACGGCTTGATGCATTTTCTTATTCGATTTTCGTTCGATGTTCTTCACTATTTGCTTGTGTATTGTGTGTGTATCTGTTAGAGACGCTACAGCATCTCGAAGAGATCCTCCGGTTCCGTTTCAGAGTCGACGCCTTTTAATAGCACGGTTACGCCCTTTGTTTGTTCGGCGTGAACGAGTAAAATTCCGCGGTGGCTCTTTTTAAAACCTATTTAATTTTAGCGTGGTCTGCCACCGAAAAGGGTTTAATGGCATGCCTGTTATCGGGTAATCTTTTGATTACAAAATTGTTATCTGCAGCTAGCTTACAAGGACTTACCAATTCCTTACACTCAATATCGATGGTGTTGATTTGCTGCTGTTGTGCTGCTTGCTGTTCCTGTGGGCGATTTTGTGTTGATAGTTGCTGTTACTGTTGCTGTTAATATTGATGCTGATGTTGAAATTGTTGCTGTTGGCCGACTTTTGGCTGTTCGAGAGCAGCTATTTTTTTCTTCCGGCGTCTCTCCTCTAGCCGTGCTCTTGCCGCCGTAAATTTTGCTCTCAGTTCGCCGACGATGCAAGAGAAGCGAATGCATTATTTGCCGTATACAGGTTAAAGTTGGAGGGGGAGGAGAGCTCACTGCCCCCCGCCGTTTGCTGTTTTTTTTTCTCCATCGCTAGTTTTGCGGCTTTACTTAGCGCTACAATTGCATTTTTAGGGGCACCTTTCCTTACGTTTGTTGTCGCGTGTTTTTCTTCGTCCGTGTTCATGCTGGCACTCTCCGGTTTGTTTTCATTAAAAAAGAAAAACAAAGGCGACTGTCTTTGTACGAACCTCGACGCAACTCAGTTTCTCGGTAGTCTACGCTCGAACTCAGCTAGCGCCGACTAACAGAGCCAGTCATCCTGCACTCGTCCTACATGTTAATTTAAATATCAATTGCTTAGCGAGCAATATATAGTTAGTTTCCTTTTTCACGCTTGCGACCGAGGTGATATATTTGATTTCTTTTAGTTGAATATTATTTTATTTTTCACACTTCACTGAATTGTGCACATATGTTTTTAAGTTTTTTTTATATCACTTAGTTTCTGGGATTACGTCTTACGTTTATTATTTGTTTTGTTTTGCTTGTTTGTTTTTGAGTTTCTTCGTTTTGACTGTCTTGTCTATTTTTATTTTGGTCGACTAAATCAAATACTTGCGTTTTGAATAAGTATTTATCACCATAAGCTTTTCTCATCAGTTCAAACATTTCAGTAGCAATTTTGCTGATTTTAACAATAAAACAAAATTTAGTATTGACTCTTTAATTTTTGACCGACCACCGTTGCGTTGTATTTCAGTTTCCATTGAACGAAAATGTTACTGGTTTTCCTTTTCGTGGCTTCGTTCTCTTTTATTTGATAATTTACATATATATTAAGTTTGTTTTGACTGTTTTTACCACTGGAATTTATTTATAAATAGTAATAATAATCATCGGCACTACAACCGGGAGCCGGTCTTGGCCTTATTTAGCAAGTCATGAGGCTTGTTAAATTTTCCATAATGTTTTGTTTTTTCCGGGCAAGGTCATTAGCCTTGCGCCAGAGGCTCCCCGACGGGATAAATAGTCTTTATGTTTTAAACACTCGCGACTCACAAAATCCACTTTTGAATTGAATTATGTTTTCTTAATTTCACTTAAGTGAAAAGAAAAAAAAAACACTTTTTAAATAAAATTTAATTTTATTTAATTTCCACGAGAATAGGAACCGTCTGCTCTTCGGAGAGTCGTTTCTTAATCTGAATTATTCTCTCTCTCCGTTGCAATATAGTATCTTTCTCACAATGGATATTATATTGCAATTTGCTTAATCTCCATTTTCGTGTATCCACGAATTTCTTGTTAATTACCTTTGAGTTTGTTCTTAAGGAATTGTATTTCAATCTGGAGGAAATTTGTAATTAGGTAACATATTGATGGGTTTTTTGGTATTGTCGTAACATATGTTGCGATAGACATGTAGGGTTTCTCTATTCTACATGAGAACCAACCCACAATCTCAACCACAATTTCCACCTTATTTCGACCGCTTTCAGCGCGTCATACATATCCATTTCCCCTATATATGCTATTCACCTGAAATACATGTCTTCCCCAAGGACGCATAGCTAAACTCATTATCCTATGCAGATAATGCATAATTGAGTTTAGCTACTATCTTCGCCATACGACAACACTATTGCTCTAACCATGGGATTTCCACCGGAAATTCCATTCCTATTGGTTAGCAACAACCAAGTCAAACCAAGCAACGCGGTTGCAGCATCATCCATTGGCTTGGGTATTTACCAACATTCCATAGAGTTTTTCTCACGGTATTAATTCCCTAGCCGATTCGGCGTCCTATTGACTTTTCTCGGATCACCCATTCGCTTGGGATCAACGATCTCTTTTTGCAGGTGAATAGCATTGTAGCCAAACCCTACGGTCTACTTACTTGAAAAACCCCCATAACTACTACCCAACTCCCTTTAGTTTGCTAATGCAACAGTATTAGTACCTAAAAATGCTGCACGCATTTAAGAGATCAAATCTATGATCTTTAAGTCCCTGTAAAGAAAACTTACCTTCATGCATTCTCTTCGCATACCATTGCTCCTTAAGATTTCTTTATTAACTTAACAGGAATTTCCAATCAATTTCGGCATCTACGTCGCCAGTCAAATTTCCTTAGACAAATTCCTGTAAACAAAATAACTCGGATTGCATTCAATGGAACCGTCATGACAGGGACCATAAATATCGCGCCGTCTATTTTCCCATCCGCGTCATATACCTTTTCATACACATTGCCTGGCAACCTTTTTTGTTTGTCTTATCAATAAACAACCCAAGCAGCTGCATATAATTAGCGCAATAGACGCCGAAACCAAATTCTCCAGCATTTCCTAATGCAAATATGAACCCGGTTTCTTTTGCAGCCAGAGATGCCATAAACATCCAATTTGCTTTTAGCACCTTTTTCTCCTAACGTCGAAAATAGCGACGAGGCATCGTGTAAACAATGACCCGCATTACCAGCGGCGCATGTGGTCATTTTTCCCTATTGTCCTTGCCGCCTGCCTGTTTTCGAACACATGCAACAACATTGAATCTGTTCGATCGCGCACATATACCACTGCGCCACTAGTTACACCCTTAAGAGAAAAGTTTTTCTCTCTCTTCCTTTTTTTTCCTTACCGAAATCATCACTGCATGAGATGACGATCACGGAGTCAAATTCCATCCTTCGACCCGAGCGGGTCGCGGCTCCATCGCTACCCTGGTGCGCACAGGGAAGCGATAATAAAAAAATAATCGTTTGTGTCGTAGTCTCCGCGAGTCGGTATTGAGTGCATATAAATTTAATATTAACGTGTCTTACATAAAATTAAAACAATACTGTAAAATTCTAAAGTCGATAATTAAAACACAATAAAACAATAGCGGTGATCACCAACCAAATCAGTGCATTTTATTCCGGAGACTACCATCGGTGCGTTTTCCTTCATTCTTTGGTGACAATTTTCTGTGAATATTTTGCTGTTTGTCCTGTCGTTGTGTCCGGAGAACTGTTTTCAGCGGAATTATGATGGAGGAGGAAGTGAATCATGTACCCATGCTGGTACATACTTCTTACCCACAGCATCAGCTAGGTTCTCCTCTCCTTCGCAGTTCTGTCTTTCCACGGTTCAATGCGCTCTGACTACACCACAGCCGTAACACTGGGTCAGTAGGTCATGTCAGTAGCTGCTTTTAATACACCAACAACATAACCAAAGCTACCTCGAGATCACAGCACATCGGGTTTCTGTTCTCTCATTCTCCACGTCCGTCAATTACCAATTAACAGAAATTACCCATACTTCGCCGAGCGCGGGGTTGAGAGAGCGGAGGCGTGGTCTCTTTTGGTTGACCTGTGTGTGAAATAAAATACGAATTTCACCCCTGATTCGAGTTAGTCACATCTCAACTATCATTGTGAGTAGTCACGCTGCCCGGAGCGAATATTGTCGAATCACCGAAGTGCACACATGCATTTGCGTAAAAAAATTTTGATCACCGCGGTTACTGTGTAAAAAAAAAGTATAGAACAACGAGAAATTTATTCTCGGCTAACTTACCTCGATAAGTGTTGCTGAATTTCCATTGCATGGAAATACGTAAAATAAAGTGATAATCAAAAAGAACAAATTAAACATTAATATTAAAACTACACCAGTGAGTTTCATTTATTTAATCTTTCCTCGTGGGTTAAAAGTGAATCCGTGCCCCTGTCCTGGCACACTTCTTTGCCCCCACAGACATTATATTGTAATTTGGTTATTCTATATTTTCATGTTTCTATGAATTTTTGTTATTTGTTACCTTTTGAGTTTATTCTTAATTATATTTCCGTCTGGAGGAAATGTGTAATTATGTTGGGTACACATTTCGGTTGATGGGTTTTTTGGTCTCGTCGAAGGATTCTTTCACGTAACACACCTCCGCACTCGGTCACTGTGTATCCAACTGTGATCGCCACACTACTCTAGTGTTACGATGCAATTGCTTCGTAAATGCTGTGGTGCATGGCGTTGACGAGTGTTTCATCGATAGATATAGGGCTTCTATGAGAGACTGCAACAAATTATAGAACAGAACACACAGTGTAGTGGACAATACAAGCCATGTTAAATAAAATATTGATATAAACGTAAAATAAAGAGTTTCTTTCTCCCTAAACTAATACTAGGTTTTGGTTACGATAAAAGGTGTAATTGAATCAGTTCTTCCATATCTCCAGAAACAGTGTTCACCCTCAATAATTATTGAACATCTTATGCAGGCATGCATACACCTTTTGTCTAGTCCCACAATAAAGTTGGAAATGCAGTTGGTGCTGGCATCTTCACTCAAAAATCTAGTGAATACGATCTATTAAAAGACTAAACGTCAAATATTACCATTAACATAATTGTTAATAACACATTCTTGCTCTGCAAATTTATTTACAAGTTCTCGCTCGTTTTCCGCCGTTTTGGAAATTTAAAACTTATTCCAGGGCATACCAACTAACTCCAATCACATGAAATTAAAATGAAAAAGAGAAAAAAAAAAACCTAAGCATTCCTCCAAGTGCGCACTTAATGCTACTAATGGTACCCCAACAGCTATGCCTGCGTGCACTTGCAGGGGAGAAAAATAACACTATTCTAGTGCAATGTTGCTTTAGAGCCTGCACAAACTCTATGACTTTTCCGTCGTTGGTCACCATTCAAAGAAAGACGCCCCTAAAGGAGAAGGGTATAGGTGCACCCGCAGAGCGAATTTAAGATTCAGGAAATTAAATTTTCCCACACGAGCCTCTGAGGAATTTATACAAAACTTGTGCCAGTTGTGCTGACTGAGCTTGCACCAGGGCGCTAGTAAAGACTGTGTTTCCTTAGAGGACAAGTCTACATATGTATTATTTGGAAAAAGTCCTAAAATAACTCACTCGTACACGGTGTTTCAAATGCTCGCATGTATGAAATGAGTGTTCATCTTTATGCTTCCATCCCCTCTTGCGCGTAATGTAACATACTCATCTACACGTACTTCAATTCACTGATTGTAGACAATGTTAAGTGGAAGTGAAGATACGGGGTTAGGTATATAAATATTTGCCCATGGTTACTTATCATGGGGATAAAATTACTTACTATAGTTGTACTTCAGGAAAGGACCTACATAGAGATACTAGTAATAGTACCACCGCCATGCACCTAGGAAACGCAAATTGTAGAAACTACGATTCGGGAAACTACGAGTAAACTGCTTTATTATGGTAATACACGAACACAAGAATAATATTTGATCGCTACATTTTATTCTGCAATAAGTTTCACAACTTTAGATAGCGGGAAATGTAATCTGGTTCGATGATGTTTACCAAGTTTCAGAAGTAGATGGAATCGTTTAAACATATTTCGAGGAAATGCTTAATTTAACAGCGATATTTAATGTACTATCGCTTCAAGAGCATTCTAAAAAAAGAAAAACAAGCGCAATCACAAATCCATTATATAGAGTTAAGTGTGGTTGGTAGTCAAGTTTTGAAACACAACGTTTTGAGCAAAACGCATTCAAAGACCTTTTTCCTTTTTCTTTCACTCATTAAATCTATATAGTCCAAAACAATGCCTTGTAGTCTGTTAGTCAGCCACCCCTGGTGCATAGAGGCGTTCGTAAGCTTCATCAAATACTTCCTCTTGTTTGGCAACAGCATTTGTCTTCGCAGTTCTCGCCTCCTTGGATTGAACGGAGAAGTGTTTCTTAGAAATTGGAATGCTTTCTTCGCACCTGTCGTGAGAATTATCAAAGAAATGTGGTCCGTTACACGGAGCAGTCGTACATGAAATTAAAAAAAAAATGACTTGAAGTTCCATTCTTTTAAGATTCAAGTCTTTCAATAACTCGAAGAAAATGACTTTGACTTTCCAAGTGTTGGAAACGATGTTGTAAAGATTTCGAACCGTAAATTTCATTTTTTGGAGTAATGGGACCCATTTTCATGTAAATGTGCAAAACAAACTGCTTTTACTGGTCTCCAAGAACCTGTTGCATTGTTCTCAGGTGACTGTTTGGTGCACTAATCCACAAAAGAGACAATTGGGCACTTTTTTGAAAAAGTCCGATGCCGGGCAACAAATGTCAATAGTGCGCGTAATGTAACATACTCATCTACACGTACTTCAATTCACTGATTGTAGACAATGTTAAGTTCATCTTTATGCTTCCATCCCCTCTTGCGCGTAATGTAACATACTCATCTACACGTACTTCAATTCACTGATTGTAGACAATGTTAAGTGGAAGTGAAGATACGGGGTTAGGTATATAAATATTTGCCCATGGTTACTTATCATGGGGATAAAATTACTTACTATAGTTGTACTTCAGGAAAGGACCTACATAGAGATACTAGTAATAGTACCACCGCCATGCACCTAGGAAACGCAAATTGTAGAAACTACGATTCGGGAAACTACGAGTAAACTGCTTTATTATGGTAATACACGAACACAAGAATAATATTTGATCGCTACATTTTATTCTGCAATAAGTTTCACAACTTTAGATAGCGGGAAATGTAATCTGGTTCGATGATGTTTACCAAGTTTCAGAAGTAGATGGAATCGTTTAAACATATTTCGAGGAAATGCTTAATTTAACAGCGATATTTAATGTACTATCGCTTCAAGAGCATTCTAAAAAAAGAAAAACAAGCGCAATCACAAATCCATTATATAGAGTTAAGTGTGGTTGGTAGTCAAGTTTTGAAACACAACGTTTTGAGCAAAACGCATTCAAAGACCTTTTTCCTTTTTCTTTCACTCATTAAATCTATATAGTCCAAAACAATGCCTTGTAGTCTGTTAGTCAGCCACCCCTGGTGCATAGAGGCGTTCGTAAGCTTCATCAAATACTTCCTCTTGTTTGGCAACAGCATTTGTCTTCGCAGTTCTCGCCTCCTTGGATTGAACGGAGAAGTGTTTCTTAGAAATTGGAATGCTTTCTTCGCACCTGTCGTGAGAATTATCAAAGAAATGTGGTCCGTTACACGGAGCAGTCGTACATGAAATTAAAAAAAAAATGACTTGAAGTTCCATTCTTTTAAGATTCAAGTCTTTCAATAACTCGAAGAAAATGACTTTGACTTTCCAAGTGTTGGAAACGATGTTGTAAAGATTTCGAACCGTAAATTTCATTTTTTGGAGTAATGGGACCCATTTTCATGTAAATGTGCAAAACAAACTGCTTTTACTGGTCTCCAAGAACCTGTTGCATTGTTCTCAGGTGACTGTTTGGTGCACTAATCCACAAAAGAGACAATTGGGCACTTTTTTGAAAAAGTCCGATGCCGGGCAACAAATGTCAATAGTGAAATATGGAAACATGATCAAGGATTTCTTTTGGCCGAATCAGGGAGTTTGTGGGGGTTCCACCAAACCCCACGGCCCACTTACCTGAAAAACTCCCCATATCCGCAACTCAACTCCCATTAAATCCCGCCAATGCGATTGCATTGGCACCTGAAAATATTTCCTTTACCAAGGACATTAATGCATAAAAGCATTACATTAAATTCCGAAACAGAATTGCATCTACAAGAGCATTCATAGTCCAATCCATCACTAGAATTCGCAGGAAAACTATTCCGGCACCATTGTTTGCCAAGCAAATCTCCCTAGACGAATTCCTGTAAACAAAAGGATTTGAATTACATACAAATAACCTTCAGCAGGGGCCATAAACATTGCGCTGTCTATTCTTCAGCTTTGCCATGTGTATAATAAATTCTCTTAATGTACACATTGGCCGGCGACCTTTTTCGCCCAGCAATAACATACCGGCGGCCGCATTCAATTATCGCAATCGACCCTGA
Organism: Microdon myrmicae; assembly: GCA_963931805.1. Taxonomy (NCBI): domain Eukaryota; kingdom Metazoa; phylum Arthropoda; class Insecta; order Diptera; family Syrphidae; genus Microdon; species Microdon myrmicae. The sequence goes on along the minus strand of OZ007500.1, from coordinate 122,422,194 downwards.
AATCCCTAAAAACAATTCTGTAACGTGCTTATGCATCATAAATTCTCGACCATTAGGCACCCATGTTCCACCATTGCTATTCTGCCGTACATGTGCATACCACATGTCCTTGGCATTTCTACGGCCGCGGCAGCTCTTTGACCATCGGACAAAAGCGAATACTCGCATCCTACCCTAGAGTCATAAAACGAAATTCTGCGCAGGTAATCATGAATACGATCCTTTTAGCATTTAATGAGTGGCTGCTATTTAGACAGCCGACCCTCATTACCGAAAGATGCTGTAGGTCGTTTCACCATTGTTCCTTTCTTCCTCGTTTTAGGCAAAACGCATCGATCAACACGGTGATGTGTACCAACACACACATACACCACCGCGTACCTGAGATCGCTTTCCATTGGTCACTGGTCAAAGGAAATTTCTTTTCCTTTTTACCACACCACCAAAAACTCACCCCAAACGATAAAATATCGTTGAGTCGTATTCCACACACCAGACCGAGCTGGTCGATCCTCCATTCATCCGTCAGTGCGCGCACAGTGTTTGTTTTTCTTAGAATCCCCCGTAGGGTGTGCACTGGAGTCTGCACCCCTGCGAGATGTATCCTTAATTCACTTCTCTACGTATTCCGCGAACGTTGGGCCTAGTTTGAACTAAATTCAAATATTCTAACAAAAAAATATGTTTACTTAATTTCGCGGAATTGAAAACTGTTTGTGATTAAGTCGAAACTACCGTGAACAATAAAAGTAAAAGATGTGATCAGCAGTTAATTCTTGTGTTTCATTTAGCTTGTTTCCTGTGTTGAGAAGTTTAGTTATGTGTTGCCTTCCTTGCGAACGATACGTGTCGGCATATAGTGACAGTCATGATGGGGATAGGAGTTAATCAGCGTCGTACGCCGGCGCACCACCACTCTACCCCACAAGTTCATTCATCGTTCTCATCACACATCCGGTTTCAACGCTCTTCTAATGGAACCTCTAAGTCTGCCATATGCGGACATACTTCCCAACGTAAGGGCGGACCCCGAACTGGAAGCAGCAGAAGGGCTATATACAGAATCCGGAGAATCCAGATTAGAGGTCTGTTCCTCCAGCTTGGAAAAACAAGTGGCAAAGCGGCAGAATACACGCACGACATTAGTGGAGTGCTAGAAGAATAAGCAACCGTGAGAAGCCTGACACATGGAACTTCAATCGAGTTCAAAGATAAAGACAAGATCACCACAAATATATAAAAATAAAGATAAAAATAATCAAATAGTTCTCGCTCGATTTAATCTTAAGGTGCACTGTAGTATTTATAATAGAATTAATCGCACTTAATCTTAAGGGTGCACTGTAGTGGTGAAAATCCTGACTCCGACTGACTTACGATCGATTCCGTACACACTTTATTTGTTTAACGTGGAGGCCCGTCATTCCTCCACGGAATCCAGAACGCGATTAAAGCTCGCCATCGAAGCGACAGAATTACTAAAAATTCATTTATCGCCCCGATGACCATATAAGGGATGATCCTGATGCCGATCACTGAGAGGATGTGCACACACACAGATGAGGCTCCATCGCAGGAATGGAAAGGATTTCCTCAGGGGAACATAAACCGACATGGATGCAGCTGGTGCCAATATCCTTGCATAGATATTGAAATGGTTGTACGCTCTCACGGACCGTGGACATTACATTTCCATAAAAGGAAATGTTTGTCCGATTAGTACCGCGTAAGAGTTCCATGCTGATCGGGCGCACGTTGTTGGCGTCAACAGAGGGTCGAACCGTCGTGTGTGTATTTACACTGACGTGAACTCGATCCCTTTTCGCGGCCAGATGCGAGTTACCATTTCATGTAGATCGGTTTAGCGACCGATGTGGTTGCAGCATTGAAGTAAAGCGAGAGTGTCTCTTGCTTGTATGCTGTACATTCTATGGGGGATATGTGCACCGCGGTGGTCGAGTTATGTCAGTTGCTTCGTGGTGCAACTGAATTGGTTTTGAGGAAATGGTGCATTTCATTAAACCGTGCTGAAGAACAAAAAATCAGTAGGAATCGACGGAGTACCCAACATTGTACTCAAACAACTGCCTCCATTGGCCATGGAAATATACACGATCTTGTTTAACAACGCGCTAAATAATGCACATTATCCAACGCGTTGGAAAACGGCCATTATACATCCTATCTCCAAAAAGGGAAAATATAGCACAAATCCCATTGGTATATCGCCAAGTATTAGTAAAGTCTTCGAGAAGGTAGTAAGCAAGGCGTTGCGTGAATGGGTTGAGGCGCGCAACATTATACCAAATAACCAATCTGGGTTTAAGGCGGGTCACGAAACTACCCATGCCGCATCCAAACTGGTTTCAGACATACAATGGAATAAATGTAAGAACCAGTGTACAGCGGCATGTCTAATTGACTTGGAGAAGGCCTTCGATACCGTATGGCTCGAGGGACTGTACTATAAGTTAGTTAGACTAGACATCCATAAACCTCTGCTGTATATGCTTTATGACATGTTAAATGGGCGACAATTCATTGTCAAAAGTGGGAATGTAACCTCCGGTAGGAGTTATATAATAAAGAATGGGCTACAACAGGGAGCGGTACTGTGGGGAGGAAGTATGTACCAGCATGGGTACTTAGTTCACTTCCTCCTCCATCAATCAAAAGTTCCGCCGCAGCACGAATGTGCACAAGGAAAACAACAGCACATTAAAACAAACAAACGGTAGTTTATTATTTAAACATCGGGTTTACTGCACTGCACTGTTAATTCAATTTTTTGGACTCGACACAAACGATTATTCTCCATTATCGCTTCCCCGGTCGAAGGATGGAATTTGACTCAGCGATCGTCATCCCATGGCTCCTCGATAGTATAGTGGTTAGTATACCGCCTGTCACGCGGGAGACCGGGGTTCGATTCCCCGTCGGAGAGCCTCTGGCGCAAGACTTAATGACCTTGCCCGGAAAAAACAAATCATTATGGAAAATTTAACAAGCCTCAGGACTTGCTAAATAAGGCCAGGACCGGTTTCCGGTTGTAGCGCCAATGATGATGATGATGATGATCGTCATCTCATGCAGAGATGATTTCGCTAAGGAAAAAAAAAGGAAGAGAGAGAAAAACTTTCCTCTTAAGGGTGTAACCACTAAGGTAATGCGATCTTTTTGGTGCAGTGGTATATGTGCGCGATCGAACAGATTCGATGTAATTGCACGTGTTCGAAAGCAGTGGAACGACGAAACAGGCAGGCGGCAAGGACAATAGGGAAAAATGACCAAATGCGCCGTTGGTAATGCGGGTCATTGCTTACACGATGCCTCGTCGCTATTTTCGACGTTAGGAGAAAAAGGTGCTAAAACCAAATTGGATGTTTATGCAGTAGAAACCGGGTTCATATTTGCATTAGGAAATGCTGGAGAATTTGGTTTCAGCGTCTATTGCGCTAATTATATGCAGCTGCTTGGGTTGTTTGTTGATAAGACAAACAAAAAAGGTTGCCAGGCAATGTGTATGAAAAGATACATGACGCGGCTGGGGAAATAGACGGCGCGATATTTATGGTCCCTGTCATGACGGTTACATTGAATGCAATCCGAATTATTTTGTTTACAGGAATTTGTCTAAGGAAATTTGACTGGCGACGTAGATGCCGAAATTGATTGGAAATTCCTGTTAAGTTAATAAAGAAATCTTAAGGAGCAATGGTATGCGAAGAGAATGCATGAAGGTAAGTTTTCTTTACAGGGACTTAAAGATCATAGATTTGATCTCTTAAATGCGTGCAGCATTTTTAGGTACTAATACTGTTGCATTAGCAAACTAAAGGGAGTTGGGTAGTAGTTATGGGGGTTTTTCAGGTAAGTAGACCGTAGGGTTTGGCGGTGACGCTACAGTACTATCTCCGATTCTTTTCAACATCTACACAAGTGACTTAAGCGGCACTCTGCACCATGCCATTGCGTATGCAGACGACATCATTCTCTATAGAACAGCCCCGAATATTGAGAGTATCAATAGCCTATTACAGCAGGACTTTAATAAAGTTCGACGCTATTGCGATGACTGGAAACTTAAAATCAATATCATGAAATGTGAAGCTATCTTGTTCAGAACACCTTTAAATGGGACTACTAGGGATACGAGGCGAAACTGGAGAAATCTAGTTGTCGTGGGACCGAATGGACAACCAATAAAGACTAAAAACCTAGTCAAATACCTCGGCATTTGGCTAGATCACTACTTATACTTCAATAAGCACGTAGATGCTGCACTAGGCAAAGCAAAAAGAACTTTTGCCATTACAAGAAGGCTATTTCACAACAGCCAGCTAGATAAAAGACTAAAAGTTATTTGCTACATGGCCCTCATTAGGCCAATGATCATCTATGGATGCCCGGTCTGTTTCAACGTAGGTCCAAATCTAATGGAAAAGATTCGGGTCTTCGAGAGACAATGTCTTAGAACTTGTCTTCGTTTGTATCGAACACCCGAATCTGACTACAGAAAGTACTATCCCAATGAAGCTCTGTACAATGGAGCCAATATAAACAGAGTAGATAACTTCATGATCAAATTGATCCGAGGACACGCCGCCAGATCAATGAACTCGCCAAACGATCTTATTTTCGGGGCTTATTATCCAAATACTATGTATTCGGAGAGAGTGCGTAGCAATGGCTTTATCCCACCAGAGGCTTTCATCGGTTTGGATATGGACGGACTCATACAGGACGAATCTGGCGTTCCGTTGATTTTCCACGTTCATCGTTCGGTCGCAGATAAACGCTTAAGCTACAATCGGAATGTCACACAGGTAAATCCAGAGTGCCTGCGGCACAGTAGGGTAATATCTTGGAGGGACAAGAAAGATTTCAAAAAACCTGTATTGTAAAGATCCAATGCAAATCAAATGCAAAAGTGACCAGCGGCTAGTTTGCAAAGAATTTCTTATTCATAGGTTAGTTTAGAATTAAGATATTTTAGTTTAGAATTAAGTTAGATAAGTAGTTAAACAGTAGATAAAATTAGATTAGATTAAGGAAAAATTAAAGAGACAACGTTTTTTGAGCTAATCAAAATTTTTCTTTGTGCTACTGTCCGATAGTTTCTTAAATATCTAATCATACCATGCCGAAAGGCTATTTTTCTAAAGAACCAAAAAACAGATTAGCTTAGAGAGTCTGCTTGGGACCATTAAGTTAGATCTAATATATTACCATTAAGCTAGTATTTAAACATTTTTGTCTAGCCACTAAGAAATAATTTTTAAGGATAAAATAAAAATGTTTATAAAAGTAAAAAAAAAAAAAAAAAAAACCCCCAAGTATAAATACTGCTCCCAACTCTACAGGTGCTGCGGAATACCTGAAGATGCCGCAAAAGACTGTGTCAACGAAGCGAGGAAACGAACCATGAAGAAGCAAACCATCCGGCTATCACTAAGATCCGCCTGGTAGTCAGGAGGGTATTGTACCAAAATTCACCATGACAATTATACAAATTAATCGAAATCATTCTGAGACGGCACACGAATGGCCAATTAGGAGAAAACCAACGTGATACTGATCAACGAACCTTACCAATCTCTTTATAGCAATAGACGGATCAGTGGTGAGACCAGGTATGCAGGGGGGTATGTGGAAGACATGACTTTCAAAACATAGATAATCAGCAGAGAGAGAGAGAGAGAGAGAGAGAGAGAGAGAGAGAGAGATCGTAAGAGCTAAAATTATGGAATCTACTTCTACAGCTGCTACGTACGGCCTGGTTGGACCACAAACTAATACCAAACTATGCTAGATAATTTCAAGGTAGATACGAGAGCCAGAAAGTTTGTGGCGGTTCGGCCAAACCCCACTGTCTACGTACCCGAAGAACCCCGGTAACTACAACCCAACCTTCATAGTTTTCTTCTAATGCACCTGTAAATGCTTCACGCATTAAATTTATCAAATGCATTTAGCTAAAAGCTCCTGGGAGAGAATTCTTACCTTCATTCATTTATTCGAATTCAAAATTCCCTATAAGAATTCTGTTCCAAACATCATAAATCCCAAGCCCAATGCGGCACCTTCGGTTGCCAGGCAAATCCCAACCTTACATACGCACTTTCCCTAGTCGAATTCCTGAAATCGAAACAATTTGGTTTACATTTAAGGTAACCATCATAACAGGGATCATAAACATTGCGTCGCCTATTCCCAGCCTCACCATGGTATAATAAATCACTTTACATGCACAGTGGCTGGCGACCTTTTTCTCCCTACTGTAAACAATCCAACGCAGCTGCACACAATTGGCGCAAACGACGCTGAAACCAAATCCTATAGCATAGGCAAATGCAAATAGGAATTGTATACTTACCCTTGGCTGCGATGCCATTAACACCAATTCCCTGTGAATATGCTAAAACCAATTAGCACCATGTCCACCAGCATTACGGTGTATCAATACAGCTGCAATGCACAAGCCTAAACAATGATCTATACGATCCCTTTGTTCTTTTTCCTTCGTTTCAGGTTTCGTTTATCCTTTGCTGAAAGCATCGATAAACACGGTGATGTGTACGATCACACATACACACCACTGCACCAAAGAGATCGCCGTTCATTGGTTACACCCAGTAAGAAAAGATCGCATTTCCTTAGTGGCCATACCCTTAAGATAAAATTTTCTCTTTTCCTCCATATCTCACACTTAATTGAGGTTGGAAATCAAATCAGAGTTCTATCCTCGAGGAGTCTCATTCCATCCACCGACCGCGCCTGTCGGTTTTTCTACCGCTCCCCGTAGCCCTCACGGGGACGCGCACATCACAGAGTCGAGTTCGAGCTAGCGTTATCTAATTTTATGAACATGTTTAAAACTAGCGTTTCCTAAGTGCTTGTTATCCTGTTACGTGGAGTTGTCGAGTTGTGTTTCCTTTTTTTAACATGTAAGCGTGCGGTCAGATCATAATGACATTCGGCTTCAGATAGTAATAGTCAGCCATGGTAAATTACTATAACAATAGCCGACATATGAATAAAAGTTTTAACTAGTTAGAATCAGTGTTTTATTTTACTTTTGTTTCCTGGTGATTGTTGCAGCTGGTTGAGTTCGTTCAAACAGTGAAGAGTTGTGGGGACGGAGTAGAACTCTGTGCCGTACGGTGGCACCACGACTTCGCCCCCCGCAAGTCTATAGCGTTTGAAATAATAGTGAAGAAGATCGTGTGATTCGAACTGACGCTATGACAGTTTGAATCACGAAAAAAATTGAACCTAAGCGTTACCCATCAGGCTACTGACCGTGTTTTGAATTTCATTTTTAAACTCAACTATACTCCACTGATGTGAATTATTTTTGTTATCGCTATGGTATACGGTTCTGGTGTATTTTCTTGTTCGATTTTTCGTTCGGTGCTCTTCACTATTTTGCTTGTGAATTGTGTGTGTATCTGTTAGAGTCGCCACAAGTCCACGGTCATAGCCGATGATTCTAATACTCGGGCGACTGAGTGGAACAGCAGATGAACCAATACGACAGGACACTGACTATTGGAAACATTTGTACTATTGAAAGTCACCGTCGCAAATATTGGAAAGAAGAACAGATAACACAAAGCAGGAAGAGGATCAGTAATAGGCATCACCTTCACAACTATATTGCAGCTGTATGAAAAATATGCCCACAGTGACAAGCTATAATATTAGAACATGGCAGAAGTAACAAGAGCCACCTTAACGTACTAACGGAAGGCTAGCGGAGTCCCACAAATCGAGGGAAATGCGGCGCAAATGGTCTTCCAATTAATTGAGATGGTGAACACCACAAGGCTAATAACGTTGCCCAGAAAAACAAATTATTATAGACAAATTAACAAGTCTCGGATAAGGACCGGAGACCAGTGGAGAGACTTGCTAAAAAAATAGGTAAAAGGTCAAGGGTCAAATGCCAAGGGTCAAAGTTCAATGGTCAAGGGTCAAAGGTCAAAGGTCACAGTGGGTGAATATGGGATTATTTCATTTTCATTTTTAAAACATTTTTTATTCTCTTTTAAATATTCTTAGTTTCTAAATTAAGGGCTAGACAAAAAATGCTTAAATTCTAGCTTAATTATCTTGTATAATAACTTACTGGTCCTTCGCAGACGCTCTAAGCTAAACATTACTTAACATTTGTATAATTTGCCTTTCGGCAACAGAACTTTGTGGCAGTACTTATAATTTTTTGTAAGACAAAGAAAAATTTGAAAAACTTTGTCTATTTTTTTTTGTTTTTTTTTTTTTTAATTCAACTTACTTAACTTACCTATTTTTTATTTTTTAATTTTTAATTTTATGTAAAAGGACAACTTAACTTAACTTAAATCTTATACTACCCTAATTCTAGAAAAGCTAAGTCTATGTAAACTAGCTGATGATAGTGTGAATCTATACCGACTTTGGTATCCAGGTCTGTATATGCCATTCAACCACCAGAACTGTTGACGCTGTCTAATACTATCGTCCCGGTCTCTGTGGGAGATAGCCCTACTGAAGCGCAGGAGCTCTTCTTCGGTGCGCCTTACTTCCCGGTCGTAGCACAATCGCCCGTCTACGGATGATCTACTTACATGATAGATCAGCGGAATTCCGGATCTATCCTGTATAAGCCCGTTCATGTCCAAATCAAGGAACGCCTCTGGTGGAACAAAACCGTTGCGACGCACGTTCTCATAGTACAGGGTATTTGGATAATAAGCCCCGAAAATTAGGTCATTGGACGAGCTTATTGCTCTCGCAATATGTCCTCTGATTAATTTAATCATAAAATTATCCACCCTATTTATGCAGGCTTCATATTGTTACTGTTGTTTTGGGAATTGTTTTGTCCATTGTTCGTTTTAGGGTTTCGTCCATTTGTTCGATGTATTTGTCGATTTCGTCATTTGTCAGGTTTCTGTTTACTGGTAGATTAAAGTCATTCGAACGAAGTTCTCTTGTTAATGATCTGGTGAACCGCGGCCATCGCATTGCCCTGTAGTTATAGGGTTGCGGGATCACGAATTCCTCCAGATCTGCGAGATCGCTCGGAAGCTCCATTACTGCCGTGAATGCACAGTGGTCACTGTCGTATTCAATCGTCCGTAAACAGTTTCTGTTTCGTCTGTTGGTGTTAAGTAGTCTCAGTCGTGAGTCAATTAGCAAGATATCTAAGAACGATCTACCTCTAGGGAACGATGGATATTCGGTAGCTAGCAAGTCAGTTCTATATTCAATATGATACTCATCTAACCAGCCAGCCAACTGATTTCCTCTGGCATTAGATATACAATTTCCCCAATTTCTATGCTTGGCGTTTATATCTCCCCCTAGGATAAAGTAGTTTTTGTCCAGGTGCAAATGTAAGCATCGAAAGAGTGTCTCGAGCTCTGCTATAAATAGGTTATGTTGCTGCACCTCAGGTGCATAGACCGCAATCGCATACAAACCCCTTCCTTGCTGAAGGGGTATGCGTACGATACAGGCTTCCAGCACCCGGAACCTGCGCACTTCTCCACTATATATAACTTTATGAGGGATTCCTTTTCTAATACGACAAGAGCTTTTATTGATGTTGTGGTTAGAGGGTTTATATTGACTTTTTGTTTAGATTGGGCAAGTGCGAGTAGATCTCGTTTATTTGATTTTGCAGCTGTGTCATCTGTCTCTGCAGATTGAGCAGAACCGTGACCACGTCTGCTTGCGATGTTGTTTCAGTCTGTGTGGGAGTATTTGTGGTTACCAATGTTGTAGCCTGGTTTGGTGGTCTCCCACCCGACGCAACTTGTGCGTACGACCGCTGCGATGTTACGGGCATTGTTGTAGTACGAGCTGGCTCTGAGTTTTTTGGCCGGGTCACACTTCTTGCCATTATTTCTCGGAATTTAGGACATCCTCGATAATTAGCGGGGTGTCCCTCATTCCGGCACACTGCGCACTTTAGAAGGGCTTTGTCTTCTACCCTTTCTTTTCCCCGAGGGCATTCTTCTGCCTTATGGTCTTTTCCGAATTTTACGCAACGGTGCTGCATTTCACAGTTCACCGCCGCGTGACCAAACCTTTGGCAGCGGACACATTGCAGGATGTCCCTGCCTTTTTTTAAATTGCCCCATGTGACACTTTGATGATCCAAGACTGTAATCTTTCTTAGACCACCAATTCTGATGCTGGGCGTTAGTTGAACCAAAAAGAAGGGTAACTTGCGGTTTTCCCTTCTTGCCTTGGTTGTGGTGAACGGTTTTACGAAGATAAACTCGAGATCGTCGTGCCTCAACTTTTGAAGCATATCAAGCAGAGCCTCCGGTTCCACCTCAGGGTCGACACCCTTTAATAGAACCGTTACCCTCTTTGTTTGCTTCGGCGTGAACGAGTAGAATTCCGCGGTGGCCCTTTTTAAGACCTCTTTAATTTTTTCGTGGTCTGTCACCGCATAGGTTTGAATGGCATGCCTGTTACCAGCCAGTCTTTTAACTACAAAATTGTTTCCTATAGCTAGCTTACAGAGACTTACCAATTCCTTACACTCAATATCTATGGTGTTGATTGCTGGCATTTTTATTTTTTCGTTGTTATTGTTGGTTTGGCGCTGCTGTGGTACTTGCTGTTTCGGTGGTCGATTTTGTGTTGATAGTTGCTGTTGTTGTTGCACTTTGTTTTAATTGTCACAACACGTCACGTCACTGTTTTTCCATTTCGTGGCTTCGTTCTCGTTTATGAATTAGATTAATTATATCAATACGTTGTCCGTTTTTTAAACACACGTTTTGAAACTGAGTATTCACAGAGTTAAAAGCCGATGTTTTCGTGATATTAAAACACATTGGTTATGTGATAAACAGCAATTTAATTAGTAATGTAATTGTATGTTTGTCAATGAAAAAGTGTATTAAATGTGCACAAAACCGAAATAATCGCACGATAAATGAATAAATAGTCTAATGAGTTGATTGCGATTGATATTTCGCGAATTTAATAATAAATTCACTGCGGTTGATAAAGATTTACTTAGAGAGCTGAATTGCACGTCTACATCGGATGTTTTATATATTGTCTCTGGAATATGGGATTATGTTATGATGGTTATGAAGTTTCTTCTGTGTTAGCGGTATGATTTGGTGGCCCACTGTGAACTGTTAGGTTAGGGACTTTGCTGGCCCAAATGGATCCGGCTGTGCTTAGACTGTGGATTCTGTTATGTCGGGCCGTGTTTATATCAACCGCAGTGGATCTGTAGACGCTGTTGATGAAGTCGGGAAAACTGCTACAGGTAGATTTGCAAATTTCAAAAGATTTCCGGGTTTTGAAAGACGAGATAGCGATATTTTCATGAAGGAAGGTTCCTGTTTGATACCTTCAAACTGAGACTGTGTACAATTCGACCTCGCCTTCACACATTCTTCCACACCGTTTGTTAGATTTGCGACATAAATACCATGGGTGTAACTAAACCAACACGGTATTACCCAGTGTGGTGTAATTATTAGATATGAACTACAGTACGGGTTTTGATAGTGGTGGAGGTCGACTTTTGATCTGAGGTGGCGGTTGCATAACTGATGCCAGTTTTTATGGTTGCATAATTAAGCAATGGCTCCTTGATAGTATAGTGGTTAGTATACCCGCCTGTCACGCGGGAGCCCGGGTTCGATCCCCCGTCGGGGAGCCTCTGGCGCAAGACTAATGACCTTGTCCGGAAAAAAACAAATAATTATGGAAAATTTAACAAGCCCCAGGACTTGCTAAATAAGGCCAAGACCGGTTCGCGGTTGTAGTGCCGATGATGATGGTGATAATTAAGCAAAAGGAAAAGTGAATTATCTGAGAAGTGACCACCTATTAGTCGTGATTAGAGTGAGAAGAAATAAAAAAAGTTATGACGAAATGCTTAAGGAAAATAATGTAGGGCGATTGTAAACTACATATAAGTTAATGTACACATATAACAATTGCATCTAACCATAAACTTGTTTTAGCCTATTTAAAAAGTACAGAATTTAAAACAAAATAAAAACATTATACAAGTGGCATCTCCCGGTTTTTGCTTTTATCATTTACCATTTCCATGACAGACGAAATAAACTATTTTCACAGATAAAATTAAGTAAAACCCACTCTTACTGATGCATATTATCTCATGTTCCACATAGTTGCCTCTTCCAAGTACCATATAACAGTTTTTTTTTCCGCTTTCGCAGTGGACAAAAATTAAATTTCAGACAAAGAAAAGTATTTAATTAATATCGATATCACAATATGCCAGTACAACAGTTTATCTAATTCTTTTATTCAGACACATAACCCATCTCCGGTTTGCACTTTGTGTTTTCAACTTGGGCTAAAACAACAGGTCCTGTGCTCCTGAATGCGTACACAAATATGATGTAATCTCTGATTTATACATCCTGTTCTAGGAAGAACAAGTCCGGCACTAAACCAATTTGTGTACACACCCATTTATCTTTTAGTATAATCCGCAGTCTTAAAACCTATCCATGTCCGAAAAGCTGTACTGAGGGAAGTTTAGTATGTAAGTTAAATACATGCAAAGATAGCAATCCAACAATGGTAAGGACTAAACCAGTAAATGGGTATTTTAGGCGTATAAAACCACCCCTTTTAGTTGCCTGTTGGTTTATGGTTTCACTTTAAGTTTGTATCTGAGTTCTGTACAATAAACAGCATTAGAAATACATTCAGTCTATTGATCAGCGCTTTTGCCCTGGAGTCAGTCTAGTAGTCGGTGAGGCATACAAGTTAACACTTTTCGATTGGATAAATTAAAGTGAATTACTTTCGTCCAAGTATAGAGACCCACATACCCCCTGGGCACTACATATTGGTTTTTAGTTTTTCAACACATTTTATTTTTTATATACTATGTATATATAAATTTCACAACTTAAGATTAATTGCTAACTCCTCTGTTACATTTATTTTGCTTCTTAAAGTAATTTACTATTGTAGCTCTTTACATTATCTGTTACATACTTTTTCGTTATGCCCTTCGGCGTACAATTTTTATTTTTTAGACCTCTTCAAGTCATTCCGTAATGAACCCTTTGGATTTCTTTAAATCTTACAACTGCTGCTTAACGTTTTCTCATCCCGGTCCCCATGTAAATTGTTCTTTGAATATTCATTAAAGAAATTGTTTTGTTCCTAGCAAACAGAATTGTGATTGTACCACGGCATTGTTATAAGGAATGCACATCTGCTTATCCCCAGCGACAGCTCGCATGTTGTCCAGAAAACATGTGGGCACCCACAAGTTTGCATAAATAAATTTAATTACGGCGGTGATGTGAGTTTCTCCTGCATATGAGTGATGCATCTTCTCCTAACCTTGACTGATACCTCATATGTCGAAGACCCTAAAGGACAAAAACCAACGCCGTCCATAAATAAATATTCAAATACGTTGCCCGGGAGAGATTTTTAAATTTATATGCAAAACAATGTCGACCAGGTGTCAGATGAATTTGTACATTACCATCAGATTGTAGTCGAAATTGCTTAGTAGAAGGAACGTCATCTGCACCAGATTGATCGGTTACTTTTGTCAATATCTACAACTGGTTTCGATCAACTCAGATATTGAGTCTAGTCTGTCGTAAGCTTGAAATAGTTCAGAGATTTCATTGTCCTAAGTAAATTATTATGTCTTTTGGGAAGATGCACTTTTTTAAGCTCTGTGCTTTAGATGGACGGAAAAGGCCCTTATGGTCAGATATTACGTTCGTGATAGAAGGACGCAATAAATTGTTGGCCTTAAATAAGCACTAGGTTAATATCTTGTTGACCTAATTAGTTTGGAATGTATATCTGTACGGGGCAAACCAAGTGAGTGGTTGTATAAAATTTAGGATATCGTACAATGCGGGATATGCTACGCAGTAACTACTCGTATTTTGAGCACTTGCACCTGGAGCCAGTATTTATATTTTTACATAATAAATTCTCGATTACCCCAAGAGGTGGATTAAATTCCATGTAAACGAGACCCGAGTGCAAATTCTTCAATACGTGCTTCCATCAAATAGAACATATTATCCGTTGTGGGAACTCCACACTGAGATTAAGGTAATGGAAATATTCATCTCGCATCAAGTAAACATTCCTAAATGAAAAATGAAGTCGAAAAGTTTTGATGAAGGCGGTAACATTACAGATTACTAGCAAATAGTCGAGTCACGATTAGTGTAAACATTTTATCCCTATCGGGCAATCCTTGATATTCTATTCATAATTAAACTTGTGGATTATTAATGGTGGTAAAGGCCTTCCTCTTCTTCTACTTCAGAACCAGTAACCACCTTAACCTCGGACGTTTGCCTGGGTACGCCCTTCATGTAAATTTCGTCCTTTAAACCTTCCATGACTATGAATGTCTTGTGTGTATGCAATAAAAGAAAAAAAAAGATCCGTCCGACCACCTGATTTGCAAGAAAATTCCTTTCAGAAGGATACACAACTTTATTCGATTTAAATTCTACCGGTAAACTTTTTTTAATGAATTCCGGTAACGTTCGCTGAGTAAAATGCCACGTAGAGGTGAGATTGTTTTATCCTCTTGAGTTTCTATGAAAACCTTAATCCGACTAATTTCCACACCGAAATATTTCCATTACCTTCACTCTTGGGAAATTAATTGTGAAATTACTGTTTTATATGGGTCACTGCTCAGTGTAAAATGGTAATTTGATGCAGGTATCAATACACACTATAAACCAAAATGAAAATTAATACCGTTCGCCAGGAGTCAAAGGTCCTACTCATTTGGTTTGCAAATTCCAGCTCGCACCCGCATCTCTATTTACCACACCTCATTGAAGTGGAAAACATGAAATCCCAGTTGCCACTCGTCGGATTACAATTTATCCACATTCATCTGTGAGGATTGTTTACTATTTGCAAACAACCATATTTGAAATGAATTCGCAGGCCTATGAGTGTCCGTAATCCCAAATGATTTCGGGTAGAGTACGCAATGACATTTTGCATTTCCTTGGTTTTAAGTATGAACAGGAAATAGGATTGAGTGACCAAATAAACAGAAAGATATCACCGAGTATGAAGAGATAATAAACACGTTCGCTAGGTGTGTCGACGACTTTTACAAAAGTGTTTTTAATAAATAAGTTGTGAAATATAAAACCAGTTGTAGAGTCAACGATACTATGAGGGCAGGTCAAGAAGTCCTTAGAAAAAGATAGAAAAACAATTTATTTTGGATACATTTTTTTAAATTTTTTGTTTAGTTTACAATACGCATTTATTATAGGAAAGATAATTACAGATTTTACTTAAGACTAAATGTTAACCCCTTTTTACATTTATTTTTGTTCTATTAACTTACTGGCTCTTCACAAGCAGTCTAAATTGTGCAATGTCCTTTTGTTTTTGTTTTGCCTTTCGGCGCACAAAATTTTCTCGATAACATTTAATATTATATTTGTATATTATATATATATATATATATATATATATATATATATATATATATATATATATGTATATATATATATATATATATATATATGTATGTATATATATATATATATATATATATATATTTTTATATTCATTTCTTTATCTTTTAATTTTTTTAATTTTATAAACTTACTTAATTTTTTTTTTGTCCGAATAGCAAGAATTTTAGAACAGAACCAAACGTAACATCATTAAGTATTAAAATAAAACCGAATGGACGGAAATAATAGTATAACGAAAACTACATCTAGGGAATCAAAATGAGAGCATTACGCCTAAGAGGCATATAGCGTTTGCGACGAAAGAGAAGAACGTGTGATTCGAACTGACGCTATGACGGCTAGAATCACAAAAAATGTAACCAATACTCAACTCATCAGGCCACTGCCTCGTGTACGAATTCGATTTCTAAACTCAAGTACACTCAACTGATGTGGAATTGTTATGTTATAGCTATGGTATACTGTAGCGGTTCTACGAACCGTACAAATCACTACAGGTTGAGGTATCCTTTCCGCCAAGGAACTTTATTCACCTTTTTCAACACACGTGCCCACAGACACGTGTCCCAATAGTCAGTAACCATACCTGAAACAAAAGGTATAGGAGATACAACGACGTTCAACCCGATATCAGAAAGCAAGGAACTAAACGTTCACAAGCTCCCAATAACTAGTTTAACGCATCCATACATTGTATTCAACCCAATTCCAAAAGGAAGAAAAGCATCGCATCTAAGCAAATGCACCAAGCAGGATAGCATCGCATGTAAATCACTCACCCATCCTAAGCGTCAACGCGATGTTTCCCATGAAATACCATCGTCGGTAAATAAACTGAACAACGGATGCCTATTCTGATAGCTAATGGAAATTAACACCTAAATCCCTGGCATGACTCTAACGCTAACGGCGCACTTGTGCAAACAAGGCATATCGTTGCGCTGACGATTAGCAGTCATGCCACCATAAACTCTCAACTACCCACGATAGATGTTTATGAGTGGAAGTACAAACAAAGCATTACATCCCATAGTCCTTTGTACCCATCTGAATAGCAGGAGAACCTTTGCTTCTCAGGCCAGATGTGCGGTATAAACAAATCCTAAGGAAAAGATCGGAGAATAGCGGCGGCATCCGATCTTAAAAAAAGGAACAAGATTCCGATAACCAACAGCTAATGATGTTGATGATCATTGAGGAAAAATTTCTCCTTTTCAGATACTATGGGAAATTCTCCTTTTTAGATGCAATGGGAAATTTATGCTGCTAACAGATACTATGGAAAATTTTGTTAGCAGATATGTTGGGAAGTTCTGTGCAGAGATGCGCTGGGAGGATTTCCCTTCCCGATGGGGAATTGGAACCAGTCAATGAGAAGGGGTCTACATCGAGCATCCGTCCAAGAGAGGACAATCAGAGAACCTCACCGAGAAGGTCGCGTGTTGAGCAACATAATTCGAAACGAATGACGTGAACAGTAAAACGTATGTGCCTAATTAGAACCGATAAATTAACACAAGCTATCGCGGATATCACACGATATATAAGAACAAAGATTGCAATACTTTAATGTCGTCGAGAGTGCATGTGCTCCGAATACCGGGAACTATATAATCCGTGTTGAGTGTCTTCCACAGTCCTTTCCTTTTGTGCTCGTTTTCGATTATGTATAGAGTGACTTATTACGAGTTGGTAACCATTCTGTAAATATTACAAACAGTGACAATAAAAATAAAAAGAAAACCACAGGTTAAGAACAAGGATCCCAGTGTTTTATTTGTGTCGTTTTGTTTGTATGCACAGTGTTCGGCGGAACACTTCGACTAAGGAAACTATTCGCCAAAATACGGCTCTGATGCTTTGCTTATTCAAATTTCCTTTCGGTGTTCTTCACTATTTGCTTGTGTATTGTGTGTGTATCTGTTAGAAACGCCACAGGCATATTATATTTGGGGAAGTAAAGTCCTTTCTTCGTCACAGATCCACCACCAGTTGGGATGAGATCGGTCTCTTTTAGATTTATCCCTTTCACTGATCACCCTACTGAAGCGTAGGGGATCTGGAAGATTCGAGATATCGATATCATGGAGAATTCGATTATCCCTGGCACCACGGAAAGCGTGGTAAATAATAATAGGTTTGTCATGGATAAGACCTTTTCTATCCAAGAAGGAGAACGCTTCTGTGGGAGTAAACCCATTCTGGAGAGTACTCTATATATATATCATTGGGATAGGATGCTCCCCAAATAAGATTATTTTCACTGTACATTGCCCTTGCAGCGTGACCACGGATAAATTCGATTACGAAGTTATCTATCCTGTTGAGTCCTGATTTGTCGTACAGGGCTTTTTGGGGGTAGAACTTCTCATGTTGTTGGGGTACAATTAACTCATATTAATTATATAACACTCCTCCTCCCTCACAAAAATAGAGTTTTTTTTCTTGGAGGAATGGAACTCACTTTCGTTTGTATATAGGTGTGTGCGCGGCGGTTGGCTTTACATCATCTATTTTTATTTAGTCTTCTTTTTTTCTTTTTTTTTTACTCTACTAATATTTAAATATATTATTTACAAATATGCTCCTCGATAGTATATTGGTTAGTATCCCCGCCGGTCACACGGGAGACCGGGGTTCGATTCCCCGTCGGGGAGCCTCTGGCGCAAGACTAATGACCTTGCCGGGAAAAACAAATTACCATGGAAAATTTAACAAGCCTCAGGACTTGCTAAATAAGGCCAAGACCGGCTCCTGCTTGTAGTGCCGATGATGATGATGATATACAAATATAATATTTAATTATATTATTTACAATTACAATATTTAAATACATTATTTACATTTTTTTTATATGGGTTTTTTATAGTTTATATTTTTACATTTTAAACTACTTATTCTATGCTTTTTGTTTGACGTATTCATAAAATTTTATATTATAAACATATGTGCTTCTATGTTCATCCTTAATCCAATTAATGATACTGATACGTATAGAAAAATGGTGGTCAACTGGTTACTAAGCCCGGTATGCTATCAGTTCTGGTTTCCTACAGGTACAACTGCCGGCCTAATACCGCATTGCTAACCTCAGGTTTCATCCTCTATTCGAAATAGGGCTTTAACCTGTTATTGTGCACCACCATACTTTTCTTACCTATTTTCAAGGCCACGTTCACTAGGCCCTGTATTGCCACTACATTGTAGGGACCCCTCCATATGGGAGTTAACTTCCCCTGTTTCTGCACATTCCGTATCAGAACCTTATCGCCCACGTGAAACGTGAAAAGGCGTACTGTGCGGTCATGGTACCTTTTGGATTTCCTCTTGGAAATCAATGGGTTACGCCTCGCTATTTCATACGTATGCTGGAGTTTTTACTTTAATAGCTAATGGTAGCTCTCATGGTTGTACACCTGTTCCAGAGGATGTTTGATATTAGACGGTACCTCCGCGGTGAAACCAAAGATACAATCCATCGGCGTAAGCTTGGTACCTTCGTGTACGTTGGTGTTGTACACGAATGTTGCCGTCCTCAGGTATTGATCCCATGATTGGGAATTTCCATCCACAATACTGCGTGCACAATTCACTAGGGGTTGATTTCCTATTTTCAATACAATCAGATCCCCGATTGATCACAACAAGGGTGCATGATCCTTTTCGTTGCGGACGCGCCGACAAAAATCAACAAACATGAACGGTACAAGAAGCAGCTGCATCCGAACCGCGACTTGCCCGGCCGAGGTGCGGCCTGATGTATATGCTGTTGGTGATGATGATGCTTGTGCGTCGCATCGATGTTGGTGGCCGATGTTTGATTTCATTGCATGTGATGATGCTGAAAATGAATTCTTGGCAACGTGGCGCTAGATGCGCGAACAAGTTCTGGTGGTTGGACGAAACTTGGGATAAGCCATGAAAATACGTCGCGCACGTGCGTGGCGGTATGTATTGGCTGGTCTTAACATTGATGTCGTTCGAGTTTTGTGTCGGTTGCTTGGTGCTGCAACCGATTACTCTTCAGGCACATGATGTATTTCAAGCGAACATGCCCTTGAGGAAAATATCTGTTTGGGTGCATTAGCGAAAACCGATAAACGATGGCATTAGCGAAAAACTATGGGTTATATGTGTTTTATGAAGAAGTTTTTTTGGATAGATACCTGAAAGGTAAGTAATGGCGTTCAATGGAACTGCCATTAGACATTGTTTTCTAGGGTTTTAGGCGCACTTGAAAGAAGTTTCTCAATAATTGATGGAAGGTAAATAGTGGCGTTCTCGGAGCACCGTACCGAGCAACTATTTGGTCAAAGAACGCCGTGGCCAGCGTTTCTGCCTACGCATTGGGTAAGGGGTGGCAATCTATATACTTAGACAGATTGTCTTGAAAAGTTACTATATAGGTATTGCCTGCTGGAGTTCGATCCAGAGGCCCGCCTATATCTAAATATACATTGTCGAAGGCCCTCTTTGCAATGTCGGTGATTACCATGGGCATCCGTAGGTTTGGGGAAGATTTCATGGTTTGACATTCCTTACATTTCTTAATGTAGACTTTAATGTCGCGCATCATGTTCTTCCACCAAAAATGCCCACGAATCTTGTTATATGTTTTTATCACTCCTTGGTGTCCGCCCAAAGGAGGATCATGGTAATCCCGAAGCAGTAACTGGATATGCTCAGGTTTTGTTATCTCCATTCCTTTTTCCGTGCAGGAAGGATTGGGATTCTCTGGTAGAAAAGACTCGTCATTTGTTTGACTTCCCTGGGATCCTTCGCTTTCCCTTAGCTTTTTTGCTTGGGCGCGTGTTACTACATTGCACATTTGTAGTTTGGGATTCTCATCACAACTTTGCGTAAATATAACACCAAGGCATCCGCATTGGTGTTATATTTACCGGATTTGTACTCGATTTGGTAATCAAACTCCGATAATTTGTGATGGAATTTGGTTAAACCTAACGTGGAGGGGGGGGGGGGGGGGGGTGTTATATAATTAATATCAGTTAATTGTAACCCCCCCCCCTAAAATACATAAAATCCTGGCCAATGCATATCCTTTCCCAATGCCAAAACATCACATTAACAGTACAATAGAATATTCCCACCACGCAATAGACAAATATTCAAAATAAAATAACACCCATAAAACTACCAGATCCCCATCCCAGTGGATAATATTTGGTTTACAATAAGGTCCCACATATAATAGACTGAATGCAGCAATAGTTTCCCATAATTTCATTCCCTCACAATGACAACAGTTTCGGCATTGAAAAGGAAACGAAACAAAAAAAAAACGGAAATGTATTGGCGTACAACAGGATGACTCTCTTGAAATTCAGTGGTCGACGCGTGCGGTTCGTTTTAGTCGAACATTAAAGTAAAAAGAAGTAGACGTAAAGGAAAAGAAAGAGAATTGAAAATCAAGTGTGGAAGCGTGAGTTATGATTTCCACGAGTCTTTCCAGAAATAAATGAAACCAGTTTATAATAGTCACTCTTTTCTTTTATTTATTATCTTCTCCTTTTTGCTGTTCTAGTTTTTTTTTAAATATTTCTTTTTTTGATCTTTACACTTTTTCTAAACTTTATTTAACAAAATTTCTCTTAACTTATAGTTCACAACGAACCCTCATTTATTTTGCTTAATGCAAGCTCAAAATTAAACTTAAAATTAATTAATATAAAAAGAACCTAAAGACTATCTTAAATCTGGATTGAGAAGGAGAATAAAAGAAAAGAAAAACCAGGAGGTGAAAAAGACTTGGTGATAGGGGGGGTAGGAGGCTAGGGAAGGGCAAGTGTATGCGGGGGAGGCAAATACGGCTTTTGTGAGACAATGACAATGAGGGGCATGTCTACGTACTGGTATGGGGCGGGGTTGGAGAGCTGGGGGGAGAGGTTTAAATTGGGGTGGGGTGGGGTGAGGACGGGTTTCTTCTGAGACATCGTTTGAGGGCAGGTGTGGAGAGGTTGAAATCAAAGGAGGTGGGGAAAGAGTCGGCATGTCGTAGCATACGTGAGATGGGCTCGTTAACGCCATAAGAAGTGTGGTGAGCGGGCACGTAAAACAGGCGAGGGTTCCGCACATTACGGGGGTTTGTATAAAATGATA
Source organism: Microdon myrmicae (assembly GCA_963931805.1). Lineage (NCBI taxonomy): Eukaryota > Metazoa > Arthropoda > Insecta > Diptera > Syrphidae > Microdon > Microdon myrmicae. The sequence continues at coordinate 122,400,565 of OZ007500.1, read as the reverse complement.
AAGTGGAGAGCAAGCTTGGGCAATTGATTGAGCCTGACAGAAGGCGATGAATAAAGATGATGTCATCATGGATTCTGCGCTCCTCAAGTTTTCTTAATGTATCTTATCATTAACTGCACTGATGCTATTCTTACTTGACCACATATATTATTATTAATCAAAACAATTAGGCACTTCTTCCTTACGTCACTGATTCACCACCTATTTCTCCTTTATTCTTCACTGATCTTTTACTTTACAGACTCTTCGTTTCTATTCGATTTTACACTACTTACTACCGCGACTGATCACCTCTTCGTTCAACTTCCACCACAAAAACGTTCGCTTCGACTCCCAAAGCAGACTTCACTTCTATGACCAACCACAGACTGCCTCCTCATTTGCTTTTACCTCTTCTCGTTACCTCGGGGTCAACACCTGCCGATTACGATGATGCAATTTCATTTCGCAATGACATAATTTCCGCAATTTAACATCAATTCGCAATTGCTTTGTACTGTGGCGTCAGCCGATATTTCTTCATCGATTTGCGCCACAGTTCAACATCCGCAATTGCGAACTGACCCAATTAATTCTTGTGCAATTACTTTTTTGTGTTTTGTCATTCGTGCCGAAATATGCAATTAATTGCTTTTACGTGATTTGTTAATCGTTTCGGAATATGCAATTAATTGCTTTTGTATTGTTTGCTAACGGCTCTGAAATATGCAATTAATTGCTTTTGTATTATTTGCTAAACGTTTTGAAATATGCAATCAATTGCATTACCGTTCCGGGGGTCATCCGAGTTTAGAATCGGGTGGCGTTCTTTTGTTTGAGTGTATCAATGACCTCATGTAAATCATCTTTGTCTACGATGTCACTGACACACTTAACACGTGCGGTTGGCTTTCCCGAAAATTAGAAAATTAATTTCATCTCTTTTACATATTGACTATTTTAAATACCGAACAATTAAAAGTGTTTAGAATATTGAACAAATAAATATGTTAATTTCATCTGTTTTAGATATTAAACAAATATATCTGTTAATTTAATCTGTTTTAAATACCGAACAATTAAAAGTGTTTTGAATACGCTTCCGACACACACAGGACGAAGCCCGCATCGTCCTTTACAGGATCATCATCATCATTGGCACTACAACCGGGAACCGGTCTTGGCCTTACATTTACAGGATCACACGCGATAAAAAGGGGGGTAAGTTTGGTGGAAAAATACAAACCCTGATAACAATTGTTATATCAAAACAAAATATATAACAGGTTCGTAACACGTGTTCGTGTGATATGCTGTGTGTGTTGTACTCCCCATAAGATCCTAATATGAAAGTAGATAAACTCAAACATGGTCTCAGTATCCATCTGAGTTTGACTAAAATGCTCCCAAATGCAATTTCTATAAATTTCTTTCGGTCCGCATTTCAATCCTTTTACAAACTCACAACTGAGAAGCACCGACGACCTTTTATACTTTGGAGAAAACTTAGGATTACAAGTTTAAGTCAAGACCTACATGTAAGGTGTAGTGAATTCACAATTTTTGATGAAAAAGGTGGAGTAATACTTGATTGATTAAGTCAATTTAGCGGTTTTTTTTAGAGTGTTGACAATAGAAACTAAGGCAGTTCCTCCGAGTTGTTATTCGTACCGCCTGTGTCAATTACAGTTACAAGCTTTTCGTCATTCTGATTTATCTCTTGGACGAATTGAAACATATATCCAAAATAATACGACATATTATCTTTCTATCTACATGCGGTTGCATAGAGTTCTCTTCGCCAACACATCACCATTATTCTATTCATTAATTTACTTAGCAAACTACATTCCTTTACAGTAAAAATGTGTGATACCCATTTTTTGTTGTTACACAAAGTACACACTCATGTACGTACGGAAGTTAAGAGGTGCCGTTGAGTCTGTAGTTGCTCACTTAATTCCTTTCCTGGACCCCATTCATCATGCACCACAACTGTTCGTTCCAGTAGAAGCCACTTCGTTCTCTTCGTAACTTGAATCATAGCCGTGCCATTATACTCATCAAGCATCGTCGCCATCATCGCGTTCCCTCGCATTGTTATAACCTTATACTGTGATTTACCATCCACTTAGAGTACGTACGCATACTCATTAATTGTTACCCCATTTATCCTTGGTTCATATCACTTCAGTTTCAGTTTTGTTATCGTCATCAAATACCACAAGTACCTTTTAAGAGGCAAATGCACTTTAGAGATCCATCCTTGCCATTTCACTCATTTTATGTTCTTCTACATACACAATAATTCTCATCCAGACGTACTTGGAAACCAAGATATTCTACCATCACTTACTGTCTCACCTTGGTCGTCTGCGAAAAGGAAGTTCCCCAGTATTAATTGTTAAAATTTCTGTCCAAACAGACAATAGTTACCATCATTCCAAAACTGCGTAATTCAAAAACCCTCCATATTCCAGGACTGAAGTCTGGGGGCCTTTGAAATCACGGTAATTCATTGAGAGCACAATGGCACTTAGCGAAAGTTGCGTACACCTTAAAGTGTACGACATGTGTGTTCTACACGGAACTTCAGGTATCAGCCCCACATTCACCAGTAACGAGGAGTCTTTTTCATCATGTTCACGAACAATCTGCAAGAACTCTTTTTTCACAGGTGACACCCCCACACAACATCAATGCCGTCTACTCGTCCGGCCGCTGTTCATTACGATTGAATTTCCAGCGAAGAGACCTGCACGCGCTGGTATGGCATTCAAAACATGGAATAAAATGAATCAGTGCTCCCCGAGTACGAGCACTTGAGTGGGGTCTAGTAAAAACAAGGATTAAAAAAGGAGCCTAACCAAACGAAATCAGAAACAGTAACAGAAAAGAAAGTGTGCAACCCTTCAGCATACAAAGTGACATAAAAGGACCCACTTCAACTGATGCCTCTCTAAGGCACCCTTCACAGTCACCAAAGTTGACGCTGTCGGCGCTGGTCCCAGTTCTAATCATATGACAACAGTCAAAGACTCCAAATCCAACGTCATACTCGTTTTCGACGTCACCGGTGTATTCTGGTTTTGAATACCCTTAGCTGTTAACAGTCGTTTACTTGTTCTTCATTTGATCATTTCTGCTTTTCGGTTTTTGTATTGTACTTTTCTTGTTTTTTCTACATTTGTTGCGCATTTTTGTGATGCAGTGCCGTCGATGTATCCGGCATTAGGTCTCCCCTAGGGTATTCTCACAACACCAAGGATAAAAGTGGATATAAGTTTTCCGGTGCAATTTGTTTCACCGCGTTTTTTTTTTTTTTTTGCCGCTCCACATTTGTGCTTCCTCCTTTTTATTCGAGCGCAAGTTTCCGTCACTTTTTTATAATTAAAATCATGGACGAGGTCTCCGAGAGAGGTTGTGAATGGTTTTCAAATGGAAGTACCCTTTGAACAAAAAGCCTCGTGCAACGAAATTTGTTTTACATCCAGCTATGACAGCACTAATTAACATTTTAGATGCTAAACGTTTCATCCCTGCATTGGACAAGTTCATGCACATCCGCCAACTGAACCAAGAATTGGGAACAGAGGAAGGACTAAGCCAACCCGAGAATAGCTTGTACACAAGCGTATTCCATGTCAAGTTTATATTTTGAACTCCAAACCTGTCAAAAAGTAGGCGAGATTAAGACTTGATATATTTTGTTTTCTCGGTTGTTTCTGCTATGCATTCGAAAACTGTTAAGATACATTGGAGTATTCTCCTAGTTTTCCGGTTAAAGAAGCTATAATCGTCTTAAAATCGAAAACGATTTTAATGATTTCTAACCTTTCAAAAACCCCTTTGTGTCGATTGTTTTCCATAAACAGCTATAACCACTAGTGGCTTTCCAGTTGAAAATGTGTTTTTCAATGTCATTACTAGTATGTTTTATGAGCACAACTGCTGGAGGTCTTTGGAGGAAACAAAACTATGCAATTATTGTATATTCACGACCAGCAAAAAATACCGAGAGATTTGTTCTTCATTTAATTCTAAATCTACCAGTTTTGAAATCCGAGTCACGTCCATAAACTTCTTGCTTTACAGAAGTTTTTTCTAGTCACACAGTTTTGTATTGCTTCCATTGTCAGGGACCAAACGGCTACCAAACACATAATTAACAATATGAGACTTGTTGATTGCGAAGGATGGGAAAAAATAATATTAATATAATAAATGACTCGACATTTCCAACTGAATTCCTTTATCTTTTGTGTATGAGCCTAAAGAAACCCTTCACAACTGGGAACCGAACTTGTCTGGCCAATCAAATGCTGTCTGAATACAATTGGGCAAAAACGATAGCCAAACATATATTATGTTTACTATCTCCGAAAATTCCAGGCGATTAAAAATGCAGCAAACGAAGTAAGATATTACATAACTCGGTTTGTCTACCACTCCGACTGGGTTTTCATTCACGAGAATTTTTTAAAAGAAATTATATTAAAAACACCGCGATATAATGTACTCCCTATACATATTTCACTGCCATTCGCTCGTCGTTCGTCAAGCGACAAACATCGTAAGACGGTGAGCAGCTCTAAAACAAAGAATATCGAGTGCGTGTGTGCGTGAATTCGTGAATAAACTGTGTTTTTCGCAGTTCGGTCGGCGTGGCACGGCGAAAAAAGAAAAAAAAAAAACAAAAAACGAGTGTGTGTGTGTTTCGAAACCAAAATGGGCAAGACGAAGAGCGTCGAATTAAAAATGGCACACTCATGTGTAGTCGCTAATTCAAAAACAATTAAAAAAATTACCAAAAGGAAGAACGAAGTGTCAATTATAGATGACAGCCCAGTGGCAAATAAAGTTCGCTCAAACCTGTCAATGGAACGACAAAAATCAAATGTGATGAAAAAAAACCGTCACAGAAGAAAATATACCTGCCAAGGATACTTGTTACTCAGGAGCAGGGAACAAATTTAAGGAATTGGAGATACTGGAGTCAAACATTCCCGAAGGAGACGATGACCTAAACAGCTTAATTGCTGATCTCATCAAAAAACGCGAAGAACTTTCCAAACAAGTACGAGCAGCCCTGGAAGAGCGAAACAAAAGACGGAATGAAACCGAAGCAAAAAGAGAGCAAAAAACAAATCACCAGCGGAAGCATCAACATTCGCTACAAATAAGTGAAACAATGGACGCTCAACACCAGCAGCAGAAACAACTGCTAATAATCAACTAACAATCTAAATTACATCATCATCATCATCATCGGCACTACAACCGGGAACCGGTCTTGGCCTTATTTAGCAAGTCCTGAGGCTTGTTAAATTTTCCATAATGATTTATTTTTTCTGGGCAAGGTCATTAGTCTTGCGCCAGGGGCTCCCCGACGGGGAATCGAACCCCGGTCTCCCGGGTGACAGGCGGGGGTACTAACCACTATACTATCGAGGAAACGACTGCTAAATTACAGTCCACTTTTAATATCCAAGGTTGTTCATTTATTTAATTCTGCAGAATTCATCGCATCCAAAAAGGTTTAAACAAACTGTCCCAGTATTTCGGTTGAGGACATCATTCGGCTTCTCTTTTAACTAATGTTGCAGGTACTTTTCACGATCCACGCTACAGGACTTAGATACGCCCCGCGTACACTGAAAGAATCTCAAAAAAAAGGCGATGGCCCATCGGGCAGAATAGTCGAGAGGACAATTCAATGAAACCTAAGCGTGGGAAATCAATTACAACGACAGAGCTAGAAGCTCGCACCGAAAAGCAAGCGTCACCTGCAACAACATCAGGGAAACAGGAGAGTTTTGGAAACTTCCTTCCTGTAGAAAACTAAGCTGACGGGTTAGCGTTTCAATCGCAAGCGGTCAGTACTAAGCAATATTTGTAAACAAAGGCACTTCCGGTCCTACACCTGCAATATCAACTCCGAACATCGAATTGGAGATGAATAAATCCAAGAACCCCGGGAATTGCGATCTTCATCGCTACATCTACATCCGTTGCTGAGGCACTGCTTCTTGTCACCTGGACTCATCGCTCACGCATCCAGGATTTGTCGCTTCTCGCCACCCATGCACATCGCTATCACGTGTCTGGGGTTCTTCGCTTTTCGGCGCCTGGACGAAATGCTCTGAGGGCACCCTCTTAACACCGCCCATTGCACATCGCTGCCACGGGGGCACCACTCCAACAGAGTCGGTGTCTAAGACGGACTTTCGGTGCCAAGATTAGGGAGTATAGAATAAGAAGAACAGGAAAGTCGCCGGCACCCTTCGGGAAATCAGACCAAAGGGAAGCGAACTGTGAACACAGGATCCAGCCACCGTTCAAAGAAGAAGGGCACCTAGTATTGAGACTACACTATATACATATAAAAAGAAAAAAAAAACACCATGTTCAGCACAATCGTTCGACCAGTGGATCAAATACTCCACCAGGCAACGCTGCCGACAGAGAGTTCAGTTCCCATCAAGAAATTCGCCCAATGCCGAGCATTGGTTTAGCGGCGTAGGTGGGACACATCCCCAACTGCAACAGCATCAGCCAGAGCAATCATCTTGGATTCGAGACGCAGATGATCTTATGCAGTTGGCGGTAACTCTAACATTTCGGGTGGCGGCACAGGCTGGACATACTCAGAAAGTGGTGAAATTACAGCCTATCAATTTTCAACATATTGACGACTACGTCGCTCAATTACAACGTCAAATGGACAATGATCCGAATATCGCACAACTGCCGACGCAGGTTCAACGGAGCTTGATAAATTAATCAAGCCAACCGGAATAGGGACCTCAACCTATTGAATAACGTGAGTGCTTATTCAAATCGTTGCCGCGGCTGATGCGGCAACTATCGCCTCTCAGGCCACCCCTCCACAACATGTCGGAGAATATCATCAATAAACATCGACGGCCTTATCTCAAGCTGCAACGTTAGCAATCAATGGCCAACTGGGCCTTCGGCCACACACACACACACACACACACACACACACACACACACACACACGGTCACAATTAGAGCTCTCAAGCCTAAGAGAATGGCAACAAAGGTGGGATTCTTCCACGAAAGGAAGATGCACCCACACCATGATACCAGATATAGAAACATGGGTGAAAAGAAAACATGGCGAGCTGAATTACCACCTGACTCAGCTAATATCAGGGCATGGATGCTTTCGGAAATATGTGCACAAGTATAAGCATGTGAATCACCCATACTGCTTGTATTGCGAAGGCAAAATAGAAAATGCGGAACACGTACTCACAGAGTGCGTGAGATTCGAGACCGCACAAACGGTTTTGGAGAGACATATGAGACGGACAGTTACTAATAGAATACATGCTTAGTTCAAAACAGGCATGGTCCGTAACAAATGGTATTCTCTGTGAAATGATGCAGCAATTGCGACGCGACGAGCGGAGTGACAGGTAAACTCCGTCTCGCCCCGCGATGGAATATCTAAAAGAAAGTTCCGTGGGGATCAATGGGAATATGAGCCTGGGGGGAGGTGGTTTTAGTCGGTAAAAACCCGGCATGCCTCTGGATCGGTCAAGAGGTATCTTTTGAAGATTTCCACCTTCCTACCGAAACCAAAAAAAAAAAAAAAAAATAAAAAAAAAACACACACACACACTAACACTGATAACTGAGTACGAACTAATAGAAAACAATAACTCATTACTTTGTGGTGAGAAAGCGTTGTGCACCGGCGTACGGCGCTGATTCTCTTCCTACTCCATCATAAGTGTCACTGTCGAAGTTCCGCCGAACACTTCACGAAAATGATGTACCTCATCTAAAATCACTCGGACACTCGTTCACCAACACGAAATAAAAGACACGGAAATGTTGTTTCAAAATTTGTTTTTTTATTGTTTAATGGTTCCTTTGGTATGAGGTAATTTAAGTACACTTGTTTTAAAATGACGTTACTACACAAACTTAAAACTCACGACCGCGGACGGAAAACTGGGGAGGAAAAGCGACTCCTAGATAACCCACCGTACCGGCGCCGGTACGGTGGATGGCGGGCGACCCGATCGCCTTGCTGTTTGAATTACGACTCAAAAATTCAATTCGCTGGCTAAGGAAATTCTGGGAGCATTCGCTTTCACTGTGGTTATAACCGGATCTCATTAGAGGAGATCGTCATTGTACACATTTATATGTGTACGTCGGTTCTTTTCATGGGTCGAAGCCATGAAGGGGCATAATATGCATCCAGGAGATGTGTGTTGGTTGAAACAAACAAAACGAATTTCGTGGGATGCTAATGGGTTTCTGTTTGTTCAGTGCCGCTAGTCATGAGAAAAAGATCCAGAAATATAAGAAGATAAAGGAATTTATGGCCTGAGAGTTCAACTGAGTAAACATTAGATGGTAGGTGCATTCGGGATACTAGGATGATTAAATTATTTGCGTATCGCCAGAATGTCTGATGAAGGACAACTCCAGGGTAAGATTCCCTGATATGCGGTCGTATGATATGCGAACCGATGAATTTTATTACAGGGAATTTAGGATAAGGAAAGTAAGAGTTCTTACAGGGGATTTGTAAGCGAAGGAATGCTTGAAAATGTAAGAATTATTTTGCAGGTACTTTTAGCTTGTAGATTTGATCTATATAATGCGTGAAGCATTTAAGATGCAAATGCGAATTGCATTAGCGAAAGCTTATGCAGACTGGGTTGTGGTTATGGGGGTTTTTCAGGTAAGTAGGCGGTGGGGTTTGGCGGAACCGGCACAGTTCTACCTGCACAACCAACTATAGGTTAAGATATCCTTTCCGCCAAGGAACATACTTAGCTCTATCCATTACACGTGCCCACAGACACGTGTCCCAATAGCCGGTGACCCTAACTGTAACAAAGGTTATACGAAATTGTAACAACGTTGAACCCGATATCAAAAGCCAAGGAACTTAACGTTCAAAAACTTCCAATATCGAGTTCAACGCATTCACACATCGTATGCAAAACCAATTCAAAAATGCAGCAAGCATCGCATCTAAACAATACGCTAATGCGGGAAATCATCGCATGTAAATCGATCACCCAGCCTGAGCAGCAACGCGATGTTTTCCCACGAAATACCACTGTCGGTATGTAAACCGAACAAGGGATGCATTCTCGGGTAGCTAAATACAATTAGCACCTAAATCCCTCGCATGATCTAATGCTAAGGCATACTTGCGCCAACTAACGATTCGTTGCGCCGCCGATTAGCAGGCGAACAATCATAAACCCGTAACACTATCCCTGATAGATGTTTATGATGAAAAAGGCACACAAAGCCTTACATCCCATAGTCCGTGTACACATCCAAAATGCAGGCGATCCTTGCCGCATGCCAGATGTGCAGTTCAAATAAACCACGGAAAGATCGGAGAATAAGCGGCGGCACCCGATCCATAAACAGAAGGAAAAAAGATTCCGACCACCAGCAACGAATGTTAATGATAATGATCATGAGGAAGATTTCTCCTTTTTCAGATCCGATGGGAAATTATCTTTTTGAGATGCAAAGGGAAATTTTATGCTGTTAACCGATACGATGGGAAAATCTGTTAGCAGACAGTATGGACGATTTTCTTTTGCAGATGCGAGGAAGTAGTTAGAATGGGATATTTTTTGGATATGGACAATTAGTCTGGAGGAAATAGTCGCACCGGAAGGTCTACTGGAAGCATCCGTCTATTAGACAGTGAGTCGAACAGAGAGAAACCCGACGATGTGTAACAAACGTAAAGTGTGTGCGCGATTTTTGTTTGTAAAAAAAATAGTTTACTAGTATTCGTCCGGGAATTCAAATTCTAACAAAGATTAATGTGCTTCCAAATGTAACAAAGAAAATAGAATTGTAAAACTCTTTAACACATTTTAAACAATCCGTGTATTAATAAACAAAACCTCTTTGACAATATTTGAAACAATCCGTGTATAAATAAACTTTGAATCGTGACCTATGAGTATCCAACAGTGTTATCTAAATTTTTTTTTAATAGACTTCTCTCGGGAGAGGCGAACCTATAGCACCGAGTGGGCGCCCCGAGATGCCATCAAATAACTGTTGCAGTTCTTTTTGAACAGTTGCAGGTTGTAACGCTCCGGAAACACTCGCGTGGGAAGGGAGTTCCCCAGCTTCCCCGCTCTGTAACGGAACGAGTTCTGATGCAGGGATGTTCGCGCTGTCGGGAGATGAACCACAAACGGGTGCGATCTGTCGGATTGTCTTGTGAAGCGCATATAAGCCGAATTGCGTGGAACAATATCACGAATCTCCGAAGAACAGTACCCGTGATAATATCTGTAAAACAGACAGAGGTCGGCTACGCGCCTTCGATGTGATAGCGACTGTAGTCCCGACGTCAGCGCCGAGTCCCCGATCAGGTGGATCGCTCGTCTCTGTATGGTCTCAAGTATCTCGAGGGTATGTTTAGGAGCCGAGCTCCAAACATGAGAGCAATATTCGAGCGCGGGTCTAATTTGGGATTTATATAGGAGAAGAAGTTGGGCCGGAGTAAAGTATTTCTTGGCTCTAAAAAGATAGCTCCGTTTTCCTGAGGCTGCCCTGGCGATACTCGACACGTGTTTATGCCATGATACATTCCCACAGACCGTGACGCCGAGCAATTTCAAACTCTCCCCATCTTCGAGGGCCTGGCCATTCATCATCAGCTGTGGAACCGATGATCAATTTTTCTTTGTGAATGTTGTGTATTGTGTCGTCGCTGCATTGAAGTCGACGAGATTGGGCCATATCCACTGCACGACCCTATCTAAATTCCGATTCAGAGAGTCAATCTGTCTGCATCTCAGCTGGTGCGAGGTGATGCACCAATCGGCCGAACACTCGAAAAGGAGGAAACTATCATCCGCAAAACTGAACACTTTGTTATCCGTTACCTCCAACAAATCATTTATGTGAAACAGGAACAAGGTTGGAGTCAAAATAGAACCCTGGGGCACCCCTGAATTAACAGGATACAGATCCGAACACTCGCCGTCCACAACAACCCGGATCCATCGATTCTCGAGGAAGCTCCTCGTCTAGTTCCAAAGCTGTTGAGAAAGCCCATATGAACGGCGCTTGCCGAGCAATGCCCCGTGCCAGACGCGGTCAAAAGTTCAATCGCAGATGTCCATATATCGGTTATAAGTGTCAAAGGGTCTCCCGTGGACCGCCTGCCACGGAATCCGTATTGACGATCATTCAGAAGTCCGTTGCACTCCAAATAATTAACTAACTCTGAATTGATGACTTTTTCCATTACCTTAGATAAAATAGACAGTAATGCTATCGGACGGTAATTTTGTGGGAGGCACTTTTTTTCCGACTTTGGGATTGGCTGAACTCGAGCGATTTTCCAGCTGGCAGGAAAGGTCTGAAGGACTATTGCTGGTATTCCGTATGGGCCGGTTGCCGTCCTACAATCCAGTTCACGTAGAAGCGTTGAATAGTGGGCGGACGAAATCTCACATCACGCATCAAAGACCGTACCGGCGAGATCACAGGTGGCTCCAAAAGGCCGGGGTCGAGGTTTGAATTCGCGGAAAATAAATTCGCGAACACATTAGCTTTGTCCTTTGAATTCGTGACTAACGTCCCGCTGTCTGTCACCAACGGAGTGAATGAGGAGGATGCGAAGTTACCGCCGACAGTCTTTGCCATTGACCAGAAGGAGCGCGAGCCAGTGGGGCACCGAAGGAGCTTATTGATCACCCTGTCGTTGTGAGCTTTCTTCGCAGTATCAATCGTCTGGTCGCACGCGTTTCTGATTCTAACAAAATTCGTTCTGTTATCATCGGTGGGATTGGAGCGCCATTGCTTACAAGCCCTGTTTTTTGCCGCTGTAATTTGCTCGGATTTTTTATCAAACCAAGGTTTATCAGACGAACTTCCTTTGATGGAATGTGGAATATACATCTTCATCTCTGGTACCGACTCCGCGCAAGCGTTAACATCGGAGTTTCCGAAGCACACCTCGGACCATGGAACGGATGCGAAGAAATCCCGCAAATCGTCCCAGTTAGCAGCCCCATACCCCCATACATGGCGAAACTGCCTAGGCCGTTTATTCGCTTGATATGCAAATGCTTGCGCGACAGATACCAAGCAGTGATTTAAGTTTCCCAGTGGGGCAGAAACCTCTACGATATAAATACTCGGTTCGGATGTCAAAAACAGATCGAGTGTTCGCATAATCGCCCCGGGCATCCGGTACTCGCGTTGGCTCCCCCACGAGTTGAGTCAAGTTGTGGCTTACAGCAAACATCTCCGCCAGCCTCCCAGCCTCGTCGATTCTGTTAGAATGTAACAACCAGCCGGAATTGTGAACATTAAAATCGCCAAGGACAACAATTTCAGAAGCTGGGTGGTTGATCTGTATCCAGTCGACAGTATGTGAAAGATATTCGAAAAATGTCGCCGGTCGATCGTCATTCGGGGAGCGGTAAAGACAACAAAGAAATTTAACGGAGTTCCTCAGCACGACCCTCAACCATATGATGTCCACATTATTGGGTTTCAACGCCTCTATCCTCTGGCAAGCCAGATCGGACCGCGCGAAGACGCAGACTCCGTCCTTAAAATGGAATCTCGAATGTAAATCGTATCCTGAGCAACGATGATATGTCGAATCAGTTGACGAATCGAACTGGGTCTCAGTTAGGGCAAGGATATAAGGTTTCGTGGTTTGCAAATATTGGTGGACGGCGATTACGTTCGCATTGGTGAAACCGATGCCCCTGATGTTACAAAATGCCGTCACCAGTCGAGCGTGGGCTGAGCCTCGAGAGCGAGCCCGGTTATGCGATGACGAACCTCTTAAAGTTCCAATATTGATCATGATATCTGCATGATGTTCCGCCTGACATAGCACCCCCCCCCCCCGCCGCCACCCCCCAGGGGAGATCCGAATGGGAGACTAGTTTACCTCCGGAATTCTTTATATCAGAAGATACCATCATGACTTATCTCCGTGTCAGTCAAGACCAGCCACACATCCGAAACACCGTCGAAGATTTCTCTCGGCGATATCGCGGAATGTACAGCGTGACGGGGTGGAATTTTGGCGGTTTTTGTGTTCTTCCTTCGGTTGAAGGTCCTGGTTGCAGCGTTCCGCCGAACACCGCTAGCACGCAAAGAATTCACCGAGCGAACAGCACAAATAAAACACGTAGATCGTTTATGGATTGACTATCTTTTTTTATTTTTATCACTCTAATTGGTTATAATTGACGGGTTCGAATCGGGTAACTGTAACACAATGTTTTATGCAAAACGCAGGAATTAATATCAATAACTGTTTATATTTTATACAATATGATGGATTCTAATGACATAAGTGTCTCAACAATATTTAATAAGGAAAAAGAAAAACGCAGCGAACCACATGGACGAAACACACGTTAACTTCCTTAGAGCACCTCCTCGACGTGAGAATTGTCGTACCGTTGACGATTGAAATCTGACTGCCTATCTGCCCACTCAGATACCCAGATTCAAAAACTGATATCTGTACCTATTCGGAAAAGTTTCCCTATTTGCTCTGCTAACAGAATTACCGAATTTCTGTTAGCAGCATGTTATCACGTCCCAGGGGTGATTTTTTCATTCCTGAAAGAAGAAACTCGTTCATCATCGAACATCATTATCACCATCCGTGGTGGTGGTCGAAATTCAGTTCGACGGTTGTCGATTGTGTGCCGCCTTATTTACATAACACATCTGGCGCGCGGCCGAAAGATATCCTGCAATTTGAATGGATGTATGGTTCATGGGTTTTGTTTGACTTTTGTCAATACACCCGAAATCCATTAGATCTTTCTAATGGGTGTGAAATACAAAAAAGACACCGTGGGATAGGAGTAGTTCCCTTGTAGGTTTTAAACCTCATACATTTTTTTGAATTATCTCGTTGAGATAATTACGGTTGCCGTTTCTTTTGTTTGGTGATAGATTTGGTGATCTTTGTGGCAGACCACCCGCACGTGCATCCGTTGGTCGGCTAATTTACTGGCGACAACAAATCCTTGGGTAGGAACCTTCCCTGGGTGAAATTCTGCGTTCGTAGAACGCTACAGTATCTCACCCTGGGACTGACTACCACCTAACCAACCTTTTCTCGAACCGGTCCATCAGCCAAGCTCCGAAAGATGGCCAGGGATTTCTCCCGACCATTTCACGGAGCCTAAAGGTTGATGGGGTGGTATTTCACCGGGCGCACAGGGCGTTGGGACCCCGGCTACCACTCGGCCTTTAGTCGCCTCTTACGGCAAGCCGGCCTAGCTGTGAGTATATTCTAAAGCCCTACTCACAGGGCTCATATAATTATTTATTGTGTGCAGGTAAACTGTATTTGACAATTGCTAATGACTTGAATGTTTTTCAAAACATTCTGCCATGTGATCCATTCTAAAAATAATGGATTTGTTTTCCCCCGAACTAATATTAGTATAGTGGTTAGTATACCCGTCTGTCACGCGGGAGGCCGGGGTTCGATTCCCCGTCGGGGAGTCTCTGGCGCAAGACTAATAACCTTCCCCGGAAAAAAACAAATCATTATGGAAAATTTAACAAGCCTCAGGACTTGCTAAATAAGGCCAAGACCGGTTCCCGGTTGTAGTGCCGATGATGATGATGAATATTAAAATGAATTATATTTGTATGTTATCCCTTGGAATATGGATAATTTATCAGCAAAAGACAGGGTGTACCATTTCTTTTGTGTATGTAATCAAATACAATGCGAAATGTCCACAATTTGCATTGAAGAAGTTTTTTGACATAAAAATACACGTCATGACACTTGTTAATCTAATTAAATCTATTTAAATTTGTTGATACATTTCCCCTGATGACATCAAGATTTTGATGTTTTATCTTGTATCAACATCCTCATCGTTGTACATAGAGCATAGTCGAAGGATATTGGCACCCAGAGGAATGTCACGGTAATATATTTTTTAGCGTTTTTGTTTTAATATACAACAACGATTTTATTTATCACATTTCCAGGATTCAGAATCCTTGTCTTAGCTTTCCTCTTTCTTTTCCATTCGCTCACGTTTGTTTTTTCAGTTTTCTGTGAAAATCTCTTACTCGTAAAAACGTGGCCACTTTCCCGTGATGGAAGCTCACAAAACTGGTGAACTGTTGCAACGATATACATTTGCCATTAAAATCTTGACGTGTTCTTTCGGAAGAAAGAACGTAGAGGAGGAGATCTTTCCATTGTCAGGTCCCACAATACTTTGCGCATATGTGTAAAATTTCTACAGTTCCAGTCGATGTATTCCTCGAATCCTGATGACGTTATATGGCTTAGTGTGAATGGAGGAGAGTCACCAGCCAACTGCCTCGTTACGGCAAAACCCATAAAGCATAGTATGAAGGAAACGTTTGGATGCATTTATCCCTCGGGGTATTTGTGCGCTATATCCTCGTAGAATAGCAACTAAGAGCCACTTGGAAACTGTTTTATGTTACTGTTGGTATACAATTGAGCTACTGAACTACACGAAGGCGCCGTTCTTAAGATTTGGGTCAATAAGTTCTCGAGAAGTAGCCACCTGTTAACCCTAATGGTCGATCGATTTTATCAAACTTTATTGCTTTCTTGTTGTATATTTTAATATAAAAGCAAAATAGTAAATTTCATATCACAAATGCGATAACGTCAATTATTTCTTTTAGTATTATTATTATTATTATTATTACAGAGTTTTCTAAGAGGGGCATAACATGGGGGCTTTACAAAACGGACATAACAGTTTTGTATTTTAATACAAAGGTATTTTGTTTAGGTTCTGTCTATATCAAAGCGTCAGTCAAGGCTTACATTTTTATCATTGTGAAGTTAATGAACTAGCAACATCTGGATTTTGTAAAAATTGCTACCGAACTTCTGAGCCGGTTGCTGCCACTTTACGAGCGCTCACTCTTTATTTCGGTCGTCATAATCTTCCCACCAGGCAGGCTCACACTGTGCTCTGACATTTAAGGGTACTTCAAAATTCCCTTTTGTGCACACCTCAGTGTAAAACAAAAAAAAAAGGCTGTGCGTACTACTGTGGATAAATTTGAATCAAACCATTCAATATTGAATACTCCTGTGCCAATGAGACAACGCATGACTCGAAGAACTGAAAATATCTTAGCCAAAAGTGCTTCAATTCCAAATGAACCGCTCAAAGTATGTTGTGGGGAATTTTGCGTAAAGATCCCCAATACTTAATGGTAACATGTGTACGTAGCTGGAATAAATTTCAGCTCGATATCTTAATTTTTCTGTTTTATTTAGACACAAAGTTGTTTGTCCCTTTTGAAAAACCCAATGTCATGTTACTCCTTTTTTCATTTTGGAAAATCCTATTGCTTAAATATGTCCATGTGTGAATATATCTTTTTTTACACGAATTGTGTGCACAAAGAAAATTGTTTAACACCCTTAAATGCCAAAACAAAACGCGACCGGCGGAAGATGAATAAGAAAGGACGGTGTGCATGGTGAGGATATATTCCACGTTTCTTAGCCATCCGTTGCAGGAAGGGCCATGGTAATCCTTGTACTTGAATCTATGCAAGTGTGGCCAAAGCATTGTGGGTGTTTATTACTATGGCATTGGCAGGAATGCATGATCTATAAAAAACACCCACGTAGTTCATGGAAGAAGGCACTTGTAGACCGGAACAAAATTAGGCTGGTGAACCCTGGCTTCAGCACTCGATTCCTGCGGCCGGTACACTTCAAACTCGAAGCTCCGAATAACACAAAGAAAACACGATGACTCGATAGTTGAATGTTTATTTATTGTTTCTGAGCTATTAACATTATATTGTTTTTGACGCGGATTTACATATGAAAGGTATGAGCTTTATAGTTTGTCCGATAACATGAAACACACTTTTACTTTATAGTTTGTCCGATAACATGAAACACATTTTTACTTTATAGTTTGTCCGATAACATGAAACACACTTTGATTAGATAGGACTGGTGAGGACGACACTCTCCAAAGTTGCACTTATCTATGAACTATTACTCGGACTGAGATTAAGTTAAAAAGAAATAAAATCGCGATTAAAAATCTCCAACGGCTCGGAACTCCTACTCCAAATGTT
This sequence comes from Microdon myrmicae, assembly GCA_963931805.1. NCBI lineage: Eukaryota > Metazoa > Arthropoda > Insecta > Diptera > Syrphidae > Microdon > Microdon myrmicae. The sequence goes on along the minus strand of OZ007500.1, from coordinate 122,383,444 downwards.
CGCGACCACTTTGGCGTATCAAATCTGACTGGTGTTTGACGCTCACAATAAGAAAAGGGACACCTAAAGGGAAACTGCAAAAGGGGAGGAGCTACACGATTAACTCGCGGTAGTTGATCGTGATTGGACCGGGGGAAATAGGCATACATTATGCATATGTGTGTACGCCTCGCATACGATCGTCCGGCGACCGTGGATGGAGGCCAACATCGCTACTGCATCTTCCACGAATGCAAACAATAACATCTGGGGTGAAAAAGACACGAACCGAAGATCTGGTCATCCTATGGGAGGCCATAAATCAACATTTCGGTTGACGATGTGAATTTCCTTTGGTCCGCCGACGGGTGGCGGCCGTTATTAGGGAATTGTGTATGCATAGCATTCTGTGGTGCCAATGCGATGTTTAGATATTGCAACGAATATAGGGTGCAGTCATTGCCAGATGTTGAAAGTAAACACTTGCTGGCTGCATTCAATTCGTTGCTTGTTTGTGGTCCCTGATCGGTGGGGACCGATAATAGGAAACCAGCTATTGCTGGTAATTAGGGAAATGTTTGGTTTGCCTCAGCCGAAACCTTGTCGGCGGTGGCAAACCAATGGGACCTAATAGCCGCATGCAAGGAGTGCCATGGGCAAACAAGAAAACGAGTCAATAAGGAATTCTTTGTTGATGTTGTTTCCATAGCATAAGGCTATGGAAACGAGGTGCCCTGGGTAGAATATATGCCTAAGGATGGGATTTCAAATGCCACGGCAATGTGATAATCTTTGCCGTGGACTTAATGTTTTTTTAGGAATCGATGCCTGCCCGAGGATACATTTTCGATGCCACGGCTAAGTGATAAGCTTTGCCGTGGACTTAATGTTTTTTTAGGAATCAATGCCTGCCCGAGGGTGAATTTTCGATGCCACGGCTAAGTGATAAGCTTTGCCGTGGACTTAATGTTTTTCAGGGATCAATGCCTGCTCGGGGATAAATTTTCGGTGCCACGGCTAAGTGATAAGCTTTGCCGTGGACTTAATGTTTTTCAGGGATGGTGTTGGAGAAAAAGGGGGGGTTTGGAAGGAAACCCCCCCACAGAGTGGGTAAGCTGCCTAACGGATATTCATAACAGTTATCCGATTGGATAACTGTATTAATTCCGGCGATTTGGCTGGGGGTAAATGCCGTAGCAAGGTTACGCAACCTTGCTGAAGTTCGTCTTAGAGGTGAGTCGGTTCGCCTGGAATAGTGGGGGTCGAATGATGTATGGCTCTTCGGGCCCTGAAGAGCCCCACAGCATCACCTTCTTTTCAGGCAGAGAAACATGTAAAAGTCTACCTCGTCATGTAAAGAACTCCCCCAAATTATTAGTTCGGTATTATTTTGTTTATTTATATTGGTACATGCCCCGCAATTATCGAGATAGCTTTGTGGCGGTTCCCTCGAACGCCACCAACCATCTTCCCCTTACCTATGTATAAACCCCCATCTAGGGCATACAACCAAAACTAAAAACGAGGACCGTGGCAGTTCCATTGAACGCCACTAGTTACCGTACAGGTACAAAAGGTAACAGTTTCCTGAAATACACTAAAAGCGTGTACTTACCTTCCATGCCGTACCTGTAACATTAGAAAAACCTGTGAAACATTAAGTCTCGCTGATATGAAATTCCAGCGGCATCAAATTCTATATTCTCAAAGCAATTTGGTTTAACAACCAAGCAACCAATATTACCCGTGCAATATCTACACGATATTCTTTTGCGCGCCAGCTGCACACCAGCAGGAAAAGTGTATCTTGCCTTGGCACAGCATGCCCACCTCGATCGATCACCCGACCGAACGATACATGAAGGCATCCGGCTGACGCCCTGGCAGTCGAATTCGGAAATGGAAATTTACCATCAGAATTCGACTGCGAGGATATACCAGCGAAATGTACACGATCAGCAATAATGCTTTACGCAGTCGTTGATCGTGTAAACATTTCAACCCCTTTTTGCCGTTAAAATACTCGCACCGGCTGCGAACTTTAAATGGTATGTACGCTGTGTCTGCATATTTGCGGATACACGCGATGAACAGCAGAGCGATCATCGTGTGTGTGTTTCAACCCCTTTTGTGTTGAACAAAACGCAAAGGGGTAAATTACCAAATATGGTCATCGAGGCGATGCTGGGATTTTGGTATCCTATCGCTTCGATGGACTTATTTAATCGCGATTTGGATTCCGTGAGGGCAGCTTGTGCCCTCACGTTAAGAAATACATCCCTCGTGGGGCGTCCCAAGGGATCACAGTTAGTCTGAAATAGCACTTGGTGGAATACGGCAAAGAGCGCCATATAGATGTGTGTCGTGTGTCAACGGATCATTTGCGTCAATTAATATTTTTAATCTAATGAATTTAAACTAAGTGTCGTTTAAATACATGCAACTTTATTACCATAGTTAAACTAAGTGTCGCGTCAGAACCCTAATGGATGTAACGTTAATTGATATTTTTAATCTAATGAATTTGAACTAAGTGTCGTTTAAATACATGCAACTGTATTACCATAGTTAAACTAAGTGCCGTGTAAGAACCCTAATGGATGTAACGTTAATTAATATTTTTAATATAATGAATTTAAACTAAGTGTCGTTTAAATACATGCAACTGTATTACCATAGTTAAACTAAGTGTCGTGTAAGAACCCAAATGGATGTAACGTTAATTAATATTTTTAAGCTAATGAATGTAACTTCAGTTAAATACATGCAACTGTATTTCCATAGTTAAACTAAGTGTCGTGTAAGAACTCTAATGAATGTAACTCAAGTCAATTTACGGCAATTGTATTTTACAAATAAACTAATAAATGATCAGAGGTGTGTTTTTTTTTTTGTCAACCGACCCAAGGTGAGAGAATAGATAAAGACAATTAAACCCATAGCTTCACCGGATACCATTCTATAGGTGCTGATCTTCAAGTTTCCCTTACTTTCCACATATTCCATGGGCTTGATATATAAGCGGTTGGTCTAACCCATGTGTAAGCTATAAGACAATTGATCTCTTCACTAAGGCGAAGTGATGTCTGTCCAATTTCTGATACCAGCCTCTCCGGTGTTACGTTTGTAATGATTTTTTTTTTTCAAATCTACTTCTGTGGCGGTTCTTTAAAGTCTTCTCTAAGAACCATCCATTTCCTACCACATTACCTTCCTCCTGCTTACCTGCAATCGAGCAGCGTAAGCTACCTTTTATTCGCTTTCACCTGAAAGTAAAACCCCAGCATATCATTCATATTACATGAACCGTACCAACCCAATCGGCTCGGCTTGTCAGCAATTATAAAAGATAAACAATCGCTGGCCAGCGTAATTGTTGACACAGCTGTAGCCGATATTCTTGCTACGGTTCATGAGTGAATATTGCTCCAATCCCAAGGTTCGCTACAGTTGCGACCAATTTCTTTTATCGGTTACCTACCGATCATGGGTTTCGGGCACGAATATAATTGACGTTAGACAATAATACCCATGATCATGCCTAATGATGCTCCGGCCTGTAAAACAAACAAACATACAGTAGCATTACTGTGTATGCTACTTACGAACCGCTGTCCATGTTCCCCTGGGTGAGAAGACGCTTGCACATCTGCAAATCAAATTCCTCACCATCATACCCATGTTCCATTTAATTAGATCAAACAAAAGCCACCATAGCCTTGGCCATAGGCGAGCAAACTTTGGGTTTGCTTATCGCCACGAAAAATCTATTGCCTGCAATGGCATAAGTCTGGGGCGATTATGTAAACAGCCGACGTTCCCATATAGCATCACCTAAATCACAAATAATGTGCATCGCATCGTAGGACCCTCGTTTGTGTTTATTTAGGACACAGAAACCCATTTCTTCCTTCGGCGATCTTCGCTATCGCGTATCTCAATAATGCCTGCAGTTCATTACACCAGTCCATGTTTATTCAGGTGCAGTTTCGTCGTTGCCGATATGCAGGCTAAGGGGCATCGTACTTGTCCTATAGGGACGCATAGAGAATCCTCCCATTCGATCCTTTTGCGATCGCCCATTGGCCGTCGTCAAATTGAGCCTACTCGCTCCTCCCGCACCAATGTAATCCACCACCGTTGAATCTGACGGATATAGGTTGCATCGGGGAGTCAGATTTTATCCGCTGAGGAGCAAACACATGTGTGTTTTAAGTGCGAGTCCGATCAAAGTTTTCCTCCCCTTTGATGAGCCCCAAAATCGAGTTAGATGTCGCGAATTTACCAAAATTAATCAATAAACATTCTACAGAACAACAACATCCGCGTTTTAATTTGTCATCATTCTGCAGTGTACAGTGTCCTGGAACTCGAGTGTGGAGTTCAGTGTTCTTCGGCTCAATTTTCCATCGGTATCAATAACTTGTGTTTTATTTTGTGAAAGAACCGTGGGTTATTTAGTAAACTAGCGCCGTACTCCGGCGCACCCTACATAAAATCCCACATTTCTATCGGGGGAGACGAACCTATAGCGGCGAGTCGGCGTCCCGATATGCCACCTGTTGCAGTTCTTTTTGAACAGTTGCAGGTTGTAACGGTCCGGGAACACACCCGGGGAGGGAATTCCACAACTTCCCCGCTCCGTAATGGAACGAGTTCTGAAGCTAGGATGTTTGCGCAGTCGATAGATGAAGCACAAATTCGTGCGATTCATTGGATTGCTGAGTTTTCTCGAGGCTGACCTGAAGATGATCTACAGGTGTTTATACTATAATACATCCCACAGATCGTGATGCCGAGTAACTTCAAGCTTTCCAGATTCGAGTTCCTGGCCATTCATCATCAGCTGTGAAACCGATGATCCACTTTTCTTTGTGAATGTTGTATACTGTATCTTCATTGCATTAAAATCGAAGAGATTGCCGTTTGTCCACTGCAGGACCTTATCTAGATCCCCATTCAGAGAGTCAATCTCTGTACATCTGAGATGGTGCGACGTTGATGCACCAATCGCCCGTTTACTAGAAAAGGAGGAAACAAACGTACTATCATTCGCAAAACTCAACACTTTGTTGTCCATCGTCTCCAACAAATCATTTATGTGAAGTAAAAACAAGGTTGGAGCCAAACTGCAACCTGGAGGCACCCCTGAATTAACAGGATACTGATCCGAAGACTCGCCGAATACAACAACCCGGATCAATCGATTTTCGAAGACGTTTTTCGTCCAGCGCGAAGCTGCTGGGAAAGTCCATATGAACGTAGTTTTCCCAGCAACGCCCCGTGACAGACGCGGTCAAAAGCCTTGGAGATATCTAATGCGACCGCCCTTGACTCAACATGCGCCTCAATCACAGATGTCCTTATATCGGTTATAAGTGTCAAAAGGTCTCCCATGGACCGCCTGATACTGAATCCGTATTGACGATCAGTCCGTTGCACTCCAAATAATTAACTAAAACGGCATTGATGACCTTTTCCATCGCCTTACATAACTTAGACAGCAATGCTATCAGTCGGTAATTTTGTGGGAGACATTTTTCCACCTTTTTGGGATTGCCTGAACTCGAGCGATTTTCCATCAGGTAGGAAAAGTCATTCATCTGCATAAGATAAGCGAAAGAGCCTGCCAAGAATCGGCGGTAGTTCTAGATCACAGTTCTTAACTACCATTGCTGGTATTCCGTCCGGGCCGGGTGCTTTCCTACAGTCCAGTCGAGGTAGAATGCGTTGAATAGTACGTGAGCGAAACCTCACGTCGAAGACCGTACCAAAAGGCCGAGATCGAGGTTTGAATTCGCGGAAATTAAATTCGCGAACACTTTAGCTTTATCTTTTGAATTTATGACTAACGTTCCGCTGCCCGTCACCAACGGCGGAAAAGAGGAGGAAACGAAGTTACTGCTAACAATCCTTTCCATTAACCAGAAAGAGCGCGAACCGGTCTGGCATTCAAGGAGTTAGTTGGTCACTCTGTCGTTGTAAGCCTTCTTCGCTGTATCAATTTGCATTTGGTTGCACGCGTTTCTGATTCTAACAAAATTCGTTCTGATAACATCGGTGGTATTGGAGCGCCATTGTTTAAAAGCTCCATTTTTCGTCGCTGAAATCTGCTCGCATTTTTAATCAAACCAAGGCTTATCAGATGAACTTCGTTTGATGGAATATGAAATGTAGATGTCAACCCTGAGAAGAATAATCTCTGTGACCGACTCTGCACATGCGTTAACATCAGAGTCTCCAAAGCACACCTGTGATGTTTCTAACAGATACACACGCAATTCACAAGCAAATAGTGAAGAACACAGAAAGAAAATAGAAAAAGCATCAGCCGTATACCAAGCAATAACAGAGCGATTCCACATAAGTTGAGTGTACTTGAGTTTAGAAATCGAATTCGTACACGCGGCAGTGGTCTGATGTGTTGAGCATTGGTTCAATTTTTAGTGTTTCTAACCATCATAGCGTCAGTTCGAATCACACGTTCTTCACTATCGTCGCAAAACGCTATACACATCAGACCACGAAAAGGATGCGAAGAAATCTCGCAAATCGTCTCAGTTGACAGCCCCATACCCCCATACATGGCGAAGCTGCTTCGGTCGGTTGTTCGCTTGAAATGCAAGTGGTTGCGCGACCGATACCAAGAAGTGATCTGAGTTTCCCACTGGCGCAGCAATCTCCTCGGTATAAATGCTCGGGCCGGATGTCAAAAACAAATGCAAGGTGTTCGCATAATCCCCTCGGGTATCCGGCGTTCGCGTAGGCTCTCCACGAGTTGAGTCAAACTGCGGCTAACAGCGAACATCTCCGGCAGCTTCCTGGTCTTGTTGATTCTGTTAGAGTGTATCAACCAGCCGGAATTGTGTACATCAAAATCGCTAAAGACGATCATTTCAGTAGCCGGGTGGTTGATCTGTATCGAGTTGACGGTACGTGAAGGATGTTCGCAAAATATCCCCGTTCGACCGTCATTCGGGGAGCGGTAAAGACAACAAAGACATTTAACAAAATTCCTCAGCACGATCTTCAACTACATGATGCCCATGTAATTGGGTTCCAACTCCTCCATCCTCCGGCAAGCCAGGCCGGACCGCATGAAGACGCGCACTCCGCCCTTAAAACGGAATTTCGAATGTAAGTTCTATCCTGAGCAACGAAGATATGTCGAATCAGTTGATGGGCCGACCTGGGCCTCAGTTAGGGCAAGGATATCATGTTTCACTGTTTGTAAATATTGGTGGACAGCGTTTACATTCGTATTGATGAAACCGTGTACCTGATGTTACAAAATGCCGTTACCAATCGAGCGTCGATAGCGTCTCGAGAGCGATCCTGATTATGAATTTCCTAAAGTTCGGTTATTTATCATAATATTTGGATGATATTCCCATGACATAGTCCCCCCCGGAGATCTGAATGGGAAACTAGTTTAGCTCCGGAATTCTTTATCTTAGAAGATGCCATCATGACTTATCTCCGTGTCAGTCCGGGCCAGCTGGCACATATCCGAAACATAGTCGAAGATTTCACCCGACGATGTCGCAGAATGTACAGCAACACGGGGTGGTATCTCACCTTGGGACCAGACTACCACCTAAACCAATCTTTTCCGAACCGGTCTATCAGCCAAGCTCCGTAAGATGGCCAAGGCTTTCTCCCGACCATTTCACGGAGCCCATAGCTTCATAGGGTTGCATTTAACCGGGCGGCAGGGCGTTGGGACCCCACCTACCACTCCGCTGCCTTGTTTTGGCGCATAGCACTGCTGCGTCAAGTACTATTCGTTGCTTCCTTTTAACCGAATGCATTATGACGAAATGAGGTAGAAAGAAGGTTCTTCCTATGGTCATTTAAATTAACCGGTGCGATATTTCTAACATCGGATTCATGCAAGACCCAACCTAAACTCATGAGCGAGGAGACAAGTTCGGGGCTTCTAGCTTTCTTTAATTTTCTCGTGACTATAAGCCCCCAGTTGTCCTCTCCTATCAGCATTTTTGGCTCTTGCTGGGTGTACGTGAACTGATTTCTGATGGTGTGGACCTATGCGATGGTCTCCTTTTTCACTTCCTGCTTGGAAAACTTTAAGTCGTCGATTGTTCGTACTTCGATCGACTTTTTATCCTTCCTGTGGGTCCAGTTGATTTTTACTTGGACCCTCTGTGAGCCGCCCTTCCTAATACCTTGTCCACCGACTGTCTCCAGGATTAGCGCCCAATTGAATTATGTGAGATTAAAATCTCCGAAGATGATGATGTCGTCCTCACAATTACTGAGCTCGATTATATGGTCGATACCATTAAGAGCTAGCTCGTAAGCTTCAATAGGCTGGGATGGCAAGATATAGAAGCACATGACAAAGATTGATTTCCGAGGAAGAGTGATTTTGACCGTTACAAAGTCCAGCTTGAAGGAGGTAGGGAAAGCGACTAGTGACGACTCGACGCTGTTGGGGACAGCGATGAGCACTCTTCGGCTGGGGGAAAAGTCAGTAGTATGGTTGATGAGGTCATCGCGATTGGTGACGGTGGGGGGAAACAGTTCCTGGTTATGAATGCTGGTGATTAAGTTGGTTTCACTTAAAGCGAAAATGTCCACAGGTAGGGCATGGAAGTTTTTCAGAATGTATTGGGTCTTTGAGCGAAGACCTTTTACGTTCTGATAATAGAGGGTAAGGGGGGTTATACTGCCGGTTTTGGTGAGTGGGTAGGGGAGGTAGGGGTTTAGGGACGAAAAAACTTGTTGAGGACGGCCTTACTACGTTGAAGATGTGGTAACGTTCTGGAGTGATCGAAGTGGCCGAAAGCTTTTAGGTCATACATACGACATACGAATAATTTGTGGAGACTGGGAATGTCAGTGGGTAAACCTTTCCGTTGAATACACAGTTTGAAACTGGTTTTGGTTTTGCATTCATAACAGACAGAGTCAGATTTATCGTGGAGATACGCTAGAAAGAGACAAATATTTTCATATGTTTTTCGGTATCTAACTTTGGACAGTGTGTAGCGGGAATCAGATATTTGGGAGGTAAACTGTGTGATTTTTACTGTGGGAGTGAAGACGGCGTTAGGTTGAGAACGAGGGTTAGGTATATTATTATTTATTACGGTATATTCCATTGTAAGTTGCAATCGGGAATTGGATATTGGGGAGGTGGCTTTAAAAATAAAATGCAATCACTGTTGACCTTGCAGAAATTAGTTCTTAGAAAAATTTGTCGATAGCCGGCCAGGCGCCCTAGCTTTCCTTTGTTCAGCGTACTGAATATTCTTCCTATGAAACACTTGTATTGTTTTAAAGCGTTGAAGACCTTTGTTAATGCCGTATTGTGGGTGTGGTTAGTGGAGGGTATTTTTATTTCTTCGTCGATCTCTTATCGGCCCCTGAAATCAATTCTTTGTTTTCCCCAGAACGTTATCACTCCAGGGATTTGTGGGGAGGATGTATCGTGCCTAACACGGACACTCCGTTCACTTCCTCCTCCATCATAAATTGTTCGCCGTGTGAAACACCGAACCGAAAGAACGAAACGACGCCACGTTTGTCCACAACCGGGAGTAAAGGAAATCACTGTCCAGATAGAAATTAAAACACACTGACTTAGTTGATTTGGAATACGCATTTATTGTCCATTTCAAGACCCAGTACAAACATCCACTGAGGGTTTCATTTAAGCGGGATGTCATGCAATAATTACAAAATGCCGAATGTTCTTTTCTAGTTAGTGGGGTCATACACGAATTTCACAATTATGCGCGTTAAAAGTAACCAGGTAAGGTGAGCAGCACATCTAAACGACAAGAACACTCGACTCGCGGTTGAAATTTCGCGTGTCCGCAGCGCTACGGACAGCGGGAGTGATGCGACCTGTTCGGTTGGTGGATGGAAAACGACTCAAAGATTCAACCCACGTTTGGGGTGAGTTTGGTGGTGTGGTGAAAAGGAAATGAAATGAAATGACCAATGGACGGCGATCTCTGGGACGCGGTAGTGTATGTGTGTGTTCGTACACATCACCGTGTTTATCGATGCGTTTAGCCAAGGATAAACGGAACCTACAACGAGGAAAAAAAAGAACATAACGACATAAGACATCGTTCGGTAATGAGGGTCAGCTGTCTAAATAGCAGCCACTCATTAGATGCTAAAAGGGATTGCGATAATTTATACAATAGAGATCGTATATCGTCTCTCTGCCGACTGGGAGAATCGGATCCTTTTGTTTGCATATGTTTATGCTATTGAATTCAATCCGACGGCAAAGCGCGACATCGGTGATTGTTTGAAGATTTAAACAAAGAAATATTTCCGCGAGAAGTGCTTGCAGCTGAATCAATAGTTGCAAGTCTTCGGAAAGTAATTTAGATGGGTACACAATGACGGTTGTGTATACCATCTGTGTCAATTATGCATGGCATCTATGGCGACGCCAGGATCGAACTATAGTGTGAATATCGACACTAATTGGAAATTCGGTTTTTGGGTCCCTAATGCAGAGATGCATTGATAATGTATGAATGCCCATGTAGGAAAAATTATTTGCAGGCATTTCCAGGTAATGGATTGAAAATATTAACTATCCTTGGGAAGGGAATGTTTTCAGTTGCCCATGCAAATGCATTGGCGGGAAACAATTGGAGTTGGGTTGTAATAATGGGGGTTCTGCCTGATAAGTTAAGAATGAAATCTTACGACATAAGAAGAGATGCATGAGATACATGAAAGGTAAGTTTTCTTTTCCAGGGGCTTTTTAGATTACTAATTTGATTTCTTTAATGCGTGAAGCATTTAAGATGCTAATGCGATTGCATTAGTGAAATTAGGAGATTGGGTGAAAGTTATGGGGGATTTTTAGGAGAGCGAACCGTGGGGTTTGGCGGAACCGCCACCGATTTTTGTGGGGTTTTTCGACGATGAGCAGTACTATTGTACTGTGCTTTCAAATTTGCCCCATCATTCCTTGTGTCACAGCTCGCCGTACTCGAAACTGAACAAGTTGGCTGTGACACAAGCTAACACCTGAGGAGAGTTATGTCAAAAAACATGTTCTCAACGAGCGCCCTTATCGTAGCTAGTTGCATCGCGGAACAACATTCCCTTTGAGGTCTGGGAATCTTAATTTTCGTTTAATCTCTAGGTTAACTTTAGGGGTTTGGCGCAAGGCTAATAACCTTGACCAGAAAAACAAATTATTATGGAAAATTTAACAAATTTTACTTGCTAAATAAGACCAAGTCCGGATCCCGGTTGTAGTGCCGATGATGATGATGATAACCTTACGGGAAAGTATGTACATATTTTATTTCTACCTAAATTTCGTACCACAGCCAATCGTGATTTCTTTACTGTGTTGTCACTTCGATTCTTCAATGAGCTCCTTACATCAGTCAGGGCCCTAGCAAGAGCTTGTGCTTTTCTAAAAGAACTGAAGATATGGATCTTCAGCCCGGATTATGCTGCTTAAGATTGCCGTGTTTCAGGTATTCTGGTCTAATTATAGTTTGTATCCTTCTATTTGCCTTCAACCGAATTAACATATTGTACTTATACAAATTTCGTTTTGTGGAATAAATGAATTATTTTTAATCTGGTATTTTTGTGTTTCTTTAATGTACAATATAATTAATTCTCTGAATCTTCAATGCTCACCTTACTACATAAATCGATATTTTACTTCTTAATCATTGTGAAGAGGCATTCAACCCTGTTTTTTTCTTTAGTTGTATAAAAACACTGAATGTGTTCTAGTGGTTTTTATATATTATTGCAAATCGATAATATTTGTCAGCTTATTGCAAAATTATATATTATATTATATATTAATATATATTAGAAATAAAACTACTACTACTACTACAACTACTACCTACTGCACCGTAATACTTACACTTTTGGGGTCATATCGGCCAAATCCCGACACATTCCAGTAGTGTACAGGATTTCCCTATCCTCAAAAGGCTAAGTTTTACGGGGTGGTAGGTTTTGCGTGTAACCCATCCCCGTTTTAACTACTTAATGTTGGTACGGTTGTGGTGGCACTCCGAAGTGGTTGATTTGTTGGTCCACACTTCTGATGCTTGGTAAAAGTCAGTAGGACCGACAACGCAATGCGAATAAATTGATTTAGTAGAATTGATGATTCAGTATATTTTCATTTTCGTAGTAGATAATTGCACACCAATTCAGTTACTACATATCACCACGCTTGCCGTGAACGAACAACAACTTCTTTTGAGTGACATCGCCGATAGACCCACACAAAAAAAACCAACGCCATCGAATTTTCTAAAAAGTGGACGTGGCTCTGGTGTTGTTTTTGTTCATTCTAACTAACCTCGTCTGGGTTCGGGTGGGGTGATCACTTCTGGAATCTGGTCACATTGTGGGTCGAGAAAAAGGAGGATGAAAATCGTGTCGTAACTGCATAGATATAGTTTCCGCGCTTTGGTGTACCAATTTTTTGTATTCCCTCAATAATACTAATGAAGTTTATTGCTAAAAGGTTTCAGTTAAGTCAGCTTTTAACTTGTATTAAAAATGCGTCTACGTATGCCCTGTATCGCATGTATTGTGCTGCAAATGTTGTCTGTTAATCAAAACTTTCCCGAAAAAGAATCATCTCCAGCTGCATTCGATTAAGTCCAATGTCATCAAAAGTCTCCCTCCGCAATTTGTCATTAAAAAAGTCCCTAAAAAATACACGAAGAGAAAATAATTTCAGTTCCAGCCAGAACTGACAAGAACAACTCCAATGCAAGGAGGATTCTATACAGCTGTTATCCCTAATGTGTGGCGTATGACAAAAATCACACATACAGGAAAACTGGCATGTTGTAGAAAAACTAAGCGATATCTGAAACCAACTCGCAACGGCTGTATAAACTTTCATTACGTTCTTGTAATCGATTAGCTGTTCTGAAATTTTAATATCAAACTTCAATTTATTCGATGACATCAAGATTTCGATTAGTTTTCATTCTAGGTAGATAAACAGTAAGAACATTGAAAACCCTACGGAGGAGCTACGTCAAAACGGAAGTCAGACGTCGGGAATACGAATACGTCGATACAAATGCCTCTTTGAATTTAACAAATTTTATTTTTTCTTATTATAATTATTTTTGTTGTTCTTATAGCACAGCTATAAATTTATACCTCTGTAGGTTTTTCTAACACTAGATTCTTATACGGCTCCTGTCTTGTTGTTTAAACTATGGGAAACCAATTCTGGAAAAGAGTAACCTCTGTTACAGTAATGTATCTGAAGTTGATTTATATTTAGCTCGTGAATATCGACGATAACACACGGAGAATGTATTCATTAGTTATGAATTGATAGTGACGTGCAATTTAACCCTACTTGGAAAATATTGCAGGACAGTGCACAATTTGTGCGATCAGGCAAAAATGTCCCCCAAAGTGTTAAATTAAATTTTAACAAAAGACCTTCCCGGTCGGCGACATCAAATTTCAAATGTTCAAGTGTTCACAACCGGTCACATTTCCTAACCGCGGAATTGTTCACAATTTAACACCCTTTCCCTTATCTTATCATACATTCCACGCTTTAGCGCACCGACATCACAGCAAGTTGGAATAGTGGAACGTGCTAAGTGAAATATTACTATAGCATGTGGGCGAATAATGTTTACGAAGGCATCACCGCAGCCTAGAACTATACTGGTCGTAAATTATATTTAAATCTCATAACTTACATGGATACAAATTTAAAGTTGTCATAAGGATACTTCCAGTGTTCCTTTTCGTACCTCTTACTGAAACCATGGTGACTAGTGTGAATGTACGTATTACCCAGCCAAAGTGCGAATCTCCACAGACATTGTGGACGATGTCAGCAACAGCAGTTCTGTGTATTTGCTGACGTTTTCAAAAGTGTTAAAAAAGGATCTATACAACTTACCAGAGAACGAGTTAGCACTGCAGTACGCTCCTCTATCTACTAAACAGATATTCTGCTGATGATGGTTGGAGTTACCAATACGGGGGTCACCGTATCGTCCTTATGATTCTCCGTAGTGTTCTGCGTGTGAAACAGGATATTGATGATTGGTCTGAGACGTTTGTCTAAGCTGAGTACGTGTTTCTATGATCATGCCGGAAATTTATTTCCAAAAAACTGCAACTTCGACCCGAAACATTTTTATTAGGTGCAGACAGACAGAAAATTGAACATGAGCATTCCGATGACTGAGTTTGTTTGCCAGCAAAATGCGAACATGGGAAGAAAACTTGTGGAAAGAGGTTTATTTTATATGAAAAACAGTGTATCGTTTTACCGAGTTATACTCGTACTTGTTGTTACTGTTTCTCAAGGACCACCAATCATATTTAATGCTAGTTATCATGATATCGACATTGACGTAATTAATAGAGAAACGATTGCTGTTTCTTTTTTCCCGTGAAACGTGTGCATAGAAAGGGTTTAAAGTTTTAACGCTTTTCGTTGCAAAATAAAGAAAGTTGCGTTTTAATGTTAATGAGGTTCTGATTTATTGTTCAGATTATTAAATCAGGTCTATATCTCTGTCTATACAGTACGAGGATGACAAATGTTATTCCATCTGGAGCATGACTCTGATAGGATATACCAACTGTTTTGGGTGTGTTATGTTGGGAAGTGGGCTGTATTTTGCTTCAATTAAAACTCTCACTGTTTTGGTTAATAATTCACGTGTTTATTTATAGACTTAGTGTAGTGTTGATTTGATCGAATAATCAAATGTACTTAATTCATGCATTTTACATTTTTCTGCCCTTCAATGTATTTCATTGGGTTTGTTAATGAAAAAATATCCATTGTGTGGTCAAAGGTGATAGAAGGGGTTATATCTATGGACGATTTTTGGTTTTCCATTTTTTTTTTAGCTTAAATTACGTATAAACATTCCAAAAATTATATCCAACAGGAATTTAGTGTGGGAACATTTTTTTCTCTAGTTTTTTAAAGCTGATTACCGTGTGGCGGTTCCGCCAAACCCCACGGCCCACTTACCTGAAAAACCCCTCTAACTTCATCCCAATCTGCATAAGTTTTCGCTAATGCAATCGCATTGGCACCTTAAATGCTTCACGCATCAAATAGATCAAATCTATTATCTAAAAGTCCCTGTAAAGAATCCTTACCTTTCATGCATCTCTTCGCATACAAATTCCCTGTAAGAATTCTTTCCTAACTTATCAGGAGTCCCAAAACCAATTCGACACCCGGTGCCAAGCAAATCCCCCTAGACGAATTCCTGAAAACAAAATGATTTGGTTTACATACTATGTGTGGCGGTTCCCTTGAACGCCACCAACCATCTTCCCCTTACCTAGGTAAAAACGCCCATCTAGGGCATACAACCTGAATTAAAAACAAGTACCGTGGCAGTTCCATTGAACGCCACTACTTACCTTACAGGTACAAAAGGTAACATTTTCCTAAAATATACTAAAAGCGTGTACTTACCTTCCATGCCGTACCTGTAACATTAGAAAAACCGGCGAAACATTAATTCTCGGTGATATGAAATTCCAGCGGCAACAAATTCTATGGATTACTCAACAACACACACTGAAGCATATGGGATGGAGGTAGAACTGGTGGAGTACGCCTGCACAACAATACCTAACACACCACAATTGGTGACACACTGACGTGTGACGTAACACGCAACGCCTTATCTGGAGTCGGAACAAAACCAGCGCAGTGAAGAGGTATCATCAACAACAACTTCATCCGCAGTCGCTTGATCCGCACCAACGTGAGAACACGGCTCAATATCGAGAACTATATTTGGGCATATAGCCAAGTCCTTTCATCGGACGAGACCTTGTGTTGCGTGAGTAAGTGCTATAGGAGTGGGTTCGTCGTGTGGAGCCCCTAGTAGCGAACCCGTGCAAGGAGGCGCATTGCTACAACGACAGTTAATAAAGAGCACCATAATGTAACTGTAGCGGTTCTCGCGAACGCCACTTCGTATCCATTTCATTACCACCAGGTAACCTCCCTCGCGTGCCCTATATCATGAAAAGCATGTACCTACCCCATAGGAAAAACCCTGCAAAAACAGCAATGATTGCTGACATAAAATGCCACCGCAACAATGCTAGAAATCTACAAAACAGTTTGGTCGCATCATCACGCGACCAACATGAACCCAACCAAATACACAGTACATGCCTCGGGACGCATGCCTCTACATTGAAGCGCAATTGGTGTGCCTCTGGGCAACCAAGATTGCCCTTGCAATATCTGCACGATATTCGATTGCACGCCAGCCGTACACCTGCAGGAATGTGTACCCTTCCTCTGCATAGCATGCCCATATCGATCGGTCATGCGACAGACCAAGACATGAGGCATCCGGTTGACGCCCAGGCAGTCGAGTTCGCAAATGGAAATTTACCATCAGAATTCGACTGCGAGGAGATGCCAGCGAGATGTGCACGATCAGCAACAATGCTTTAAGCAGTCGTGATCGTGTACACGTTTCAACCCCTGTACAAACTTGCAATCATGTAGATTCATGTCCCATGTCTGCATGCTTGGGGATACACACGTAATTTGCGGAAGCGAATATCGTGTGTGTGTATTTCACCCTTTTTTCTTGTGCTTAACAAAGCAAAATCGCACCATATATGGCCATCGAAGCCATGGATGGAATTTTGGTGTTCTGTCGTTTCGATGGCCGAGGTTAATCTCGGTTCGGATTCCGTGAGGGCAAGTCGCGCCCTCACGTTAATTAACATCCCTCTTGGGCCGTCCCAAGGGATCGTTGAACTTGTGCGTTAATTTAATACAGTCTGAGATAGTTTGTGATCGAACCCGGCAGGAGCGATTTAATTCAACGTACCCGAATTGAATTAATGTGAAATCTCGTTTTAGAAACTTTAGTTAACGATTTAATTCAACGTACCCCGTGTTAATACAACGAATTAACTAAGTTGGAGTATTATTTAATAAACTTAAGCTAGTGTGTCAATACAACGAATTAACTAAGTTGGAGTATTATTTAATAAACTTAAGCTAGTGTGTTAATACAACGAATTAACTAAGTTGGAGTATTATTTAATAAACTTAAGCTAGTGTGTCAATACAACGAATTAACTAAGTTGGAGTATTATTTAATAAACTTAAGCTAGTGTGTCAATACAACGAATTAACTAAGTTGGAGTATTATTTAATAAACTTAAGCTAGTGTGTTAATACAACGAATTAACTAATTTGGAGTCTTATGTAATAAACTTACTAATTAATAATAGTATAAGTAATTAGAAAGAAGTGTACACAACTAAATTAAAAGTCATAAATAAATAAACTAATAGGTGGTGAGAGGTGTGTTTTTGTCAACAACCCGAGGAAGGATAGAAGATAAAGACATACCATTAAATAAATAACCACATAACCATCATAACAGGGATAATTAACATTGCGTCGCCTATTTCCCGTCTTCACCAAGTGTATCATAAACCACCATACATACACATTGGCTGGCGACCTACACCCAAGGGACCAAAACAAATATACGCATCTCGCATCTCTTGGCACCAATTAAATCCTATAGCATAAGCAAATGCAAATAGGAATTCACTACCTACCCCTACCAGCGATGCCATAAACACCATTTGCCGGTAATCTAGCTAAAACCCATTAGCACATTTCCACATTGCATTGCCGCCTATTCATTTAGCCGCAATGCACATCTCAGACAAAGACCCAAACGTTCTCTTTGTCTTCTCATATTTCGGGATCTACTTCTCATCAGCAGCGGTATAAGCAAACACAAACCCAATTAGCATCCAATGAGATTCGGCTTGTTTGCTTAGCCGAACTCTTTGTTTCAGTTTCGTTCTCATGGCTTTGTCCCATGAATGAACCAATGTACACACATACATGTGTACCGCCATGATCTTTATTCCAAGATCTGGTTTTCTGTTCCACAGAGAGAGACATTACGTCTCTCTTGTGGTAAGTAAAACATATCCTTAGTGGAGAAGATATCTACCACCACACCACCAAACTCACCCCAAACGAGGGTTGAATCATGGAGTCTAATTACATCCGCCGACCACCACGGTCGTGCTGCTCCCTCTCCCCGGTGCGCACGGGGAAGCGAAGTCGCGTGAGTAACAGTTTTGTCATACAAAGTCGTCGGTGCATTACATCGGACGTGTACCCAAGGGACCAAAACAGATATACGCATCTCGCATCTCTTGGCACCAATTAAATCCTATAGCATAAGCAAATGCAAATAGGAATTCACTACCTACCCTTACCAGCGATGCCATAAACACCATTTGCCGGTAATCTAGCTAAAACCCATTAGCACATTTCCACATTGCATTGCCGCCTATTCATTTAGCCGCAATGCACATCTCAGACAAAGACCCAAACGTTCTCTTTGTCTTCTCATATTTCGGGATCTACTTCTCATCAGCAGCGGTATAAGCAAACACAAACCCAATTAGCATCCAATGAGATTCGGCTTGTTTGCTTAGCCGAACTCTTTGTTTCAGTTTCGTTCTCATGGCTTTGTCCCATGAATGAACCAATGTACACACATACATGTGTACCGCCATGATCTTTATTCCAAGATCTGGTTTTCTGTTCCACAGAGAGAGACATTACGTCTCTCTTGTGGTAAGTAAAACATATCCTTAGTGGAGAAGATATCTACCACCACACCACCAAACTCACCCCAAACGAGGGTTGAATCATGGAGTCTAATTACATCCGCCGACCACCACGGTCGTGCTGCTCCCTCTCCCCGGTGCGCACGGGGAAGCGAAGTCGCGTGAGTAACAGTTTTGTCATACAAAGTCGTCGGTGCATTACATCGGACGTGTACGCGTGATTTCATTGTCTAATTAGATTACTTTACGACTTGAACCTGTAAAATTACAAATTATCCTTCACAATATTAAAGATAATGGCGAATACAACGAAATAAATGCATCAAAATACTTGGATACATCTAAGCCAATAAAAAGAACATTTACTTCAACAACATCAAGTGTTTAATTTTCCGTGCTGCAGTGCCTGGCAGTTCCTAGATATGTTTCCTTAATCGTTGTTCCCCTGGTGTTGGGGTTGTAGACAAACGTGGCGGCGTTTCGTTCTTTTACTCGGCGAACAATTTCCTGGAGGAACATTTATGATGGACGAGGAAGATGAACGGAGTGCCCATGCCTGGCACAATACTTCTACCCCACAACCGCAACAACTTTAAGGGCTCCGAAATGTTCGAAAAAGCCGTTTCGCTTTTCGCAGCGTTTTGGACTATCACAATCCAGTCGATAATTATTATTCAATACAAGTGGCCACACTTTTATAAAATACGTATAGGTGGCGTTATAAAAATTGCTGACTACAGCTAAACGTACTATATGCGTATTTCTTGGCCGCCACATGCTAGGCTCATATTTACGTTTAAAGTGATTAATCACAAAATAAAAATGAGTGAAAAAGTGTATTAAGGCAAAAAAGAAAGTTGTCAATCGACATCTCGGGCGTCAAGTAGTAAGATTTCACATCGCAAACCGCCGAATCGTCACAAATTTGAAAACGACTTTGTGGATATTTCTCGGGTCGCTAAAAAATATAACATCTGCCTCGGAGGATGCGATACCGGTTGATTCTTTATTTGGGTATAGAATCATCATTAACTTTTTACTTCTTTCCATGGCTTTGGCTCAATTTGTATATGCAAGTGTGGCGGCAACGTTACATTTTCGGAAACAAGTAAGCGTGGCCTCGGTTTCAAAATTGTTGTGACGTGCAGTGAATGCGGAGACACTTTGAGTGACTCTTGCCCAGTGATTGTGTTGTAGCCTTTTTCTCAGGGAGCGTGTCTCCTTGTCCTTAAAAGGACGAGTATCTCTTTGATAGACTGCTCCTGAGAAGGCTCGTTGCGGTCGCCGCCGTACTTTCTCAGGCCTGAGGAAAGAGCGACGACCGATCGTTCGGGTTGATTAAAAGACTGAGGTTAAAATTGTCGGGTATTTATTTGAAATCCTTCGATCCTTAAATTATTATACTAATTGTCGGGGTCCATATTGTCGGACATAGCACAGAGACTGATTTGAAAGTTTTATATTTTAATTGTCGACGTCCACAACCATCGGACGTCAATCAAGATTGGTACTCGAATCCAAAAAAACAAAAAAAAAAAACAAAAAAAAAAAAAAATGGTGTGGCCGATTTTACCGACACAAGGAGAGATGTGTCCTTTATCTTGTCCCTGGCTTCTGGCTATATTGCGATAACCAGAATCACCCACATCCGTGAGGCTGTTGGGCTCAGTCACAAGATATCTGAAAAAGAAAAGGGTGGGGAGGTATCTAAGGATAGTGTGGACAGAGTTAGTTCAGGTGTTCTCTAACTACTTGGATGGAAGGATGGTGAGAAAGACATCATACAAGACCGGTAGGTGTTGAGTGCCGTTGTAAACGCAGATCACATCTGTGGTGTCTGATGATCTGTGTTTTGCTCGCTGTGTGCGTATGTGTGTGCCGTCTTGGACTTTTTTTTGATGCGGCAACGTAAGTGGTATGGAGGTAGAAGTTTGAATGCCAACGTATGGCACAGATTCACTTAAATCCCACAAGCAAAGATTCGACCGGAGGAAATGGAAAACACTTTTTATTTATTTAATTTTTTTTTATTTTTTTGTATTTTTTTTTATTTACAGCTCAAGTCTGTATACCGGTATCCTTATTTAAATAGATGAATTTGAAACGCACACAATATACTATTTTACACTCTAACGAAAGCTTTAAATTAATAACTTTTCGTTTTATTTCATTAGTTTTTTTATTGATGAACTCTGCGACGCGATCTTCCACTTAGGCGATTGAGATGTGACTGGTCTAAAATTCGCGAATTTAATGTGACGAGCGGCGGTGCGACCTTCCACCGTGATTATTCGATAGTGACTGGGATGAATTAGGGTTGAAATTCATATTTCATTCCACACACAGGACAACCGAAAGAGACCACGCCTCTGTTCTCTCAACCCTACTCCCGTCAAAGTGTGAGTAACTTTTGTTAATAGGGTAATTGACGGACATGAAGAATGAGAGAACAGAAAACATGATATGCTGTTATCTCGGGGTAGCTTTGGTTGTGTGTGTTGGTATCAGATGCAGCTACTGACATGACCTGGTGACCCAGTGGTACGGCTATGGTGTATTCGGAGCACATTGAACCGTGGAAAGACAGAAATCGAGGGAGAGGAAAACCTAGCTGATGTTACTCCCCTGCAAAAAGAGATCATTGATCCCAAGCGAATGGGTGATCTGAGGAAAAGACGATAGGACGCCGCTGATGCTTGGGAAATAATCCGCGTGAGAACCAGACTCTAAGACGCAGAAATAACCCCAGCGATTTTGCTATGATGCAACAGCGTCGTTCCTTTAAACTTGCTGTTGCTAATCGACATTATGAGATTTCCGATGGGAAACTCATGGTTAGCAAGAATGGAGTTGCCGTATGACAAGAATGTAGCTAAACTCAATTATGCATTATCTGCAAAGGATAATGAGTTTAGCTATACGTCCGTTTGACATGTTTTACAGGGGAATAACATATAAAGGAAATGGGTAGGTATGACGCGCTGAAAGCGGTCGATATTAGGTAGGAATTTTGGTTGGAATTGTGGGTTGTTTCTCATTTAGAATAGAGAAACCCCCACAGTGGAATCTTCATAGATGCTAGCAGCTCGTGCTACTAGCATGCACGATGTGTGTAACTGGAACGACGGTGCCAAGTCGCACGCCTGCGTACTAAACCACACCCTCGCTCCCGTCAACCACTCTCCCCGCGGGATTGCCGTTAGGTATTACTTCGCGGGGCTGGTTAGCTTTATGTTTCTTTTTTAAACTGGACACAACGGTGAGATGCTGTGTCTAAAAGGGTGCAAATATTTGCGATATCCACCATGGCCGGTCAGGAACTGGGTAAGATGGTAGTTGCAGGCACCGTGATCTCTCTTCATCCAGGTGGCGATAGATGGGATTAATGTGTACGTCCATCTGCCTTTCGTAGTGTTGTCCCACCGAGTTTGCTATATGGTTAATGAGGTTGCTTTCTTTTCCTCCTTGATCTCCTTGACTGCTGCTGATTCCAGTTGCGTTGACGTTCTCCTGTTGTAGATTCTTAACATCTCGTCCGCAAGGATATCAATTGGAACCATTTTGGCTACGACAAAAGCAGCTTCGTCCGAGATGGTTCGGAAACCGCTGATGGTTCTTAAGGCACAGAGTCTATAGACTGACGTCGGCTTTCTTCTCGCTTCCTTCGTCGTCAGTATACTGGCCCAAACAGGGGCGGCGTATAGCTGTACCGAGGTCACTACTCTAGACATCAAGATTCTTCGTGGATATCCAGGTCCTCCGATGTTTGGTAGTATTCGAGCAAGTGCTGCTTGCAGCATTGACGCTTTTTTACTAGAATACGTGACATGCTCTTTGAATTGTAGCCTGTTGTCGATCATAACTCCTAGATATTTTATTGCGTCTTTCGATCTAATAATTTGAGATCCGACCCTTATATTCATGTATTCCACCTTTTTTCGGCTAGTTATTAAAACCGCCTCTGTTTTGTGGTCTGCTAGCTCTAGACCAGCGGATACCAGCCATTCTTTGATTTTCACCACTGCCTCGTTAGTAGCTGCCTCTATCTCATGAATATGTTTTGCCACTGTCACAAGGGCAATGTTTTCCGCAAAACCTATCAACTGGACCTGTTATGGCAACACCAATCGCAAAACGCCATCGTACATGATGTTCCATAAGAGGGGTCCCAGAACTGATCCTTGTGGAAATCCTGCTGAGACGTTGTGGTATTTTACACCATCGTCTGTTGCATACCTCAGCTTCCTGTTAGTGAGGTAGCTAGAAGCCGTCTTGGACGGTGCGTCCATTTGTGTGTGCGTGAGGTGTGTGAGCAGTCGACCCTATGGAATGGGACTGGAATCCTCCATTTTTTTGTTTTATCTCCACATTTATTTAACAATTCAAATACAGAATTTACTTATGACTAAATGTTAACTTCTATTTTACAAATATCATTCTTACATTAACATACTGGCTTCGCAAGCACTCTATATTATATATTATCTTTGTTCTTATGCCTTTCGTTGTACAATAAGTAATGTTTTTATAACATGTCACCATAATTGATGTTTTCTTTTTAAAATTTATTCTATTCTTTCTATAACAAGTATTATTTATATATATATATATATATATATATATATATATATATATATATATATATACTTTTTTTTTGGAATTACATACATATATAGGGGGTTGACAAACTACGGAAGAGACTCCGTCTCATTGCATATGCCTTTTTAGCTGCTGTAAGAGCAGCTGCTGTATGCTTATCAAAGTAAAGATACTGATCAAGCCAGATACCAGGTTATCCGACTACAGTTTTTACTTGTAGAGGAAGATTATTACTTCCTACAATGGAAAATGTTTTCCAATTCCGTTTTGTATCCGTCGATGCCCTGGACAGGGGCGTTCTGAAAAGGATAGTCTCTGTTTTCTGGAAATTTATTTTTAATTTCCAGTCGTCGCAAAAACGGTTGGTTTTGTTGAAATCATTCTGCAGAAGTCTGTTGATGACATCAATCTTTTCTCCAGATCAATACAGCACAATGCCGTCAGCGTACGCATTGCATGGTTGAGACAACCCACTAGATCACTAGTGTAAATGTTAAATCAAATGGGAGAATTCACTGCTCCCTGTCGTAGGCCGTTTTTGATGTGGAAAGTCTTGTTAGAGATTATATCTCCACATTTCACTACAAATTGTTTACCCATTATCATATCGTAGATAATGTATAATAAATATTCGGGCATACCTAGATTTGATAACTTATATACAAGCCCTTCTAACCATACGGTGTCGAAAGCCTTTTCAATGTCAACCAAACAGGCCCCTGTGTATTGTCGCCTCGCCTTGGTCCCCTGTATGTCGGAAACAGGTTTTGTCGCAGCATGAACTGTGTCATCTTGCGATCGGAAACCAAACTGGTTGTTCGGAATAATACCATTTTCCTCACACCAGTTAGTCAATGCTTTATTTATAATTTTCTCGAATACCTTGCTGATGTTTGGAAGCAAACTAATCGAGCGAAGATTGGCTGTATTGCTCCTGTCCTTGCCCTTTTTGGGGATGGGATGGACTACTGTAGATTTCCATTGGGTTGGATAATATGCATTATTTAGAGCGTTATTGAACAAAATTGTGTAAACCTTCACCACTTCAAGAGGTAAATGCTTTAAAACAATGTTTGGCATACTATCTATTCCAGAAGATTTTTTGTTCTTAATCGATCTAAGAATGTCCTTCAGTTCATCCTTGTGCACAAATATGTTAGTGTTTAGATTTCTAAGCACAGAATCCGCGTTACTATTGTCACTAACGATCGTGAAACTTCGACTTAAGAGACGCCAATTGTTAAGTTCATTGCGTAGCGAAATATGTTTTTGGAGAGCCCTATTTTGCAGGTCACGGTTAGAATGAGCCGATTCGTTCAATCTATACACTGCTTCGAAACAAGCACCAATTGAGTTCGCCTTTTTTTGCGGATCTTCAACTATTATGAACTCCTTCGTTAGAGTTGATGTGTTCCAGGGTAAGTCCTGCGTTCAGCAGAGTTTTACAATTCTCTGGAGTCCGCGGAACTCGCAGACATGGAATGTCATTATAATTTTTGCTTCGAAAGACTTTATTTATTTGAGAGAACATATTCGGTCCACTAGCTTTATTGGCTTCAATTATCTTGTTCCAGTCTTCATTAATTACTGATCTGTAGTTGTCACGGATGAGTTTTTGTAGATTTTTAATTAGTGACTTAAATGTTTTTATTTCCTGGCTATTTGGATCGCTGAACTGTCTGTAGAGCAGTTTTAACTTAGAGAGCAGAATACTCTATTGCCTATACAGCTCGTCGATGGTTCTGTATCGGTTTGTATGGTATTAGTAAGAATATTGTTCATCGTCTAAAGACAATGATCAATTTCGTCATTATGAAGATTTCTGTCAGTTGGTGGATCTAAGCCATTGGACCGTAATTCTTTTTTTATTATCCGATCAAAGCGCGACGAGTGTGCTTTTCCGAAATTAAAAGAAGGTATCTGTTTGTACTGCTCAAGTAGTGAATGTTCGTTTCGGACATGTATTACAACACCAAGTCCGTAATGACCGCTATCGTACTCGATTGTATGAAGACAATTTCGAGTAGTTAGATCCGTATCTAACAATTGTATTTGCTCGTCCAGCAACAGTAAATCCAAGAAGGAATTTCCTCTTGGATATGACGGGGTACTTGTAGCGTACAACTCTAGTTTAGGTTCGATAGCGTTTGTCTGCCACTACTCGGACAACGCATTGCCTCTCGTGGTTGTGATAAGGTTACCCCAAGCACTGTGCTTGGCATTGAGATTGTGGCCGTTCCGCCAAATCCCACGGTTCGCCTTCCTGAAAAACCCCCATAATCAACACCCAAGACGCATAAGTCTTCGCCAATGCATTCGTATTCGGCACCTAAAACTGCTTCAGGCATTATATGGATCAAATCTATGATCATTAAGTCCCTGTAAAGAAAACTTACCTTAATGCATTCTCTTCGCATACCACTGCTCCTTAAGATTTCTTTATTAGCCTACCAGGAATTTCCAATCAATTTCGGCATCTACGTCACCAGTCAAATTTCCTTAGATGAATTCCGGTAAACAAAATAATTTGATTTACATACATTGTAACCTTCATGACAGGGATCATAAATACTGCGCCATCTATTTTTCCAGCCGCGCCATGTGTAATACAATGTTCACTACATACACATTGGCTGGCGACTTACACCCTAGGGACCAAAGCAAATACGCATTCCGCGTCTCTTGCACCAATTAAATCCTACAGCATATTTAAATGCAAATAGGAACTCAATACCTACCCTTACTAGCGATGCCATTAACACATTTCCCATTGTGTAAATAGAAAAACCATTAGCGCTTCTTCCTAATGGCGATACATTTACCTACGCATCCGCACCACAGCATAGACACAGGTCATAAATATCTTTTATCCTACATAGTTCTGGATCCGTTTCCCAGTAACCTTTCCATATAAACAAAGATCTGACGATCCGTTTCCCTTCCTTTGTGTATCAGGTTCTGGATCATGGCTTTGATCGATGAAAGGAACCGACGTACACACACACTTGTGTATTGTGAAGATCTCCTCTATGAGATCGTTTTGGTTACTCCAAAGAGAGACTTTACGTCTCTCTTGGTATAGGAGAACGCACCCCTAAATTAAGAGAGCCTGTTTCACTGACCAAATTTCCCTTGATCAACGATTGAATATCGTTGAGTCTTTTACCATCACTAGACCGAGTCGGTCGTTTCCCTCCTGCTCCCCGTGGTGCCACGAGGACGCGAAATTCAACCGCGAGTCATCATTAACTAGTCGGGGATAGTCATTTTGGAGTCGAGTTCGTTCTTAATAACACCAGTGTAAATTAACAAATCGTGTGGTCGTTAGTGGAAACTTTGTTTAGTGCATAACCGAGAATCAGTTTAGTGCATAAGAACCTACAATTAAGACTAAATAAACCAATAACTATAATGCCGTGTTTTATTCCTGTGTGATGTCCGCTCAGTGCTTTGGAGCTTGATTCTTGATGAACCTTTTGGCGGTGTTGCTCAGTGTTTTGTCCTCCATCTGACTGACGGTGTTTCTTGTTGGAGATTTATAAACTGACGTTAGTGATGGGGAGTGAGGTTAACCAACGCCGTACGCCGGTGCAACATACCTCCTCCCCACAAGATCTCCCGCCTTAAAGAAATAATTATTTTCCAAGTGTAACTTGAGACTTCGAAAAAGGGTATCAAGTTCGTTGATAAACTGTATCCACTGTGGAGCTTCGGGAGCATAGAGAGTGACCACATATATATGGCTTTGACTTTTTAGTATAATGCAAGCTTTTATCACCTGGAACTTGTAAACATCTTTACTGTAAACGATTTTGTGTTGTAGACCATTTTAACAAGACAGCAACCCCGTCCCCTTGAGTGGATTTTGGACGATCTCGTCTAATTACTTTATAATTTGGGTAGCCCAATTTATGCCTTTGGTTTAGCCTAGCTTCGCTAGCCACAAGCACATCTGGCTTCCAGCAGATTGCTCAGATTATCCCTTCCTTCCATGCGGATTAGTGAATTAATATTCACAGCAATAATTTTTAGTGTTATTTCAGTCACAGTGAACGTTATGATTAAAGTGCGGGTTCATATGGAAACAGGATCGAATAGATAATATCAGTTCGAGCCACTTTTTCCGTCCGTTTTTTTTCGATCTTTTCGAATTTTTTATCAAACGCAGCAAACTGTCCTTGTATCGACAGTAATATTGCAGTTATATCAGTTTGTGCCTCCGGAGCAGGCGTTTTAATGATATTGTGCGAGTGTTCTAAGATTGATGCATTTTTACTCCACCTGCCATTTGAGCGTAAGGCACACTTGGTACCACGAAGTTGTTGGAAGAGCGAGTTTTCATTCGTTTCTGTTCTTCAGCTTGCTTCTTTTTGGCTTCCAACTTTGATTTTACTTGTTGGTACTTACAGCAACCTCTAAAGTTAGCAGGGTGTCCTGAGTTATTATAGAGGGCACAGTATAGTTTATTTCTATCCGAGAGCTGTTCTTTGCCCAAAGGGTATTCCCCAATGATATGCTTATTTAGGCATTTGCAATTTGATTACCGGCAAGATTGAAGCTAGTAAGTTGGGGAACGGCACAACCCCCCCCCCCCCCCCCTGTCGTTCCAAACGCGGGGCACATCTGTGAGTACCTATTGTTTTAGTTATATTTGATTGTGTCCGAGAATATATTTGCCACTCGACCTTTATCAAATCTTTTCCGGGCAGATGTCAAGTTTCATTATGCAAATTTCCTCATTTTCTAAAGACTTATTGACCTGCCTTCGTATATGCTGATTTTTCTCATAAAATCGTTTTCAGCGATCAGACTTATTTTCATCTTGATGACTTGACTAATCAGCAGAGCTATCGAATTTGTGGTTCAGAAAGGCCCTATAACGTTTAGCAAGGATAGTGAAGAAGGTGAAGCGGGTGAGAAGCGAAGCATTGATGCATCAGACGAACGCTCGCGTGTGCGAATTCGATCCTTATTCTCAAGTACACTCACTCAACGGATGTGGAATAACTGTGTTAATTGTAAAAATAGAAAATGATAAAAGAAAATCGTCCTCATTTTCTAAAAACTTATTGACCTGCCCTAGTACCATCAATTGTTTCTGTGTGATATACTCCTTATAATTTTTCAAGTTCAGCCAAAGCCTGACGAAATGGCGCCACCTGTTCAAAACACGAGAACTTACTCAAATCATCAAAACATTACTCAAGGTCCTAATGCACCCACGGTTACTAAAATCTAGCAAAACCGATCATGGTCTGTAAATACTTTGCAACTCTAGAAACTTATTCATAACAACCATATCGCTTTCAACTGGGTCTTTAGCTCTATGAGTACTCACGTGCGGGTTCTAAATTTGGGGGCTGTGTGAGAAGAAAGCACTTCGGAGGATTGTTGACCTAATACGTGAGAGAGGATGTTACAATAATACGATCAAAGAGAGTTACCAAGTTAAGCTCCATACACTTCGATAGTCAGGACGCTTAGCTCATATAAGCAAAGAGGAATCAGCTCGATTGAATTAATGATGAACTGCGGCGGGGAAAACATACCTCAGGTGGTGGGACGGCGCCACCCGAAGACCAAAAACTGCAGGGTGCAAAACTAAATTGTAGGAAGCGGAACCCCTACAAAAAACAAAAAAAAAAAAAAACAAAAAAAAACGACTGACCGTGCCCAAGACCAGATACCAGTGGTAGTAAATACGTAAATGAACAAATTACCCACAGTGATGTGATTACAGCATGTTTGTTATCGTTCACAGCGTTGTTATGATTTATTCACGTAAAGCTGGGGCAAATTACCAAAAATCGCAAGAAGTTTTGATTCTATTTCTCTATTTCCAATAATCGAATCCACCATCGGTCTCTTTTACCCATCATCTGATGATTGTAGCAATATTTTTTAGGGTGCTGGTGGCATTTGGTGTCAACTGTATTGGAAAATTATTTCCTATATATTTTCCTCCCTGATATTTCTGCCTATTAAAAACGTTTTCCGTTTTCGTGGTAGAAAAGGAAAAAAGAACAACAACAACAACTCGAACGACCCAATTAAAACTGAAATGTATAACACTAACTTGATGCCATCCCTATCTCTGAATATTCTCAACTTTGGCTGTACAACTGAGTTCGTTATAAAATCACCTCTACGCTTTGCTGTTTAATGAGGTTGATAACCAGAGAGCTGCCCATCCGACCATCTCCATTACCCCTCTTTTATGTGCTATTGACCCACCAACAACCTACGCTAGTCCATCCCGGAAAGGAAATTATCAGGATGCAAATGAGTAATAGCAATTAAATTGTGATTACGTGTGTGTAATTAAGCAACTTGGTTCAGGCGTGATGGACATAATGGGACAGCGATTCCTTAAAGAGTCCTTCTGTAATGTCCTTTTCTATTTTCAGGCACAGTGGAGCTTAGTTATACCAGTGACCAGTAGCTAAACGTAATGATATCATAACGTGGTATATACACGCTTCGGAAATTATTTTGTAATCTCTTTTGTTACGATTTTGGGCTCCTCTGTACGTTGGCACTATATTTTATAAGATGGGAAGGATAGGATGCATAAGGAGAATAGGAAGAATAGGAAGGATAGAATGAATAGGAGGGAGAGGAAGAACACGAAGAGTAGTAGAGGTAGGTAGAGTATGAGGATAAGAAGGTTAAGAAGGGTAAAAATGGTAAGAGTAAGAAGGGTAAGACGGGTAAGACGGCTAAGAAAGGTAAGCAGGGTAGGATGGATGGGAAGGCTACGAAGAATAGGAAGGACATGAAGGATAAGATTCCTACCCGCCCTAGGTAGGAAGAGTACGAAGGGGGAAAAATGGTAAAACGGGTTAGAATGGTAAGAAGGGTAAGAAGGGTAAGAAGGGTAGGAAGGGTGTGGGCGGGGAGGGGGGGGGGGGGTACAACGAGTACGAAGAGTACGAAGGGTACGCATGGCAGGAAGAATAGGAACGATAGGATGGTTAGGAAGAATGGGAATGATATTAGTGACAAAAGAGTAGAAAGTATTAGAAGAATAGGTTGAATTAAGGGGGTATTCTGGTCTAGAAATTTGAAAAAATAATTTTTTTTCTTCATATTTTCAAAGCTTAACCCTCTAAGAATATGTCTTTAAGAGGATTTTGGAAAATTCAAATTATTTTCGCAGGTATGGCTGTTTTGCTGACGCGCCGTCTAAACCGGCTCGGCAGGAACGAATCTAACAATAGACATTAGGGACTTTCTGTCAACCTGCGACACTGTTTCCTCGTAAAACCTTTATATATATATTGAAATACAATAACCGAAGGTAACCTTTATATATTTTTAAATTATCTTTTATATTTAGTGTGAGCTTACATCCAGTTGCGAACTGTTGAACTCTAACCTTCAAGCCAAGTGAACGCATGTGCTGTGAGTAAAATAAAAATATTTCATTTGGACTTTCGCGCCGAAACATATTCATTCTGGAACTCACGTCATTGAAATTGCTACGTTTTTTGCTGTTTGCATATTCAATGAAGGCTACATTCCTCTTTTAAAAATAATGATGCTAATGGGAGTCAAAATTGGTCCAGAAGCTTATTCATTCGCTGGGAAACGAGACAATGACCGGATTGACCGCTCAGAGATACGAACGTCTAACGCATCAAAGGAGGCCAGAACTGCTCGGTTGGAAGAGAGAAGCACGAAAGATGCTTATTTCGAAGTCGAGGAAGGTCCAATGTATGCAGCAGGAATGGCAGATTGAGTAAACGTAAGCCTAAAATATCATTTCATGACTTAGACCGCGAGATACTTTACGTGAAACTTTAAACGCGTTTTTCTCGAAACTGTCTTTTTTAAAACGATACCCACGATTTTTCGAGTTCTACTGAACCGATTTACTTCAAATTTAGTATATGTCTTCTTTATAGGCTTTTCTATTGCATGAACTATCCTCATCCCCAAATATCAATGTTAACTATTTTTAAAAAATTCGAAAACCTAAAAAAAAAAGTGGAACAAAAATATTTTTTTTTTCAAGCAGTCGCCATTTTGTTAAAAAAAATTTTTCCAATGATGGAGGCATTTCTGTAAATTAATAATCTTTTCATTTTTTTTCAGATTGCTAGGAGGGTTGAATCGTGGGTATGGTCGCATGCCAACTTTTTGAGGTCCCCCACTTCATCAGCTGCTAACTTTTTGAATTTTGAATTTTTTACTTTCAATTTTTTTTACTGTATTCTTGAAATATTAATAAACATCCTATAAAAAATGAATAGTAAAAATATTTATTGCTTTTTTTTACAGCACTTCGAAAATTGCGTTAAATTCGTGGGTCTAGACCAAAATTAATTGAATTGTTGCTAAGTTAAGTTGTCTAAAACCTGAATTTCCTTGTAAAGTGATTATAAATCACTACTCTCCTCCAATCGCCCAATATTAGATCAACAAGTAATCACACATACCCCAATATCCTACTCCTATCCATAATCCCAATCACTATCCTCAATTTAATCATCATCATCATCATCATCGGCACTACAATCGGGAACCGGTCTAGGCCTTATTTAGCAAGTCCTGAGGCTTGTTAAATTTTCCATGATAATTTGTTTTTCCGGGCAAGGTCATTAGTCTCGCGCCAGAGGCAATTAAATCATATGAGTGATAAATTAAACCAAATATTCATTTTTCGGACATTAACTTAATTTCCAATAATCCCAACATCATGGAATACTATTTTCAAATGCATTTCATGATTTTACCATTGGGGAACTTGTTCAAATAAATTCCCATATCCATCCTGGAACCACATTCCAACTGAAGCACACACAAATCTTGTTTGTGCTTCTCGCAAGTTCTATACACTTTTTAACAAATATCTGTAGATAGAAAGTATAAAACGCCAGCGCATTTTCAATTCGGCATCAGTTAAATTCCGGAGGCCATATCTGCAACAGAACAAACTTTATAAGATACCAGTCCCAATAAAAAACAATTATCTAAGTGTGAATTTTCCACTGTAGCAACAGCCGCCCCCCCCCCCCCCTCTCCCGGCCCACCCTTTCCACCAGTAGGGATAAGCGAGGTAAGAGATGCTCACAAAGAATATAACACGGGGACTTCTGCTTTTGATCGCTCCCTTGAAATTACTGGGGGATGAACCGAGGAACGAGAGAAACTGACTCAATCAACGACCATAATACAGATCGGCAGTTCGGGGGAAATCAACTCAATCGACGACCGTAATACAAATCGACAGTTTGAGGGAAACTAGTCACTCCCCACACGTAATACTATCAAAAATAACATAACGCTTGTGTCAATACAAATCTTCGTCTTAGATTTGAATCACCAGTGTTGCCTAAAGTAATGAAACGGTCAGAACTAACAACGACTGGGCGTTGGAATTCAAACTATGCAAGAGCTGTCAGACTTAAATGGGGGATGGATAAGTCAACGAAGAATTAACGAAATTAACAACTTCGAACACTTCGCTTCCGACTGTAACATCTTTCAAACAGCCATCTCCGAAGGACGAAAGTCTAGATGTATGCTATCGTACCACCCTGTTGACAAAAAGTAAAATGACACTGATTTTTAAACAATTCGCGCGTTATAAATATCGATGGGTAGATATATTAAGTAGGTTGTAGTGCCCTGAAAAGCCCTACCATCTCCTTCCCCCACATATACATCCAAATTCACAAATCCATTCTTCCGATAAAGCAAAATTCACAATAAACGAATCAAATGTTCGTTTATCGCCCTTGCACCCAATTCCACATCATCCTAAACTCAAATCCACAAAGACATTATCCCGATCCAACAAAATTCCTCGTAAACGAATCAAATATTGGTTTATCATCCATACATTCAATTTCCGATGATCCTCAAACAAAAACAAACATGGTAAGTTGAACCAGATGTTCAACTACCACACTCACTCCCATAATTCCGAGAATTCCCCTAACCAAATTCTTATCTCTAATACAAACACTTGGCTCCACCCAAAGTATCGGCTTTCTTTACGACCTTTTCGCGATGCAAAATCTCGATTTGTTTTCATTTAATAGGGGATCCATCGTGATCTCGCGTGGGCATTATCTCGAGAGCGAGTATCCCTGGAGGAAGTACGAGGGTTGCCTTTTATATTTCGGGATTAGAGAACAAAAACAAATATTGATCATCGAAAATCACTTTATTGTTTTTCAAAATATTCCCCATGAAGATCTATACACTTTTGCATGCGTTTGAACCAATTGTCGAAGCACTTTTGCCACTCTGATTGAGGTATCTCGAACACATGCATTCTGAATGCAGCAACCGCTTCTTCAGGTGTCGAAAAACGTTGACCTCTCAGTTTGTTTTTTACGTACGGGAATAAAAAGAAGTCATTCGGTGCCAAGTCAGGACTATACGGCGGATGACCCATCAAATCGATGTTTTGGGTGCTCAAAAATGCAGTTGTCGCAGCCGATGCGTGAGAGCTCGCATTGTCGTGGTGAAGAGTGATCCGTCTTAGGCGGTTGGTTTTCCTGATTTCTTGGAAGACAACTGGCAAACAAATGGTTGTGTACCACTCAGAATTGACTGTTCTACGTTGTTCTAGTGGTACGGTTGCGACATGTCCAGTTTTTCCGAAAAAACAGGCGACCATTTGCTTGGAAGTGCTTCGTGCGCGAACAACTTTTGTTGGATTTGGCTCATCTTGAAACACCCAGACAGTCGACTGCTGTTTACTTTCGGGCTCATACGCGTAAATCCACGATTCATCACCTGTCACGATGTCACAGACGTGTTTCGAAGCACCGCGACCGTATTTTTTGAGCATTTCTTTCGACCAATTGACACGAGCCTTTTTTTGGGCGATTGACAAATTGTGTGGGATCCACCGCGAACACATTTTTTTGACGGTCAAATGTTTATGCAATATTGAACGTATTCTGGTCCCACTAACGCCTAAGGTTGTCTCAATCTCACGATAGGTCACATGACGATCTTCCAATATCAGTTCGCGCACAGCATCAATGGTTTTCGAAACAACAACTGATTTTGGACGACCTTCACGAAATTCATCTTGGAGTGAACTACGACCACGATTGAATTCACCATACCATCGATAAACACTGGTCCTTGATGGAGCTTCATCGCCAAAAATTGAATTAAGTTCATCCATGCACTGTTGCTGAGTTAATCCACGCCGAAAGTTGTAAAAAATAATGGCATGAAAATGTTGACGATTTAATTCCATTTTTGGGCCGAGATGAATCGTTTAAGTTACTGTAAACAACACAAATAGCGCTGGTATGTCAAAACGTTCTGAGTGCGTATAACCTCAAAAATGTCCAACTTTACGACAGAGCTGTCAATTGCCGGATTGCAACACTAGGGTTGCCAAATCCCGAAACATAAGAGGCAACCCTCGTACTCGAGGAGAACAAGCTGATTAAAATTTAATAAAAGTAGATACTAAAAAGATGCATTTTCTGAATTTTGACTGCTCCAACACAAGAAACTGGTGTGTAGAGTGGGGGTACAAACTCACTAAACATTTTTTTCAATTGGCTGCTTACAAGCACCACCCGCACTACGGAAGCCGTTGGGTGGCTCGGATCAAGGATTCTATTCACCAAACAACGTCCCTCGAACGATCGGTCGCTACTCTTCCCGGTTAACTCCAGAAGCACGGAAGATTTATAAAGAGTTCTCGTTCATAAAAAACAAAAACAATATCCTCCCAAGTATCGCTACTACAACAAGGCTGGTATGAGTGTTGTGAATAGCTGACTTCCTGACCTTTTGCTTAGTTAGATTAGAAGTTACAGTCTTTTTTCTTCTTTGATATTTGACCCAAATCGGACAATATGAACCACGAACAAATATATTAGCGGTAATTTCTTTTTATACATTTATTAAATAATGTTACACACTAACTATACTGTCACACTAACACACTTTTGCCGCTGATTTGGAAGCTTTAGTATCCCTTGTTCGTAGAAAAATTTAGGTCGAGTTGTTAGCCAATTGCGCACGTGCTCCTCGACTTCTTCATTACTTTCGGATTCATTTCCTCCAAATGATTCCTTCAAGGGTGAAACAAAAAATAATTACAGGGAGACAAGTCTGGGCTATAAGTATGGTGTTCGAGAGTTTCCCAGTCCATTTTTTCCAATATGAAGGAGGTGGTGTGAGGCCCGGCATTGTCATGAAAAAGGATGACATTTTCAATGGGCATACCCCGTCTTTTGTTCTGATAACCATTTCTGACGAGATTCCTCAACCGTTAAGCGGCGATCACATTCAATAAGCTCTCGAACGGCACAGATATTGTCATCTCTACGACTTTTCCTTGGGCGTCTAACATGACTTTGGTTTTTGATACGTTCTCGCCCATTTTTAAATTCTTTGGCCCGCGTATACACACGATTCTGAGACAGTTTAATTAATAGTCCATTATGCAACAGACGCATGTACCTCTTGCTCGCTCATGGGTGTAGTGACTGCAAACTCGAACGCGACCGCTAGCCAAGTCGGTTCTCCTACTCTTCATAAACCAAACAACAGCCACGCACACGATTATCTAGCTCGCAACCTGTTGCAAAGCAAAAAAGTAAAATTACCGTTTATATTTGTTTCATGATGATGAGTTTTAAAATAAACATACAAATATAGATTTCCTTTTTTCCAAACTCCACAGTCAGACGGAAGAATTGGAACTGTGATACGAAAGACAGCCAAGGATTACTCTCAACCATTTCATGGAATATTTAACTTGATGGTGTGGTGTTTCATCAGACGGTAGGGGCTTTTGTCGCCTTTTACGACAAACTGACATAGCTGTGGGTATATTCTAAGGCCCTACGCACAGATCTGGCGAAAAAAATGTTGATAAACAACAAAACAGACCCAACATGTTTGTCTGAATAAAATGTGATAGGATACTTGGCATATGGTTGGACCAGATTTTGAAGCTACCAGCTCGTGTCTGTACTCCATCTCAATGCTCTTCGGGCGATCGTACCTATTCCAATGTCACAACATTCCCCCAGGACTATAAAATAACAAAGAAATACGTGGGAAAATTATTATTTGGAAAAAAAGGAAATAGAAAAACCTTGAACGGATGTTCCTTTCCACAAAGATACATTTTTACACACAATTACCCTTCAGCCGGACGAGAGTTCTATTCCGTCTATATTAGTCCCTTGCACTGTGGATCCCGTCAAACTGCGGGTATCCATATGGACACAAGAACTGCAATAAAATAAATTTGGTTTATCGTAAACATTCAGGTGAAAAATACGCTCAAAGTTTTCCACCTGCCTACAACGCACCAATCGCAATACCCATATCCAACCGTTTAACCCCTGTGCTCCCTTGAAGAGCGATCAGACACGACTTATAGCTAAATCCTAACGGGATCGTAGAGTGTCAGCGATGACACAAGGCGACTTTAAATGTTCGATCTCTCAGTCTCGCAGATACAATGGTGAACGCCGGTAGTGGGCGGAAGTGCGTTCGAAGTCGACACGTAGTTGAGTATAACCGTCCACGTGTAAAATATTTATTGCAATTAATTAGATGACCGAAACACCACCGTGCGGAATTGTTTATAAATCGCTTTATATTCTCTTGTGGGCTTAAAGTAGTGTAATTAGTAGTGTACAAAATGACAGAGAAAAGTGACAGTGCGGTTTTTATTACGCGTGTGAATTTTTTTTTTTTTTCGATAGTGTACGTAGAGTAGGATGGCGGCACTTCATTTCCTCAAATGGTGAGTTTTATTTATTTTAATTTCTGGACGTTTATCTTGCCATATTGTTATATTAGCGGATACATGAAATAACTAAATCAATTGGCCCTCCACAAATGAAGTAATCGGTTTGAAGAGCCTGAATATTTCATACTTAGACCAAAGAGTACAGATGTTTAATTTACACTGTTGCTATGTGCGATAGGAGATGTAAAATAGAAAAAGGATTTTTGATTTATCTTCTTATTTTCGTTTTGTTGAATTCCTTCTGACTTTAGTACAGGATTGTTGTCATTTGTTTTTAAATGCTCTACTAGACATTTTATATTGGCGCAAGGCTAATAACCTTTCCCGGAAAAACAAATTGTTATGGAAAATTTAACAAGCCTTAGACTTGTTAAATAAGGCCAAGACCGGATCCCGGTTGTAGTGTCGATGATGATGATGATGACTAGACATTTTATGGCCCAGAGATTTTAACCACAATTGCTGATGATTGAAATTTTATTTTAATTTTTTTGAAAAATTTGGGAATATTTCTTAAATTTCCTACCTTTTGTGTTTTTGTTTGTGTTTTTTTTTTTAATAAAACACCGCATTTAATTCACCAAAAAATTATTACATTTTTCACTTACCACTAAAAGCTGTCCAATTTACAGTTATTTTCCTTAATTAACTTACTGACTCTTCACAAGTATTCTAAATTGTACAATGTCTTTTTGTTTTGTTTTGCCGCTCGGCGTACAATATTTTCTCAACTGATATTTAATATTATATATATATATATATATATATATATATATATATATATATATATATATATATATATATATGTATATATATATATAGATAAATATAGCTAGTATATATATATATATATATATATATATATATATATATATATATATATATATATATATATATATATATATACGTGGGGCTTCTTCTAACCTATCCAAAAAACCACCCATTTATCTTAAGCAACTCCCCGTCCCTCACCTAGAGATTATTAGCTTACCTGCAATCGGCAGCGTTAAGCTACCTTTCAATCACCATCCATTTCCTGAAAAAAACGAAACAACCCAGGGCAAGGCCATCATCTTCCCATAGCATCAAGTAACATTGCCGCACCTCACCAGCGTAATCGGTTCCTTCGGTCGGCACCCATGACCACTACGATTCATTAGAAAATCCACCGGGTCCTATTGCCGACATCGATGCTTATCATTACACAGCAATTCCACTGTGTTTGCTCTTCTCCGGCAACCCTTGGTCCCACGACCATGACATAGCAAGTCGCTTGCTTGTATAACTGCATGACTGATTGCATGATCCGTCGCCTTATCGAAGAACGATCTTCGCATCGGTCATGTCTAACAATTTGCTGTCTAAACAACGAACAGCCACGATCCTCACGCTGGCTATCAAATAGAACGCTTCTGTATACACGATGTATAATAAGAAGAAGTTATTTGGGCCTGCACGGCAACA
Source organism: Microdon myrmicae (assembly GCA_963931805.1). Classification (NCBI taxonomy): domain Eukaryota; kingdom Metazoa; phylum Arthropoda; class Insecta; order Diptera; family Syrphidae; genus Microdon; species Microdon myrmicae. The sequence continues at coordinate 122,345,004 of OZ007500.1, read as the reverse complement.
TTCCCTAGCATAAACGAATCGCTAATATAAACACAGCAATATTTTTCGGTCGCTATTGGGCTACCATTCGTTTGTACAGCTGACCTGATCGAACTCTGATGCAATTCCGTTGGTCCAAAGGTAAGCTGGGTAAGTGTACGCTTGCACATCTACAAGCCAAATTCCCATGATCGGTCCCCCAAGCGATAAACGATCATCGAGTTGCACACGACCCATAATTGTTTATCCATATCATAACAATGGCCATGCCCTATGATTCCTTTCCCAAACCAAACAAGCACTCATCCGTCCTAGCCCTTGCCTTCGTAAGCGAAGTTTCTGTTGACTTAACATCAATAGAAAAATCTAGCCTCTATTGTTTATGATGGCAATGCAGCCAGCCTCCTTACACGATCATCTATTTGACCAGCTGGATGTTTGGATTCTCTTCTGAGCACCCTTCGCATTTTCGTTTGTTCTGGCTTCCAGTGAATGGGAATTCAACCAGATCTGTACGGTCACAATGGAAATACTTCCAATAAAACCCAAATCGATTGTTCAACGGTCGTCACCAGAGAGAAAGACTTGATTTGGTCCTCACCACATCGGTGGAAATCCCCCCCGTTGCGACTGGTTGGATGTTCTGTGCAACAGCCAACTAGAGTCAAATTTTACCGGTCAAGCAGAGAAGTCGAGGTCGTGTCGTAGTCCGAAATGTTTTATTCAATACCCATCCTCGATCGTTACGTCAGAATTATCGGTAATTAGCGTGCAGTGCATTTATTTCGAGACTTGCTGCTGAATGGAATCTCGCAGCCGGGAAGCTATCTCACGGAACTATTGTAATTCTAATGAGTGTCGAGACTAATTTACAAAGCTATCCTACAGAACAATTGTAATTCTAATGAGTGTCATATTCAACTTACCGAACTATTGTAATTCCAACGAGTGTCATGTCCCGCTTACGGAACTATTAACTATTCTTACTCAACTTATTGTAATGTTCAACTAGAGAAAGTGATTAAAGAATAAAGACTTATAACACGAAGCCTAATTGAATGGTTGTTTGATTTACCAGCAGCGGATTTAGTAACACCGTCGTCGACATCGGAGTAACAGGTTGTTCGTATATGATCGAATAGGTGAAGTGTAATTGGAGGTAGAGACCTTACATGAATCAAACTGGTGACGGGTGTAGAGTTTGACGCTCTGACCTGAAACACGCCGATCGTCCCTACGTCAATCGGGATTTTTGTGCTCTCCGCTGACATCATCTGCGAACTCAGTGGGTTTTACTGAACAAGCGCCCGTGCAGACGCACCTAGTAATAATTCCCATATATATATATATATATATATATATATATATATATATATATATATATATATATATATGTATATATATATATATATGTATATATATATTTATATATATATATCATCATCATCATCATCATCGGCACTACAACCGGGAACCGGTCTTGGCCTTATTTAGCAAGCCCTGATGCTTGTTAAATTTTCCATAATGATTTGTTTTTTCCGGGCAACGTCATTAGTCTTGCGCCAGAGGCTCCCCGGCGGGGAATCGAACCCCGGTCTCCCGCATGACAGGCGGGTATACTAACCACTATACTATCGAGGAGCCCTTATATATATATAGGGTGGCGCAAAATTAATCATCCATTTTGTTTTTGAATTACTTTTTTCCTTAATAAAAAACATGATTTTGAGTGATGGAAATCTTTATTTGGACCTTTAAAATTCTTTCTGTTAAGTTAAGAGATGACTGCAACTGTCTAGCTCACAAACGTCAAATATGATTGACGGACGACGCCATCTGCAAGAAGCATAACATCTCCCGATAGGGTGATTAATTTTGCGCCGCCGTATATACATGGGTGAACTGAAAAGTTTCCGACCTAACAAAGATACAAGACATTTCTTCCTAAACATTTTTTTTCTATATAGTCTCCTTGTAACGCTACACACTTCTTCTGGTGATGCTCCCACCTTTCTAACCCGTCCAAATAGTACTCGGCGTATTTCTCTGTCAAATAACTATTGACGTAGGTGGTTGCATCCTCATTTGACGAAAATCATGTTGTCATCCGAGCGCAATTTTTAGATTAGGGAATAAAAAGAAGTCGCTTAGCGCTAGATCTGGTGAGTAAGGCGGATGATCACGCAGTTCACACCGTAATCCGTGGATTTTCGCCATGGCAACCGCTGAGGTGTGAGACGGGGCTTTCTGCCTTCAGTTGGTCAAGTAATGATGCGTAGTATGCTCCTGTAATTGTTTCTCCTTTTTGAAGATAATCGATTAAGATAACTCCATGACTATCTCAAAAAACAGTCGCCATCACTTTCCCAGCCGAAAAAACATTTTTTGAATTTTTTGGAGCCGATTCTCCCTTTGCAGTCCACTGCTTTGTTTGTATTTTTGTTTCGGGCGTATAATTGTGTATCCAAGTTTCATCGACAGTAATTAATCGGCCCCAAAACTCGGATTTATTGCGTCTAAACTGCGCAAACAGAGCGTTGGAAATGTTCATTCGAACACGTTTTTGGTCTAACGTGCGCAAACGCGGCACCCAACGCGAGTAACGTATGCAACGCTACAACCCAAGGTCAGTCCTCCTAAACCTCGAAGAATTGGGTCATCGACAGCAACGGATGTGGGTAAAACCAACTCATCAGGACTCTGGTGTTCTATAAATTCCGAGGCAGGAAGGCAAACACTGCCGTTCGAACACACGAAACTTCTCCATATAAAGTGGAGATATATTATACCATACTGGGCAGCCATAAACCAAAACTGGTCGGATGAATGCCGAGTACGAAACTATTTTGCCTCTGGGGTCAAGAAGACATAGAAGAAGCCATAGAATATGCGCTTTTAGCTGCGAAATATAATAATGCGAAATGCAACACACCCAGTATTTCGGATGTAGTCGCAACGATTGTATCTACGTAACAATAACAAATAATAAAATATAATTATTAGTAATTGCAATAGCAGGTTATGGTTGATACATTGAATTCCGACCTCAACAAGATATATCAATGGGGATTATCTAACCGAAATATAATAATGCGAAATGCAACGCACCAGTATTTCGGATGTAGTCGCAACGATTGTATCTACGTAACAATAACATATAATAAAATATAATTATTAGTAATTCCAATAGCAGCTTATGGTTGATACATTGAATTCCGACCTCAACAAGATATATCAATGGGGATTATCTAACCGAGTAGAATTCCATGCCCTAAAAACGTAGGCTTCTTGTCGTCGTCAAAGGTGAATCCCAAAGTAGTAATCAATGTCATTTTTATTTTCATTTTTAAAACTTTTTTTTTTTATTTTCTTTTGATATTCTTAGTTAGCTAGACAAAAAATGCTTAAATTCTAGTTTAATTATCTTATATTATAACTTACTGGTCCTACGCAGACGCTCTAATCTAAACATTACATAACTATTGTATAATTTCCCTTTCGGCGACAGAACTTTGTTTGTGGCAGTACTTATAATTATTTAAATGTCAAAGAAAACTTTTGAAAACTGTCTTTTTTTTTTTGTTTTTTTTTTTCTTAAAATTTAACCTACCTTTTTTTTTAAAGATCGTAACTTAACTTAACTTAAATCTTATACTACCCTAACTCCAAAAACACATTTCGCTACGCAATGAACTTAACAATTGACGTCTCTTAAGTCGAAGTTTCACTATCTTTGACAATAGTAGAGCGGATTCCCCGCTTAGAATTTTAAACACTAGTATATTTGTGCACAAGGATGAACTGACGGACATCCTTAGATCGATTAAGAACAAAAAATCTTCTGGAATAGATAATATTCCAAACATTGTTCTAAAGCATTTACCTCATGAAGTAGTGAAGGTTTACACTATTTTGTTCAATAACGCTCTAAATAATGCATATTATCCAACCCAATGGAAATCTGCAGTAGCCCATCCCATCCCTAAAAAGGGCAGGGACAGTAGTAATCCAGCCAATTTTCGCTCGATTAGTTTGCTTCCGAACATCAGCAACGTATTCGAAAAAATTATAAATAAAGCATTGACTAACTGGTGTGAGGATAATCGTATTATTCCGAACAACCAGTTCGGTTTCCGATCGCAACATGACACAGTTCATGCTGCGACAAAACTTGTTTCCGACATACAGGGGACCAAGGCGAAGCGACAATACACAGGAGCCTGTTCGGTTGACTTAGAAAGGGCTTTCGACACCGTATGGTTAGAAGGGCTTGTATATAAGTTATCAAATCTAGGTATGCCCGAATATTTATTATACATTATCTACGATATGATAATGAGTAAACAATTTGTGGTGAAATGTGGAGATATAATCTCTAACAAGACTTTCCACATCTAAAACGGTCTACAACAGGGAGCAGTGAATTCTCCCATTTGATTTAACATTTACACTAGTGATCTAGTGGGTTCTCTCAATCATGCAATTGCGTACGCTGACCGCATTGTGCTGTATTGATGTGGAGAAAAGATTGATGTCATCAACAGACTTCTGCAAAATGATTTCAAGAAAATCAAACGTTTTAGCGATGACTGGAATTAAAAATAAAATTTCAAAAAACAGAGACTATCCTTCTCAGAACGCCCCTGTCCAGGGCATCAAGGGATACAAAACGGAATTGGAAAACATTTTCCATTGCAGGAATTAATAATCGCTACAAGTAAAAACTGTAGTCAGATACCTTGGAATCTGGCTTGATCAGTATCTTTACTTTGTTAAGCATACAGCAGCTGCCCTTACAGCAATTAAAAACGCATATGCAATGAGACGGAGTCTCTTCCGTAGTAGTTTTCTGGACCCCAAGGTGAAAATAATTTCATACTCAGCATTCATCCGACCAATATTAGTGTATGGCTGCCCGGTATGGTACAACATATCCCCAGTTTACATGTTTGCGTTCCTGCCTCGGAATGTATAGAACCCCAGAGTCGCAGTATAAAAAATACTATCCCAATAAAGTCCTGTATAACAAATCAGGACTAAACAGAATAGATAACTTCATTATCAAGATTATTCGTGGTCACACAACAAGGGTTATGTGCAGTGAAAATGATCTCATTTCGGGAGCATTCTATCCCAATGATATGTATATGGAGAGTACTCTCCAGAATGGGTGCAGTCCCTCAGAAGCGTTGCCGTTCTTGGATAAAAAAGGACTTATCCAAGACAAGCGTGGAGTCCCTATTACTTACCACGATTTCCGTGGTGCCAGGGATAAACGAATTCTCCATGATAACGATATCTCTATTATTCCAGATCCGCCTTTTAGTATGGTGATCGGTGAAAGAGATAAATCAATAAAAGATCGATCCCATCCCAACTGGTGGTACATCAGTGATGAAGAAAGGACAATACGTCCGCAAACATAGTATGCCTCTCAGGCGCACCGCTTTCCTTCCCCCTATCCCCAATTATTTTTATATATTTTTTTATTTTTGTTTTTAATTTAATTTTAATTTTTAATTTTTTTATTTTTATTTGTATTCCTTCTTTATGTTTTTCCGTTTTGTTTCGTTTTTTAATTTTTTATTTTGCTTGTCAACACTATATATATATATATATGTAAATAACAAAAAATATTATAAATAATACATTATATAGAACAAAACTAGAAACAATTTTAAAAAGCAAATATATCAATTATTGTGACATGTTATAAAAACAGTTAGTGTACGCCGAAAGGCATAAGGAAAATGATAATGTATAATTTAGAGTGCTTGCGAAGAGCCAGTAAGTAAATGTAAGAATGATATTTGTAAAATAGAAGTTCACATTTAGTCTTAAGTAAAATATGTAATTGAATTGTTAAATAAATGTGGATATAAAAAAAAAAAAAAAAAAAAAACACTCGGCACTCGGATTAATTCGATTCTTAATTGGAGTGACCGCATATTTGAAGCTGAGAAAACTGCTGTCTGATGTATGGGGTTTCTTAAGAGATGCAAAAGATACTTCACTCCATCCAACATTGCCACTATTTACAAGGCGTATATTCGTCCCCAAATGGAGTTCAACTACCGTATTTGGTCAGGTGCATCCAAAACTGGAGTACACGTGCTCGGCAGGATGCAAAAACGAGCAGTGAAACTTATTGGGGACTCACCTGTAAATCGTTTAATTCCGTTCTTAGAACATAGGCGCAACGTATCATGCATAACTCTTTTCTATAGGTATTACCACGGTCGTTGCTCAACTGAACTTGCTGAATGTGTTCCACCTCTTCATTTTCCCACGATACACGTCAATCAGTGAATGCGCATCAATTCACTTTGGAAGTGAACTTCAGGCGCATAAATAAACATAGACAGTCATCTCTTAGCCGAACCACACGAATGTGGAATGCTCTACCTATTCATGTATTTCCTCGTCGTTGTGATGTCCAGGTATTCAAGGCCAACATACATCGACACCTTCCCTTATCCGCTTCCTCTCCATCCGCTCGCACTGACATTTAAGGGTACTTCAAAATCCATTTTTGTATGCGCGTTAGTGTAAAAAAAAGTAATGTTTGTTACAGTGGATGGTATTAAAAATTGTAACTAAATAAATGTTAAGCGGACATTTTAAAATAAATAATTAACATAAAGTTGTGCAATATAAAAATCTTGCATAGCTTTTCATTAAAATTTTGGAAGCAAGTTTTTGCGACAAATATCCAATATAGGACAAAAATTCGTTGTGGGCATTGACATTAACGTGATTCCGGTTGTGTTAATGTGAATTTGTGTGGCCTCTCTTTTGCACCATCACTGCCGCCGACCGACCCATCAAGAGGAACGAAACTGCACATCTCCCAAAGGAGACGGACACTGGATAATTTGCAGAATTTTCCCGGAGCTGGGACCATGTATTAGAGGACTACATACGCCTGGAACCAGTCAGGACGGAGACCAAAACCGGTAGGATTCGTACCAACATTTTAATGCGACAGAACCTTAGGGAAATGGGCGCACCGCCAAACAAAGTACGGCAAGTTACTACAATCAACTATGGATTCTCATCCCCAAATAAGTGAAAAATATCTCTCATATAAAATCATAACAACAATTAAATTTTTTATAAAAATTTAAGATCGATTTTTTATCGGAAATTCAATTTTAAAAAATTATGGCGTTTTGCGAAAACTTAATATTTCGTAATATTATTATTATTATTATTATTATTATTATTATTTATAACGATGTAATTAATTATACAGTAACTTAATTCTAAATAGCGCTAGCTGCCAGGGCTTTCGGCTAATTTTCATAATAATTATGTGTACCGCCTCATAAAGATGATGAAAAAGAATTTTAGGTGCTGTTGGGGAGTCGTTATGCTGCGCACCGTTTGACCTGTCAAAAAAAAGTTTGCATTTTGTCATTTTGTTCTTAAAATAAAAATAAACGTTTTTTTTTTTTTTTTTTGTTAACCTAATTATGTGTACAACCAGCCCTTTAATTGATTTTGTAAATGCTTAATAAATAATGGAGAAAAGAATTGTTAAAAATAATGTCGATTTTCGGTAATCTCAATAGATCATCATCATCATCATCGGCACTATAACCGGGATCCGTCTAGGCCTTATTTAGCAAGTCTAAAGGCTTGTTAAATTTTCCATAATAATTTATTTTTATGGGCAAGATTTTTTAGCCTTGCGCCACAATCTCAATAGATATAACCCCTTAGTTCTAATTTTGTTGTAGACTATAGAGTTTTCTGCTGCCAGGAGAAAATTTTTTTATGATAAAAATATGTATATATATAAATAAATAAATATATACTTAAATACATATATACATATATATATATATATATATATATATATATATATATATATATGTGTGTGTGTATGTGTATATATATATATATATATATATATATATATATATATATATATATATTTACTCATTTATTTACGTATATGCTTTATTCTTGTATTTATTTATATGCGAGTGCTAAAATAAAAAAAAAACCATTGACTGACACTTGTTAAATACAATTGCAATCATATCGGAATATTTTGATTCATATAGCTTGGTTCAAACCTTCATGTCAACCAAGGCTCCCTTACATAAATTCAAGATATTTTACATTGGTTCGCATAATATCTCGAACTCCTCCCCCAACGCGAAAGGATAATTGAAGAGCCGGTCTTTTTGCACTCAACATCATTGTAGAATGCAATCCTGCAAACATCCTAACCACTCAGCATTGTTGAACTATAATATCACTCAGAAATAAAACCACCAACGTATATCTATCTAATTGTATCTCTCTCACACAATTCACTTTGAGTCGAAAGTAACTTACTCCAGTTATGGCCAAAAGCAGAAGCATCCACATAGCCGACCTACAACCAAGTTTAACCAAGGTTCCAATATTAAGATTCAGTTGATATTCGGTTATCGTGCTATTCGGTAGTTCGGTAGCCTTAGGGAAGTTTCTACTTGCCTATCTAGGTAATTGAATATTTCCAAATCCAGTGGTAGTCAGTGTAGAACATTGTCATCAACATTACGGTTTGAAAAGTGAAAAGGTGCGGACGCGCTGCTGTCGGTTAGTGTCTTTTAACTGTGTGTTATCAATGTATTTTTATTATCAAATATCTTCTTGCTTGTAATTGTTCTGCATGAATAAGTGGTCTATTATAAATTTGTTTAAATCTAATTCAAAAAACTCCATGTCTGCGTTAAGTATATTTTCAAATTTTGAATACTCGTCCTTGTTTGGTTTTGGTTTCAAATTCAACGGTATTTTTAATTTTGAACAAAATTATTGTCACTGTGATTTAGTTAAACTAGAAGAATTGATAAATATATTTAGAAGAGAATTAACAAATTAGAGAGGTTTTGCTTGTATTGTGGTTCAATATTCAATATTCTAAGTGCTTCATGGTTTCAAAATAAAATCTAACCGCATTTTAATCATTTTAAAAGGGTATACAAATATTTTTTCTATGAAAGATTTAAGTACAATTGTATAATGTTATGGCACTATTTTATTAAAAATCTATTCTTAATTTTTAGAGAGATCATTTGATACAATTGTACTATGGTGTGTATTTAATAAGGAAATATGTTTATTAAGTTAATACGTGTTACTAAGTGATTTATGTGGGAATTATTCTCTTTAGTTTGGAATTTTTTTTAGTACCAGTTACTTGACAAATAGGAAATTATTGTAAATATTTGATAATTTTGATAATTGAAAAATATGAAATTATTGAATATTTTTGATACTTAGATAAATAAATAAATAGGGAATTTGAATCGCAGAAGTTCCGATGGGATTTTCGATGTAAAACTCTACTCTGCCTAGAACATATAAGTAAACTAAAGAAAAAGAAAGAAAGTATTTAACATATTCCCCTGGTGCTGGTAGAACTTGTACATATTTTCTTTAAACGTTTTGTTATATGTTAAATACTGTTTTGAAATTCGAAAGCTTAAGCTTTAGCCTATTAATTAATTACTGATTAAGGGTTAAGAGAAGTTGTACGTATTTTATTGAAGGATACTTTAATACTTTATCATTTTATTTCACACTAGTCGCTTAGTTTAAGTGATTCACTTTGAAATTTAAAAGTCGGTAAAATATCGTTTCAAGAACTCAGATTTTTTTGGGAACTAGTCTCGTTATTTAAGAGACGAATACGCGTAATCTTAATCAATGTCAGAATGATACATTTAAAATGTATGGAGAAGTTAAGTTAGGTTAAGTTTTTATTAGTAAGATTTTCGACGACATTAGTGAAAATATAAAAAAGAATTGAGGGATTAATTATAGTTACAGAAAAATTACTGCGCTATATTAGTTTATTACCACGTGGATGAGACGTTGTGAATTGTTAGAACTGGGTGGAACTATTAACGAGTAACTGCTTTTATTTTGTAAAAATCGCAAGATTGGTTTATATTCAATTCTTCAGGTAATTTTTATATATCAGTAAAAGGGAAATTAATTAATTCAATTGGCAATTATTTTAAAAATTGCATCAAATGTAAGCTAACAATTTTGATAATACAAGCTGTTTAGTAACTAAACTTTATTTCAAAACTCTGGAAAGAAGAAATAAACCTTAATGTTTCAGACTGTAGAAAGGTTAGTAACTTAATCTCATTACGGAAAAAAAGTTTTGTTTAACGAAGAGCAGAGACTTTACAAGAATTACAAAAACAGCAACGCGTTTTGATAGCTAGTGCTGATCAATTAATATTTATATTTTGCTTAACTTATAAGTTAATAAATCACTGCAATGCGTATGAAATGTTATTAAAACGATTGAGATACGCTAACCTAATGAAGCCGTGAAGAAACTGTAATGTAAAGTGAAATGTGGGGTAAATTTAACAAAGGCAACATTCTTTATGTTGAATTTGAGTTGTCTCTTTCTTAGTCTTTTATATAGTGAAACCTTAGGCATTCCGTAAGAGTCTACTGAACAGATTATTGAAAGTGCTTTTAGGTTTACCAAAATTGAGCTTATGGACAGTCAGATTTCTTCAGACTAATAAATAGGAACAGTAAAAATTGAGTACCTTACGTTCATTGAATGTTGTATTTGTGTTATTAGTGGTTGTTGTTTAGAACAGCAAAAACATAAATCCATTTTCATGAGGGCGAAATTATAATACCTTCTGTAATCGACGTTGCTAAACTATCTTCAAAAAGATGTAAATCAAAGTATAAACAAGATTAAAAACCAAACGGAAGAATATCAGACGCTCCATGACCAAGTAAATGTTTATAAGGGAAATCCTCATTCCTCTCGTTCGGGCGTAACCATAAGAAATGGTAATCAACGATATTACATTCATGAACTGTTGCTCCAAACATCTCTTCAGGTGTAAGTTGCGATGGAGCCTCAACATTCCATATCAATGTTAGAATATTAATAAAATTCCCAACGTGAATTCGGATAGATGACAGACATTTCATTCTGCTGTTGGAGTATAATCACCAAAAATGTTTCACAAATGATTTACACCCATGAATTTGTTCCCATTGTAACGTATGATCTCTATAGGAATTCTTCAGCAAACTATGTTGTAGTAGACAAAATAACTACTAAATATTTTACACCCATGAATTTGTGGTCATTGTTTTTGAAATGTATGGGCTCGTAAAGGACGTCTCCAGGTGGACCTCAGAAATTCCATTTGGTTGTCGGTGAATGGTAGCGTATGAAAAGTAGTCAAAGTGTATTTTCCACCCAAGAATTTTCGGACAACGTTGTTTGACTGCATGTCCCCATAAAGAACATTTACAGCGGTAAGTTCTGATGGAGCTTAGACATTAAAATTTATTGTTGGGGATTCATTAGGCTACGATAAATTTTAACAAAATATTATGCAGACAAAAAATGTGGGGCTATCGGTCCTCTCCCATATTTAAAGTAGTTGCTTGAAAGCAAATTTTCAGGTGGTACCTGGGATAAACCTATGAAATTCCATTCAGCTGTTGAGGTATAACTACGAAAGTGGTTGCCGAATATTTCACACCCTTGAATTTGACACCACTCTGAATATATGAACACATAACGGAATTCTTCTGGTGTAACATAAGTTTTTGGTGGAGCGAGTTTTAAAGGCAGAATTTCGTCAGTTCTCATGGAGCTCTTTTGTTAGGGACATACTTTCGCAAAATGTTCTGAAAAAATAAGAAGAGATTTCAAAAATTCCATTCTGTTTTTGGACCAACATTGCACTACGAAAACTGGCCGAACAGTGTTTTGTGGCAATAAATTTGAGGCTCCTGGTCTCGATAAACTTGCTAAGGTGTGAAGTCAGGGAGATATCTGCTTTTTGACCAACATCTTACAATGAAAACTGGCCAAAAAATGTTTTGTAGAAATAAATTTGAGGTTCCCGACCTCGTTAAACTTAAGGTGTGAAGTCAAGGAGATCTCTGCTTTTTGACCAACATCTTACAATGAAAACTGGTCAAAAAAATGTTTTGTAGAAATAAATTTGAGGCCCTCGGTCTCGTTAAACTTCCTAAGGTGTGAACTCAAGGAGATCTCTACTTTTTGACCAACATATTACAATGAAAACTGGTCTAAAAAATGTTTTGTAGAAATAAATTTGAGGCCCTCGGTCTCGTTAAACTTCTTAAGGTGTGAAGTCAGGGAGATCTCTGCTTTTTGACCAACATCTTACAATGAAAACTGGTCAAACAAATGTTTTGTGGTAATAAATTTGAGGCTCTCGGTCTCGTTAAACTTCTTAAGGTGTGAAGTCAAGGAGATTTCTGCTTTTTAACCAACATCTTAATATGAAAACTGGCCAAAAAATGTTTTGTGAAAATAGAATTGAGGCTCTCGGTCTCTTTAAACTTCTTAAGGTGTGAAGTCAAGGAGATCTCTACTTTTTGACCAACATCTTACAATGAAAACTGGTCAAAAAATGTTTTGTAGAAATAAATTTGAGGCCCTCGGTCTCGTTAAACTTCCTAAGGTGTGAACTCAAGGAGATCTCTACTTTTTGACCAACATCTTACAATGAAAACTGGTCTAAAAAATGTTTTGTAGAAATAAATTTGAGGCCCTCGGTCTCGTTAAATTTCTTAAGGTGTGAAGTCAAGGAGATCTCTATTTTTTGACCAACATCTTATAATGAAAACTGGTCAAAAAAATGTTTTGTAGAAATAAATTTGAGGTTATCGGTCTCGTTAAACTTCTTAAGGTGTGAAGTAAAGGTGATTTCTGCTTTTTAACCAACATCTTACTATGAAAATTGGCCAAAAAAATGTTTTATAGACTATCGTTTTAGTTAAGCATTCGACTTGAATGTCTTTCAAATAATCTTCAGGTGGAGCATAACTATGAAAAATTGTCACCAAAGGATTGCTGGTACTGTATTTGAGGCGGTCGCTTTTTAAAATGTTTGAAATTCTAAAAAACTTCTTCACTAAAAACTACCCGGAATCTTTTACAAATATATAATATAATATGTAATACATTTTGTCATCTTCAAAATGATTCTCGTTGTTGGCAATACAACTGTGAAAGTGCCGAAATTACTCTTCCGAAAGTGATATGGCGTTCAGAAACCGCAGCGAATTTCGTTTGATGTCTTTAACCGAATCAAAACGGGTTCCGTGGAGTGGCAGTTTCAGTGTTGGAAACATTAAGAAGTCACCCGGGGCTAAATCCGATGAATACGGTGACTGGTCGATTGTATTTATTGAGTTTGTGGCTTTGTACTTGGCGACAAATGTTGCTCTGTGGAGGGGCGTATTATCGTCATGCAATGTCAATGAGTTGTCCTTCCACAAAGCTGGCCCCTAATAGGTTCAAAATAATACAAATTTGGCCTTTAATATCTTCAAAAAACATGTTATGACGTCGCTCGCCGTGCTTCCTCAATAGCGAGGGAAAAGCGAGTAGGCGGAGAGTTAGATATGCATAAAAGACATTTTTCTCTTTGTTAGTACTGATATCTTTTTATTTATTTAACTTATTATTTATAATTAATTAAATCTTATTCATTCTTAAGCAAAAGGCCCGCTGTACTTACGCGAGGCCACGACGTTTTGCTTGGTTACTTAACTCTAACTCTTACCTTAGTCTTTACTTGTTTATTATAACTTAAGTTTTACTTATTTATATTAGCTTTGACTAATTCAAGACGACCTTTCGTCTTAGGGTCTCTGTTTAACTCTGCCATTTACTCCGTTGCAACCACTCTTTATATACCCTAATAATGGGAGAAGAAGTGCAAACGATGCGTTCCATTCTGCTTGGACTTCGATCCAGAACGTATGACCCATATTGAGTCCAATTGCCTGGCACGAATCATTTCTTAATTATCATCGCCACTTAATTGCCCCACTTAAGGTGCATCGGCGTTGGCTTGAGCAATTGTGTTGCTTAATTTGCACTTGATTAAATCAATTGAAGTACGATGGAGCAGGTTCAAGCCGTGTGTATTGTTCAATCGATTTGCGTTTCATCGCTATGCATATGCTTCCGCACATCTCAGCACCTTGGCCGAAGCTCCGTTACCCATTGTGTCCGTCCGTAAATCTGGCGTATACGTCTCAAAACTTTGAAATAAATACATTGGTTGTACGTCAGGAAGAAACTCAGAGCGCACCCATGGTGGTCAAAGATAACAGTCAGCAACACATTCAGTTTCGAAAGACTTGAGCAAGGCTTTTTCGGGCTTAGCTCGTTTTCTAAACGCCATTCGGTAGTCTGTTGGCTTGTTTATGTGTCGTATTCATAGACCCATGGTTCATCATCAGTTATGATGCTATTCAGAGGACGGCTTCTCAAGAAACCATGTCTTCAGAGATCTGTTCTCAATGGTCTTTTTGCACGACATTAAGCTCTCTCGGAATCAGTCGAGCAGCGATGGGTCTCAATCCTAAAATATTTGTTAAAATCGCATGAACGGTCATTTTGTCAATGTTCAACCCTCGAACCAACTCTCTGACAGTGAAACGACGATTTTCAACACCAATTGTTTGATATTTTAAATGTTACCATTAGCTGTAGACGTTAAAGGCCGGCCGGAAAGAAACAAATCTACCAGGGGTCCTGACGCCCGTGTTTGAAAGATTTGCACCACTTGTACATCCGGGTTTTCGAGTTACCATAAGACCCTTTATACATTTTTAATGATCCGGTACAAGCACTTTCATTTGACAGACAAAATTAGACGCCAATTGTTCGTCCAACAAATTTATCAATAATAAAATTCGCAAAGCAATTCAGAAGTCGATCTTTTTCGACAGTTGCTGTAAACAAATTAGCTGGCTGAGGGCGCTCACATTTAACTTGGTAATTAAGGTAGGTTCTAACAACTAGACAAACAATTTACTGATTCCTTTTAAGTAGTTCATTTAAATGATATGAAATGATATCGATATAGAAGTTACCTCATGCACTTGATACTGCAATTGGGCATAACTAGACTAAGAAAAATGGTAACAAAAGATTTTGGACTTCACACTGACAATATTTTTTGAACAAACATTCCATGTTTTATTTTTATTTTTCAAATCCCCATAGAGTTCTAAAGCAATGTTTTTCGTAGAACAGCTTCCTTCAATGAAGATAAAAATCTCTGTATTCGAATTTGTATTTTTGATAATTATTGAGGAAAATTCGACGTTTGAAAAAAACTAACTAGGATAATAATAATCCTATTTGCGCGTATGCTTTGATTGAATCTTTGCGACAAGTCATAGGAAATGCCAACACTATATCACAAGAATCAAATCGCACCACTAAAGTTAATTAGACTAGTCCTCCTGGGAAACCAGGGAGCAGATTTAGACGAGACAAGGACAACTGTGTCCTTCATCGTGTCTCTAGCTTCTGGCCATCTTGCGACCACAAGAATCACCCACATCCGTGAGAATGTTGGGCTTGGTCTCTGTCGAGAAAAGGGGGGAGGTATCTTAGGATAGTGTCGACAGGGTTAGTTCAAATGGTCTCTAACTACTTAGATGAAGAGATGGTGGTAAAGTAATCATACAAGATCGGTAGGTCTGTATAGCAAGGTACGTCTTTGGCGTCTGATACTCTGCGCGTTGGCCGGTGTTAATTCCTGTGTTGTGGTGTGCTGTTAGTGGACTGTATAATATGTTTTCAATTCAAAATGTAGTGCGCTTCTTAGCTGGTCCTGTCGATAAGTGGTATCCAATCGGATTGGCAGTGTTACGTTCTCATTACTTCTAATGGCCAGCGAAGCATTAGAAACTTTCTGTAGATTTTCTGTGGATGTCAGAGCACGACTCCAACTCTTCTTCACAGACAATGTTCATGGACAAGTCAAATTAGTTCACTTGCTGTGGTATTGTGGCGTTTCTAATAGATACACAGACAATATACAAGCAAATAGTGAAGAACACCGAAAGAAAATCGAATAAGAAGATTCATCAGCCGTATACCAAGCAATAACATAGCAATTTCACATCAGTTGAGTGTACTTGAGTTTATAAATAGAATTCGTACACGCGACAGTGGTCTAATGTGTTGAGCATTGGTTCAATTTACAGTGATTCTAACCGTCATGGCGTCAATTCGAATCAGACGTTCTTCACTATCGTCACAAACGCTATAGTATCTCAATAGAATTTCTTTGTCGATTAAGAACAAAATTCCAGAAAGTAAATAACAAAGTCCGAATCTGAAGTTAAAATAGTTTGTCACTTTGACGTGAGAATTCATGACTTATCTATGTTCCTGTGCACTTTATTGTTAAAACTTCCAGTGTCCAGTTTTATCTTAAATGGAATTAATGAATAAAAATACTTCAGTTAACCACCGACTGTCTAAAATTTCGCTTGCGAAGTCCAAATTCCTTTTTATATTTTGTGTCAAGCTTGAAGGTCACTTTTTAATTTTTCGCACCGTAATCAATGTTATTCGATATGGCGTTTAAATTATCCTCTGATTGTTAGTTTAAATGATTGTAAAATGGTTATATTAGGTTTGTAACAGAAACTTTTCGAAATCCTCCTAAGCACAAACGTCGAACCATCCTCACCATAATCTCTTTGTCTTTTTTGTTCGATCTATTGTTTTTATTGGTGTTGTTTTCCTAATTTCCTTTGTTCAATCAACGCTATCCTCGTTCCTCTTCTCCATGGGGCTTTTGCTGTTGTTTTCGATCAAGAGCAGTACTGTTGTACTGTTCTCTTGAATTCGCCCATTATTTCTTGTGTCACTACTCAACGTAATCGAAACTGAGCTAATCGGTTGCGACGCAAGCTAACATCTCGAGTGTAGAGGGTGGAGAATTATTTAAAGATGTTATCACACAGAGCATCCCCACCGTTACTGGTTGCAACGTGCAACAGCCGGTGTGATTCTTTTTTTTTTTTTTTTTATTTCAGTAGGAAGGTAGAAATCTTTAAAAGATACATCTGGAGCGATCTTTTAGATATTCCATCGCGGGGCGGAGCGGAGTTTATCTTTTACTCCGCTCGACGCGTCGCAACTGCTGCTTTATGCCACATAGAATATCATTTATTACGGACCATGCTTGTTTGGAACTTAGCATGTATTCTGTTACTTCTATCGAAGTACCAGTCAGTCTCATATGTCTCTCTAAAATCATCCTTACAGTCTCAAATCTCACGCACTCTGTGAGTACGTATTCCGCATTTTCTATTTTGTCTTGGCAGTACAAGCAGTATGCTTGATTGACATGCTTATACTTGTGCAACTATTGCCAAAGGCATCTGTGGCGTTTCTAACAGATACACACACAATACACACGCAAATAGTGAAGAATGGCGAAAGAAAATGGAAGAAGAAAAAGCATCATCCGCATACCAACCAATACATGGCACTTTCTTATTAGTTGAGTGTACTTGAGTTCGGAAATCGAATTCGTACACGCGTCAGTAGCCTGATGTGTTGAGCATTGGTTGAATCTTTTACTGATTCTAACCGTCATGGCATCGGTTCGAATCACACGTTCTTTACTATCCTTGGTCAACGCTATACATCCATGTCCCGATATCAGATGAGTCAGGGGTGCTAGTTCGGCTCGCCATGCTTTCTTCTCATCCATGTTTCTATATCAGGTATCATGGTGTGGGTCCATCTTCCTTTGGTGGAAGAATCCCATCTTCGTTACCATTATCTTTGCCTTGAGATATCTAATTGTAACCGCATTCGCCGGCGATCCTCTTCCGAGGCTAGTGCGTCAAGCTCATGCATGTCAGCGTTTCCCTTAGCAATATTAAGTGGTTTCCTCCCTGCCATGACATTTATGGCATCTTCGGATACCGTTCGGAATGCGCAGCACACTCTTAATGATGCCAGCCTGTGTGCTGAGTTCACTCCCATCATGTACGATTTATACTGTCCGGCTCCTGCCCATATGTGAGCTGGATGATGGCGCTGGTTATCAGTTTACTTATGTGGGGTTGGGGTCCTCCAAAATTCCGTTTCCGTCTTATGTCCGGGTAGTTTTAGTCGGGCCATATGTTGCGAGCATTTAATGCTCTGGATTGTATGGCAACAAATATTTTCCAGATCATCTAGATGTTTAGCTATGGTTACTATGTCGAATTATCGGCAAACCCAATGATTCTAACCCCATCTGGTACAGTGACCCTGAGCGCACCATCATACATGATATTCCATAGCAGCGGACCTAATACAGATCCCTGAGGTACACCTGCTGTTATTTTATATTCCTGTGGTCCCTCATCCTATAGATCAGTCTTCTATCCGAGATATAGTTTGCTAGTATACGCACCAAGTAGGATGAGACTTGTAAAACGCCCAATGCTTCTAGAATCCAATTCCAGTTCCCCGAGTTAAATGCATTTTTAACGTCTAGTGTCACCACGGTACAATATTTTTTCGCGCCTCCTAGCCATCGTGCTTCAGCTATCGAATTGCGAGCGATGTAGCACAACAGATAGTGCCTTATCCATACTGCCATTCAGAGAGCCCCGGTGTCACCCTAGTGAATTGTTCCAGGCGAGTGCCAATTGCTCGCTCAAGCAGTTTCCCTGTTATGTCCAGCATGCACAACGGGCGATAGAACGACGGCGTTCCTGGATTTTTAACTCCTTTTGGTATAAGTACAAGTCGCTGTTTTTTTCCGTCATAGAGGAAAGTGTCAGATTTGGAGGCAGGTCGTGAAGAGACTGCTGAAGACTTCCGGCTTTTTTGTTAAAGCAGTCTTCAATACAGCGTTAGGAATACCATCCGGTCCCGGGGTTTTTTTTTTTTTTTATCACCCCTTGCAGCCATGAGCACCCCTTCGGTGGTCACGGGAGGTATTGCTCTTTCAATTATGTCCCATTCCTCTTCGGATCACATCACCTCATCACACTGCGGAAAGAGGACAGTAACGATTTCACTCATGTCACTTTAACTCTTTTGCATTTGACTACTGTTGTGTAGTCTTTACTTGACTATCCTGTAGGCCCTGCCCTATGGGTTGTTCTTTAGTTCGTCCCTTGGGAGAAGAACGCGTTACACTTACCCCCGCGGATCATATTCCTCAACTCCTTCCGTTTCTTGACGAATTCCGCGTCGTAACCTGCTGCACTGCGCTCGCACCTGGGCGATTTCTGTCAGCACCAATATCACTGGTTTGAAGGCTCCTGCTGGTTGTCTTTGTCGTGGCACAGGCGTGGCATGCGGTAGTTAGCCACATCATGGTGCTTGTACCACCCATTTAAATTGACTAAACTACCGATAAACTGTTTCCATCAAAAATACAATGTTTGGTCAAGATGCGATATTCCTGTTTTGCTATGTTTTACGAAGGCAAAACTAGCGGCGGTCAAACTTATAAACGAATAAGCAAAATGTCACTAAGCCTCTCGAAAGGAGTTAAATTTATCTTCGAGTGGTTCCATCTATTGACAAATTCCGGTACTTTTCAGCCCATGTAGAAATATAAAGATCCATATTCATGCCGATTGTTCTATATTAATGCGAGACATGGGAGCTTTCCAAACAGGATGAAAACAGATTCCGCGTATTCGAGACTAAAGTGTTAAGGAGTATCTTCAGCGGTAGATACGATGAAGAGGCAGCACAATGGAGAAAATCTTGAATTGGAAGAACTATACCCGAAACCGACAATAGTGACAATAATCACGCCGTCAAGATTAAGATGGGGCGGACATATAATGAGAATGGACAGCGACAGAACCGTACGTAGATTTCTTAGCGGAAGACCAACGGGAAAGGGACCAGTGGAAGACTGTGACGGAGATAATGGGAAAACAATGTAAGACGCGACCTTGAGGAGATCGGATCAGAGGGTGAAGCGTGGAAGGAGACTGCACAGGACAGAGAACGATGGCACAGCCGAGTGAGACTATGAACTTCTGTCTTCCTACAGGCTACTAAATAGTAGTATAGTAATATAATCGGATCGCACTAGTTTGTGGTTCATCTCCCCACGGCGCATACATCCCTGCATCACAACTCGTAGGAAAGGTCCTCCGTGCATAAGATAAGCGAAAGAGTCTGCCAAGAACCGGCTATTGTTCTAGAGCGCTGTTCTTAGGGGTCGGTTGGCTTCTTACAGACCAGTTCACGTAGAATACGCTGATTAGTACGCGGACGGAACCTCAAATCCCGCATCGAAGACCGTACCGGCCCGATCATAGGTAGTGCCAAAAGACCAGCATTGACATTTGAATTTGCGAATACATTAGCTTTATTTTTTTAATTTGTGACTAGTGTTCCTCTGTACATCATTAAAGGAGGAAAAGAGGAGGAAGCGAATTTATTGTTGACAGCCCTTACCATTGACCAGAAGGGACGCGAATGAGTCATGCACTCAAGAAGTTTTTTGGTCACTCAGGCGATGTGAGTGTTCTTCGCGGTAGCGTTTCCGATTCTAACAAAATTCGTTCTGTTAACCTCGGTGGAATTGGAGCACCATTATTTAAAGGGTCTAGTTTTTGTAGGGTCGCATTTTTTATCAAACCGAGGTTTATTACATGAGTTTCGCTTGATGGAATGGGGAATGTAAATCTCCATCCCGAGAACAATAACCTCTGTGACCAACTCTGCGCATGGGTTAACATTGGAGTCTCCAAAGCACACCTCCAACCAGGGAAAGGATGCGAAGAAATCGCGCAAACCGTCCCAGTTGACAGCCCCATACCTCCATACATGGCGAAGCACCTTAGGTTGGTTATTCGTTTGAAATTTTAAGTGGCTGGACGACCAATACCAAGCAGTGATCTGAGTTTCCCAGTGGCGCAGCACCCTCCACGGATTAAACGCTCGGCTCAGTGGTTAAAACCAGATCCAGAGTGTTCGTTAAACACCTCGTGAATCTGGCACTCGCGTAGGTTCCTACACGAGCTGATCTCAATTTACGGCTAACAGCAAACACATCCGCCAGCCTCCCAACCTCGTCGGTTCTGTTAGAAGGGCCAACCAGCCGGACTTGTGTACATTAAAAATGCCAAGGATGACAATTTCAGAAGCTGTGTGGTTGATCTGTTTCCAGTCGACGATACGTGAAAAGTGTTCGAAAAATGTCTCCGGTCGATCGTCATTCGGGGAGTGGTAAAGACAACAAAGAAATTTAACAGAATTCCTTAGGACGGCCTGCAACCACATGATGTCGAAGTTATTGGGTTCCAACGCCTCCATCCTATGGGAACCCAGATCGGACCGTGTGAAGATGCAGCAGGATAGGTTGGATCCTTAAAACGGAATCTCGAATGCAAGTCGTATTCTGAGCAACGAAGATATGTCGAATCAGTTGACGAATCGATCTTGGTCTCAGTTAGGGCAAGGATATCAGGTTTCGCTGTTTGCAAATAATGGTCGACGGCGTTTACAATGGTATTGGTGAAACCGACCCCCTTGATATAAAATGCCGTTATCAGTCAAACGTCGATAGAGCCTCGAGAACGAGCCCGATTATGCGATGACGAGTTTCTTAAAGTTCGGCTATTTTTCATAATATTGGCATGATGTTCCCCGGTATAGCCCCCCCTCCCCGGAGATCCGAATGGAAAACTAGTTTACCTCCGTAATTTTTTTTTGCTCAGAATGTGCCATCATGAATTGTGTCCGTGTCAGTCCGGGCCATCAGCCCTACATCAACCCTAAAATCGAAAATTTCTCCCGACGTTATCGCGGAATGTACAACGTGACGGTGTGGTATTTCACCTTGGGAACAACTTACCACCTAAACCAACACTTTCTCAAACCGGTCCAGCAGCCGAGCTCCGAAAGATGGCCAGGGATTTCTCCCGACCATTTCACGGAGCCTAAAGCTTGATGGGATGGTATTTCACCGGGCGACATGGCGTTGGGACCCCACCTACCACCCGGCCTAGCTATGAGTACATTCTAACGACCTACTCATAAGGCAACTATTGACATTATCACGGTGGCCTCCCAGCTGAATGCGGTGAATGCATTCCACAACTTCAAATATTTATCCGCGAAACTCGTCAACCGGGTTCTAAATGAATTTCTGTCTTACGGATGTACACAACGTGTACTCCACAAAATGGAGATCAAAGTACTTCGGAGATCAAACTACTTTGGAGATCAAAGTACTTTAGAGATAAAAGTATTTTTGAGATCAAAGTACTTTGGAGATCAAAGTACTTTGGAGATAAAAGTATTTTGGAGATCAAAGTACTTTGGAGATCACAGTACTTTGGAAACCAAAGTACTTTGGAGACCGAAGTACTTTTGAGATCACCGTTTTTGGAAACCAAATTACTTTAGAAATCAAAGTACCTCGGACGCCAAAGTATTTTGTAGACGAAAATACTTTGGAGACTAAAGCACTTTGGAGCCCAAAATAATTTGGAAACCAATGTACTTTCAAGACCGATGTACTTTGGAGACCAATGTACTTTAGAGACCATAATACTTTGGTTATCCTCTCCCTTTTCTTCCGCACCCATTACACTTTGACATTTAAGGGTTTCATAAAACTCATTTTGTATGGGCGTATTATAAAAATTACTGGGCTTCCAATTTCAGTACAGAATATTTGTGAACTATAAAAAGTACTTTTAACTAAACAATTTGGTTACAAAGTTTGACATGAATAGCAGACATTTTTTATGTAGTCTTAAAACACATCACCTCTAGTAAACCTATGTAAAATATATATTATAAGATTTAACAACTAAAACTTTGTTTTATCACTTTATATCCAAAAGACCACATTTAAGAAATGATTATTTATATTTCTAAACTTAAATATTATCTTAAACTTAAAGAAGTTTGCTATAAAGAAAGCACATTGCTCATCGAACCACAAGTATATACATCCTCAAAACCTACTAATTTATTGTTAAGTGACTTAAATGGCAATTACTTAAATGCTAATCGTGTGCTATTGATAATTCATATCCCGTTGCCTACAGTGAAGTTAATAATTAAACAAATTGCTTGATATATTTTGTTCATAATGATTAATGCGTGATTTTTTGTTGTTTGTTGATGTTGTCGTTCTCCGTCTGTGAACGAAATGAAAATATAGAAATCATAAAATTAAAATTTCTTGAGCAGTGAAGTGAAGAACGGAAAGAAAAGGCAAAACCCAGAATTGAATGTGTGGCGTATTTTACGTGAGTATACTATTTGAACGATATGGTGGAGTTTCGGAGTCTTGCATAATCAACTTTACGGTCTGTTGGCTGTAACAAGGTGTAGTGAACTCTGCTACAGAAAATTTACCCATTTGTTCGTCTCTGCCTTTGAGCCCAGCTCATGTATGTAGATTTAGTTTCATTTATCTGACGCGATATTTAGTTTTGAAGTAAGCTGCTGTGCTTCAGTGAATTGCAACGAATAAAATCTACACGTTGCTTGTCTAACATTCAACAACAACAAAATATAATTTTTCTTTTTCCGGCGTATTGTCCTAACGATTCAGATTGAGAGGAACTTAGAATCTCATACACCACAACTTTTTATTTCGTTAAAAATTCTGTTAGAATGAAATTTATTTATTTATTTGTAAATATTTCGTTTTGGTTTGCAACTTATTTTTATAGAACACTTTCATGGTAGCGTTTTTTTAGAGTTTAGTGCGAGGACTTTTCTCTTGCATCGGTCTATGGAAAATAAATATTTATTACTGGACTATGGATCCGCTGCCTTTAGAATTCTTAAATATCATACCATGATGTTGTTAATTAATTCCATGCCGGGTGAAAGTTGTGGTGATATATTCACTGCTAGGAATTTGCGAATATTTTCAAAAAATCATCCGGGAAGATGGGAAAGTTTCGGTAAAATGAATCTGACAAAATAAATGCCAGAAGATGGCCGATTTATCATACTGCAGGGCAGTAAATCAGTCGGTAAACTTACTACGAAAAATTAATTATCCGCAGTTTTATATATGGGCGCAGATAAATTGTGAACGAAAGAAGGCAACTTTCAAATGTATAAGCTATATATATACGGAGTACACGACTACATCGCGACTTTGTTGTTTCTACTTTATAAGTGTTGCTCGGTAATGGTGTAAATCATTTTTTACGTAGTAAATATGTTATACTTGCAATTTGAATATGCGGTTATTTTGCGGTGCGCTTAAAGAGGTTATTCAATATCCACAATTTTTTTGTTTGTTAATAATTGGGACACACCCAAAGGGCGATTACAATAGTATAAAAGTGCCTCCAAAATCCATCCGGGAAGTGGTTTTGATATAAGATACACGTTTTCAATTATAAATGTTTTATTAATTCAAAAATTAGACAGTATAGGATTATGCATGCAGTAGCGTGTCGGTTATGTTAACCCAATACGTACTATTTTTCTGAAACTATTCGCGGCTGGATTACATTGATAAAGCATTCAATTTGTCCCTTCAAAACGTACCTTGTGTCACTAGTTTAAGACTTGAAAAAGCTCTAAAGAAAAAGTCTTATCGATGATGTGGCCGCCCAATTCTGATCACCTAATGGTGATGTTCGTTCCATGACCATTAAATCACCCACGCAGTTGTTGATTTGGTGCTAAGACTGTGTGACGTGTTGGACCATCTTGTTGAAACTATTTGTAGTTCACATCCATGTCTTGGAATTTAGGTAATCAAAACCGGATTATTACGTTGCTATAGAGAGTTTTTTTACATTACATTAAATTTATTTTACAGAAAAAAATAAATACATACATCATTTAAGGCTAAATACTGTCCTATTCACAGTTATTTTGCTCAATTAACTTACTGGCTCTTCACAAGCACTGTCAGTTGTACAATGTCTATTTGTTTTGTTTTGCCCTTCGACGTATAATATTTTCTCACGTCGCTCGCACTGTGCTCTGACATTTAAGGGTACTCCAAATTCCCATTTGTGCGCGCGTATGTGTAAAAAAATGTAATGTTTAATATTATCTATGTATATATATATTGTTACGGATTTTCGGCTTTACGTTTAGCGGCCTCCTACGGTCCGATCTCTGGATCGCGAAATAATTTAAATCAAACTGCAAAAGCTCGTTCTTCCTGGTTTAATGGATTTAACTTATTTTTACTTATTGTTCTACACGTGTTATTTACACTTCCCTTAACATCGATCCTCGTGTTCGCTGTCAGTTTTCTTCTTCTTGACTCTTGACTGACACTTATTATTCCGCTGTCAGTTTGCCAGCTTTTCTATGTCGTCTATCTCGCACTAGATGGTGGCTTAATGTTCGTAAATTGGTCACAATATATATTGGTACGTAATTTTGATTTTACGTTTATCGACTTCCTCGGTTCAATCCCTGGATTGTGAATAATCCAGCGAAACTCAAAGTTTGTTCTCTTTTTCTGAACAGATTTATTTCATTTTTCACTTATTATTTTGGCACTTAATATCCGTTGTCAGTTTGCTTACTGAGTCGATGTATATCGTTCGACGTCCAAGTGCGAACTAACTGCGAGACGCATGCTATTCACGATTATTCGAGTGTAAATTCGTCACAATATATACGAGGGTGAATCAAATATTTTAATTATTATATTTAATATTGTAAGTTCTTTTTATACATTTATTTAATAATTTTACACACTAACTATACTATCAACATTTTTCAATATAGCCTCCTGCATGATCTTCATACTTATGTCACCGATTTGGAAGCTCTAATGTCCTTTGTTCGTAGAAAGATTTAGGTCAATTTGTTAGTCAATTGCTCGACTTCTTCATTACTTTCACCTTTTTTTTCGTCCAAGTGATTCCTTCAAAGCGGCGAACAAAAATAGTCACAGGGAGACAAGTCTGGCCTATAAGGAGGATGCTCGAGGGTTCTCCAGCCCATTTCTTTCAATGTATCCCTTGTGAAGGACGCGGTGTGGGGTCTGGTGTTGTCATGAAGAAGGATGACATCTCAAATGTGAATACCTGGCCTTTTGTTTCGATATGTGGCCTTTGCCGGCTGTAACAACTGACAATAGTAAGCTACATTCACTGTTCATTGTTCGTGAAGAAAATGAATCATTAAAACTCAATTTGAGTGGAAAAAGATCGTTGCAAGAACTTTTCCGGCTGAGAGATGAATTTTGGTCTTCACTGGACAGCCTTTATCCTTCCTTCGCCACTCTCTACTTGCCATTCTCATCTTGGGAGTATAATGATGTACCCACGTCTCATCGCCTGTGACGATACGCTTCAAACCCCCCCCCCCCCCCCCCCCCCCCCCGCCCTAACGAAATTGATCTAGAAGTCTTCCACTGATCTCCGACGTGACCTGTTTTTGATTTACCGTCAATAACCTCGGAACCCATCGGCCAGCCACTTTTTTCAAGCTAATATCATCGGTGGTAATGGATTGAACACTTCCATACCCACTTCTGATGAGATTTCTCCAACAGTTAAATGGCGATCACCTTCAATAAGCTCTTGAACGGATGTTGTCATCTGTAGTACTGGTCCTTGGGCCACGATCATGACTTTCGTTTTCGATACGTTGTCGCCCACTTTTAACCCCCCCCCCCCCCCCCCCCCATACGATTCTGAGACAGTGTATCATCAGCAAATTGTGCCCGCAATTGAGAAAAAAATTCCGAAAGTTTAACGCCTTCATTTACTCATCATTTTATAATAATTCGTTGTCCAACACACGTATATACCTCTTGCTCGCTCATAGCTGTATTGACTACAAA
This sequence comes from Microdon myrmicae, assembly GCA_963931805.1. Lineage (NCBI taxonomy): Eukaryota > Metazoa > Arthropoda > Insecta > Diptera > Syrphidae > Microdon > Microdon myrmicae. The sequence continues at coordinate 122,318,401 of OZ007500.1, read as the reverse complement.
TTCCAGCGCGAACGATAGCCAAGCCAGTTCCCCTACTCTTCACAAATCAAACAACAGCCACGCACAAGATTACCTAGCTTTCAACTTGTTGTTAAATAAAAGAGTAAAATTACCGTTTTTTTTGAGTCACCCTTGTAATAATTATTCTCTATCTCTCTGTAACATAAAAGCCAAATCAAAATGACATAAGACGCCATTTGCAAAAATTATGATAGATTCACATGTTGACATTACTTACTTTTACTTTTGCCCCACTCTGTATATGGCGCTGGGCGGATATCACATATTGGGAAGATGTTAAAGCGTAAGTAGGCAGGGGTGTGTCGCTTTGCTTCAGCGGTTACGGCGAGAGTTTGATCTATACGATATTTGGGCGTGAAGCCTGACAATACAGAACAGGTAAGGTAGCTATGGGATCCCCCGTGTGATTGGTTCCAGGCCGCTGCAACCAGCAATTGTTGCAGAAAAACTCAATTTTATCTGACGGTATCTCGAAGCGCTGGCTCAACTCTTTAGGTTCGCCTCTCCTAAGAGAAGTATGTATAAGAAAAATAGTCCCGTGGACTTAGAGACAATGTGGACGGTATCGGAATAAATTCGTTGCGTTCCTGCAGAAGATTTTCGCTCCAACATCCAAGATTCGGATAGGCAGAAGGAGCTTGTCATCAAATGAACCGTTGCCAGCATACCCTGACATAACTCGGCTTGTATGCGTAAGTAGAGTACTGACGAACTTGCCCTAGATCCCAGCGTCGATGTGCTCCAGTTAGTCGGAGTGACCGTCCAGGCAGTGACTTACTTAAAAGTGGCGCGAAAAAATCGCACGGCTCGTGCACATACATGAAGAATAATTTGAGTGAAGCGTTATGGATGGACCTGCTATGTGAAATAAAGAAGCACACAGGGATTGGAGGGCCTACGGGACAGTGAGGTGGATTGGCGATAACGACGACTGGACAGCAAATCGATAAAAATCAAATGCCGAAAAATGGCAGAAAGAAGTCAAGACTTCATCTGTAGGTCGAACAAAGAAATGAGGAATGTGGGACTGACCTACAGCGGTGTCATGGGACGCGTAGTGAGACGAGCAGAAGAAGCTTACAAAAACATGTTACATTTATATACGGTGACTCAGATGGAGTTCGGCTTTTTGTTGTATGTGGTCGTATCGCATGTGAAATAATAGTGAAGAAGATCGTGTGATTCGAACTGACGCTATGACAGCTCGAATCACGAAAAAAATTTTACCTAAGCGTTACACACCAGGCTACTGACCGTGTTTAGAATTTGATTTCCAAACTCGACTATATTCCTGGTGTGTAACGCTTAGGTAAAATTTTTTTCGTGATTCAAGCTATCATAGCGTCAGTTCGAATCACACGATCTTCTTCACTATTATTTCACACGCGATAATTGGTGACCCCGACGTGATCAATCCTCGTCCTTGTGGCAAAATTTGCTACATTCAGGTGGGCACTGCACTTTCACTGGAACTGTCTTTATTTGCACTCTTTTAGTGTTACGTTTTGAATTGTTTATCCGATCGTTCTCGCGTGTTCACTTTTTTTTTTGATTTCTCCGAGCGTGTTCGCTTTAAGATTGTTTTTCCGAAACTGTTTTGACGCTGGCACTTTGTCACTGAGCGTTTTATTGTCGCGTGTTCACTTTTTGTATTTGGTGCGTGTTCTTTTTACTCGCGTCGCGGTCACCACTTTCGCGGATATGTATTTAACGGATAGGACTTTGACGAATGTTGGCCTATTAGTATGGAATGTCAATGGCTACTTACGTTAGAGTGCTCCACCGAACACTGTTCACAGCGACACACGAAAACTTAGTTCAGCACACAAATGAAACTTTATTTGTAGTTTGGTTAACGCTTTGATTTTCGTTTTAAATTCTGTTTCGATTTTAAAGCGCTTCGCTACACCGCACGTACGTTCAACACTCGACGTTACTTTCACTTTCCTAACTTGAATGCACTCCCTGATCCTTTGACTCTCAAAATTATACTCCTCGTCTTGCTGCCGATCAAAATCTGACTGTCTGTCTGCCCACACAGATATCCAGATTCCAAACTGGTATCTGTATCTACACGGAAAAGTTTCCCTAATTGCTCTGCTAACAGAACTTCCGAATTTCTGTTAGCAGCATGTTATCACGTCCCAGGGGTGATTTTTCATTCCTGAAAGAAGAAACTCGCTCATCATCGAACATCATTATCACCATCCGTGGTGGTGGTCGAAATTCAATTCGACGGTTGTCGATTGTATGCCGCCTTATTTACATAACACATCTGGCGCGGAGGCCGAAAGATATCCTGCAATTTGCATGGATGCATGGTTCATGGGTTTTGTTTGACTTTTGTCAATACACCCGAAATCCATTAGATCTTTCTAATGGGTGTGAAATACAAACAGACACCGTGGGATCGGAGTAGTTTCCTTGTAGGTTTTCAACCTCATACAATTTGAATTATCTCGTTGAGATAATTACGGTTGCCGTTTCTTTATGTTTGCCGATAGACTTGGTGGTCTTTATGGCAGCTACCCGCACGTGCATCGTTGGTCGGCTACTTTGCATTGCATAGACGTTTGAAATTGCCGATTCAATGGAATGTTCCTGGGCGCAGGCAGATTGAATGTTTCTTTTTTGTTTCAGGTATGATGACTTACGAATGTTGAGCTTGGCATTAAAAGCTTTGGGGACGTTCAGTTCCTTGCTTTTTGGTGTCGGTCTCAACGTTGGCTGCGAGTTGCAGGCCCTATGGTGGGATTTTGGGGGCACGCGTCTGTGGGCGCGTGCAACGCTCTCAGGTAAGTAAGTTCTTTGAAGGTAGGAACCTTACCTGCGCGGAATTGCGCGTTCGTAGAACGCTACAGTCGCTCGGAAGGAGCCCACTCAATTGATTTTCATAAAATGTTTGCGACACTTTCTGTGGTGTGTTGTGTCTTCATCATCGATTTTAGCGGTGATTGGCTCCGTAAATCACCTTTGTAGATTGTTTGCGAAAGCACTTACATCCCCAATGCTGTAACAACCTTGTATCGTCTCCAATTTTGAACGGTGATTCTTTACTGAACTGGATCTTGCAAATATCCTTTGTCCACGGTTTGTTTGGTTTGGGTTTTTTATGCAGGTCAGCGGTTGGGATGCCGTAAATGACTTGGTCGTCTTCTTTGATATCCTGTGATTTGTTTTATATTTTTTTTCGTAGAATTTCTCTGAGCGAGTTAGCAGGAGTTACCCGCATCATCAATGGATCGTCCTGAGGTGTTGAATCAGGTTGTGTATACTCTCGAACTGTTACAGAAAAGTAACATCCTGCAGAGGATAATGGCGAATTATCCTGTGTCCATTGATAGCTGTGTGTTATATGATTTTGTATGAATCGGATAATTAAATTCATTATAAATACGAAGAACTAAAATGAAAGAGTGGTTCCTGTTTAAAATTCCGTCGATTGTTTGAGTCATACGGAGAAGTTTGCTAAGTGGAAGTGCGTTATTGTAGCATGATGTTAAAACGAATTTGTTTCCTTTGCCCAATTCGAAGAATGAGGACGAGGAACTTTTGCACTTCCTGTCATTGAGAATCATGGAATTTGATCTTGTTGATGATTAGTTCAAGGAATTCCCTTTCAACTACACAAGGATAGTAATTCATCATCATCACATCGGCACTACAACCGGGATCCGGTCTTGGCCTTATTTAACAAATCTCTCCATCGGTCCCGATTTCGAGTCGATGGCATCCAGTTTGGCATTCCCAGGCTCTGGGCGTCCTGGTCTACGCCATCCCTCCATCGCAGACAAGGTTGTGGGGGTAGAAGACGTTTTGCACCAGACACGGGCACTATTTCACTTTCTTCCCCACGACGTCAGATTGTTTATCAAATGAAGAGAAGAATAATTAACGCACTGGTGTTGGTTTGAAGTTAATGTCTTCTTTTATTTTTATAAGTATCCACAAATAATTAACGCACTGGTGTTGGTTTGAAGTTAATATTTTCTTTTATTTTACCTTAAAATTATTAATAATACAATGGTTCCACATGCACCAATAAAATTAGAACTTATTCATCTCTAAATAACTTATTAGCGAAAATACTTCACACAACTAATTCTCCGCGGCAAGACGACTCGGAAACGTGTATGCGCTGTAGCTGAATGACGACTGACTTTAACAGGTTACGAAATTAATTTCTAGACCGAGCGGCGGTGTGACCTAGCGCTGTGATGATTCAATAGTGACTGCCCTAATTAAGGGTGAAAATTGCGATTTCTGTATTCGCACAGCTATTAGCCAAGCATCACTGCGCTTTTTTCATGTATCTTCTCATTCGCATGCCGCAGTGAGGTGGATAATACTCGCGCATCATTCGACAGTCGCTGGACATGCGAAGGATAAAAATAACAAAAGAAAGAGCGCAATAACTTCGGGGTTGGCTTAGCTTGTGCGCTGGTATCAAATGAAGTTTCTGGGTATGACCTACTGCTCTAGTGTTACGGCTGTGGTGATCTCAGAGTGCATTGAACCGTAGGGAGACATAATTATGAAGGAGAGGAAAATTTAGCTGGTGCTATTCACCTGCGAAAAGAGATCATTGATCCCAAGCGAATGGATGATCTGCAGAAAATCGATAGGACGCTACATCGGCTAGGGAAATAATACCGTGGGAAAAATGCTAAGGAATGCGGTAATTACCCAAGCCATTGAATGATGATACAACCGCGTCGTTTGATTCGACTTGGTTGTTGCTAACCAATATGAATGGAATTTCCGGTCGAAATCTCATGGTTAGAGGAATGGAGTTGCCGTATGGAAAAAAGGGTAGCTAAACTCAATTATGCATTATCTGCATAGGATAATGAGTTTAGCTATGCGTTCTTTGAAAAAACATGATATTTCAGGTGAATAGCATGAACGGTGGAATAGGGGATAATATGACACGCTGAAAGCGCTCGAAATAAGGCGGAAATTGTGGTTGGAATTGTGGGTTGGTTCTCCATGTAATATAGGGAACCCCCACAAGGACGCCTTCCAACATCCTGCCACAAAAGACTTTCCGGGCAGGCTCCTTTTCGCTTATTCGAGCTAGATGTCCCGCCCACCGGGGACTACCGAGCTTGATTTTTCTTACAACATTAGCTTCAAGGTAGATCGCGTACAAGTCATGGTTGTAGCGTCTCCGGCATCGTCCTCACTCACATACGGGGCCAACAATTCTCCTTAAGACCTTCCTCTCGAACGTGGCCAAGAGTTCAGAATGCCTTTTATTAAGCACCCAGGTCTCGGATCCATATATGAGTGCTGGTAAGACCATGGTCTTGTACAGTAGCAGCTTGGATGTTCTGGATAAATTTCGGGATTTAAAGACCCTTGATCGACCATAGTAGGCTTTGTTGGATTTGATCAGCCGTTCGCGTATTTCTTCTTCCATATTGTTATGGGCTGGTACTATTGACCCAAGGTAGTTAAAGGATTGCACTACTTGAAATTCGTGCTCCAATACCTTGATCGTTTTTAGATAGGATATAGTAATTACCCCGAACTATTTTTCAATCGAATTGATTGTGAAATGTCTTCATTACGGTTTATTATGCTTATTAAATTACATGATGTGGGCTTTAGAAGCCTTCCGATTTGCCCTCTTTCTTTAAGATTCTTCAAACTCTCGTAAATACCGCGATTTAGCTTCTTTGTGAGTTTGAAATAAAATTGTGGTTTATAGTGTGAGAGTAGAATAATGGTCGTTGCGGAGATGCGTGTACGTGAGTTTCTGCAAGAATGCAATGGGGCAACTGTTATAAGGACATAACATCTATTGCCGCCACTCTCGCAGATCTTGGCCTACATGCCATTCCGAAGCGATTTGTGTCTTTTGGGCCGGACCGTTACAGTGACACGCGAGTGCCGTGTCAATCAGTGCAACACTCGTGACTTGGGATGGACTCGTTTGCCTACATATATAACTAGAATCCAATAATCCTTGCACTTAGCAAAACCCAGGTAATAAATGAATCAGACTGGTTACAAGACAGTGCATCTCCACCTCTGTTCCTCCTACAACAGCATCATACACATGAACTGATATTGCTTGTATACTTTTGCTACAAAACGGTCTCTATATCAACCTATAACTTCTCACGGGTTCACGTTTCTAAGCATGCCGTTCATTACTGTTTTCTGTATAAAAACTCGATCTGAGATGGAATCGCATCATTTAATGAATTCGATACTTTATTCGACTCTGTTGATAGGATCTTAAAGCTATATCCGAACATTGGAATCATTATTCCGGGTGATTTTAATGAGTATAATAACTTTGCCCTGCTAGACAGACAATACCGAAAGGACAGTATATTCAATTCTTCACCGATCCAAATAATTTAACTGAGCTCGTAAATGAACCAAGACGTAAATGGGAAATCCGTCAACACGTTGGATCTACTCATCAGCTCCCACCCTAAGAACTACTCAATCGAAGTTTACTCGTCCTTGGGCACTTCACTGTGTTATGCCAGCAAAACTTCCTCTAACGAACAGCTGTGTTAACGAAAATTCTCCCAAGGACATAGCTCGTATTTTGCCTTCTGGTAACCTGTTTTGTACCTTGCTAGAAATGTTATTGCTGGTAGTCTATGACTGACACAAAGTTGGGGTCATTACCGTGTTGTCGAGTGTATCGAGAACTGTGGAGGCCGATGTTCGGGTTATCTGATGTCGAGGACGATAGATCTTATCTCACTTTATTTTAATAAAAATAAATTCTTAAACCACGTGTCTAGTGGATTTTACTCAAAAAAATTCGACAACTGATTATTTTATTAATTTTATTTAATTTTAGTCGTTCTTGTTACTGCACTTCGGTGCTGGACGAATTTCATTATACATTATATTCTGAGGACTAATCGAAGTACCTCCTATTTGTATTGCAATATTCTGTGAATATCGAGAATTAGGTTAAGAGTGTTTACTACTTAAATTTATGGCGACTGTTTCTGTTGGATTGGGTCAGATTTTTCCACCAGGAATAGTATTGATATAGTTCATCGAGGTGACGGTTGAGACGATTTGTCGCGAATTTACCACTTTTTGATGACGCCGTTCACATAGCATGTTTGCTTGACTCTTCCATCCATAGGGTGGGTAATAACTCATGTATATATATTAAATAAGATGGAGCCTAAAGCGGAGCCCTGTGATATGCAAGCGGCGACATGGAAAATTTAGAATAACTCCTTTCACCCAAACTTGAAAAGTTCTGTTTTGCACGAATTGACAGTTATACTGAGACCAGTGCTCATTTTCATTTCATTTTTAAAACATTTTTTATTTTTCTTTTTATATTCTTAATTTCTAAATTAAAGGCTAGACAAAAAATGCTTAAATTCTAGCTTAATTATCTTATATAATAACTTACTGGTCCTTCGCAGACGCTCTAAGCTAAACATTACTTAACATTTGTATAATTTGCCTTTCGGCGACAGAACTTTGTGGCAGTACTGGTAATTAGTTGAAATAAAAGAAAAATTTGAAAAACTTTGTCAATTTTTTTTGTTTTTTTTTTCTTAAAATTTAACTTACTTAACTTACCTATTTTTTTTTTTTTTTTTTTTTATGTAAAAGCACTTAACCTAACTTAACTTAAATCTTATACTACCCTAATTCTAGAAAAGCTAAGTCTATGTAAGCTAGCTGATGATAGAATGATTTTTTACCGACTTTGGTACCCAGGTCTTTATATGTCATTCAACCACCAGAACTGTTGACGCTGTCTAATACTATCGTCCCGGTCTCTGTGGGAGATAGCCCTACTGAAGCGCAGGAGCTCTTCTTCGGTGCGCGTTAGTTCCCGGTCGTAGCACAATCGCCCGTCTACAGATGATCTACTTACATGATAGATCAGCGGAATTCCGGATCTATCCCGTATAAGCCCTTTCATATCCAAGTCAAGGAACGCCTCTGGTGGAACAAAGCCGTTGCGACGCACGCTCTCATAGTACAAGGTGTTTGGATAATAGGCCCCGAAAATTACGTCATTGGTCGCGCTTATTGCTCTCGCAATATGTCCTCTGATCAATTTAATCATAAAATTATCCACCCTATTTATGTACGCTTCATTATATACAGTCTCATTTGAGTAATACTTTTTATAGTCCGATTCCGGTGTCCGATATAATCTGAGACAACTTCTGAGACACTTTCTTTCGAACACCCGAATCTTTTCCATCAAATTTGGACCTATGTTGAACCATACTGGACAACCATATATGAGCATTGTCCTGATTAACGTCATGTAGCATATGACTTTTACCTTGCTGTCAAGTTGGCTACTGTGAAATAGCCTCCTTGTCATAGCAAAGGTTTTCCTCGCTTTGAGCAAAGCAGCATCTACATGTCTGTTGAAATACAGATATTGGTCTAGCCAGATGCCCAGGTATTTAACTAAACTCTTGGTTTCCAGTTTATCTCCATGCGGTCCCACGATAACTAGCTTTCGCCAGTTTTTCCTTGTGTCGTACGTGGCTTTATATAATGGAGTTCTAAATAGGATGACTTCACATTTCTGGAAGTTGATCTTAAGTTTCCAGTCATTACAATAGCGCTGGACTTTGTTGAAGTCTCGCTGTGTTAAACTATTTATGATCTCAACTTTCGGAGCTGTTCTGTAAATTATGAGATCGTCTGCGTACGCAATAGCCTGGGGAAGTGCATCTAATAAGTCGCTAATGTAAATATTAAAAAGAATCGGAGATAGTACCGCGCCCTGTTGCAAGCCATTCTTGATATTATACGTTTTATTAGAGGTCACATTACCACTTTTGACCACGAACCTCCTGTCCTTTAACATATCGTAAAGTACATATAGTAAAGGCTTATGTATGCCATATCTGACCAGTTTGTAATACAACCCTTCGATCCAGACGGTATCAAAGGTTTTCTCCAAGTCGATCAGACAGGCCCCTGGGCATTGGTTCCTACATTTATTCCATTGTATGTCGGAGACCAGTTTAGCTGCGGCATGTGTGGTTTCATGACCCGCCCTAAAGCCAAACTGGTTATTTGGAATAATGCTGTTGTCGTCTACCCATTTTAGCAGAGCTTTGTTAATGGTTTTTTCAAATATTTTACTGATGCTTGGGAGTAAACTTATCGAACGCATGTTCATTGGGTTTGTGCAGTCTTTGCCCTTTTTTGCGATGGGCTGAATGATAGCCGTTTTCCAACGCGCGGGATAATATGCATTATTCAACGCGTTGTTAAACAGGACCGTGTATATATCTATTGCCATTGGGGGCAGGTTCTTGAGTACGATGTTAGGTACTTCATCTATTCCCACTGACTTTTTGCTTCTTAATGACTCGAAGATACTCTGGATTCCTTCCCTTGTTATTAGAAGGCTATTAGCCACTACACCATTGGCATTAATGTCAATTGACAGATTATCTTCACTGAATTCGTTAAAACCCGGATTCTCCGATTGCCAAAGTGAAATTTCATTCCGGAGGTGCAGGTGATTGAGTAGAACTCTGTCCTCCAGGTCGTGATTTCGGTGAATGCTTTCATTCACCTTGTACATTTCCTGAAAGACAGCTCCCAAAGCGTTCCACGAAGAGCTCACTATTGAGGATAGCGTTCTCTGCATCTATGCCAATGTTGGTTAGCAGCTGCTTGTTTACCTGAGTACGTGGGATTTGGAGACACTGAATCTCATTTTGATTATTTCTCCTGAATATTTTATTTATTTGTGGGAACATATTCGGGTTATTAGTTTTTATAGCACTGAGACCAGTGCTCAAGAGGTTCGAAACGAGGCCTTCGATTCACACCGTATCAAAGTCCCTCACAATATCCAGCCTCATCACAATGATGGGTTGTTTGTTAAAGACACGCACTCTGTCGTAATTTCAGAAATTTCTTGTCATTTATGAGGAACATATTATATGAGAGGCTTTTTATCGAAAAAATACTTTTCATACTGATACACCTGATATAGCAAAAACTAACCAGATATACCCAAAACCTCAGCTACAAATCTATAAAAGTAACTTACGGTGCATGCAACCCACGTACAGCAGAAAAATAACCCTCTGATGATTGTTGTAAAAGTTTCAAAAAAAGAGGGAATTTGGGTAATTGGCGTTGATTTAAATTAATTCTGAAGAAGATTGATTTTTCTTTAAGAAAAAGATACGTGAAAAACTTTAGGTTAACTCCCGGCTTCTTCACAAACTTTTTTCTTCAACGTCATTGTTATTTGCGTTCGTTTGCGAAAGCTAATTTCATAAATCACATGAGGTAACGGAAAAGCTGATTGATTGATTTCTGAAACTCCGGACACTTTTTCCTATCTTGGCTTCTTACTCATCATCCTACATAATTTGTTAGGCCTACCCTTTCGGGCTTTGTAGCTTGTTGTTCACGTGATTGTAAGTATTAACATTTTTTCTGTCCTACCTAAGAATAAATATCTGATGTGTAGTTGATTTACCTGGGATGAATTCTGTTGGATTCATAGTGTGCGGAGCTAAGGTGTTTGGTAGATTTTACCTCTCTACCTGTTACGGTCCATTCAACAAAGTTATCCACCGATAACTGGTTGCCTCCCTTTTTGTATACAAGTAAATTTTTAATTTTCAATTCTCTGCCATTGGTTCAAACTTATTTTCACTAGTATTCCATTACTTCAAACACTTAATACTTTATTGCTAATGAAGAAGAAAAATCATTGGCATTCATTTTCCGCTTGCCATTGTAATTATGTCGAAGGGGATCAGTTACCAAACAGGACTCGTCTCAATTAAGGGACGGAATGATATCAATCGCAGCCACTCCTTTGTGTTAAACCACCGATGAATGGAAATTATTTTCCATTAATGATCAGACATTAATGTGTTTTCACTTATCAGTATATTTGTTTCATTCACTGCTTTTTATTGTAAATGATTGGCGAAAATTGTCGGAGGATTGAGTTAAAAATAGCTGCCAATGGTTGCTGAGCGCCTTGTGGGAGTGTACTGAATATGCTTTTGACACTGCGTACAAACATCGCGTTCTTTTATTTTGCTTTATAGATGTTACTCTCATCTAATGGTAATGGTATTTACGCATAAAAAATTCAATTGAAAAGTGGAATGTGAGAAAGCAATGGATTACTGCTCCTCGACAATTGATAAGGTACCCTGAAAACTTCTTTGCCATTTATTATTTATTTACTCATGATCCTGTTTTATCTATGTGTCTTAGTGGTAGCTTGTGTAGAGCGATTAATACAAGTGCGAGTAGGTGCTGAGGATAAACTACTATCAGTGGCAATGTAGTGATTAGCAGAACAATATTAGAATTACAAAGTTCTTGTTTTATGTACGAGTAAACAGAACGCATCAAATGAAGTTGCTGATTTGAATTGGTAGCTCTGAAACGAAAGATGCTCCAAAGAGGGGGTTCGATGTCCTATTAAAACCAAAAAGAAATACTACGCTTGAAGGAAAATATCTAACCTTTAGCTATGGACGTCATTTTTGTCACACTTTAATGTATGGACAGTGTCGCAGACACCATATTCCAAAATCAAAATAGTCTGCAAAATACTTATCAAAGCATATATTTTTTATTTCTTTTATTATCTAGAGTTATTAAAATCAAAAAGACATTTATTATTTATATATCAATTTTTTATATAATTTATTTTTGATATATTTATTTTTGATATATTTATTTTTGATATATTTATTTGTTATGTGTTTATTTTTTATATATTTATTTTTGATATTGTAAGATCAAGAAAAGGGTGTATTAAATTGAATAAAACACTCGTTATTCTTTCAATGTTCAACTGAACTTCATTGTATTCTATTAACTTTTCTTTAGTTGCGCACCAACGTACGTCTTTTTACCTTCGTTCGTCGTCATCGACTGCTCTTTTTCTTGACTATTGCTACTACCTAACCGGCAGTATCTCCCCATTCAGCTCGTCGGTCGGTAAGGTTGATAACATCTAATTTTTTTTTCTTTTCCCTTCTTTTGGGAAGTGCTGCCACAATACATTTATTTTTGATACATTTATTTTTTGTGTTTATTTTTTATATATATATTTATTATGCGTTTATTTTTAATATATCTATTTTTTATATATGTATTTTTATGTATTTATTTTTTATATATTTATTTTTAATATATTTATTTTGATATATATATATATACATATATTTATTTTTTATGTGTTTATTTTTTATATATTTATTTGTTGTGTTATTTTTTATATATCTATTTTTTATACATTTAATTTTTATATATTTAATTTTTATATATTTATTTTTTATATATTTATTTTTTATATATTTATTTTTTATATATTTATTTTTTACATTGTTGCAGACGCAACAAATTCAAACGACTCGGCGAAGTACCAATTTATAGCGCCGCAGATTATGCAACGATAAAGTTTAAAGCATAAAATGCTGTAGTGGCACTGAATGCTGCTAGTTGCTGAATAGACGAGAAAGAAAATTGTCTATTCATTAACGGTTTCATTGTTACTGTGTAACAACGTTTTTGTTTCAGTTGTTACTTTCACAGTATGTCTTTGTACCGCCGTTTCCGACGGAAGATTTTTCGGTGCTTTTCGGTACCTTTTTTTGACAGTTTTTGTTTTTGTCCATAGTTACAGTCCATCGTAAGACACAGCTTAAAAGATCTCGTGTTGCGATCTACTTTTAATTCATTTGTTTCATTTACTGGATGCGTTTTCTCTGAGATCAAACCGATCAAGTTATTTATGCCCAGTGCGGCATTATTCGGAAACCATCCAGAGGTGTTCTGAACTTGAGATACTGTGCTGTGCTGTTGGTGATTCTAAAGTCAACGAGAACGAAGACTGATACGGAACCAATATATTTTGCTGTCTCGTCGAGCATTCTCGACGCAGAAACATACATATTTAGTTTTTATATATTTATATTTTACATATTTATTTTTCATATATTTATTTTTTATATATTTATTTGTCATATATTTATTTATTTATTTAAAAAAAATGTTTTTTTATTTATCATTTTTTATTTTTATGTATAAAGCAGTTTAATATTTTAAAAACGGGTCCGTGAGATCCCATGGCCATAGGTAAAGGTCAACACACTTATTTTTTATATTTATTATTTATTGGCCTGTAGGAACCCGGAAGTTCATGACCTCACCGACTCTACTCCGCCATCGTTCCCGGTCCTGTGCACTCTCCTTCCACGCTTGACCATCTGATCCGATCTGCTCGAGGTTAAACTTCACATTGTCCTCCCATCTCCGTCGCGGCCGTCCTACCGGCCTTTTTCCCGTTGGTCTACCGACAAGAATTCTACGCACGGTCCTATCGTTGCCCATTCGTGCTACATGTCCGGCCCATCTTGATCTTCGCGACTTGATTACTCTCACTATTGTAGGTTTGCGGTATAGCTCTTCCAATTCGTGGTTGTGGAGTTTCCTCCATTGTCCTGCCTCCTCATCATATTTACCTCCAAAGATATCTCCGGAATGCAGTCTTTAGTTAATTTCCTTCGACATTTCGTTACTGCCCGTCAGTATCGTTCCCAGATATTTAAATTCTTTAACTTTTTCAAATATCTTACCTCTGACGTTTATATGTGTTCCCTGAGGTCCACCTGCTCTCGCCGTAATCATGTATTTTGTTTTGTCTTCATTTATTTCTAGGCCTACCTCTTCTGCCGCTTGCATGATGATTTCACAGTTTTTACTAACAGTTTTTAGATTATAGCCCAGAACGGCGATGTCATCGGCATATGCGTGCACTTGTGTGACCCCGTTCCGGGATGATCCGGCCATCTTGTCGTCTTGTACCTTTCTGATGACATACTCGAGCACAAGGTTAAAAGGACATGGTGAGAGGCCATCGCCCTGTTTTAGTCCGTCCCAGATTGCAAATGGTTCTGAGAGCTGGTTTTCTATTATAATTCGCCCTTTGTTTTCGTTCATACAAATTTGAATGAGGGCTGCATATTTTTTCGGGATTCCCAGCTCAAAAACAATATGGTAGAGTCTTTGCCTTGCAACTGAGTCGTAGGCTTTTTTGAAGTCACCGAACAGTTGGTGAACCACCTCTCCGTATTCCCACTTCTTTTCCAGTAGTTGCCTTATTGTGAACTTTTGGTCGCTAGTTGACTGGTTCCTACGGAGTCCGTATTGGTAGTATCCCAATATGTCTTCTGCGTACGGTGTGATTCTCGCCCGTATGACATTTGTTAGTATTTTGTATGTAGTTGGGAGCAATGATATTCCTCTGTAATTTTCGCAGTCAGATCTGTCCCCTTTTTTGAAAATGGGGACGACTATTGAGGTTTTCCACTCTTCTTTATCCCCTGTTGTTTTAATTAGTTGGAGGATCTTTCGAGCGGATGCCTCTCATGCTTCACAAGCTCTGCCGGTATGCAGTCGACTCCGGAAGCTTTGTTATTTTTCAATCGGTTTATTGCGTCTACAACTTCGTCGAAAGAGGGCTCCGCGATCTGAGGCTCGGCTTTATGTACGTCTGGTGCGTTTGTTTGTGGTTGATGGGTGCATACGTTGAGCAGGTTTTCAAAGTACTGCTTCCATCTTGTGACGATATTATTTGTTTCTGTGACCAGATATCCGTTTGTGTCTCGGATTATTTTGGCTTGCGGGGGTAGAAGTAGTTGTTGCCAGCGTATGGCACGGATTCACTTTTAACCCACGAGCAAAGATTAAATAAATGAAACTTACTGGAGGTTCCTTTATAGATTATAATTCTTTAGTATGTTTTAATTGGAATCTACTTTAATTATAATGCACAATTTAATAGGAAACTTTAATTTTGAATGTACATCAAAATCGAGCAACACATAAAATCACAGATTTTTATCAATTCTTTCACCAACTTTACGCAAGTACTTTCGACATTAAATATGAATCAAGAAGCAAAACAATTATTTAGTAAACTATCGAAATATCCACGTGAGAGCGATATTCACCAGTCAATACTTTATTTCGCACTTGTCCTACTTGAAAAGGTTGCGCTATATAGCGACTTGCGCAAACACTTTGATGGTTGGATAATGGCTCTAGCGCGAGCGGCGGCGTAACTGACCATAATGGTGGTTGAGATCTGACTGTTTTGAATCAGGGGTGAAATTCGTATTTCATCCCACACACAGGACAACCAAAAGAGACCACGCCTCTGCTCTCTCACCTCACGCCCGTCGAAGTGTGGGTAACTTTTGTTGATAGGGAAATTGACGGACATGGAGAATGAGAGAACAGAAAACATGATATGCTGTGATCTCAGGGTAGCTTTGGTTGTGTGTATTGGTATCAGATGCAGCTACTAACATGACCTGGTGACTCAGTGGTACGGCTATGGTGTAGTCAGAGCGCATTGAACCGCGGAAAGACAGAAATACGAAGGAGAGGAAAACCTAGCTGATGTCACTCCCCTGCAAAAAGAGATCATTGATCCCAAGCGAATGGGTGATCTGAGGAAAAGTCAATAGGACGCCGCTGATGCTTGGGAAATAATCAGCGTGAGAACCAGACTCTAAGACGCTGAAATAACCCCAGCGATTTTGCTATGATGCAACAGCGTCGTTCGTTTAGACTTGCTGTTGCTAACCGACATTATGAGATTTCCGATGGGAAACTCATGGTTAGCAAGAATGGAGTTGCCGTATGACAAGAATGTAGCTAAACTCAATTATGCATTATCTGCAAAGGATAATGAGTTTAGCTATACGTCCGTTTGACATGTTTTACAGGGGAATAACATATGAGGAATAATGGATATGTATGACGCGCTAAAGGCGGTCGAAATTAGGTGGAAATTGTGGTTGAGATTGTGGGTTGTTTCTCATGTAGAATAGAGAAAGCCCCACAGGCTCTCCCTCGGTAGCTATTTCTAATTGAATTTATGCCGGCATACATACCTCTGATATTCTTTGCTCTGGCATTTTCTAGGATTTTTTCGATTCTAGTCTTCTCCCATTCGCCTTTTTTGCGTTTGAAAAGTTTCGTTGTCTCTTTCCGAATTGTCGCGTATCTTTCTGCGTTCACTTCATAATATCTTTCTAAGTGGATCACTCTAAGGCGTTTACGTTGTTCGATTTTGGCCATGCATTCATCGTCAAACCAAGGTTTGGACTTCATTGTTTTCTTAAATCCCAATACCTTTTGGGCTGTTTGTTTGATTGTGTCTCTGATCGATGCCCATTTAGTGCCCAGATTATTGGTTTCCCCTTCCTCACTACTCCCATTATCTAGGATGCTAAATCTATTCGTTAGTTCCTCTTGATATACACCCCTTTTGCGTATGTCTTTTAGTTTATCAATGACAAACTCTTTGCTTGGCTCCCGTGATAGGGATATTCGAGTGGTGTCTTTTGTCGATGAGGAAGTGGTCTATTTGGTTACGCGTTACGCCGTCGGGTGTTATCCATGTGACTTTATGGATTTGGTTGTGCTTGAACATCGTGCTTTTCACTATCAGATCTTTTGACGCTGCGAGCGTCATAATTCGAATTCCATTATCATTTGGAACGTCGTGTAGGCTCTCTTTACATATAGTTGGTTGGAAGATGTCTTCCTTTTCAATTTTCGCATTGAGGTCCCCGAGGAGGATTTTAACATCTAATGATGAGATGCCATCGAATACTTCCTCTAGGGTCTCGTAGAATGTGTCGGTAGATTCTGTTGGGGTGTGTATGTTTATAAATACATAATGGTACCATGGTCCCTGTGTTTTTAGCATCGACATTCGGTCATTAATAAATTGCACATCTTTTACATGGGGCGTAATATTCTTGCTTATGATGAAGCCAGTCCCGAGATTATGTGTATTGGTACCTCCACACGCCAGTGTAAACCCCTTGGTTTCGATTACTTGATGTGGGAGTGGGACTTCCTAAAGCGCGACGATGTCCATTTTATATTGTTTCGCGTTTTCTACGACCGCCTGTATTGCGCCTGCTTTATATAACGTTCGAACACTCGACGTCCCGACTCGTATATTCCGCTTTTTCCGTTTTTCCCTACGTCTTCTTTTGCCGAGTCGGTGTTTTCTTGATGATTAGTTCACTTGTGGTAGTGTCGGCTCATCACACCCACGCCTACCAACAAGATATATCAGTGGGGATTATCTAACCGAGTAGAATTCAATGCCTTAAAAACTCAGTGCTGCCACTTGTCGTCAAAGGCACTTGCACCGACGAAGCCAAGGAACTATTAATACTCTGCACTCGAAGTAATTCGACTCATAATTGGAATGACCACATATTTGAAGCTGCGAAAAGCGCAGCCAAATGTGTGGGGTTCCTTAAGAGATGCAAAAGATATTTCACTCCATTCAACCTTGGCACTATTTACAAGGCGTATATTCGTCCAAAAATGGAGTTCTATTCCCATATTTGGCCAGGCGCATCCAAAACTGCACTACGTGGTCGACAGGATGCAAAAACGAGCAGTGAAACTTATTGGGGACCCAGCCGCAAGTCGACCGATTCCATCGTTAGAACACAGGCGCAACGTATCATGTCTATCTCGTTTCTATAGGTATTATCACGGTCGTTGCTCAACTGAACTTGCTGAACGTGTTCCGCCCATTCAGACATTTTTCCGCGATACCCGTCAATCTGTGAATGCACATCAGCTCACATCCGTTGAAAGTCAACTTCAGGCGCACAAATAAGCACAGAAAGTCATTCTTTAGCCCAACCACACGAACGTGGAATGTTCTGCCTGATCATGTGTTTCCTGCTCGTTGTGATGTCCAGACATTCAAGACCAATATACATCGACACCTCCACTTCCTCTCCATTCGCTCGCATTGTGCTTTGGCATTTAAGGGTACTAAAAAATCCTTTTTTGTACGCGCGTTAGTGTAAAAAAAAAAAAAAACCTTGGTTGCTAGTGTGGAACCAACCAGCAGTTATGACTGGTGACGGGTCGAAGTAGCCGCAACAGCGCCACTCTCATCGGAATGACACAGCGATTAAATTTGTCAATAACTTTTTTTATTGCTGATGTTTTAGAGCGCAATGTTCGACCGATATCTTAACCGATCTTGTGGCTGTACCGCCAAACCCCACAGCCCACTTACCTGAAAAACCCCCATAACTGCTACCCAACTTCCTTAAGTTCGCTAATGCAATCACATTAGCACCTGAAATGCTTCACGCATCAAATAGATCAAATTTATTTATCTAAAAGTCCCTGTAAAGAAGCCTTACCTCTCATGCATCCCTTCGCATACAAATTCCCTGTAAGAATTCTTCCCTAACTAATCAGAAATCCCAAAACCAGTTCGGCACAATGTAACCATCATAACAGGGATCATAAATATTGCGTCGCATATTTCTCGTCCACACCAAGTGTATCATAAATCACCATACAAGCACATTGGCTGGAGACCTACACCCAAGGGACGTAAACAAATATACGCAATCTCGCGTCTCTTAGCACCAATTAAATCCTACAGCATAAGTAAATCCAAATAGGTATGGTACGAGGGTTGCCTCTTATGTTTCGGGATTTGGCAACCCTAGTGTTGCAATCCGGCAATTGACAGCTCTGTCGTAAAGTTGGACATTTTTGAGGTTATACGCACTCAGAACGTTTTGACATACGAGCGCTATTTGTGTTGTTTACAGTAACTTAAAAGATTCATCTCGGCCCAAAAATGGAATTAAATCGTCAACATTTTCGTGCGATTATTTTTTACAACTTTCGGCGTGGATTAACTCAGCAACAGTGCATGGATGAACTTAATTCAATTTTTGGCGATGAAGCTCCATCAAGGACCAGTGTTTATCGATGGTATGGTGAATTCAATCGTGGTCGTAGTTCACTCCAAGATGAATTTCGTGAAGGTCGTCCAAAATCAGTTGTTGTTCCGAAAACCATTGATGCTGTGCGCGAACTGATATTGGAAGATCGTCATGTGACCTATCGTGAGATTGAGACAACCTTAGGCGTTAGTGGGACCAGCATACATTCAATATTGCATAAACATTTGACTGTCAAAAAAATTTGTTCGCGTTGGATCCCACACAATTTGTCAATCGCCCAAAAAAAGGCTCGTGTCAATTGGTCGAAAGAAATGCTCAAAAAATACGGTCGCGGTGCTTCGAAACACGTGTATGACATCGTGACAGGTGATGAATCGTGGATTTACGCGTATGAGCCCGAAAGTAAACAGCAGTCGGCTGTCTGGGTGTTTCAAGATGAGCCAAATCCAACAAAAGCTGTTCGCGCACGAAGCGCTTCCAAGCAAATGGTCGCCTGTTTTTTCGGAAAAACTGGACATGTCGCAACCGTACCACTAGAACAACGCAGAATAGTCAATTCTGAGTGGTACACAACCATTTGTTTGCCAGTTGTCTTCCAAGAAATCAGGAAAACCAACCGCCGAAGACGGATCACTCTTCACCACGACAGTGCGAGCTCTCACACATCGGCAGCGACAACTGCGTTTTTGAGAACCCAAAACATCGATTTGATGGGTCATCCGCCGTATAGTCCTGACTTGGCACCGAATGACTTCTTTTTATTCCCGTACGTAAAAAACAAACTGAGAGGTCAACGTTTTTCGACACCCGAAGAAGCGGTTGCTGCATTCAGAATGCATGTGTTGGAGATACCTCAATCAGAGTGGCAAAAGTGCTTCGACAATTGGTTCAAACGCATGCAAAAATGTATAGACCTTCATGGGGAATATTTTGAAAAACATTAAAGTGATTTTCTATGATCAATATTTGTTTTTGTTCTCTAATCCCGAAATATAAAAGGCAACCCTCGTATACTTACCCTTGGCAGCGATGCAATAAACACCAATTTCCTGTAAATAAGTTAGAATGAATTAGCACCATGTGCATGGGCATTGAGGCTATCGTTACAGCCGCAATGTATACCTTAGACAATGATCTACTCGATCTCTTTGCCTTCCCATATATCTGGATCTGTTCCTCATGACTAGCGGCACTGAACAAACAGAAACCCCAATAAGCACCCAATGAGATTCGGCTTGTTTACTTAGCCGAACTCACATCTCATTAATGCATATCATTCCTTTTCTTGTTTTCAGATTTGTTCCCATGGTCTTGTGTATGGAAAAATCAATGTGATCTTCACTCACACATACACATACATTACCAAGTCCTTCTTCCTTGTTTTCACCATGAGAGAAACACTTTCTCTCTTGGGAAAATCACCCCTTTAGCGAGTCGGCTCTGCACGAGCCGTTTATCGCTGAGTCTAAAACCATCCGCCGACCACGCCGGTCGCGCGATCTCCCGCTCTCCGACGCGTGGCGGAGAAGCGTAGATACACCGAAGTCGTGTCGAGAAAGAAGTGTTTCATCTAGTATAAAATTTATAAAAATCAATTGAATATTAATAATAAGTACTAAGTAAAGTTATAAAGAAAAACGTTGATCACCAATAGACAGTGTGTTTAATTTTCCGTGCTGCAGTACCTGGCAGGTCCTAGATGTGTTTACCTAAGCGTTGTTCCCCTGGTGTTTCACGCAGAGTTGTGGACAAACGTGGTGGCGTTTCAACAATTTCTTGGAGGAACATTATGATGGAGGAGGAAGATGAACGGTGTGTCCGTGTTTGGCACAATACTTCCTCCCCACAATATTAGTGAGTGATAGCTTTGATTTCTGGATTTCGACTAGCTTCGAATTCAAAATGCGCCGCCCTTTTATACCATGCATCTACAGAGATCCATTAGATTAAGTAAAATTATAAAAGAGAACAATACTCTGAATTTTAAAAAAAGAAGTAAAAACAAACAAAAATGATACACAAAACAAATAAAATTTGTTTAAGACAAAAAGTCTGCGAAATTGTTGTGAAAAATGTGCGCAACGAAACTCGTATTTGCCCGACGAAGACTTCACCGTCACCATATTCGATTCACAATATATTTAACCAGCAAACATTAAAAAAAGGAAATTGTATTTCATTTGTTATTTAAAAAAAAGAAAATCATCGATCTATAACATAAAAAGCACCCTGTACATAAATATATTGCATGTATCATCATCAACATCATCATCGGCACTACAACCGGGAACCGGTCTTGGCCTTATTTAGCAATTCTTTGAGGCTTGTTAAATTTTCCATAATGATTTGTTTTTTTCCGGGCAAGGTCATTAGTCTTGTGCCAGAGGCTCCCAGACGGGGAATCGAACGCCGGTCTACCGCGTGACAGGCGGGTATACTAACCACTATACCATCGAGGAGCCATGCATATACACAAATAAATAAATTAATAATCAAATACTTAAATAAATAATAAGTAAAATAAATAAACAACCAAATAAATAAATACCAGGCGGTGCCAAGAACATGTTTCTAAAGAAACATAATAAAATAACGGATAAATTCAACATGTTATTTCCATCTGCGGTTTATTTAACTACGATGGTCGGCTACTTAAACCTACCTTTGATAAAAACGATGTCATCTAAATGAGTCTAACGGAAATGGTAGAAGTTATGCACACATCATGAGTGTCACGTCGATCGTAATATGATACGAAACGGCATTACATTGTGGTCCACATAACACTTTGAATTATGAATTCAAATTGTAAGAATGGTAATCGAAGGGATAACATCACCCATTTAGTTTTGTGGCAATTACTGAGGGAAAGAAATCCTCAAAAATTGTCTTCTGCTACAATGTTAACTGCAAACCATTAAATAAAACCCAAGAACAGACCTCATCCTTCATCCAGGTGAATAAAACAACCAGGATCAACTTAGTCGGGATATTCAAAATCAAGTCGCAAACCATTAATGAAAGGCTTACGTTTCCATTTAACTTTTCATGGAACTACAATACAATGTCACACCAGCCAAAGTTTGGCATACACTCTATACCGACAAATCCCCTACCCGACCAGACAGTGTTAAATAAATACACATAACAAAAGGGATACATGACGTAAAAGATTACTGATATTATAGAAGCCAATTCGGCCATGGGCAGCTGTTAAAATTCGTTCCCAGTGGGCAGTTTGTACACCTGCGTTCGGATCGACTATTTACAAAGGATGCTTTCACCAAGTACACACGTAAAAGTGTAACATTCCAGATAGAGAAAGGCCACTAACGCCTTTCAATGGGCATTCGTAAATTTCCGGACAACAAATGATAAACACATTTAATTGAAAATGTATTCAGAAAAGGTAAAACTGAAAGGAATCTCTCAGGTCAGGGAGGCAGTTGGTGTCAACGGAAGGAGGTTTAATTGTTTGACAAGATAACAACTAATTGCGCCCTTTATCGAAGTATAATGATAATGAGATGTGTATTGTTGGAAAATACTCCCCAATGGACAGTGGAGAGATCTAGTGTTTCGAAAATAAGGTCAAAGCAAGATTTTATGCGATACGGGTGTGATGGCCATCAAATGAAATGGGGATTTTTGTAAATAACGAAAATATATGCGGGTGAATGCTACGTTCAGGTTTGAGTAAATTTCTGCTAATACAAATACTCTAATAACGAGGGTTGATGTCATTTCGAAAAATTTAACACTCTTGGAGTGCGATTTGAATGCTTAAATTAAATAAAAGGTGTGATAACCGAAAAGAGGAAACAAACAGAAAATAGTGTCGTGAATATAGGTACCGAAAAAATGGCATGTTCATTGAGTTCGGTTCCGGAGAGAGACAACGTGTTTGATATAGGCCTTTCGCGTTCGCGGGTTCAGTTGATGGGTGTTGATTTCCATCCGCGATGTCATACATTCGCTCCGGCTGCGTCTTCGGCGACTCCTGCGGTCAGACCGCGAATCGGCCCTCTTGCGTCGCCTCCGAGCTCGTGACGTTGAGCGAGTGGGACCATTAATTAAGGTTTGGTAAATCCTTAACCATAAGTGCGGATGCCTACGCTGCGACTTCTTAGGCAGACGGTGCTCGCGTGTCCTCAACCTTGAACAATATCAATCGAACTTGTGGCGGTTCGCGGTATATATTTTCGATACCTCTGGTCGCAAAGGTATAGTTTTGTGGCGGTTCCGCTAAACCCCACAGTCTACTTACCTGAAGAACCCCCATAACTACAACCCAACTTTCAAAAGTTTCGGCTGATGCATTAGCACCTGTAAATGCTTCACGCAACAAATTTACCAAATGTATTTAGCTAAAAGCTCCTGGAAGAGAATTCTTACCTTCATTCATTTATTCGAATTCAAAATTCCTTCATAAATCCCAAGCCCAATTCGGCACCTTCGGTTGCCAGGCAAATCCCAATCTTACATACGCACTTTCCCTAGTCGAATTCCTGAAAACCACAATTTGGTTTACATTTAAGGTAACCATCATAGCAGGGATCATAAACATTGTGTCGCCTATTCCCAGCCTCACCATGGTATAATAAATCACTTTACATGCACATTGGCTGGCGACCTTTTTCTCCCTACTATAAACAATCCAACGCAGCTGCACACAATTGGCGCAAACGACGCTGAAACCAAATCCTATAGGATAGGTAAATGCAAATAGGAATTGTATACTTACCCTTGGCAGCGATGCCATAAACACCAATTCCCTGTGAATATGCTAAAACCAATTAGGACCATGTCCACCAGCATTATGGTCTATCAATACAGCTGCAATGCACATTCATAGACAATGATCTATACAATCTCTTTGTCCTACATATTTCTGGATCTGCTTCTCATGACCTAGCGGCATGAACAAACAGAAACCCAATTGTTTACTTAGCCGAACTCACATCTCATTGATGCACATTATTCCCTTTATTTGTTTTCAGATTCGTTGTCATGGCTTTGTCCCATGAAAGAACCAATGTGCACACATACATGTGTATCTGTATGATCTTCTCTATGAGATGAGGTTACCTACCCCCAAAGAGAGACTTCACGTTTCTCTTGGGATGGAAAATGCATCCTTAAATTAAGAGAGCCAGTTTCACTGGCCGAATTTCCTTAGCCAGCGTATTGATATCGTTGAGTCGTATTTCAACATCCAGCCTCGTAGGTTGGGTCGTCTCCTGCTCCCCGTGGCGCCGCGGGGACGCATCAGTCCCAGAGTCTTATTCAACCGTGTGTCCGAGTCCTTTATTCTATGTGCCGAACCAGATTGTTCTCCTTTTCATAATTCATAAATTGTGAAAGAAAAGAACAGTGTTGCGTTTTGTTACTCTAGAAGTGTCAGTTCTTTTCACGGTCAAAATTGAAATATAGTAAAAAGAGAATGTGCTCAAGGATATTCGACACCGAGTACGCAAAATTGAAGAGGAAATAAAAGACTCGATGAATCGGAAATGTGAAAGAAAGATTTTATACATCAATTTTGTGGATTATAACGTGTGAAATATTCGAATTGTTTTGTGTTTTGAAAATAAAGGACCTTTATAACGTAACTCCCAGTGTTTCATTCTCTCCTGTGGTTGTTGTTTTCTGCTTCCCTCGGCAATCATTTGTTTGCATTCGGTGCAACGTTTAGTGGATGATGGGGATGAGAAGTGAATCAGCGCCGTACGCCAGTGCACAATACTTCCTACCCCACAGCCTTCGGTTGTTGAGACTCCAGTTGAAACAGTTTTGTTGGCCTATTGATGATAGAGTCCTCATTTGTATCGAGAATGTATTCCGATTCTGTCTAGTATTGAACTCATCATATCTCTCCAAGGTTAACATCTGTGATGGTTTCCAGACCTTATCACTGCACGATGAATTTTCCTGGATGAAGTTGATGTTAGCTAATTCACTTGTGGCTTCTGAAATTGGGTCCGCCACAACCATAGCATTTAAGTTGTCTTCAACCAACTTGGAACCCTTCGAATCGAGTGAGATTGACTTAGAACGTATTCTCGGTGGGTGTACTTCTAAATCAGCTAGAACCGTGATGCTGTGGTTAGCTTGTTCGATTCTGGGTTGTACGTCCTTCTTGTCTAGTACTTGGTTGGTCAATCGACTTAAATTCGCTAGAGGTCTGTCAACCATAGGCAACCTGAAACCATCTTGTGTCTTGTAATGACCTCGGACAGTCATGGGTGCCGGAAATGGGAGGCAATTCGTTCTTGGGCTGTCGCACTTCAAGCGTTTTAGGTTGAGTCCATGATCGTCGGCGACTAGGGCAGTATCGGGAATCATGTCCAAGGCGTCGAACAGATACATCCGGTAATTGATGTGTCGGGGGTTCGGGCTGTTTTTTATTGTTGTGGTCGTTGTTGTGTCGTCACGGATACAGGTTCGCAACCACTCGCACTCGAAGTATTGGCACGGAATCAAGTCTCTTCACTTTTCAGTAGCTATCGGCCTTATTTCGCACCAGAGAAAGAAAATAAAACTCGAGTCTCTCTTTAGTATTTTATTTACAAACATTAACTTAAAGCATAAAAACATTGGAATCAATTCGATAACTAGTCTATGAACTTAAAGATATTTGTGATGTATTTAAAATGTAAGGACACTGAATTCATTTAATAAACGGTCTATGAACATAAAATATTTGTTACGTATTTAAAGCGTAAGGACCCTGAATTCATTGGATAAACACAAGCCGACTCGCGCTCGGCACAGATGGTGGTGGAACTTAACCCGACTCCGGTGATGTATAATTTCCGACTCTTACGTGGAGGGCGCGACTTTCCCCCACAGAACCTAACTTGAGATTAATTATTGCCACCAAAGCAACAGAACTTTATCCACCGCTTCGATGACCAATAAGGGATGATCTTTCATACATTGGTCCCAGCAAAAGGGGCGCGAAACACATACGCGATGATCGCTTTGGTTCCTTGTGATGTGTGGCCATGTGTCTGCGAACCGTGGATATTGGAATTTCATAAAAGGAAATGTTAAACGATGAGTTTGCAACTGGGCAAGCTATCGTTACATAGGGGCATGGTGTGTTTACCCGGTCGGCACTGCGTACGGCATCTATGCTGATCGGGCGCACGTTGCTGGGCATAGGTAAAAAAGGAAAAGAAGAAATATCACCTGCGCTTGTGTGGCAGACACATTAGGAGATATTTCATCGATATAGTTCGTGGTAATGTTGGTAGCATGATGGTGCAACCAAATTGCTTTTAAGGAAAATGGCGCGTTTGATATGATTATGCCCCTGTGTAAAATGTCTTTTGCCTTAGCGCCGAACTATGGCTTAGGTGGATGACAACAAGGTACGTAATGGCGTTCGACTGGAACTGTGGGGGTTTCTCTATTCTACATGAGAACCAACCCACAATCTCAACCACAATTTCCACCACACTTGCGACCTCTTTCACTTCGTTTGCGACTTTCTTGCCTACACACGCAGACACAACGCGACTTCTCCCTACGTTCGTCGATACTACTCGACAATCAACTCTTCTCAATCCTCTAAATTACCGGTTTCCCCTTTCACTTCGGCACCACAATGCCCACCACACGAGCCGGTACTGCTCAGCAGGCGCAAGCTCGCGCTGATTCCCCAGCTTTTCAGGACGCTTCCGGCGTCGATTTTCCATCCTTTTCACAAAACGTAAAGCTCCCTCCGTTCGACGAGGAGTATCCAGAGCTTTGGTTCGCCACAGTCGAACGTTTTTTCCGGTTCGCCAATATCCACGATGAAGAACATCGTGCTGTAGAATTGCTGCGGGTGCTGGATGGGACAGAGCGGATGCATATTGCGCACGCGATCAGGTCACCAGGCCCTGATCCCTACAGCAACATGCGGGAGAATCTCCTTAACGCTTTGGACCAACCCACCAGCATCAAACTACAGCGATTGGCGAACGCGACCAATTTTTCAGGTATTAGACCATCCCTTTTCCTGACCCATTTACGCTCCATAGCGGGGACCAGGATCTCGGATGATCTAATTAGGCCACATTTTCTGAGGAGTTTACCTCAACATGCCCGCTCGCCATTAACGGCCCAACCTAACCAGAGTTTGGGCTGTCTAGCTAAGGTAGCTGACGCAATTATGGAAACCGTAGACCCACAGTCTGATCTCCCTCCATATCAAGACGCGCCGGTTAGCCAACACGTCACACTGCCTACACGGCACCCACGGCACACATCACCTTCGTTAGCAGCACCACGGACTACCCCAGAGGCATCATCCTCACAGACACCCACACCCTCCAGAAGGCACACGCCTTTTTGCACAACCTGTCTCCACCAGCGAACGCACAACCGCGGTCCCAGCGAGTCTTCCTCAGATAGCTTCCCTGCGCCCGCCACTAGATCCGACCTTCAAGCGTTGCAGGCCACACTCCGCCACGAGTTAAATCAAATCCTCGCGAAGGTTCGAAGCGACCATCGAAACGCACATGCCCAACGGGTAGGTCGTCATTCGCTCCCTCAAAATACCACACCTGTGGATCAAACCACGAGGGACCACGGCGCTCGTCGCTTATATCAGGTGACTGCACGCATCACGTGCAGTTTTTGCCATAAATTAGGCCACCTATACGACGAGTGCCGGAAAAGGCGAAACACACCTTTCTGCCGGGAGTGCTGGCAATATGGCCACGACATTGTAGAATGTCGTACGCGATGCACCACACTACCACAGAACAGGTCACCGTGCCAGCAGAGGGACTCCCAGAATAGAACACATCCGGGAACACACCAACCCTCTGCCTCCAACAGTCCAGCAACATCAAACCCCCGAGTCTATAGCATTCGCAGCTGCTGCGAGTTGTGTGGCCGTACAGGTCACACACAGAACATATGCAAAGACAGGGTAAAAATAGGAAGGCACGGAATCGAGAGCAGAGGGTCACCAACAAGGGTAACGACATGCAAGTCTACAACTCGAACACAAACGCGCAAGGCTAAGACTGTACGTTAACGCCAGCATCCACAAAACTGCACTCCTACCAAGGGCGGCAAAGAACTCCCCATACCGACGTATGGACGAAAAATGCCGACCCTAGACTCGGTTCTCCTCCATCCCGCACACGGCACCCCGTCGCCGGGGAGAAAAATTAACCCTGGGCGTGAAGCCCCTCCATCCCGCACACGCAACTTCGTCACTTCGGATGCGAGCGAGCTACCGATGGGCCACGACCTACTTGGATGTCATACCTGTTGGTATATGCAAACAACAACAGGCCAGTAGACCGCACCGCAATCCCTTTGTCCCCGTCGGCAACACTCGCGGTACCAACCAGGTCCACTTCCATTACAGACCCAAGCCCAGCCACGACCCAGGAACACGTCTACACGACAGAGCCAAGCCTTACCACCGCGACTACTGGGTTAATCCAAACCAGCCATACTCCAAACACACGACTCTCCTTCCGATACTTCACCTAGCGCTCCTTCAACCGTTCTACTCCTTCCGCCCTACCATTATTTCGTGACTACGTCACTGGCGGGGGAGTACTGTGGGGGTTTCTCTATTCTACATTAGAACCAACCCACAATCTCAACCAAAATTTCCACCTAATTTCGACCGCTTTCAGCGCGTCATACCTACCCATTTCCTTTATATGTTATTCCCCTGTAAAACATGTCAAACGAACGTATAGCTAAACTCACTATCCTTTGCAGATAATGCATAATTGAGTTTAGCTACATTCTTGTCATACGGCAACTCCATTCTTGCTAACCACGAGTTTCCTATCGGAAATCTCATAATGTCGGTTAGCAACAACAAGGCTAAACGAACGACGCTGTTGCATCATAGCAAAATCGCTGGGGTTATTTCTGCGTCTTAGAGTCTGGATCACACGCTGATTATTTCCCAAGCATCAGCGGCGTTCTATCGACTTTCCCTCAGATCACCCATTCGCTTGGGATCAATGATCTCTTTTTGCAGGGGAGTGACATCAGCTAAGTTTTCCTCTCCTTCGTATTTCTGTCTTTCCACGGTTCAATGTGCTCCGACTACACCATAGCCGTACCACTGGGTCAGTAGGCCGTGTCAGTAGCTGCATCTGATACCAACACACACAACCAAGGCTACCACGAGATCACAGCATATCATGTTTTCTGTTCTCTCATTCTTCATGTCCGTCAATTACCCTATTAACAAAAGTTACTCACACTTTGACGGGCGTGAGGTTGAGAGAGCAGAGGCGTAGTCTCTTTTGGTTGTCCTGTGTGTGGAATGAAATATGAATTTTCAACCCTAATTCACACCAGTTAAAGAGTCGCATCTCAACCATTGGTATAGTCGTGTCGCCGCTCGCCTTCGTAACAAAAGCAAAAACTGCAAAATTTCGTCTCTATTGCCAAAAGTTTCTATGTGTAGAAGAAGTTTATTATTTGTCTGTGAAGCAATTGTGTATTGAAATTATAGGGTGATAATAGAATTAATAACTGGCGCAAGACTAATGACCTTGCCCGGAAAAAACAAATCATTATGGAAAATTTAACAAGCCTCAGGACTTGCTAAATAAGGCCAAGACCGTTTCCAGGTTGTAGTGCCGATGATGATGATGATGATGATGAATAGAATTAATAAAAACAACAAAACTCTTCTTTGAGTTAAATAAATAAAAAAAGTGTGTTCCTGTCTTCCTGTGGAACAATTCTTGTGTAATGAGCAACAGTGCTTGTGGATAGAAGAGAATCCTGTGCCATACGCTGGCAACTACATCTTCTAACCCCCACAGAACTGCCATAATACTTGTTTTATAGGGTTTTCGGATGCTCTAGGTGGGAGTTTGGTGTCGTACCTGGAAAAGGCGAGCAGTAGCGTTAGTTGAGACCGCCACAGATGTATATCAGGTGTATGCATTTTTCCGGTTTAACTGAGAGATGGCGCCAGCGAAAAGTACGCAACGTATTACTTTGACACAGACGTCATTTTGTTCAACACACAAGTTGAGTCCGCCAAAAACTAGCGTCTTTGTTTTATCATTCAGTGATCATGTCGAGTTTTGTGCCTGAAAAAGAACATTTGCGGCACGCATTGCTTTTCTTATTTAATCAAAAGAAAAATGCTTTTGGGAGTCGTCGTTTGCTAGTAGAAACATATGGTGAACACGCTCTATCAATTAGAAAATGTAAGACATGGTTTCGACAATTTAAAAGTGGTGATTTCAATATGAAAGATAGTGAGCGCTCCGGTTGACCACAGAAATGTGAAGACGAGCAATTGCAGCAATTATTGGATGATGACCCAACTCAAACTCAACTGCAATTAGAAGAAGCATTACATATGTCACAAGAAACAATCAGCAGACGTTTACCAACAATGGGGAAGACCAATACCAGGTGTAGGCATACATTTTTTTTCCAGTTTAACTAAGAGATGGCGCCAGCGAAAAGTAGGCAGCACACAGCAAAACTAATGAAAGACACCTTGAAATCGCTTGGATGGGACATTCTTCTGCACCCGCCGTATTCCCCAGTCTTGGCGCCATCTGACTATCACCCCCTTGCATCAATGGGGCACGTGCTTGCAGAATAGCGATTTTAAGAAAGTTGGAAAATGGTTCGACGAAAGGTTTGCCGCGAAAGACAAGCAGTTTTTCTGGCATGCTATTCATAAATTACCTGAAACATGGGCGTAGAAAGAAATGTGTAGAAGCCGATAGCCAATATTTCGAATAAAAAAAATTAATTTCACTAGCAAATTACGTATTTTTTTTACCAAAGAAACCGGAAAAAAAGTATGCATACACCTAGTACTTCCCGGATCCCCTCAAAAACGTCGTTGACCAGAACCAGTTCAGCGTTATCATCAGTTTCGTTGATGGGTTCATGTTGACTGTAAAGCACTTATGGATGTTACGTTCCAATGTGGCAATGCGTGCTTGGAGGTAACATCTCGAAGCCTTATCGTCCTTGCTTGCTAGATGGAATGCCGCCTGGTTTCTGCTTATCTGCCCTAGTAGGTCTATGATCAGGTTGCTCACCGTAGTATTAAGGAACAACTGAAACAAAGGGACCGTACTCAGACCTTCTTCAAAATCTTGCGCTTGATGGAGTGATTGCCGTGGAATCTAAACGACAATATTGTTATAATGTTATATGACTTTATACAAAATGTTATATTACTTTATATTAAGGAGCCGACCTTATTGCCTTGTGGAAATCTTTCCCAAGAAATAATACAATGTGGCGCAAAATTAATCACGGTATCGAAAGATGTTATAATTTTTGCAAATGGCGTCGTACGTCAATCATATTTGACATTTGTGAACTAGACAGCTGCAGAATACAAATAGACAAGCAATGGAGGGCGTGTAAATTACTGTCCAGCCATCCTTAATCTCAACAACGAAGAGGACGATTTTGTGTCGAAAATCATCATGAGCGACGAGGCGCATTTCCACTTAAGCGGTTACGTCAATAACCAAAATCTTCGTTTCTGGGGCACTGAAAATTCGAATGTGATGCAGGAAGAGCCATTACATCCACTCAAATCCACTGTGTGGTGCGGCGTTCACGCGGGAGGAGTGATTGGCCCGTATTTTTTTAAGGACTCCATCGGCAATACGGTCACTGTTACGAAAGCTACATGGCAATGATAAACGACCTCTTACTACCGGAATTGGATGAGCGGGGCTTGGTGAACATGTGGTTTCAACAGGACGGTGTAACCGCACACACAGCACGAGCCACAATGAATATTGTGAAGGAAGCGTTTCCTGGTCGCGTAATCTCCCGTTTTAGCGATTTGGCACGGCCAGCAAGATCGCCCGATTTAACCATCCCAGACTTCTTTCTTTGGGGCTACTTAAAGTGGTGGGTTTATGCCAACAAGCCTCAGACAATCGCAGCCCTTAAGGAGAATATTCGACAGGAATGCGAACAGTTATCACCGGAAATCTTGCGGAAAGTCATGGAAAATGCAATAAAACGAGTACAAATGTGTATCAACATTGACGGCAGCCAGTTAACGAATATCATCTTTTCCACTTAACAGAAAAAAAGGGTAAATGTCCAAATGAAGATTTCCATCACTCAAAATAATTTTTTTTTTATTTAGTAAGAAAGTAATTCAAAAACAAAATAGGTTGATTAATTTTGCGCCACCCTATATTTGTGTGGTGTTCTGTGTGGTCGGCAGTCTATTATTTGTCGTAACGTGTGGAGTAAGATATCCACGTCTATTATTTTCTGGATTGTTGTTCTATGTAGAGTTGTTTCCAGGGTCTTTAGGTATTGTCGGGTTTCCTACTCAGCCGGATTAGTTGAGTTGTGTCGTGTTGTGGAGATAAACATTCGGCCGAAATATTTATTTGTGTTGTGTTTTACTGGGTTGTGTAGGAATAAATATTCGCCGACGGATGCTTATTTGAAATGGGGATACTATCCGAGTGATAGAGTTTATAACGTGTTTAGTATCAAAATTGAGTACATTCGACAGGAGTATGGTGATAAAACATCATATCCAACTAAATAACCACGAACGTCACTGTGGTTTTTCTTATTACGCTCCACTAATCCAATTTAACTAAACTTCGGTATAGACCTTTGCGATACAACTTACTGCCAGCTCGTACTTGTTTTCGTTGAGGTCCAACGTCGATTGAGTGCTCCGATCTCTTTGCGATGTTGAACTCCAATGGTGAACTGAGGTGAGTGATTGGGTCCAGCGGTGAACTGATGTGCACCGATATGACGTTGTTCCAAATGTAAAAATTCGGCTCTTCTAAAGTATTGCTTATTCAATGTGAATCCGCCCGCTCCGAATGTGATGATCCGGCGCGAAGGACCTGTGGCGGACGAAGTCGTGGCAGCGGCATGGGTGCGAGTTCTACTTCGTCCCACTAACTATTCGCAGTTCGGACAAGGTTCCGCTAAACCGAATCGTCACTAAATGTCCCAAAAACTGTTCCGTCAAACACTGAAAGGAAACTGTTCAACAAACGCGGAAGGGTAACGGCAACATCCCGGAAACTGCAGCACAGGAGAGCAAAACACAAGCGAAGTTCCACAATCCAACGTCCAGGAAGAGGAAAATAAAACATTTGTTTTAATTTATTGATCAGCCGATTTTAATTTATTTTTGGTCGAGTTTGTTTCACATTTGCGATTTACAGTACGTTGTGTTGACTTAGAGTTACGTTATTAATTGTCCACGATAGGGTTTCTTTAACTGACATTGTATTTTTTAAAACGCGACACAATTATAAAAATCAAACGCTCGGACACTCGCGACCTCGAATTTAACGCATCTCCGCAACGCTAAGGAAGGCGGGAGTGGCATGACCATTGTGGTCAGCGGATGGTCAAGGACTCAACGATAATCATCTCGTGCAGAGATGATTCGCCTATGGGGTGAGTTTGTGGTGTCGTGGTAGATATCCTCTCCACTAAGGATATCGTTTTTACCTACCACCAGAGAAACGCAAAGTCTCTCTTGGTGGAATAGGAAACCAGATCTTGTAATGAAGATCATGGTAGTATGTGTGCGATCGTTCAGATCTGTGTTGTTTACACGTGCTCGAGGGCAATGGGTAAACGAAGCAGACGAAAGGGAGAAATGACCAAATGCGCCGTTGGTAATGCGGGTCATTATTTACGCGATGCGTCGTCGCTATTATCGACGTTGGGAAAAAAAGGTGCTAATGGCCCTTGCATGCCTTGGTATTTGCCGGGTAATTAGCTGCGGCAGGGAAAGAAATTGAAGATTGTTTGTTAGTGGAAAAACAAACGATGAGTTGGATCTTATGCATGTTTACATGCGTAGAAATATGTTTATGGCATCTGTAAAAACAAGCTATCCGACATAGGATTTTAACACAGACAAAGGGTGCCGACTGGCTTGGGATTCATGATACCATATGCACTTTAAAGAATGATTTCGATGCGTCGTCGCTATTATCGACGTTGGGAAAAAAAGGTGCTAATGGGATTGGTGGCCGAACGAATCCCTTACATGCTTTTGTATATGCCGGGTAATTAGCTGCGGCAGGGAAAGAAATTGAAGATTGTTTGTTAGTGGAAAAGCAAACGATGAGTTGGATCTTATGCATGTTAACATGCCTAGAAATATGGTTTATGGCATCTGTAAAAACAAGCTGTCCGACATAGAATTTTAACACAGACAAAGGCTGCCGACTGGCTTGGGATTCATGATACCATATGCACTTTAAAGAATTATTTCTAGGAATTTTATCTAACGCGTTGTATGCATTAAATGTCATTGTAAAAGGAAATGTTTCAGGTATGCTGGGTGGAGATTGCGGTGCAGGTGTGGGAAATTGAAATTTGCCTGGGAACCGAAGGTACCGAATAGGTTTTGGGATTCCTGAAAAGGTAGAAAAAAAATCTTACAGGAAATTATATGCGAAGAGATGCATGAAGGTAAGTTTTCTTTTACAGGGACTTTTTATATTATAGCTTAGATAATCCTAGGTGCGTAAAGCATTTAAGGTGATTGCATTAGCGAAATTATATGATTGGATGGAAGTTATGGGGTTTTTTTTTAGGTAAGTGAACCGTGGGGTTTGGCGGAACCGCCACAGACCAATGTTTATTTCTGTATTGTGGTGTGCTGTTAGTGGACTCTATTTTCCTTAACCGCTTTCCTAAAGGACTATATTAGAATCTGATCTTACTTTGTTGATATCCAACGACTTTATTTGCTCTTCGATTATCATCGAATTCATCTCGTTTAACCTTCCTTGACATCAAACTACTTTGTGCTTCGATGTTCTTCCTTTTACTGCGGTCGTTCACTCCTTAATTGGATTGATCAACTCTGGCTACTCTTGCCAATCCGGGTAGGTCACACCAGCTTGTTTCCAGAGAAAATTAATCCGTTGTATGCACAATTAGAAATTTTGCACTTTGTGCAAATTGCTGCAAAACCGATGAATAACAATCCGATTCAATTCAGGAAACTAATGCTATGTTGAATGTGTTATGAATTATATCACACGTTAATTAATCTTACTTTGTATTAGGAACTTTCGTTAAGATGGCGGACATTAAGGATTTCAATGGCGAAGATCCTTCCACAACTCGTTGACTTCGTTCGTCGTTCCAAAGCGTAGCAGTCGCTTCTTTCGTAGCTTCTATTCGAATTAGCTTTGCAGCCATATTTTGTTTTTTGTTTGTTGCAATTTTCGCAATTTAATTTCGTGTCGTTTGGCTAATAATATTAATTGACCAATTCGTGTCGTATACAACTTATATGTACTAAAGTGAATCTGTTAGTTACAAATGATCTAATAAAGTGAAGAAATTATCAAATATTTTATGCGTCGTTTTTATTTGAATCGGCTTTCGTTTTTTACAAATTTATAAATTACACGGTAAACGCACCGTGCTAAAACACCTTCTTTGTTCTCCACCCACGACGTTATGTCGTTCTCCTTCTCTCCAGGCCTTTTTTTTTGCTGTTTACGATCAAGAGCAGTACTGTCGTACTGTTCTCTTGAATTCGCCTCATTATCAAACAGAGTTAATCGGTTGTAACACAAGCTAACACCTCGAGTGAAGAGGGTGGAGAGTTATTATTTTTTTTTTTTTTACATCTCTGTATTTATTGACCATAAATAATTTTTACAATAAGCAATACAGATAACTTATGATACCTTAGCTATAATTGTTTACATATACTTACTAGTACATTTTTCAAACAATATGGTAAAAGTTATATATTGGTTATGGATTAAGATTTTAGTGAGTAGAGCTTCCTGGAAAAGGTCAGAAAACCAGGATATAGTTATTTACTTAACCTATGCTAATTTACTTAACTTAACTTAACTTATCTTAACTTAGTCTAGTTACCTAATTATTATTGAAATAAGTTAGTGTGGTGTGGAAGGGGGTAGCATAGTGATCAATGGGTTAGTGAGGATATTGTCAGTCAGGGATGTGGGTTGGGGAACTACTTTCCGTTTGTTCGTTGAAACGCAAAATATTGGAGAAGGGTTGAATATTACTATATCTAAATTGGTGAGGTGAAAATTCTGTATTGTGGTATACAATCTCATTAGAGTTATTAACCAATCTGCCAGAGGTGAAGAACGTTCTGATGGGGAGACAGTTCGGGCAGGCAGTTCGGTTATCTGACGGAGTCGATGTGAGCGCATTTATTATCGGGTTGGGATTATTGGGAAGATTTTCGATAAATTTGATGGACAGTTCGAGGAAGCGTCGGTCTATACGTTCAATATTAGCGGCATAGTAGAGCAAACTACTGTTGTAATATTTGTGGGAGTTGGGATGTCGGTTGAGGCCAGTGATCAGTCTGAAGCATTTCCTTTCGAAGATGCGTAGCTTCTCCATTTGGGCGGGTGTGATATGGTACCATATCGGGCATGCATATGTGAGAGTGGGTCTGATTATCTGTTTGTAGATAAGTGATTTAACTTTGGTAGAGAGACCATTCGGCTTGTACATCACTTTTCTGCAGAGATTAAGTTGAATTGCGGCTTTGCGAATCGAGTTTTTGGTGTGGGCGGAGAAGGACAGATTGTTGGTGAAGGTTATTCCCAGGTACTTTAAGGTTTTGGAGGGTTTAATTATATTGTTATTTAACTTGATTCTGATCTTGTTATGGCAGCGTATGGTGTTGTTAGTACAATTCGCATTTCTGCCTTTAAACACTATGAGTTGAGTTTTGGCTGGGTTGAGTCGGATTTTCCACTTAGTAAAATATGCAGAGAGATTCGGGAGATAGCTGTTAATACAGTTTCTTGCCTCCTTGACAAACTTGTTGCTTGAATAAATTAAAGTGTCATCGGCATAATTCAGCATTACTGTATTAGGTGACAGTGGTTGCGGGGTATCTGAAGTATAAAGGAGGTATAATAATGGTCCGAGAATGGAACCTTGAGGAACACCCGCGGTTATACTGTATGGTGTCGAAAGAGTTGAATTTATTTTCACCATGAACTTTCTATCAGAAAGGTAGGAAGCGAGAAGTTTTATGGTGTGGGTGTTTAATCCGAACATTGAATGTAGCTTATAGAGCAGTCCTGCAATTCAAACGCAATCGAATGCTTTTGCTATGTCGAGAGAGACGCATATTGTTGGGGATTGGTTTTGGAGATTCATTGTTACATCATGTGTCAGTTTTAGCAGAACATGACAAGTTGAGTGTTGTGGACGAAAGCCAAATTGAGAATTCGGGATAAGGGAGTTGTCTCTAGCAAATGGGAGAAGATTTTTGTATATCTTACATTCCAAAACTTTACTAAGCGAATTTAGCTGTGATATGGGACGGAAATTAGCCGGGTTGTTGGAAGAACCGGATTTACTAATAGGGACTATCACCGCTGTTTTCCAACATTTTGGGAAATGTGAAGCGTTTATTGAGAGTTATTTAAAACATGTTTTCATACAGAGCATCCTCACCATTACTGGTTGCATCCTCAACATACACCTTGCATGTCATAGTCATTGTGAAGGTTCAGAGTGTTGAATAACTTTAATAATTAATGAATGGGAAAATATTACCTTTAATTTCCGTTCACATTATTGTGAAATTGAATGAAATGAGTAGTATGATAAAATACCACCTTGCATTTCTTATCACATTATTGTGACGAAATGCAACGTGTTCAATAGTTTTGCATGATGAAATATTACCGTACATTTTCGTTCACATGACTGGGAGGAATTGCAAAGTGTTCAATGTTAGAAAACTTCGCATTTCCGAATTTTATTTTCTATTGATAATGAGAACACTGATATGATCTTCAGTGAGGTCACCATTCCATTACTTAACATGTGCGTGATATAAACCACTGCCAAATGAAAGCGTATCTATAAATCCATTTCAAATTTAGTATGCTTAAGATATATATATATATATATATATATATATATATATATATATATATATATATATGTATATATATATATATAAGATCCCCACTATCGTCTGTAATGCCACCTGGCGTCAATATTGGAAACTTATTGCAACTCGCAAGCTAATATTGGAAGATCGTATAAATGGCGGTATTCTTCGAGAAACAGAGTATCCTTGAAATAGTTTTATGGGCATTCTAACAAAGTACGCTGAACTTTTTATTTCATTTAGGAAAATTCGTGGACAGACGTGGGGCCTTAATCTAGTTACTAGGATGTCTTGTCCCCTGTGGTTTTGACTTCTTTTTTTTTTTATTTCTCTTAGTTTTTTAACTTACTTACTAGACAAGAAATGCTAAACTATATCTACGGCGTCTTTCTCAGTAAATGAGTAATTGTATGCAGCTGTATGTATGTAGGTTGAACTTACGTGTTTATGGTATTGTGACGATTGATTATCTTCATCATCGGCACTACAAGCGGGAACCGGTCTTCGCCTTATTTAGCAAGTCCTGAGGCTTGTTAAATTTTCCATAATGATTTGTTTTTTCCGGGCAAGCTCATTAGTCTTGCGCCAGAGGCTTCCCGTTCGGGGATCGAACCCCGGTCTCGCACGTGACAGGCGGGTATATTAACCACTATACTATCGAGGAGCCCGGCGGTTGAAGGGATTTAATTTCAACGTTTTTCTTCTGTTGTTTTTTTCAGATCTATTATAATGCCTTTGGTTTTACTTTGTATTTTTCTACTTTATTATAGAAATACTTCACAACTTGTAGAATTTACACCATATAACTTTCAACAGCTCCATTTCATTTTCAACTAGTAATAATCGTACCCCAGTAGAACCTCATTCGTTATGATATCACCTTGCGCAAAGCTTTTCAACAGCCCAATTGAATCAAGTAAGTCTATCGCTGATGCTGATAAACATGATTGCGTCGAACATTTTTCTCTATTATGAAGACAATTTAGACGCCTGCTTCCTCCAACCCGATTTAAAAACTCACTGTTTCCTGTCCTTATTCAAATATTCATCACTATTTGTCTGAGGCGAATACAAGTTACAATAACGCTCACTGAACCACTTGTGCCTCTATAAACTCTGAGATGTCCTTTTGGTTGATAATTTAATTTGGTATCTACTCACGTTTTGTTGGCCACTTGTGTACGAGTCCGTTGAAAAGGCATTAGATTTCACTTCGGGCAGTGGTCAGCTGTTCTTACGATTTTACAATTCCATTCGTATTGCCATTCAGAATAGATCTTTCAAAAGTGAGTGCCGTCGTAACTGTCTTCCACACATCGAGGTCGAAATAATGCAGATGGTGTCGAACCACATACCATAACTATATAGTCAGGTTGTGTACTCGTAGACGTCAGGTAACTTAATGAAGTCAAATGTGTAGTTTGTTGGAAGGTAAAATCATATCTACGTAAAGAGTTGACGTGTGGCATCTGCGGTTAGTCAATTTCACCA
Organism: Microdon myrmicae; assembly: GCA_963931805.1. Taxonomy (NCBI): domain Eukaryota; kingdom Metazoa; phylum Arthropoda; class Insecta; order Diptera; family Syrphidae; genus Microdon; species Microdon myrmicae. The sequence continues at coordinate 122,279,200 of OZ007500.1, read as the reverse complement.
TGAACCATTTGTGGAAATGGACACTTGACTGCAGGACACAACATTTTAATATCATAGATTTTCATCTCTGATGTCCTCGTCAAAGGATGAATAATTATTTGATTCTGAAATGCTTAACATTCACCAATAAAGCAATACTGACTAGGAGTCGTATGTATGCATTAGACTGAAGACAATTTAATTAATTTATACCTACACATAAGACCTTGCAAGTTGACGTAGGAGATAATTGAATTCGGAGGTTAAAATATATCAAATGGATACTAAACACAGTTTTTTTTTATCTTAATGGAAAGTGGGTTAGTGTCTGTCTTTGCAGGAAAATATTTGCTAGGGGTAATATATTTGATGCTTGTGATGGGTTTGATGATGGTAATTGAACTTTTAGTTGAAGGCAGCTTCACAGTAACTGTGAACATCTATTCGCCTCGTGAATTTCTCACCTTTGACTGGGAAAAATGTGACGAATCTATCACCTCTCATTTCATGTCAATTTTTTGTGGCAAGTAATTCTCCGGTTGTTTTTCGGATATACAATATATAGAGGTCGTCTCTTCCAACACTCAATAATATGTCATTCCATTTATCTTCCCAATATCTTTTCAGTCTTGGGCCAAACCCTGCGGAGGTGTACCAGAGGGCATTGTAATCTCTTTACGTAAGGGGCTTTACGGACTGAATTCTGGTCACCAATCTTACTTCACTAACGGTATGGTAGCTCTCGAAGATCTTATTGCCGTAGCGTGCCCGAGTCGGCATCATTTAGATATTGAACAAATAACTTTTCAAGTTTCTTTCTGAAAACGGTTAAAAGGGAGAAATCGAATCCGTACATGAGTAGGGACACAACTAAAATCTTATACATTAAATAAAAAATATCCTGTCAGAGAATTCGACCCTAAAGCGCTGAAATATTAATAAGTGACTGTTTTTTTTTAAACGCCATACTTCTGTGGCGGTACCGCCAAACCCCACTGACTACTTACCTAAAGAACCCACATCCCTACAACCCAGTCTGCATAAGCTTTCGCTAATGCAATCCCATTTGCACCTTAAATGCTTCACGCATCAAATTGATCAAGTTCATTTAGCTAAAATCCCCTAGAAGAGAATTCTTACCTGCATGCATAACTTCGCATTTAAAATTCCCTATAAGGATTCTCTGGGCTCCTCGATAGTATAGTGGTTAGTATACCCGCTGGTCAGTCGGGAGACCGGGGTTCGATTGCCCGTCGGGGAGCCTCTGGCGCAAGACTAATGACCTTGCCCAGAAAAAATAAATCATTATGGAAAATTTAACAAGCCTCAGGACTTGCTAAATAAGACCAAAACCGGTTCCCGGTTGTAGTGCCGATGATGATGATGATAAAAATTCTCTCCAAGCTTATCATAAATTCCTTGAAAGAAAATTCATCGGTTCATATATAATACAACCGCATAATAAGGGAATCTTACCCTTGAGTTGGCTAATCCCAGCTCAACATGTGTACAACAAATCCCTTTTCATACACATTGGCTGGCGAACTTTTCTCCTAACAATAAACAACCCACGCAGCTGCATATAATTAGCGCAATCGACGCTGAAGCCAATTTCCCTAACTCGCACCATGTGCAAACAAAATAACGCTGTTCTTCCGCAGGGATTCTGGCAATACGATAAACAATCTATATCATTTGAAGTATCCCAAATGCATCTCCCATCTAATGAGTTACAACTTGTTTACATGTGCACCATCATAGATCTTCGCTAGGAGATCTGGTTCCCTACCCCCAAAGAGAGACTTCACATTTCTCTTGGGATAGAAAATTCACCCTTAAAAGTAAGAGAGCCAGTTTCACTGGCCAAATTTCTTTTGACAACGAATGAATATCGTTGAGTCAAATTACATCTGCCAACCACCACGGTCGTTGCCGCTTCCGCTCTCCGTCGCGCGGCGGAGAAGCGTAGTTCGTGTCGGGTAAGGAGTGTTTCACCTTGTTTAAAATTAATAGAAATCAAGTTAATATCATAATAAGTTTAAGTGAAGTATAAAAACACTAACATATTTAATAATGGCTAAGAACAAAGATAATAACGAAAGTGAAATAAACTAAAAATTAATTAAGAACAACTTGTGTTTTAATTGCTATCTGGTGGACAGTGTTTTCCCTTTTTCTGTTGTGGACGTGGCATGGTGGAGTCGGTTTGTGTTTTTCTTTCGGTCTGCGGCAGACACTTTTAGAACTAGTGGAGACGAGGTAGAACTCCGTGTCGTGCGCCGACACAATGACCTAGTACCCCGCACTTCCGTTCTACAGCTAAATGACTGTGAGTCTAGAGATATGGTGGTGACTTATTCAGCTCCTCCTCTCCCCGCATCAAACATCCAAACAAACTCGGTGAGTAACCAAACCCTTCACTCATGAACGCTGCTATACCACCATGTGCCTGACTCCCACACGGCCATCTCATAATTCTATAGCCATAAAAAACCAATTCTTGGTTGGACCAAATTCCGAGTGAACCCTTTCACTAATGAAACGGTAGCCGAAGCATTTTCGATCCGGCCGTCGGGAAAAATCTACAGTCATAAGAATGCAATTAGGTATGCATCAAGTGAACGCAAATAATGCGACCATCATTTGAATGCCCCCGCATTCGAATTTCCTTCCTCGGATTTTCAGCAATAGGAAACGCGGTGAATCCCATTAAGGATAATTAAAATTCGTTTCTTATATAGCGGTGCGCATGGTACATTTTATCTTTCCACAGGACGCCAGGACGAAGAATCACCACATTGTTTGAAAAACGTGTGGTTTGGCTAAAAAAAAAAATATATGGAAAAAAAATGTGGGGACCCAAAATCACATCGCGAATATTCGTTCCAAAAACGAACATCGCCAAGTGTGATCCTTTTCGCTCCTCTTAATCTCTGCGACCTAATGATTGTCACTATTGTTGATTTGAGGTTGTAACAAGCTGTGTGAAAATAAAGTCTTTTATTTTCATTAATGAATTTATTATATTTGATGTATTTACACTTGCGTCTCTATAGCCACTGGCCATTCATTATTGATGACACCCCAATCAATCGCTAGTGCAAGGGAATAAGTGTCAGTGCCCGATGAATAGACAAGCTGTACAGTGTTCTCTTTAAAGCTCTTAAATTACTCTTACAGAGGTATAGCTCTTCCAATTCACGGCTGTGGAGCTCTTTCTATTACTATGAGTCCCCATCACATTTAGGTTTTTTTTTTTTGTTATTTATTTATTAATTTTTTTTTTGTTTCGATAGGAAGGTGGAAATCTTCAAAAGATACCTCTGGACCGATCCAGAGACATGCCGGGTTTTTACCGACTAAAACCACCTCCCGCCAGGTTCATATTCCCGTTGATCCCCGCGGAACTTTCTTTTAGATATTCTATCGCGGGGCAATCGGAAATCGTACAAGACCGGTATGTAAAGAAATTCGACTCAACTAAAAATTGTGCTTGCCAAATAAAGTTCGATAACGAAATATAATTTAGTACCAGACCGTCAAGGCTTGCTTTGAAAATTTTGCATGAAATATTTTACAGGATACATTTTGACTGCCACTAAACTACTAGTACACAATCGTGCCTTTGTTTCTTTGGAATTAACTTAATTGTTCACAAAATTTGAGCGCACGAGTTAACACTTATATTCTGCTCACTGACATGGGAAACGTGTTATGATAAATTGCTTTTAAAAATAGTCGACCACCTTCATTGAGGGTTTCATTTCGACCTCACATTTAATCATAATATACAATACGGCGTCTTAAAGATGACCGTCTTCGATGACGGCTCATGTATGGCTCTTCTTTTTCTTAGACCGTGCAGAGCGAAGAATACATTTTAAATGATTCTTCATCATCATCATCATCGGCACTACAACCGGGAACTTATTTAGCAAGTCCTGAAGCTTGTTAAATTTTCCATAATGATTTGTTTTTTTCCGGGCAAGGTCATTAGTCTTGCGCCAGAGGCTCCCCGACTGGGAATCGAACCCCGGTCTCCCACGTGACAGGCCGGTATACCAACCACTATACTACTACTAAATGATTCTTACTGTTTGTTTATTGCGGCTCATTACAATCAGGTTACACTATGTGAGGATGTAAAGTATACGCCTTTTAAGACGTGTGTATCGTAGTGCGTTGTGTGTTATCCTAATGTTGAGCAAATGTTCACACTATGATTTCTGATTGACCACCGGCAATTCTTTATTACTTTGAATGTCCATGTAATATGATCCTAACCAAATTGTGTTTATGCATGTGTCCATTCATGATCAAGGATACCATTTATCATTTTCATCTACCTCTTCTTGCACTCGTTTTACTTGGCATTTGATTGTTGCGTAAAGTTCCTTTTGTGCCCGAATTTTATATATAAAACAAAAAAAAAAAAACAAAAAAACAAAACGAATTATTATTATTTGTTAACTATGAGCTAACATGGGAATTACAATATTAATTTCAATCTCATGTAAGATTTCCCAAACATAGGGTGGCACAAAATTAATCATCCATTTTGTTTTTGAATTTTTAAATGAAAAAAAAATGAATTACTAAATAAAAAAAAATGATTTTGAGTGATGGAAATCTGTATTTAGACCTTCACAATTTTTTCTGTTAAGTTAAGAGATGACTGCAGCTGTCTAGTTCACAAGTGTCAAATATGATTGACATACGACGCCATTTGCAAAAATTGTAACATTTTCCGATAAGGTGATTAATTTTGTGCCACCCTATATATGGAAGCCAGCAAATGATAAACCAACTTTCAAATCCATCACTTCCATTTCTTCCTATTCACGCATAGCACTGTTTCTATTCTGTTCAAGGTAATGGAGGGTTATCCCAAAAAACAGACCTCCGAGTGAAGGTATTCAATTTACTTCAACACTTATAGCAATTAAACTACCGTTTCCGGTTTTCGGTTGACTTGATGTTGTTCTTATTGGGTTGTGAAAACAGCAAAAATAAATAACAACGTTTCCGGCATATATATGATCAATAAATATTAAGCATTATTTTTCCAATCTCTGCCTTTGCCATAAAAAAAGGAGCGCAAAACATCAACAATATAAATGAACAAAATATATGGCATCTATTACGGGGTTTACACCCTAGCGCCTAATCAATTCCCTTCTTCAATCAAGTAAAAGGGTCCCTTGTCACAGTTTTCGAGTGTTACACTTTTTAGCCCAACCTTTGAATATTATATATCGTCGGAAAATATCACAATAATAACCACATGTGCCAAGAAAAAGGATTCAACACAAGGGTCGAATTGTCACGACGTCAAACGCCATGAGTGGCATTTCGACATGGGGGTGTTTATTATCCCACCCGAATAAATGACACTGATGAAAATACGTTTTATCTTTCCCACTGAATAAAACACGACCAAAAAGGTCAATCGTTTAACAATTAATATGAGTGCGATGCAATGCAGTGAGCAAACAAACAACGAGAAAAAAAACTCGCTGAATTTTTAACAGAACGGTAATAAATCAGGAAACAGAGGGCGATTTCGAATAACATACCAACACACGACAGACCCATTAAAAGGACACCCACCCCATCGAGCTCTGATAACTTAGAGCATTTCGGATATGGATTTGAACTACGTTTCTGGGATGTTGCGCGCGATTGTCCTCTGAAAGGAATGCTCCGTGGGGTGTATTGGAATGTTGATACCTTTAATTTGTTTGCGTTGTCATGTGCAGAAGTAATTTATTTTCAAGAAGCGATAAAATTCCCAGATTATAGGAAAACAAGAAATTGATGTATCAATACACTTAATCAACAAGGATTTTACAAGCATAGATTCATTATTACCATAGATAGAATTATTTAATAATGGCATATATATGCCTTCCTAATTTGTGCGAATATTTGTATTCCTTTAGGGTACGAGGGTGGATCAATAAGTTTGCGTTTTTAAGCTAGGAAAACATCCTATCTGTCCCAGCCTTTGCCGCCTCCTTATATACAAGGTATCTTTTCAAAGAATGTCAGAATAAATCTTTTACAAAACGAACAAAAAAAGGAAAAAAGTAATCAAGTAATCAAGAACTTGCTTCCGCTAATTAGGACTAGTAACGACAATCGGCAGCCATCGATATTCGTACGTATATTGAGCGCTGGTTCTTTTCCGATGTGTTTTGTACGATCCATGTCTCGTTATGGATACACAAACATAAACTTCCTTCTTCTGACACTAAAAAAATGCCCAAGGGTTTCAACTGTCCACGTTCCACGACTGCGGCACTTAAGCAATAAACTTACTAATTATTCTTGTAAAATTGTGGCAAGTTACAAAACATGGATTCAATCGCAAGAAGTTTGCGTTACAATGTCATTGAGTTGATTTTTCCAACTTGTCGAAACTTTTACTTTTTTATATACTTCTCTCAGGAGAGGCGAACCTATAGCGCCGACACGGTGCCCTGAGATGCCACCAAATAACCGTTGCAGTTCTCCTTGAACAGTTTCAGGTTGTAACGGTCCGGAAAAACTCGCTCGGGAAGGGAGTTCCACAGCTTTCCCGCTCTGTAACGAAACGAGTTCTGATTCAGGGATATTCGCGCCGTCGCGAGATGAACCACAAATTGGTGTGATCCGTCCGATTGTCACGTGGAGTGCATATAAACGGAATTGCGCGAAACCACACCATGAATCTCCGAAGAACAATACGCGTGATAATATTTGTAAAACAGACAGAGGTCAGCTACGCGCCTTCGATGTGATAGCGACTGTAGTCCCGACGTCAGTGCCGTGTCCCCGAACAAGCGGATCGTTCATACCTGTATGTTCTTAAGTAGGTCGAGGGTATGTTTTGGAGCAGAATTCCAAGTATGAGAGCAATATTCGAACGTGGGTCGAATTTGTGATTTATACAGAAGAAGAAGTTGGACGGGAGTAAAATATTTCTTGGCTCTAAAAAGATAGCTCAATTTTCCTAGGGCGGACCTGGCGATATTCGACACGTGTTTATGCCACGATACATTCCCACAGACCGTGACACCGAGCAACTTCAAGCTTTCCCCAGATTCGAGTGCCTGGCCATTCATCACCAGCTGTGGAACCGATGATCCACTTTTCTTTGTGAATATTGTAAATTCTGTCTTCGTTGCATTGAAGTCGACGAGACTGGCCTTTCACCAATGCATGACCTTATTGAGATCCCGATTTAGAGAGTCGATCTCCCTACATCTCAGCTGGTGCGAGGTGATGCTTAATCGGCCGATCACTCGAAAAAATGAAACAAGCATACTATCATCCGCAGAACTCAACACTGTGTGATCCATTGATTTCAACAAATCATTTATGTGAAGCAAAAATAAGGTTGGAGCCAAATAGAACCCTGAGGCACCTCGGAATTAACAGGATATAGATCTAAAGACTCCTGTCCACAACAGCCCGCAACGATCAATTTTCGAGGAAGGTCTTCGTCCAGTCGCTTAGCTGCTGGGAAAGTCGATATGAGCTAAGTTTGCTCAGCGGTGCTCCGTGGCAGACGCAGTTAAAACTCTTGGCGATATCCAGTGGGACCACTCAATCGCAGACGTCCATATATCGGTAATAAGAGTCAAAACGTCTCCCGCGAACCGCCGTAGCGATCATTCAGAACTCGAAATAATTAATTAACTCGGCATTGATGACATTTTCCATCATTGATGACATTTCCATCAACTTACACCACAACATAGATAGTAATGCAATCGGCCGGTAGTTTTGTGGGAGACGCTTTTTTCCCTTCTTTGGGATCGGCTGAACTCGAGCGATTTTCTAGCAGGTATGAAAGGTCCCCCCGTGCATAAGATAAGCGAAAGAGTCTGTCAAGAACCGGCTATAGTTCTAGAGCACAGTTCCTAGTGATTATTGCTGTTATTCCGTCCGGGCCTGTTGCCTTTTTTTTTTTTATTTAACAAATTAATTACATATTTTACTTAAGACTAAATGTTAACTTCTATTTTACAAATATCATTCTTACATTAACTTACTGGCTCCTCGCAAGCACTCTAAATTATACATTATCATTTTCCTTATGCCTTTCGGCGTACAGCGGGCCTGTTGCCTTCCTACAGTCCAATTCACGTAGAATGCGTTGAATAGTACGTGGGCGGAACCTCACAGCCCGCAACGAAGACCGTACCGGCGCGATCACAGGTAGTTCCAAAAGACCGGGATCGAGGTTTGAATTGGCGGAAAATAAAGTCGCGAACACATTAACTTTATCCTTTGAATTCGGAACTAACGTCCCCGCTGTCTGTCACCCACGGAGGGAAAGAAGAGCATGCGAAGTTACTGCTGACAGCCCTTGCCAATGACCAGAAGGGACGCGAGCCAGTTGGGTACTCAAGGAATTTATTGGTCACTCTGTCGTTGTAAGCCTTCTTCGCAATATCAAATGCCCAATTAACATCGATGTGATTAGAGTGGCATTGTTTAAACGTTCTGTTTTTTGTCGCCATAATCTGCTGGCATTTTTTATCAAACCAAGGTTTATCAGATCAACTTTGGTTGATGGAGGGGGAATGTAGATCTCCATCCCGAGAAGAATAATCTGTGTGGCCGAATCCGCACATACGTTAGCATCAGAGTCTTCAAAGAACACCTCCGATCACGGTAAGAATGCGAAGAAATCTCGCAAATCGTCCCAATTGCCCGCCCCATAACTCCATATATGGCAAAGGTGCTTAGGTCGGTTATTCGCCTGAAATGCGAGTGGTTGCGCGACCGATTCCAGGCAGTGATCTTAGTTTACCAGTGGTGCAGTAACCTCCACGGTATAAATAGTCAGCTCGGATGTCAAAAATAGATCCAAGGTGTTGGCATGATCACCGGGTATCCGGCACTCGCGTAGGTTCCTCCACGAGTTGAGTCAAGTTGTGGCCAACAGCGAACATCTCCGCCAGCCTCCCAGTCTCGTCGGTTCTGTTAGAATGCACCAACCAGTCGGAATTGTGTACAATAAAATCGCCAAGGATGACGATTTCAGAAGCCGGAAGGTTGATCTGTATCCAGTCGATGGTACGTGAAAGGTGTTCGAAAAATGTCGCTGACCGATCGTCATTCGGGGAGCGGTAAGAACAACAAAGAAATTTAACAGAATTCCTTAGCACGACCTTCAACCACATGATGTCCAAGTTATTGGGTTCTAGCGCCTCCGTCCTTTGACAAGTCAGATCGGACCACGTAAAGAGATAGACTCCACCCTTACAACGGAATGTCGAATGCAAGTCATATCCTGAACAACGAAGATATGTGGAATCAGTTGACGAATCGACCTGGCCCTCAGTTAGGGCAAGGATGTCAGGTTTCGTTATTTGCAAATATTGGTGGACGGCCTTTACATTCGTATTGGTGAAACCGATGCCCCTGATGTTACAAAATGCCGTCACCAGTCGAACGTCGACAGAGCCTCGAGAACGAGCCCGATTTTGCGATGACGAATTTCCCAAAGTTCGGCCATTTATAGTAATATCTGCATGATGTTCGCCTGACATAATCCCCCACCGGAGATCTGAATGGGAAACTAGTTTACTGCTGCCCCGTGAAACACACATCATTAAGCTATTGTCTTCGTGAAATGGTTGGGAGAAATCCTTGATCATCTTTCGGAGCGTGGTTGATGGACCCGGTCGAGAAAAAATAGCATCTCAGGGCGCTGACTCACCGGTATAGGTTCGCTTTCCTGGGAGAAGTAAAATATATAAAAAACCTACATTTTTGTGTATAAATGAAAGTGAATTCCCTCGCACCTAATAAAACTGGTGAATGGAGTGCGACAAAAAGCCTGAACCATCCTCCAAGGAATAATCGTTGATATCTCTGTTGTGTACCCCGAAGAAATGGGAACTGGTGTATTTTTAATTTATTATGTTTCTTTACTCTTTAACTTCCTTGCTAAACAAAAAATGCTAAAATTCTAACTTATCTACACTAAATCTTAAATTTCTGGTCCTCAGGGACACCACGATGACTAAAGTTATAAATTATCCCCTTTCGGCCTTACTCCTTTTTCTACCTATTAACATGTTTATTAAGACTTAGAAAATTTAGAATATAAAATCGTTGTCTCCTTTTTTCTTAAACCTTACTTAAATTTACATAACTGACAGTCTAATTTTTTGGTAATTATTACTAATAAAACTCTCCTAATTCTACCCTAACCTATGAAGTCTATATAAACTAGCCATTGAATCAAGAGGTGTGCTGTACTGTGATATGTCAACTGCGATCATAAAGAAATTCAGTGAAATACGTGCTACCGAAAAGTTTGCTTTTGCTTCAGGTAATTGCATAGATCAATGCGTTCCTTAGCATAACTCTCTGAAAGGGTTTTGATTTGAGGGTAACGATTGTTAGGATAGGTTGTGAAATGAGTCTCTTCAGAGATTCGGTTGGGAAACAGTCGTAAAGTCATAATACCTATCCTCGCTATACGTACCAGTCCAAGGCCGGATGGCTTTTCGATGCCGGGTCGCTACATAAATCCAAGAGTTTCTCTTCGATCAGTGCAAGATGTGTGGTTAAGACAAAATTTCCCAACTTTGTCTACTCAATCGCTGTGATCAGTGCCTTAGAATATACTCGCAGTTAAACCGGCTTGTCGTGAAAGGTGACGAAATACTACACCATTAAGCTGTAGCTTCCGTAAAATGGTCGGGATTGATATACCAGTCCGAAAAAACAGTTGGTATAGGTGCTAGTTAAGTTAGTTTGAAGGAGTAAGAAGGAAAAGTATGATGTGTCCGCTGCGTAGACAGAATTAATGTTAGAAGAAAGAGGTGTGATGTGTTCCCTGCGTAGACAGCCTAAAGGTCAGAAGAAGATGTATGAAGTGTTCGCTGAGTCGGTCCAACCGTCAACTTCTGGAATTAAATTGGATTATGTGAGAGGGTTGCGTATGAAGTGCGAAACGAAAAGGACTGGCTGACCGTTTGGCTTAGGTATGAATTTACATCAATTGAACTTCAGCAGGAGTGAATTCGAGGTTGTTTGGGGGAGCGCTGTTTTACAGTGCTCGCCAGCAACAAGACGAAATACCGTTGGGTAGGTGACAGTCGATCGAGCAACTTGGGTTGACCTATGGAGAGGCAGCGCTAATGTGGTTGACTTCAATTGCAATGAAGTGAAGTCTGACCGTTGTCGTGTGTCGTAACATAGGTGAGCTCGCAAACCCACGGAGAGGTTTGAGATCATTTCGATCAGTAAGATGTGGACTTCCAATTGGTATAGGAGAAGGTTTCTTCCCATTCCGGCTATCGAATGGGAGAAGAGGAGAGTGGAAAGCGAGTCGTTGTCATGTGAATACCTGTGAGCCAATACATGCACTTATATTTAATTATGAATCACCTTTCAGATACACGAATGACCGTATACCAATGAGTTAGATCTCAGCTGAGTATCACGAGTATGGAAATCTCGCATTTGGTTACTTTTCCTATATATGCGTTGGCGTCCTAGTGGGTGTCTGGCAAACGCCTTTAAATCTAGTCTGTTCGTACTTGCGAGTAAGAAATCGCTGCCACCATGCAGTGAACAGGTTTCGATGTCGTTAAGGTGTTAGTCTGTGTGTTCCTTACGAATCTTAAGACAATTATAGTCTGATGGTAAAGACAAAAATATATTACTCAAGAACCAGACTTAATCCACATTACACACCGCATGACGTCAGAGTCTAAGAAATTCAGATATACCTCAAATTCCCTCATAGAAACGTAAGGCCTGACTAAGTAGTCTCGAAGTTCTTGATGAAGACCGTCCCGTTACACAAGTCGATTGGCGGCAATTACATGATATAACACTCGTTCATACGAAAAAGAACGTCTTTAGTAACAAATTCCTTTTCGCAGGCGGGTAAGGACACCAGAACCCGAATATAGAAAGACCGTTTGGTAGCATCTCGAAGATCTCGAAGATGCTCAGTGCCATCACGTAGAATTGTTTGAAATGCTAACTATTGTGTGACGTTGTCCTTAGTTCTCATGACGAAATATATCTACATTCACTTCAGTTATCTATTAATTTACCTCGAACAAGATCAGTTAGACAGTCACCTGGCCCCACCAAAGGAAAGGGTGGCATGAGTCCTCAGGCACTCGCGGTGATAAATACACAAGCGCGTTGCAGACTTCGGAGTCGATCCTCGATGAAGCCGGCAACGCAAGAAATCAGTACAAATCTGACTTATCTGAGAAATCCTTGTCAAGCTTCTTTTGGGGTTCAAGAGAGTCTGATGAGCTGAATCGTCCTTGTTTACCGCCTCTGTTGTATGATAATGAAATCAGCCGACACCGGTCACTCCAGTCGTTCATCACCAAACACCAATCTCCGATCACCAAACACGAATCACACTGATCACTAATTATACTTTTGTCGTTGAGTCAGTTGACAACAACTCTGGGGGTGCAGTTAACTCAGCTAGGGATTACATACGTTAGTATCCCCAAATGTTTGAAGGAGATCAACTAAAAGACCTACGCAAAAGGGCTGAATATCAAGAGGAACTAATGAATAGATTTAGTATCTTAGAGAATAGGAGCAATGAGGAAGAGGAAACCAATAATCTCTGCACTAAATGGGCATCGATCAGAGACACTATCAAACAAACAGCCCAAAGGGGATTGGGATTTAAGAAAGCAATTAAGTCCAAACCTTGATTTGGCGATGAGTGCAAGGCAAAGATCGAGGAACGTAAACGCCTCAGAGTGATCCACATAGAGAGGTATGATGAAGTCAACGCAGAAAGATACGCGACAATTCGGAACAACGAGACTTTTCAAACGCAAAAAAAGCCCGATTGGGAGAAGACTAGAATCGAAAAAAATCATAGAAAATGCCACAGCAAGGAATATCAGAGGTATGTATGCCGGCATAAATTCAATTAGAAATGGCTAACGAGGGAGAGCCAAAATAATCCTAGACACAAACGGATCTCTGGTGACAGAAACACACAATATCGTGACAAGATGGAAGCAGTACTTTGAAAACCTGCTCAATGTGCGCACCCATCAACCACAAATAAACGCACCAGACGTACATACAGCCGAGCCTCAGATCCCGGAGCCCTCTTTCGACGATGTTGTAGACACAATAAACCGATTGAATAACAGCAAGGCTCCCGGAGTCGACTGCATACCGGCAGAGCTTGTGAAGCATGGAGGAGAGGCAACCGCTCGAAAGATTCGCCAACTTATTAAAACAATATGGGATAAGGAAGTCATTCCGGAAGAATGGAAAACTTCAATAGTCGTCCCCATTTTCAGAAAGGGTGACAGATCTGACTGCGAAAATTACAACCACATACAAAATACTAACAAATGTCATATTGGCGATAATTACACCGTACGCAGAAGAAATACTGGGAGACTACCAATGCGGATTCCATAGGAACCGGTCAACAAGTGACCAAATGTTCACAATAAGGCAAATACTGGAAAAGAAGTGGGAATACGGAGAGACGGTTCACCAACTGTTCGTTGACTTCAAAAAAGCCTACGACTCAGTCGCGAGGCATAGACTCTACCATATTGTAGTTGAGCTGGGAATCCCGAAAATATATGCCGCCCTCATTAAAATCGGCATGAACGAAAACAAAGGGCGAGTTAGAATAGAAAACCACCCCTCAAAACCATTTTAAATCCGGGACGGACTAAAGCAGGGAGATGGCCTATCACCGTCTCGAGTGTGTCATCAGAAAGGTACAAGACGACAACATGACTGGATCATCTCTGAACGGGGTCACACAAATGCTCGCATATGCGGATGACATCGCCGTTCTGGGCGATAATCTAGAAACTGTAAGTAAAAAGTGTGAAATCATCATGCAAGCGGCAGAAGAGGTGGGCCTAGAAATAAATGAAGACAACACGAAATACGTGATTATGGCGAGAGCAGGTGGACCTCAGGGAACACATATAAACATCAGGGGCAAGATATTTGAAAAAGTTAAAGAATTTAAATATCTGGGAACGATACTGACGGCCAGTAACGAAATGTCGAAGGAAATTAATTAAAGACTGCATTCCGGCAAGGCTAGTTAGCACGCAGTCAGTAAAGTGCTGAAATCCAAACTGCTATCACGGAATATAAAGCTCCGTGTCTATAGAACCATAAACATGCCGATTGTTCTATATGGATGCGAAACATGGGCTCTCACAAAACGGGAAGAAAACATATTCCGCGAATTCGAGAATAAAGTTTTAAGGGGTATCTTTGGCGGCAAATATGACGAGGAGGCAGGGCAATGGAGCAAAGTCCACAACCACGACTTGGAAGAGCTATTCCGTAAACCTACAATAGTCAGAGTAATCAAGTCGCGAAGATTAAGATGAGCCGGACACGTGGCGCGAATGGGCAACGATAGGACCGTCCATAGAATTCTTGACGGTAAGCCAACGGGAACGAGACCGACAGGGTGGTCGCGACGGAGGTGGGAGGACAATGTTAGGTTGGACCTCGGGAGATCGGATCGGATGGTCGAACGTGGAAGGAGACCGCACGGAACAGGGAACAATGGCGGAGTCGAGTCAGTGAGGTCATGAACATTCGTGTTCGTACAGGCCAATAAATAGTAGTAGTAATAGTGTCCCCAAATGATGGAAATTGAATGAAAATCACTCCTTAACATCAGTACTAGACTACAAAAGTACTAAGAGTTGAGCATAAGTGCTTACTGCTTGCTGTTCAAATTACTACTGACTCTGCATTGTCAACCGACATCTTAGTATCTCAAACGAAAACTCACCCCTGTTTACTCTGACGACGCACTTGTGGTTAGATCTGTAAATAATTCTTTGTAGACGGATCCTGAGGGATGCAGCATCATGCCGGCAATAGACAAGCAGCAAGTGACTGAAAATCTACTCATGCGCAATCAATTGAGAGCTGGCGGCTCATAACGTTTAGTGAATCCGATCATACACAAGAATAGTTGTTTACAAGAAATTAATTTCAGCACAAGATAAACAATAAATTCATGAGCGGGATATCGTAACAAAAAATGCAGTACCGAAAAACCAAAAAAAGGGTTAAATCCCTTAAAACAATGAAATTCATGATATACCCGGAAGTCGTACGTTTAATCTTCTGGAGTTGTACTATGAACTGGCGTTTCGTTTAACAGAAAGTCAGTTCGCAAAAATCTTTTTGTAAGCTTGCTCTAAGCTAATAAATGGAACGGCGTCCCCACTAACCCACACAAATGCTTCGATATACGGCCCTGACTATTTTTCGATTCTCTTTTCGTACTGTGTTCTTCGGTACTCTTGCATGTTAATAATCTGTTGTAATCACTACACTACTCCGTGATCAGTAACTATGTTAGGATGTGATTGCTTCGCGAATGGTGTGGCACATGCCATTGATGAGTTTTTCATCGATAGGCATCGGGGCTTCTTTGAAAGAGGTATTATGAAGTTATCTTTAAAATGACAATAAGTCGGTGCATATTTAACCCAACTCGCACAATCCAAACCATGTTAAATGAAGCCTTGAAACAAATATAAACATAATAGAATTTTCTTTTTCCCCAAACTAATGTTATAATTTGTGTTAAGTTCTTATACTGTACATTAGATGAAGACCTTATGAACATTTATTCCAGTTTGAATTTAGTTTTAGTACTATCTATTGTCTGCGGTTATTCCGTGTTGGGACAACTACGAGGATGTGCAATCTAATTTTCTCTATTCTCGCTTTTGTTCCTCTCGCAATACGATTTCGTTCCGTTGCTGGTTAGTCCCTAAAATGAAAAACTTTTTACGATCTTAAATTCTATTCCCTAGAGCGTACACTTGAAAAATATTCGCATTAGATCCTATACGGACGAGGAGTGGTGCTACGTAAGGAGTGGATTTTCGACATTTCTTCTTTATCCTTTTCGCCAGCGGGTGAGTAGATCTGAGTCACATCTTATTTGCTAAGGAACGAGTTTTTTGTTGTTCCCCAACTTTGTTCCTCACACCATTGTTTAAATACTTTTCACCTTATAGCAACTCCTAAGAAGAGATAAGCTTCCTAGGAGGCGCAGCCCTTCAAATATACTCTTCTCGTTGGCTGTCAGATTTTGCCTAGTTATCTTCTGATAAGCGACGTTGCATTTATCATTACTTTGAGTTAGATGAAACAGGAATAAGATCTTATTGGGAAAAAGGAAACCCTGATAGCTAGATATACTAAGAAGTAACACATGACCACGTGTAAGCGGCGTGAGGCAAAAAAACAAAAACACCTTAAATAAATTCATAGAATTTTTTGCGTTTGATTTTCCTTTAGGTGGGTGGTTTTTATAGAAAGGTCTTATGCTTTATTTTATGGAGACGGATAAGACTTTAGTACACGTGCATCTTATCCTGTAGGATATGTGTATATTTGATGTTTAGGTTTACCTTGAAATCAGGTGAGACTTAACTTTACTATCAATGTCACGATTTTGCTATTTAGTAATAAATTTCGCCATGAAATTACTGCAAAGACAGGTCTGCATTGTGTTTATGTCTGAAAATTCGATGTATCGTTGGGTTATTATTATACCCAATAATGGCCCAGATGTCCTCAATAATCTATGCCAACCCCATCAACCACTTCTAGTCCTCTGTCACTCGTGATGTATTTATTACTATTATTATTATTATTATTATTATTATTATTGTGTACTTTTGGACTTGTTTCATTTATTTCCGTTAAAGAATTTATGAGAATCCATAATAAGAATTTTAGGTACTCAATGGGAGTCCAGTTTAACAGCTTTGAGACGAAAAGGAAAGGAAAATAAACCGAGTTGTTTAACCTTTCAATTCTAACGTTTTTCGATTTGAAACGGTTTGAAACGATCTATAAAAGCTAATATCATCATAAACTCAACAAAAAGAGAATTTGGTATCCCAGTCGAACTGGGTGCTACGGTGTGGCTTTAAGAGATGCGATAAAATTGTGTTTTCAATCACGTTATTTGCGAATTGTAAATACGGTTTATTGGAAAGCATAAGCTAAAGATTTCGCGTTTTATTATAGCGCATCCATAGACTTAATTGGTCGATAATTAATTTGAAATTTGAGAAATCAGACACGTGTCTGTCGTTTCCGAAGTAGTGTTCCCTTATTTATGGTTGCAATTGCTCTTAAAAAATTGAGAATAATCTCACATGTCTAGAAATAGGTCGTGTAAATGCATTTTCTACGAGGGTTGCCTCTTATGTTTCGGGATTTGGCAACCCTAGCGTTGCAATCCGGCAATTGACAGCTCTGTCGTAAAGTTGGACATTTTTGAGGTTATACGCACTCAGAACGTTTTGACATACCAGCGCTATTTGTGTTGTTTACAGTAACTTAAAAGATTCATCTCGGCCCAAAAATGGAATTAAATCGTCAACATTTTCATGCGATTATTTTTTACAACTTTCGGCGTGGATTAACTCAGCAACAGTGCATGGATGAACTTAATTCAATTTTTGGCGATGAAGCTCCATCAAGCACCAGTGTTTATCGATGGTATGGTGAATTCAATCGTGGTCGTAGTTCACTCCAAGATGAATTTCGTGAAGGTTGTCCAAAATCAGTTGTTGTTCCGAAAACCATTGATGCTGTGCGCGAACTGATATTGGAAGATCGTCATGTGACCTATCGTGAGATTGAGACAACCTTAGGCGTTAGTGGGACCAGCATACGTTCAATATTGCATAAACATTTGACTGTCAAAAAAATTTGTTCGCGTTGGATCATCCCACACAATTTGTCAATCGCCCAAAAAAAGGCTCGTGTCAATTGGTCGAAAGAAATGGTCAAAAAATACGGTCGCGGTGCTTCGAAACACGTCTATGACATCATGACAGGTGATGAATCGTGGACTTACGCGTATGAGCCCGAAAGTAAACAGCAGTCGACTGTCTGGGTGTTTCAAGATGAGCCAAATCCAACAAAAGTTGTTCGCGCACGAAGCACTTCCAAGCAAATGGTCGCCTGTTTTTTCGGAAAAACTGGACATGTCGCAACCGTACCACTAGAACAACGTAGAACAGTCAATTCTGAGTGGTACACAACCATTTGTTTTCCAGTTGTCTTCCAAGAAATCAGGAAAACCAACCGCCGAAGACGGATCACTCTTCACCACGACAATGCGAGCTCTCACACATCGGCTGCGACAACTGCATTTTTGAGCGCCCAAAACATCGACTTGATGGGTCATCCGCCGTATAGTCCTGACTTGGCACCGAATGACTTCTTTTTATCCCCGTACGTAAAAAACAAACTGAGAGGTCAACGTTTTTCGACACCCGAAGAAGCGGTTGCTGCATTCAGAATGCATGTGTTGGAGATACCTCAATCAGAGTGGCAAAAGTGTTTCGACAATTGGTTCAAACGCATGCAAAAGTGTATAGATCTTCATGGGGAATATTTTGAAAAACAATAAAGTGATTTTCGATGATCAATATTTGTTTTTGTTCTCTAATCCCGAAATATAAAAGGCAACCCTCGTATAGCTACTACTTTTTTAAGAATACAATAATTAATCAGAAAATCTGTAATGACATTAGCTGAAGAGAAAAGAATCATCACATACAAATGTTGCAAAGGCCAATTGGGATACTTAAAACTATTGAGGACAAATAGAGTTATTTTTGGGGAAATTACCGTGGGGATGAGTACCTGGCTGACTTTCAAACAGACAACTTGTCTCACAGTTTTGCTCGTGCTAGTTATCTTAATCAACCGTTATTTTCACAATAATTTTCACAATTTAATTATCATTATCTTGTTTTCTTTGCCTCGTTTTCCGCATACAAAAATTTGAACAAGTGTTATAACCGTTAAGTTATGGCCCCTGGGCCACGTGTATTAAATAAAATCAAGCGCAAACGGTTGCGTTACGACCCCGTCATTGGAGGCCAAACACCTCCCGATAAACTTTCAAAAGTGAACAATAAAGTTCTAGAAAAATCTAAAATGTGTTCAAACACTAACTTTTTTCAACAACTTCAAAGTCTGATGGAAGACTCTCCTGAAATGGATCCGACCAATGACGAACAGTGCGCAGAACTTCCTAAAGAAACCGTTCCGCCAATTGTGGTATTAAAAACAACTAGTGCTCAAGTGCGTGATATTTTGAGCAACATTAAGATAGACAAATACTTAATCAAAAACATTTCGCTTGGGCAAAAAATATGTGCCCCAACAATGGACATATATAATAAAATCAGAACCGAACTGTTACGGTTAAAATGTGAGTTTTTCACCCACTCACGTAAGGAAAATCGTCCATTAAAGGTAGTGTTATCCGGGCTAGACTTAATAAGCAACGATATAGTGAAAAATGAGTTAATTGCACTCGGGATTAAGTGCCTAGATGTTAAAACCATCACATTAAATCCGTCAACAAAAGCCCTGTACAAACACTACTTGTACATCGTCTACATTCAACGCGGTACAGTTAAATTAAACGAACTAAAACGGAACTACTCCACCTTGTTCAAAACCATCGTTCGCTGGGACTTTAAAAAACATAATCCAGGTAAGGTCACACAATGTCACAATTGCCAGCTTTATGGTCACGGCTCGATGCATTGTCATATAAATAGCTTCTGTGCAATATGTTCGGGAAACCATAAAACATCCGACTGCAAAACGAATGAGGTCATCAAGTGTGCAAATTGTAGTGGGCCACATAAATCCACCGATCCAGAATGCATAAGCCGAAAGCAGTACATAGACATTCGCCGCAAATTATCCCCACGCGGACGTGGTACAGGAAATACAACCTTCCTACAGCCTCCGAGTGACAAACCCCAGACAGTGCCCGACCGATTATCCATTGATAATTTTCCTCCACTACCCCGATCTGTGCGTCAACCTTCACTTCCTTCATCCACCTGGGCTTCTGGCCTCCATCAAACCCAGCAACCTTCCAACAGTGATAGGACACACACGAAGAAAAATCCGTCAGAAACATTAACTAATGATAACCTGTTCTCATTTAGCGAGATAAACTCTCTTCTTAATGAAGTTGTAACCAAGCTTAGTGCTTGTCAAACCAAAGCTGACCAATTTAACGTCATAACTTCATTAGCTATTAAGTACATATACTCGTAAAAAACTCTCTTAACATCATAACTTGGAATGCGAGAAGCATAAAAAAAAAAAGCATGAATTTTTTAGTTTCTTGATAAATTTTAATATTGACATTGCACTTGTTTCAGAAACCTGGCTCAAACAAGACATTTCTTTCTGACATCAAAATTACATATGTTATCGCCTAGACAGGGTACATGCTAGTGGTAGAGGTGTCGCCATTGTTGTGAAAAAATGTATAGAACATTCCTTGCGTCCTTCATTGCGCCTTAAGTTAATTGAGGAAATTAGTATAGAGGTAACATTAAGTGACAATTCCAAGGTGAGTCTTTTTTCGGTCTATTTCCCTGGAGCAAATAGAAACCTAGAGAAATCTACTTACTTTAAGCGGGATCTGCAAAAATTGCATAGAGTCAACACTCGAAACAAGGTAATTATTGGTGGTGATCTAAACTGCAGACATCAGTCGTGGAATTGTCTTAGGGCAAACAGCTGGGGTAACATTTTACTAGATGTTGCTGAATCCAGCCCAAGTTTTTCCATACTTTATCCACTTCTTCCCACCTATATCCCAGCGAGTGCTAACAAGAACCCCTCAACTCTTGATCTATATATCACTAATATTCCAAATTACTGCACAGTACCATTAACTCTAAATGTGTTAAGTTCAGACCACCTTCCGATCAGCCTCACAGTGAATCATACAGTAGTTGTAAATCGTACCAGTTTATACCACAACTATTCCGCCGCCAACTGGAATTGTTATAAATCATATATAAACACGAACTTGGTTCTAGGTGATACCAGCCTAAATTCTATAACCTGCAGCGAGCACATTGATATCCTATGCAACAATTTTGTTTCTGTTATCAATAGAGCGGCCGATCTTGCGATACCTAAATGTTCCACTGCTCCAGTTGATAAGGCACCGCTTCCTGAAAATATCTTACATCTGATTAGGCTACGAAACTCTGAAAGAAGAAAATGGCTGCGTTATAGAATCGATTGTTTTCTAGTTAATGTTAAAGTCTTAAATAATATCATTAAAAACGAAATCTCAACATATAGGAACAAGTGTTGGAATAAACACCTTTCCTCTCTTGACAAAGCAAGCAAACCGTTCTGGAAAATATCAAAAATTATGAAAAAGAGAGGGTGCAGTATTCCTCCGTTTAAAGTTCACGACAAGTTGTTTATTTCTTCAGTGGAGAAATCAAACCTACTTGCTAACACGTTTAGTAAGAACCACTCCATATCTATGCATCTAAGCGACGCGTATACTGAAGCTGAAGTTGCTAACACTATCTATGTACTTTCTCAAACACCAGCTGAAAGTACTTACGCAACTAATATCAGCAAAGTTAAAGAATTGATAAAAAAATCGAAATCAAAAAAGGCCGCGGGTCTCGATAATATTAACAACAAATTAATCAAAGCACTTCCACCTGCTGCAAGTAACTATTTAACATTCATTTTCAACGCTTGTCTTAAGAATTGCTATTTTCCGGACTGTTGGAAAACAGCAAAAGTAATACCTATCCCGAAACCCGGCAAACCGAAGAACAGCCCCGAAAGCTACAGACCTATTAGTCTACTTAGCTGTCTAAGTAAGCTCTTAGAAAAAATCATTAAGGAAAGGATTGATCGTTTTGTAGAAGACAATAACATCTTACCAAACTTTCAGTTCGGTTTCCGTAGTGGTCACAGCACAATCCACCAAGTCTTGCGCATTAAAAACCACATAGCTGGTAAATTTATCGACAAGGAGTCAACGGGACTGGTTCTCCTAGACATCGAAAAAGCCTTTGATACGGTATGGCACGATGCCTTGATTTATAAGCTACTAAAACTTAAGGGGACATTCCGGTTTGTCGGGTCAAAAAATAGGTTATTTTCATGATTTTTTTTAAGAGAAAGTATTAAAGATATAACAATTTTTTTTTAAACATATTATTCATCTCTCGACTACGTTTGTAAATTTTGTCGAGTCACTCCGGAACCGCAACGGCAACCCTCGTACTAGGCTGCGGTCAGCGTCTTGCAGCCGATCTCTGCCCCTCTCGTTCACAAACGCTCTCGCAGTGTACCCAATTTTGATGCCCATGACTTGCATTATTAGCAATACGGTTAAAAACCCCTCATTAAACATACAAGCTGCGGTAAGAGCCGCAACTTCAATGATTTTCTTACCACTGTATGTGTGTTTTGGCGCCATTTGCCAGATAGTAGCATTGAAACTTTCGTTGTTATTTTGCGTGAAGCCTCCCTCCCATTTTTTGTAACAAATCGGGATCTGTCAGTTTTACGTAAACTGGGTAAATAGCTCTTCGTACTTTAGGATCCAAGGGAGGTTTGTCGTGGTGGAACTTTGACAGCTGATTCGCAGTTTCCGCGCGTTTCCATTTGCATCATGACTCCGGGCCCTCTGGACACTTTTGATGTTGCGGATTTTCACCGGTTGATATTTTGGGGTAGTATGTTGCTCAAATTTCTTTCGCCATTTCTTCAGCAGAGTGAGCATTGCGTCTAATCACAAGTTCGTAATAAGTCGTTAGTTCTGTTATCATGTTTCCCGTAAGTTTGCCAGGACCAGCTCCTCCTAATTGGTCTGTTTTTTTGTTGTTAATTTTTTATGACACCGCGTAATTGCGAACTGATTCGCTTTCCCACGTGATTGATACACTCGGCCTTTACAACATTTGGAAATGATTTCTGCAACGCATTCATTATTTTTACATCCCCGTCTCCAACGTACCTTTCGTAAATGCGGCCGTGCAGATCAAAAGCGCGCTCGAACATCTCTAACATTCCCTCAGGTTCCATTTTACCCGAACTTCCATTGTGATCCAATGTGCAAACTGGTTCGTGCTCCTCCCACCAAGTATCATATTCAGGGGTGCCTTTCTTTGTTTTCATAAGGTTGCAGCCTTGGCAATAACGCGATTTCACAGTAAGATCGAGAACTTTGTTTGTTTTGTTGCCGATCAATGTCATAACGCCATAATTAGCAGTATGACCCCTTTGCTCCAACTACCATCTCCAGAAGTAGTAAATTTTTTATCTTCTGGGGCGTCTGTATGGTGTAATTGTGCTCGCACACACAAAATAAAATTGCAAAGGTGTCAAAATAAAATATTGAAAATGTTGCTGAATTTGCCATGGCATTATTCGACACATGAACTACATGAAAACGCCAACGTTAAACCGGTAGAGTTCCTTATTGACAAAATCAATCGAAACTTCTTCGTCAATTGTTCTTTTTCTGACAATGTTCTCGTTTCCCGTCTTGCGTTATCCTAAGTCACTACATATGTACTCTGTCTATGAAAATTATATCGAGGTCATTACTACATAAAATAACCGGAAGCTCGTGCAATATTAGTCTTAAGATTCAAATAAGGGTTTTTTATTGTAGTTTTCCCTTAATTTATTATTTGTTATTCATTAAAATTGTGCTATTGTCGTTATATAGATTTAAGATTATAGTTGTAAAGGAATTGCTATCCTAAATCTCTTAAGTACTAGTTGTAAAATATACCATAAATGGTATACTATACTACTAAATAAAAATTGAATTGAATTACCGTGGGGATACCCTCGAGAAAATCGGATCTCCGATGGAGAACTTTTGGTGGTTTTTTATATTTTGTCCTTGGTCGGGTATTGATGGCTGCGGTGTTCCGCCGAACAACGTCCGCAGTAAAAGGAATTAAACCAACCGGAACACGGAGACGATCACACAAATGAAACACTGCGAAATGGTTTTTTTTTTATTTGAACTAGTTTTATATATTACGGATTTAATAATTCAATTTTTAATGTTTATTCACACAGCGACTTTCCTAATCGAAACGACTATATTTCTTTTCTATTTAACACGGATCTCCCACAACTCACAACTCACGTTAACTCGAATTTTGTTTGTTTCTCGAATCGCCGATACCTCCTCGATGGGGTTCCCTAACTGTCTCTTCTCTGGACGGATGCTCTAAGTAGACTGTGGGGGTATAAGTAGTGATGTGCCAACGTATGGCACGGATTCCTTATATCTCCCAACGATGTTTCGCGATTGCGAGGATAGTCCACCCAGGATAACAGGAACAATAAATAACACACTGATGTTTGTTGGTTGGATAAATGTTTCTTTTTTATTTGATTTTGTTGCGTCATCGCGGCTGAGTTTTTAATTAACATTTTGATAAGTAGAACGTTCTTAGGCACTCGAGGTGCGTTAGCCTGTTACCCGAAAAATAGTTAATCTTCGCGGACAAGCGTGTGCATAAGCATGCACACGCAGCGGTGGTTAGCGACACAACCTCCTCCTGATAATCTCGTTAATCGACTACTTGAAGAGGGAAGAAATTGGATACAACCAAAAGAGAACATACTTCTGCTCTCTCATTGCCACGTTCTTCGATGTGTGGTAGGTTACATCGGTAAACTGATGAACGAAGAGAGCGGGACAATGAGAGAACAGAAACACGCTGTACGATTATCTTGGGGTGGATTTGGTTGTATGTGCATGAATCAATGTAGTTCTGAGCGGAACCCATTGACCTGATTCGGTAGTATGGTGAGTTCAGAGTACATTGATCTGTACGAAGACAGAACTGAGAAAGAGAGGAGAATTAGGCTGATGATATTCACCTGCAAAAAGAGAGCATTGATCCCCAGCGAATGAAGTGTCTGGAGAAAAGCCGAAGTAACGCTAGGGAAATATTATCACGTGATTCAATCGAATGTTTTGATAAATTTCCCCAGCGGTTCTGCAATGATGCGACAACTTTGTCCGGCTGGCTTTGGTTGTCGCTAATCGACATGGACACGAGTTGCCATATGACAAAAAAGGGAAACTAAACTCATTTATGCATTGTCTGCGTGGTACAATGAGTTTAGCTATGTGTCCTTGGTGTGGTGACATGCTTTGCAGGTGGACAGGTAAGTAGGGGGAAATGGGGTTGATTTGACGCGCTGTAAGGCGGTCGAAATTAGGTAGGAATTGTGGTTGGAATTGTGGTTGTTTCTCATATAGAATAGCGAAACCCCCACAGGACTCTCCGGTTCGACGGTATTCTCCAGACTAATTGTCTCTATCTTAAAGAAAAATTTCCCATCGAACCTGCTAACAGACTTTCCCATCGTATCTGTTAACGTCATAAAATTTCCCTTTGCATCTCAAAAGGAGAATTTCCCATAGGATCTGAAAAGGAGAAATCTTACCTCATAATCAGTATCATCATCATCACCATCCGTTGCTCGTGGCCGGAGTCTTGGTTCTTTTGTTTAAGGATCGGATGCCGCCGCTTATTCTCCGATCTTTCCGTGGTTTATTTGTACTACACATCTGGCACGCGGACAAAGGATCGTATGCACTTCGGATGGGTACACGGACTATGGGATGTGTTGAGGTTAGCCATCTGGCTTAAGCTAACAATGCTCTTGTGTGTTTCCAATGGGTAATAAAAGGAACCGTAGGATTGGTATAGTTCCTTGGTTAGGATTTCCGAATGATAAACATCTAGCGAGCGATCTACGTTAAGATACTTATGATTGCATGACTATTGGACGGCAGCGAAACGATATGCCTTGTTTGCATAAGTGTGCCTTTTGCGTTAGGGTCATGCAAGGGATTTAGGTGCTAATTGCATTTAGCTACCAGAGTATGCATCCGTTGTTCGGTTTATTTACCGACAATGGTATTTCGTGAGAAACATCGCGTTGATGCTTAGGATGGGTGATCGATTTACATGCGACGCTTTCCTGTATTAGCGCATTGCTTAGATGCGATGCTTTACTGCCCTTTTGAATTGGGGTAGAATACCATGTATGGATGTGTTGAACTCGAGATTGGGAGCTTTTGAACGTTTAGTTCCTTGATTTCTGATATCGACTCCAACGTCGTTACATGTCATATTACCTTTTGTTTTAGGTGTGGTTAATGACTATTGCGACACGTGCCTGTGGGCACGTGTACTGGAAAAGATGAGTATATCCCATGGCGGAAAGGATACCTCACCCTATAGTGGGTTGTGTGGTTCGTAGAACCGCTAAAAACTATCTCAAGGATCTCCGGGGGCGAACTATTTCAGGGAGAACGATATGTGAGTGATGAAATACGAATACCAATAGTAAACAACTCACCATGATGAAACCTGATCTGTAAACGCCATACTAGCAATTTTAAATTTGCAATAACATTTTGTAACATCAGAGGACACGGTTTTGCTTTCACTAATATGAACCTGTACACCAACACTTACAAACAGATAAATTCGATATTCTGGCCCCAACTATGCCTCAGATTCTCTTATGGTGTTTCGTATATACACGAATACGCAAGTCATAGTGAAGAACAACACCAAAAGAGGAATCGAAAAATTAAATCATCAGAGTCGTGTACCATAACATTTGTTGAAGTTGAAAATAATATATCAGTGGCAGTAACTATAATTCGTCCTATAATTCGTTGTGATTCTAACTATCATAGTTGTGGTTCGAATCATATTCTTTTCACTAAAAACTTTATAGACTGAGCAAGCGACTCGAATTATCCCCGTTGCACCTGATACGACTTTTCTTTCTTATTCTCTTGATCCCCCTCTGCCTGCCTCGCCATGTGTCTAGTTTTCCTTCTCTTCCTCTACCACACCCCCCTTTCACCCTCGGTTTCTCTCCTCCTCTCCCTCTCCTCATCTCCCTCTCCTCCTCTCCTCCTCTCTCTCCCTCTCTCTCTCTCTCTCTACCTCTCTCTCACCCCCTCACTCTTTCTCTCTCCCTCTCTCGCCCCCCCCCCCCTGCCACACCACCCTCTACCTTTCTGAACGGTTCCACTTGCAGTTTCTTGTCAGTTTAGCAATATTCATGCCTTTTAATGGGCAAAACCAATCATCTACAATTTTCTAGAAAAGTCGATGGCTTCGGTTTTTGTTTTTTTTTTGGTCTGTTCGTCAGTCGGCTTCGACGATTTGTCGTGATGTCGTCGGTGACCTTCATGGCATGTCTGTGATACAAGATGCTTTTTATCTTTCAGATAGATTTTGTTTGTTGGATGAGGTTTCTCAGTTGATCTTCGACAACCACAAACAATAGTCTATAGTAGTTTATTATGAAACAGTATGAGTCGCAACAACGTGTTAATATTATTGAAATATGTTATTTATTTAATGGTTCAATTATGGACACGCGGAAAAGACTTACGTGCCTACAACTCCAACATGTAACGACCCTGTGGCGGTGCTAGGAGTCCACAATATATAATTATTATTCAATAGTGTCACAACAAGTGATATCTCTGTGATAATTGAGATTCAAAACCGCGCCAGCCAATATTTTACTGTTCTAATGGAAGGAAGAGGCACGCTGTAGTTAGAATCTAGTCCCACTTTGATATTGATACTTTCAAATGAGAGCGAGTGAATTCGGAATTACCACCAACAACGATCGTTTCTCTTGGAAGATCGGCTGGAGTGGAGCCAGCGATGCAGGCAAACCAGTATACAGAGGTCACCGGCGCTGAGTGAACAAGTGAAGACTTAAAATTCTAGTTTACCACAGGAGAGAGCGAGCTGTGTGTAGAGATTAAGACGGGAATTCAAACTCCCACAGAATTGATTGAGAAGTAAAGCACTAACGCATGTGCCCAACAGTCGCGTGTAAGAGATGGTGTATTATTCCCGGTTACTTTACCTGTAGGAGGTTATGCGAAGTTAATTTCTATAATATATGGATCTGATGATTTATATTTCGAATTTCCTTTTTGTGGTGTTCTTCACTATGTTTTGTATATTCGTGTATATCTCTTAAAAATGCCGCTGGCTCTTCGGCCAAAAGCGAATGTGATTAGTTTGATTCGAACACTCAAAGGTGTTAAACGGTTATAGTGCGGAAGCTTCCTTTTTTTTTTTTTTTTTTTTTTTTTAGTAGACTTCTCTCCGGAGAGGCGAACCTATAGCGCCGAGTGGGCGCCCCGAGATGCCACCAAATAACTGTTGCAGTTCTTTTTGAACAGTTGCAGGTTGTAACTCTCCGGGAACACTCGCGTGGGAAGGGAGTTCCACAGCTTCCCCGCTCTGTGACGAAACGAGTTCTGATACAGGGATGTTCGCGCTGTCGGGAGATGAACCACAAATGGGTGCGATCCATCGGATTGTCTTGTGGAGCGCATATAAACGGAATTACGTGGAACAATGCCAAGAATCTCCGAAGAACAACACCCGTGATGATATCTGTAAAACAGACAGAGGTCAGCTACACGCCTTCGATGTGATAGCGACTGTAGTCCCGACGCCAACGCCGAGTCCCCGATCAGGCGGATCGCTCGTCTCTGTATGCTCTCAAGTAGGTCGAGGGTATGTTTAGGAGCCGTGCTCCAAACATGAGAGCAATATTCGAGCGCGGATCTAATTTGGGATTTATATAGAAGAAGAATTTGGGCCAGAGTAAAATATTTCTTGGCTCTAAAGAGATAACTCAGGTTTCCCGAGGCTAACCTGGCGGTACTCGACACGTGTTTATGCCATGATACATTCCCACAGACCGTGACGCCGAGCAATTTCAAACTTTCCCCAGCCTCGAGGGCCCGGCCACTCATCATCAGCTGTGGAACCGATGATTCAGTTTTCTTTGTGAATGTTGTATACTGGGTCTTCGTTGCGTTGAAGTCGACGAGATTGGCCTTTCCCCACTGCACGACCCTATCTAGATCCTGATTTAGAGAGTCAATCTGTCTACATCTCAGCTGGTGCGACGTTGATGCACCAATCGGCCGATCACTCGAAAAGGAGGAAACAAGCGTACTATCATCCGCAAAACTGAACACTTTGTTATCCGTTGTCTCCAACAAATCTTTTATGTGAAGCAAGAACAAGGTTGGAGACAAAATAGAACCTTGGGGCACCCCCGAATTAACAGGATACAGATCCGAACACTCGCCGTCCACAACAACCCGGATCGATCGATTCTCGAGGAAGCTCCTCGTCCAGTCGCAAAGCTGTTGGGAAAGTCCACGTGAACGAAGTTTGCTCAGCAATGCCCCGTGCCAGACGCGGTCAAAAGCCTTGGAGATATCCAATGCGACCGCCCTTGACTCACCATGTCGTTCAATCGCAGATGTCCATATATCGGTTATACGTGTCAAAACGTCTCCTGTGGACCACCTGCCACGGAATCCGTATTTATTTGATAAATTTATCGATGATTTTACAAAATGAATTAAGGGGTGATATCACCTTGGGTTCACTAAATGCGTCGCTTCACGCAATTTCAGTCACGATGGAGCGCTTCACGGCACAACAGCGTGATTTTTCTGTAAAACAATGATGACGCAGCCGAGTCGGTGAGGTCATAAACTTCCGAGTTCCTATAGGCCAATAAATAATAAATAATAAAATTGTTGTATAAGACTTTAACGGCGGCATAATTTAAATCCCCCACAAATCGTGGGGCCCATATTCCGCAATCACTGGCTTTGTGCTGGCTGCTGACGATGGAATCCGGTTACGGCTTCACGTATTGGCTCGCGCCGGATGCTGATTCCCGATTTACACAATGCAGCACATTTGGATTCCTTTTTTTATTTTTTTTATTTTCAAAACATTTTTTATTTTCTTTTTATGTTCTTAGTTTCTAAATTATATGCTAGACAAAACTGTTTAAATTATAGCTTAATTATCTTATATTATAACTTACTGGTCCTTCGCAGACGCTCTAAGCTAAACATTACTTAACAATTGTATAATTTGCCTTTCGGCGACAGAACTCTGTGGGAGTACTTATAATTATTTGAAAGACAAAGAAAAATTTGAAAAACTTTGTGTCGAAATGTTTTTTGTTTTTGTTTTTTTTCTTCTTAAAATTAACTTACTTAATTTTTTTTTTAAATTTTATTTAAAAGCACTTAACTTAACTTAACTTAAATCTTATACTACCCTAATAGAAAAGCTAACTCTATGTAAGCTGCCGTTTGGATTCCTTTTCGGTATTGTGATTAAATAATTTTGCTCCCTGCGACTGCAGTTTATTATCAGGTTCGTTCTCTTCTGGTGGACGTCCACGCATGTGGTTATGTCATACGAGATTGACCGACAAAATCTGGCATCGGTTTTCGCTCTACGTGTGAGCGACCCACGTAGTGCTATAGCGTTTGCGACGATGGTGAAGAACGTGTGATTCGAACTGACGCTATGACAGTTAGAACCACTAAAAATTGACCCAACGCTTAACACATCAGGCCACTACCGCGTGTACGAATTCGATTTTTAAACTCAAGTACACTCAACTGTTGTGGAATTGTTATGTTATCGGTGTGGTATATGGCTCTGATGCTTTGCTTATTCGAATTTCTTTCGGTGTTCTTCACTATTGGCTTGTGGACTGTGTGTGTATCTGTTAGAAACACCACAGTGCCCTGTGGACTCCACGCCAATTCGGCCATGGCTTCGTGTGAGGGTGGTCGAAAGTGCACTTCCTGTTATTTTACTTCTCTCAGGAAAGGCATACCTATAGGGCTGAATCAGCGCGCTGAGATACTTTTTTTTCGGCCGGGTCTATCAGCCAACCTCTGAAAGATGTTCAAGGATTCCGCTTCACGGAGCTTAATGGGGTGGTATTTCACCGGACGGCTGGGTTTTGGGACCCTACCTACCACTCAGTAATTATGCCGAACTGCACAATAGGGTCGTCAGCTGAACCTACGTTTGCACAATCAAACGTAAGACACAACCTCCTTACCAACTCAGGCATTGAATTAACAAGTCAAAAAGCGTTCTCGGTGTGAGCCTTTGCTTGCGACGACTGCGTGGAGGTTGTGGTCTGTGCTGAGTCGGCACAGGTAGGCAAAATATTGTGGTTTCACTCATAGGTCGTGAGTGGACGATCGCACCCCACCTGCACTACTGGTCAGTCCCTTGTTAAGACCAACACGCAAATCACCCGAGAAGAAGATTTCGCCGAATGCTTCATAATTCTAGCAGCCGAAAGGGAGGTGATCCTAGCAAAGAACTGCAGAATCTCCTCCAAAGCATCCATCGTCAGTACCCAGCATCTGGAGAAGAAGCCCAGTGTTATAATACAAAAATACGTAATTAAGAAAAGCAACGTACTCACGGTTTTCTCGCTGTTGATGAAGGCTTCGTTCAAAACTGCTTGCTAGTTGCTGCGTGCGTTGTTAGTTGGAACCCCAGTTTAGTTGTTATTTCTTTCTTCTTTTTCTTTATTTCTAAATCCATCAAAATCTTCTCTAACCCTTTTCTCAAAGCGAATTTAGATTGTATACCATATACAAGTTCAGTTTTAATTTCTTGGAACTTCAATAATTGCTTTTTTTCAATATTTAACGTATTGCAACTGACCGACTCCTGTGGGGACTGTTTTACCGCTTATAAATCTTTTTCGCTTTCATCTATTCAACTTCTTCTTTTACTTTATTCTTCGCCCTGTCACTGTATTGCGACGGCTGAATCCTATTGTAGCCTTACGGCGAATGACTTTTTATTTTCAATTTTCGTTTTTTCTCTACTCATTATTTCAGCGTCCACTCTAACTTCCGTTTTACTCAATAGTTTTTATTGATTTGTTTTTATATTATTTTTTTATTATTTATTATTTATTTGTCCCGTTTCGCCGGTGTTTTGAGGAGAGAGAGACCACGCAACACCACGAGGAACAGGAGAGACTTGGGTAATAAGAATTGCAAATACTTATACGTCACGGTAGATATCTCAAAAAAACTTTTCTTATTCTTCATCTCTTTTTCTCTCGTCCTGACACTTAAAGGTATTTCAAAATCCCTTTTTGTGGGCGGAATTGTTTAAAAAAAAAGTATGTAGACGAACACCAAGCACAGTTGGTAACTTCAAAACAGCAACCTGGGCACGATCAATTTGATCCTTGAATTCCCTCTTCCCGAACTCATTACACGTCATGGTTTAATCTCGGTATAGGAACCTCTTACAAATATTTGGAATGACACGTTTCTTAAAAGAGCTCTATTCAGATACTATTGAATGAATCTGACTGCCTTTACCCATTTGCCTCATCGATGTGACTGGAGCAGTCAATTTTTAATACTAACAGACGGAAACGAAAGAAAGAAGTACGAGGGTGAAAATGTTGCTGTCGTTCTTGAACGAAAGACTTCAAATTCAAAGACGTATTTACCAGAAGTTTGCACTCAAGGGTTCAGGTGCCACTGGCTTAAATCATCACATCCTTTAAGAGTGCTCTAGTTATATATGACGTTCAGTGTACATTTTCCCATGTCCTTAAAATGCCGTGTTTCCTTTATCCGCACGACTGTCACCTCACTCTACTCATACTGCTTCTCACTGTCACAGCTTGCCTCCACATATGATGACAATCACTCTAGATAGAAAAGACACTCTATACGTTCGTATTGCAATCATCCTAACGATTCCCTTTGCTATTGCTTATGGCTTCCTGATTGCCTCCAGAAACACATCCATTAGTACCAGTCAGATAGGCAGGGTAGGTAGGTAGTGAGCATCCTCGTGTTAAGTTGAGCCGCATGTAATTTATGATGGTGTTTATGTGTGTACGAACCGTGAGCCTTCCTCTAATAATAGCAAAGAGTTCAAGTTTATGCAGACACGCCGGGCAATTTGGGAAGTGTAAACATTTTGTTAACCGTCCACCTAAAAAGAAACAACGACATGGAAGACTTACACGTTATAGAAATCTTGTCCTTCAAAGCCCAATATGTGCATATCGTTGAGAACGTGTGTTTTCCTAGGACAGCTGTCACATGTGAAATCAAAGTTTACTTCGCTGATGCCCTAGCTACCTCGTAAGGCATTTGTAAAGGGCAAGTTGGCTAATACAACCATCTACCTGAACAAGTGTCGCACACACTCCGACACCACACTTTAAACTGAGCTTTCGATAGTTTGGTAAATTAAATTTTAGTCTACATTTGCTCTTACGGTTCTAAAAAGATTGACATTGGGTCAAAGGAATTTTACTATTCGTGAAGTTTCGTGACTGTTTTTGAGCACTGGTACTTTGTCGTACGCTCTTTAATATATAAGTCAGTGACCTTAAAGGAATTTATTTTACCGGATGCGGTTGCTTTTCCATCAGGACAAGATGAAACGATTTAATAATCGCACGCAATATTGTGTCATTCAACCCGATCTTCAAAAAGCCCGGCAAACATCGAAATCATCGAAAACAGTTTAAGGGAATATCCTCAACTCTCATTTCGGAAAACGGCAGGCGCATTGGAACTTACAAGCGCAACCGTACAAAAGATTTTGAAAAAGCCTTTGAAGTTTCATCCTTTTAATTTTAATTCGTACAAGAACTTGAACAAAATTACTTGGTTTTACGCAAAAAATTTTGTGAGACGACGTTGTAAAGATTTCGAAACTACCCTTCTATCATTACAGCCCTCTACCTTAAAAATTATGGATTCCTTTTTTGGCAAAAAAAAAAAAAAAAAAAAGCTGTTCGTTCTTAACAAGCCGTTCATTTCATTTCATTCTTAAAACATTTTTTTATTTTCTTTTTATCTTCTTAGTTTCTAAATTACATGCTAGACAAAAAATGCTTAAATTCTAGCTTAATTATCTTATATTATAACTTACTGGTCCTACGCAGACGCTCTAAGCTAAACATTACATAACGACTGTATAATTTGCCTTTCGGAGACAGAATTTTATTTGTGGGAGTACTTATAATAATTTAAATGACAAAGAAAAATTTTGAAAACTTTGTGTCGAAATTTTGTTTTTTATCTTAAAATTTAACCTACTTTTTTTTTTTTTTTTTTTTTGAAATAATTTTATTTAAAAAACTTAACTTAACTTAACTTAAATCTTATACTACCTTAATTCTAGAAAAGCTAAGTCTATGTAAGCTAGCTGATGATAGTGTGAATCTATACCGACTTTGGTATCCAGGTCTGTATACGCCATTCAACCACCAGAACTGTTGACGCTGTCTAATACTATCGTCCCGGTCTCTGTGGGAGATAGCCCTACTGCACAATCGCCCGTCTACGGATGATCTTCTTACATGATAGATCAGCGGAATTCCGGATCTATCCTGTATAAGCCCTTTCATGTCCAAGTCAAGGAACGCCTCTGGTGGAACCAAGCCGTTGCGACGCACGCTCTCATAGTACAGAGTGTTTGGATAATAGGCCCCGAAAATTAGGTCATTGGACGAGCTTATTGCTCTCGCAATATGTCCTCTGATTAATTTAATCATAAAATTATCCACACTATTTATGTACGCTTCATTATATAAAGTCTGATTTGAGTAATACTTTTTATAGTCCGATTCCGGTGTTCGATATAATCTGAGACAACTTCTGAGACACTTCCTTTCGAACACTCGAATCTTTTCCATCAAATTTGGACCTATGTTAAACCATACTGGACAACCATATATGAGCATTGGCCTGATTAGGGTCATGTAGCATATGACTTTTACCCTGCTGTCAAGTTGGCTTCTGTGAAATAGCCTCCTTGTCATAGCAAACGTTTTTCTAGCCTTGACCAAAGCAGCCTCTACATGTCTGTTGAAATACAGATATTGGTCTAGCCAGACGCCAACGTATTTAACTACACTCTTGGTTTCCAGTTTATCTCCATGCGGTCCCACGGTAACTAGCTTTCGCCAGTTTTTCCTTGTGTCGTTCGTGGCTTTATATAATGGAGTTCTAAATAGGATGACTTCACATTTCTGGAAGTTGATCTTAAGTTTCCAGTCATCGCAATAGCGCTGCACGTTGTTGTAGTCTCGCTGTATTAAACTATTTATGATCTCAACTTTCGGAGCTGTTCTGTAAATTATGAGATCGTCAGCGTACGCAATAGCCTGGGGAAGTGCATCTAATAAGTCGCTAATGTAAATGTTAAAAAGAATCGGAGAGAGTACCGCGCCCTGTTGCAAGCCATTCTTGATATTATACGTTTTATTAGAGGTCACATTACCACTTTTGACCACGAACCTCCTATCCTTTAACATATCGTAAAGTACATATAGTAAAGGCTTATGTATGCCATGTCTGACCAGTTTGTAATACAACCCTTCGATCCAGACGGTATCAAAGGCTTTCTCCAAGTCGATCAGACAGGCCACTGTGCATTGGTTCCTACATTTATTCCATTGTATGTCGGAGACCAGTTTACCTGCGGCATGTGTGGACTTAACAAGCCGTCCGGCTATGCTATTGGCTCCATGGAATTATTAGAAGAAATCTTTGGCCATATTTCAAAGCTGGCTGTGGAGCTGTGGGGGTTCTATAGCGTTTGAAATAATAGTGAAGAAGAACGTGTGATTCGAACTGACGCTATGACAGTTTGAATCACCAGAAATTGTACCTAAGCGTTACTCATCACGCTACCGGCCGTGTTTAGAATTTGATTTTTAAACCCGACTATACTCCACTGATGTGAATGTTATGTTATCGCTAAGGTATACGGCTCTGATGTATTTTCTTATTCGATTTTTTGTTCGGTGCTCTTCAGTATTTTGCTTGTGAATTGTGTGTGTATCTGTTAGAGTCGCCACAGTTCTCTATATCACACGGAGAACCAACCCATAATTCTAACCAATCTTGACCGCTAACAGCGCGTCACCTTAACCCAACTTGCCATGCAAAATCCGCAATAGCATACATTCCAAACTTCGCAATAAAACATACTCCCAAACTCCCAATAGAATACAACTCAACAGAAAACATTCTAAATCATCCCCGCATACATTTTACCTAAAATTGCTTCGGTCAATTCTTTACTTAATTCATATTCCCTCCTTGCGACTAAGCAATCTTAATTCCCCCGAAATTCGTACGTTGTAATAAAACGCATATTCAAACCTACAACGAAACATTAACCATCACCACCAACTATACCGATCCGCATACATTTCTCCGAAATAACTTCGGTTAATATCTTATCTAAACGATATTCCTTGCTTGCATCCAAGCAATGCCAATTTCCCCCGAAAACCACTTCGGTTCATTTCTTCCTTAAATCATACTTCTCGTGTGCGTCCAAGCGACAGCTACGTTTCCACGAAACAATCACAACTATCAAGACCCTCGATCATACTTGGCTATGCCAATTTCCCGGTATACACAACCAACCCATCCAACTCAGCTTATACGGCGAGGATTCGCTGGAACTGAATTCTTATGCAAGCATACCAACTCTTCTTGAAATTCCTCGTAAGTGGTAGTGAGTTTATTTTAGCTATGACTCCACTGCCACGACGCGATGAACTTTTCCTTCCAATAATTAGTCAGTCGAGATCCAACCGCCATCGAGTGCGCATCGCCGCCTGCAAGCATTTTGCTTAATTTCAAATGTTTCCATTCAACCCACCCAGTCGGTGTTGACGTGGTGTATTTCGGGAGTCGGTCACCAGAACCTGACGTGCGTTTCGGCCACCTTACGTTTGGCAATCCTCGCGTATCAAACAGCCTTTTGCAATATAGCGCGGCGCAACTCGGGCAACTGTTAGGAGCACGCGGACTCACCCAACCACCAGACGCCGAAGGTCGCAAAGTGTCTCGAGGTGCTCTTTTCGAGAATCCGCGTTCATTGTTAATCAAGTCCAATCTGCCAAATTTCGCGTTGGGACCAAACCGAGATTAAGTGCTCCTGCAACCGCGGTTAAGAGAAATATAACACTGAAATGACTTTATGTAAAAGGGGAGATTAATTAATAAGCGAATGTTTAGGTGAAAATAAAAATAAAAAAGGAAAACATTAACATTAAAACCGGACCAGTGCGTTTTACTTCTTTTCTCTCTTCCCCGTTGTTGAGCGTTATCGGCGTTATTTACACAGTGACGTGTTGGGGGTACAGTGAAGCCGCGTTCGTGCTGACGCATACATAGATCCCCCACAGGCCTGTGGCGACTCTAACAGATACACACACAATTCACAAGCAAAATAGCACCGAACAAAAAATCGAATAAGAAAATACATCAGAGCCGTATACCTTAGCGATAACATAACAATTCACATCAGTGGAGTATAGTCGAAACAGATAATCTTCCGATCTCTTCTTGAGCCAGCGCCAATCGGGTTTCCTTTGCGGAAAGAATTATTGGGGGAACAGAAAAATATATTGTACAATTAACGAAAACTAACACTGCTCCTACAATGGGACACAACCCCTACTAGATCTCTCAATTGAAGATCAATATCGCGTCCGAAGATAATGACTCCAACTTAGATAACCACGAAGGGTAATAAACCATACATGAATAACTTACATTTTTCTTCTTTTTTTTTTTACACTAACGTGCGCACAAACGGGGATTTTGAAGTACCTTTAAATGTCAGAGCACAGTGCGAGCGGATGGAGAGGAAATGGATAAGGAAAGCAGGTGCCGATGTATGTTGATCTTGAATGTCTGGACATCACAACGGCCAGGAACCACATGATCAAGGAGAACATTCCACATTCTTGTGGTTCGGCTAAAGAATGGCTCTCTATGTTTATTTGTGCGCCTGAAGTCCACTTTCAACGCGGGAGACCGGGGTTCGATTCCCCGTCGGTGAGCATCTGGCGCAAGACTAATGACCATGCCCGGAAAAAAACAAATCATTATGGAAAATTTAACAAGCCTCAGGACTTGCTAAATAAGGCCAAGACCGGTTCCCGGTTGTAGTGCCGATGATGATGAAGTCCATTTTCAACGTGAACTGTTGCGCGTTCACAGATTGACGGGTATCGCGGGAAAAGGTCTGAAGGGGCGGAACACTTCAGCAAGTTCTGCTGAGCAACGACCGTGATAATACCTATAGAAAAGAGATAGGCATAATACGTTCCGCCTCCGCTCTAACGACGGAATTGATCGACTTACGGCTGAGTCCCCAATAAGTTTCACTGCTGGCTTTTGCATCCTGTCGAGCACGTGTAGTACAGTTTTGGATGCACCTGGCCAAATATGGGAGTTGAACTCCATTTTCGGACGAATATACGCCTTGTAAATAGTTGCCAAGTTGGCTGGAGTGAAGTATCGTCTGTACCTCTTAAGAAACCCCACGAATTTGGCTGCACTTTTCACAGCTTCAAATATGTGATCA
The DNA here is from genome assembly GCA_963931805.1 of Microdon myrmicae. NCBI lineage: Eukaryota > Metazoa > Arthropoda > Insecta > Diptera > Syrphidae > Microdon > Microdon myrmicae. The sequence goes on along the minus strand of OZ007500.1, from coordinate 122,241,047 downwards.
TTCCAATTAAGAGTCGAATTAATTCGAGTGCCTAGGATTGATAGTTCCTTAGCTTCGTCGATGCAAGTGCCGTTCATAGACAGTATATTTACTTTGGGGTTCGCCTTTGACGACGCCAAGAGGCAACATTGAGTTTTTCAAGCATTGAATTATACTCGGTTAGATAATCCCACTGATATATCTTGTTGATGTCTGAATTCAATGTATCAAGCATAAGATGCTGGTTGGTAGAGACGTCCGAAGAGTTTGGGCGGGAGTGTTCATATGAGTATGAGAAACTCAACGTGCTATCATCAGCAAACGAGTGAATTGAGTTGTGTGTAATTGACAAGAGATCATTTATAAAGATCAGGAAGAGAATGGGTGAGAGTACCGAACCATGGGGAACACCTACAATAATTTGATGGGAGACAGATTTAACACCATCAAGAAACACTTGGATTGAACGGCCAAAAAGATAGTCTCTTATCCATTGGATTAGGGAATTATCCACTCCAGAGGAATGCAATTTTGACAAAAGGGCTGGATGCCAAACTTTGTCGAATTCTTTTGAAGTATCCAATGCGACTACCTTGCTTTCACCGAGGTAGTGGATGGAATGGCTCCACTTTCCCGCTAAGGTACGCCATCAGATCTCCTGTGGACCTGTTGCTAGGAAAGCCATATTGGCGGTCATTGAGGATGTTGTGGGGGCGGTAGTTTGGGGTGTCTACGTATGGCACTGGTTCACTAAAGTCCCGCCGTCCGCTATCGCTCACCACTAAATAAGATAACGTGCAAATGTATGGTTACACATAGAATTTATTTTAAGCAATGTTTTATATAAATAATAATAATTGTTTTGAAAATGTTTTTTTTTTTTTTGATTTGTTTCTGTTTAGTTGAGTTTGTTATTTTGCAATAAAAGAATGTAACGCCAAGTTTCTTCGAAGAAAACACACGCTTAAAACAGAGAGGACATAATTACGTGCTCGCGTGCATAGGACGATCGTCCTTGTTTATTTTTAATTCAGCAAATCACTATTTGGGTCCACGTCTTGTTTATTTGTAAATACTATTATTTATTTCGCTACAACTTTCCCGAAAGCACTCTCTATTCACTTCGCTACGACTTTCTTGGTGTGTGCGCATTGGCGGTTGCGACTCGACTGGATATATCCAGCCCCGGTGGCGGTTGAATCTCGACTGGTTAATTACTGGCGAGGGAAATTTCGTCGCGTCGCGTCGTGGCAGTGTAGTCATAGCTAGAGTCGACTCGCTGCCATTTACTAGGAACTTAGAAAAGAGTTGCTATGCCTGTATAGGGGATTAGTTCCGGGGAATCCTCGCCCTATAAGCTGAGTTGGATTCGTTGGTTGTGTGTACCGGGAAATTGGTTTCGGCGGCATAGCCAAGTATGATTACGGGTCTTGATCGTCGTGATGGTCGTTTCGCGGAGAATTAGCTGCCCCTTGGTTGCAAGCGAGAAGTATAGTTTAAGGAGGAAATGAACCGAAGTGGTTTTTGGCGAAAATGCATGCGGTTTGATTGTAGGCAATTGAAGTAGTTTTACATCTTTTACGTAGAATAGGAACCGAAATGGTTTTCGGGGGAAATTGGGATTGCTTGGTTGCAAGCGGGGATATAATTTAAATAGGAAGTTAACCGAGGTGGTTTTTAGGAAAAATGTATGCGGCTCAGTATAGTTGGTGGTGATGATTAATATTCCGTCGTAGGTTTGAATATGCGTTTTATTACCGCATATGGATTTCCGGGGAAATTAGGATTGCTTGGTCGCAAGGAAAGAATATGACTTAAGTAAAGAATTGACCGGATGGGTTTTGGGGAAAATTATATGTGGGGTGATGTAATTGAGGGAGATGATTTAGAATGTATTTTATTGAATTGTATTCTGTTGTAAGTTTTGGGAAATGCCTTTAATTTTTTTTATTTTTTTTATTTTTTTTTATTAGACTTCTCTCGGGAGAGGCGAACCTATAGCGTCGAGTGGGCGCCCCGACATGCCATCAAATAACTGTTGCAGTCCTTTTTGAACAGTTGCAGGTTGTAACGCTCCGGGAACTCTCGTGTGGGAAGGCAGTTCCACAGCTTCCCCGCTCTGTAACGGAACGAGTTCTGATACAGGGATGTTCGCGCCGTCGGGAGATGAACCACAAACGGGATTGGGAGATGGGTTCTTGCAAGTTCGGGATGGATGTGCTTGCAGATTTTGCATGGTTGCGAATGTGTGTATTGCAGGTTTTGAATGGGTAGTTGCATTAAGGTGACGCCCTCTTAGCGGTCAAGGTTGGTTGGAATTGTGGATTGGTTCTCCATGTGGCATAGAGAACCCCCAGAATGTCATTTGATTCCAGATATTTCGAAAGTTGACGGTTGATAAGTGATTCCATTACCTTCGAGAGATAAGAAGTTAGAGCTATGGGTTGATAAGAAGAAAGGGATGATTTGTCACCCTGTTTGGGAATTGGCTGAATGTTCGCTGTCTTCCGTCTATTTGGGAAACGGCCAGTACAATAAGACATATGAAAGAGTTTCCGCGGTGGTTTAGCGAGTGAAGAGGAACATCTCTTCAAGAGGATTGGGGGAATGTCATCCGGACCAGCGAATTTGTGTGCGTTTAGCTCCTTGAGTGCCTGGGCAACAGTACGCGTTCGGAAGCGAATCTGGCTCATGGTATGCTGCTTATGCTCAAGTTGAGGTGGAACTGATGTGGTATCAGCCAGCGTTGAGTTGGCTGCAAAATGTTCCGCAAGTAGATACGCCTTCTCTATTGCACTGTTGACTGGTCTGCCATGGAATATAAGCGAACGAATGGATGAAGAGTTTTGGATATTTTCCACGAATGCCAAGAAGTTTCTACTATCTGTAGGAGAGTGTAGTATTTTTTGTCTCACTCTGGTCATGCAAACATTTTGCGCGTTGAATATACACATTGTAGTCATTTCTAGCTCTCTCGAATCTTCTCCGGCTTTCCTCAGTATTGTTTGACTTATACAACCGGAAGCTATAGGGCTATCTCCCACAGAGACCGGGACGATAGTATTAGACAGCGTCAACAGTTCTGGTGGTTGAATGGCATATAAAGACCTGGATACCAAAGTCGATATAGAATCATAGTATCATCGGCTAGCTTACATAGACTTAGCTTTTCTAGAATTAGGGTAGTATAAGATTTAAGTTAAGTTAGGTTAAGTGCTTTTATATAAAAAAAAAAAAAAAAAAAAATTGACAACGTTTTTCAAATTTTTCTTTGTATTTCAACTAATTATCAGTACTGCCACAAAGTTCTGTCGCCGAAAGGCAAATTATACAAATGTTAAGTAATGTTTAGCTTAGAGCGTCTGCAAAGGACCAGTAAGTTATTATATAAGATAATTAAGCTAGAATTTAAGCATTTTTTGTCTAGCCTTTAATTTAGAAATTAAGCATATAAAAAGAAAAATAAAAAATGTTTTAAAAATGAAAATGAAAAATGACAACCGGAAGCTCAACTCTTTAGCTTTAGTGGATCTAAAGTGGTGGATTATGAGGCAGAAGCGCATGTGCTGTCTCGTCGGCTGTTAGAGTAGAATTGGGTATGGAATTTTACGTTCCGTATTTCATCTAACGAAATCCACCCGCTAAACCTTGGTTTTATAAAAAATATGAACAGATTACAGTGGCTAAAAATCGGACTTTTAAACAATGATGCTCTAGTCCCAAGGAGATCAAGAGAACGAGTTGTGTCGGGATCAGAAACGCATGCAAACACGATATTCACACCGCGAAGGAGGTCCTTACCGAACTGTCCAAAAAACTGCTTGAACGCCCAGCTGGTTCCGGTCTCTTTTGTTTAATAGGGAAAGCTATCAGCAATAATTCCAGTTCCTTCTCTTCGGGTTACTAGCCATGAGCTGAACGAATAAAGTTAATGTTTTCGCTAATTTATCTCCCGCGAATTTTTTCTTCTGGATGTTTCTGTTGTGGAACTGCCTGTCATAGTGCCGGCATGTGGAGTTGCCTGTCATCATGCCAGTAAAGTTCCATCCACATTACAGTTCAGTCACTCTGTGGACTGAACTGTAATTCAGCAACCGGTACGGATGGTATACTAGCACTTGTCCTTAAAAACTATGCTCCAGGATTATCGCCGGTTCTTAGCGAACTTTTTCGCTTACGTTATGCACGGAAAATCATTCCCACCTACTGAGAAACCGCTGCAATTCTATCAAACTCAGGGAAAGTGGAAAAATGTCTGCCACAAAATCACCGGTCGATATTGTCCAAGGTGATGGAAAAGATAGGGCTCCTCGATAGTATAGTGGATAGTATACCCGCCTGTCACCCGGGAGACCGGGGTTCGATTCCCCGTCGGGGAGCCCCTGGCGCAAGACTAATGACCTTGCCCAGACAAAAGAAATCATTATGGAAAATTTAACAAGCCTCAGGACTTGCTAAATAAGGCCAAGACCGGTTCCCGGTTGTAGTGCCGATGATGATGATGATGATGATGATGGAAAAGATTATCAATACACAGTTGATTACATACAGTATATGGAATGCAACGGAGTGCTAAATAATCGCCATTACGGGTTCCGTAGCACTCGATCCACGGGAGACATTTTGACCTCTGTGACTGGCGTCTGGAATCTGTAATTAAAATATACAGCGAGTCATTGGCAGTCGCACTGGATATGTCCAAAGTTTTTGACACCTTCATATGGGACTAATACCACGAATGTCCGAGCTATGGATGAAGAATTTTCTCGATAATCGATTGATTCAAATTGGACGGCATGTCTCCGGATACGAGAATACTGTATTAATTCTGGGGTGTCTCAAGGTTCTATCTTGAATCCAACTCTATTTCTGCTTCTTATTTATTAGAATCAACGGGAGACAAAATATTCAGCACATTGATTTCCTCATTCTAAAGTGACCGAGTAACGCATCGACGTCGGACCAGCTGATATGTAACCAGTCGGACTCCTTTATTCAAGTCTAAGGCAATTCCGTGAACTTTAACGAAACAAGGACTCGATGTACAATATTTACAAGGAAAAATGAATCGTCGGTTCCAAGATTCATGACGAATGGACAGCTCATTAGATCTAAGGAAATTATGAATTTCATCTTGGCGTCATGGCCTCTGGGAACGTATCGTGGTGTTGTATACAAAATGTTTATATGTTATAGGTAATGGGGAGAATCCTCACTGTTATATCTTCTCTGTTGTTGAAATTCCGTCAGCTGTTCTGATTGCTAGGAGCGTTGGTTCTTGAACCCCTAGTTGTAGTGATTGATTATTGAATCCCGAATGTAACTCGTCGGATTGGAAATCTTTTCCGAAATCACCGGTCTAAAGGCCGAAATCACTCTTCTATTTGTTGCCACGACACACGCAGATGAACCATTTGAATTTGTATAAAATTCGATAATGGTTTTTATTTTCTTTATAGGCGAATCAATTATTTTACTTTACAACGGCTCATACGGACGTGAATCAATTATTTTTCTTCGGCCGAATCATGTTTCAGTTTTTTATATTTTCCTTTATATCGGCACCTACTGTTTTTCAACAACAGTTTTTTTTATTATTTTCGTTCACCTACTTGTAATTAAGGTTAGAATATATATATGTATATATAATTTTTTTTTTTAATATACTTCTCTCGGGAGAGGCGAACCTATAGCACCGACATGGCGCCCCGAGATGCCACAAAGTAACTGTTGCCGTTTTTTTTTTTTTGAACAGTTGCAGTTTGTAACGCTCCGGGCACACTTGTGCCGGGAGGGAATTCCACGGCTTTCCCGCTCTGCACCGGAACGAGTTCTGATACAGGGAGGTCTGCGCCGTTAGGACATGAACCACAAATTGGTGCGATCCGTCGGATTGTCTCGTAGAGCCCATAAAAACCTATTTACGCTAAACAATACCACGAATCTCCGAAGAACAATACCCGTGATAATATCTGTAAAACAGACAGAGGTCACCTGCGTGCCTTCGATGTGATAGCGACTGTAGTCCCGACGTCACCGCCGTGTCCACGATCAGGCGGATCGCTCGTCTCTGAATGCTCTCAAGTAGATCGAGGGTATGTTTAGGAGCAGAGCTCCAAGCATAAAAGCAATATTCGAGCGCGGGTCTAATTTGCGATTTAAACAGGAGAAGAAGTTAAGCCGGGGTAAAATATCGCGTGGTAAAATATGAGGCGGATCTGGCGACACTCGACACGTGTTTATGCCACGATATATTCCCACAGATCGTGACGCCGAGGAATTTCATTCCATTCGAGGGCCTGGCCATTCATCATCAGCTGTGGAATCGATGATCCACTTTTTCTTGTGAATGTTGTATATTGTGGTTTCGCTGTATTGAAGTCGACGAGATTGGCCCTTCCCCACTTCAGGACCTTATCGAAATCCCGATTCAGAGAGTCGATCTGACTATATCTCAGCTGATCCGACGCTGATCCACTAATCGGCCGATCACTCGAAAAGGAGGAAACACGCATACTATCAGCCACTAAACTGAATGCCCTGTTATCCGTCGGCCCCAACAAATCTTTTATGTGAAGCAAAAACAAGGTTGGAGCCAAAATAGATCCTTGAGGCACCCCGCAATTAACAGGATACAGATTCGAACACTCGCCGTCCACAACAACCCAGATCGATCGATTTTCGAGGAAGCTCTTCGTCCAGTCACAGAGCTGCTGGGAAAGTCCTTATGAGTGAAATTTGCTCAGCAATGATCCGTGCCAGACGCGGTCAAAAAACCTTAGAGATATCCAATGCGGCCGCCCTTGACTCACCATGCCGCTCAATCGCAGAGGTCTATATATCGGTTTTAATGCTCAAAAGATCTCCCGTGGACCGCCTGCCACGGAATCTGTATTGACGATCATTCAGAAGTCCGTTAGACTCCAAATTCTTAATTAACTCGGCATTGATGACCGTCTCCATTACCTTAGATAACATAGACAGTAATGCTATCGGCCGATAACTTTGTGGGAGACACCTTTTTCCCCTCTTTGGGATTGCTTGAACTCGGGCGACTTTCCAGTAGGTAGGAAAGGTTTTTCGTTCATAGGATAAGGGACAGAGTCTGCCAAGAATCGGCGATAGTTCTGGAGCACAGTTCTTAATTACTATGGCTGGTATTCCGTCCAGGCCTGTTGCCTTCCTATAGTCCAGTCCACGTAGAATGCGGTGAATAGTACGTGGGAGGAACCTGACATCCCGCATCCAAGACTGTACCGGCGTGTTCACAGGTGGCTCCAAAAGACCAGCATCGAGGTTTGAATTCGCGGAAAACAAATTCGCGAACATATTAGCTTTATCTTTTGAATTTGTGACTAACGTCCCACTACCTGTCACTAACGGGGTAAAAGAGGAGGAAGCGAAGCTACTGCTGACAGCCCTTACCATTGACCAGAAGGGACGCGAACCAGTGGGGCACTTAAGGAGTTTATTGGTCACTCTGTCGTTGTAAGCCTTCTTCGCAATATCAATCGCCTTGTAGCACGCGTTTCTTATTCTAACAAAACTTGTTCTGTTGACAACGATGGGATTAGAGTGCCATTGTTTAAAAGTTTTATAATTTGCCGCCGTAATCTGCTCGCATTTTTTATCAAACCAAAGTTTATCAGATGAACTTTGCTTGATGGAATAGGGAATGTAGATCTCCATCCCGAGAAGAATAATCAGTGTGGCCGAATCCGCACATGCGTTAGCATCAGAGTCTTCACAGCACACCTCCGATCACGGTGAGAATGCGAAGAAATCATCTCACAAATCGTCCCAATTGGCCGCAGCTGAGCATTTATACATCAGAGTCTTCAAGGCACACCTCCGATCACGGAAAGGATGCGAAGAAATCTCGCAAATCGTCCCAATTGGCCGCCCCATACCTCCATATATGGCAAAGGTGCTTAGGTCGGTTATTCGCCTGAAATGCGAGTGGTTGCGCGACCGATTCCAAGCAGTGATCTTAGTTTCACAGTGGCGCAGTAACCTCCACGGTATAAATGCTCAGCTCGGATGTCGAAAATAGATCCAGGGTGTTGGCATAATCACCTCGGGTATCCGGCACTCGCGTAGGTTCCTCCACAAGTTGAGTCAAATTGCGGCTAACAGCGAACATATCCGCCAGCTTCCCAATCTCGTCGGTTCTATTAGAAGGTACCAACCAGGCGGAATTGTGCACATTAAAATTGCCGAGGACGACAATTTCAGAAGCTGGGTGGTTGATCTGTATCCAGTCGACGGTACGTGAAAGATGTTCGAAAAATGTCGCTGATCAATCGTCATTCGGGGAGCGGTAAAGACAACAAAGAAATTTAACAGAATTCCTCAGCACGGCCCTTAACCACATGATGTCCATGTTATTGGGTTCCCACGCCTCCATCCTTTGACAAGCCATATCGGACCGCGTGCAGAGGCAGACTCCACCCTTACAACGGAATCTCGAATGCAAGTCATATCCTGAGAAACAAAGATATGTCGAATCTGTTGACGAAATCGTCCTGGGTCTCAGTTAGGCAAGGGTATCAAGTTTCGTTGTTTGCAAATATTGGTGGGTGGCGTTTACATTCGTATTGGTGAAACCGATGGCCCTGATGTTACAAAATCTCTTTATCAGTGGAACGTCGACAGTTCGGTTATTTATCATAATATTGACATTGTCCCCCCACGCGAAGATCCGAATGGGAAACTAGTTTACCTCCGAAATTCTTTATCGCAGAAGGTACTTTGGCGGATTTTCGCATTTAGTCGCAGTGTTCCGCCGAACGCTGTCCACGAACAAAACTACACAAGAAGCGAATGCTGTCACCAATAAAACAAGGAGTTGAGTTTGTTTTTAACCCGAGGATATTTTTTATTTTTTTTCAATTTAGTGGACACTGGTGGATACTCGTAGGACACAATTCTAAGTTTATTAATACACTGATTGTCTAATCAATTTCTATTTCCCTTTGGTTGTTTTGATAAACTAATTGAACGTATGAAATTGGGAATTGTTACTTAAATGAAATTTGCCGCACGCCTTGAATAATCAACAAAAGACTTCGCGCTGAATTTCTTCGTTTACCTTTTGTATTTTTAACAATTTACCGCACGAGACATCACTGTCTTAACCTTTCGTTTTTGTTTTCACGTCACTGCCTTCGATTCTTTTAATTGTTTTTCACGTGTCCGCTCGATCTTCGATCGTTATGTTTTCTTAAATTCTTCCCAGCAAACCGACCTCCTTGTAGGGCTCCTCTCTGTTCGACTGACTTTTTCCAAACATTCTGGTTCCCCATCGGCAGGGGAAATCTTCCCGGCGCATCTCTGCACATAATATCCCATCCTGTCTGCTAACAGAATTTCCCAAAGTATCTGTTAGCTGCATTACCCATAGTATCTGTGAAAGGAGACATATTACCTCATAATCATCAAGACCATTAGCTGTTGGTAATCGGAATCTTGTTCCTTTTGTTTAAGGATCGGATGCCGCCGCTTATTCTCCAATTTTTCCATGGGATATGTTTAGGTTAGCCATCTGACTTAAGCTCACAATGTTCTTGTGGGTTTCAGATGGGTAAAAACAGTGGGATTGGTATAGTTCCTTTGTTAGGATTTCCGAATCATAAACATCTAGCGAGCGATCTACGTTAAGATGTTTATGATTGCATGACTATTGGGCGGCAGCGAAGCGATATGCCTTGTTTGCACAAGTGTGCCTTTTGCGTTAAGGTCATGCAAGGGGTATAGGTGCTAATTGCATTTAGCTACCAGAGTATGCATCCGTTGTTCGGTTTATTTACCGACAATGGTATTTCGTGAGAAACATCGCGTTGATGCTTAGGATGGGTGAGTTATTTTCATGCGACGCTTTCCTGCATGGCGAATTTGCTTAGATGCGATGCTTTCCTGCCTTTTGGAATTGGGGTAGAATACAATGTATGGATGCGTTGAACTCGATATTGGGAGCTTTTGAACGTTTAGTTCCTTACTTTCTGATATCGGGTTCAACGTCGTTGCATGTTCTATAACCTTTTGTTTCAGGTAAGGTTACTGACTATTGGGACACGTGTCTGTGGGCACGTGTGCTGAAAAAGGTGAGTAAAGTTTCTTGGCGGAAAGGATACTGCAACCTGTAGTGAGTTGTATTGTTCGTAGAACCTCTACAGTACCATAATTACTTATCTCCTTGTCAGTCCGAGCCATCAGCCATACATCCGAAACATAGTCGAAAATTTCTCGTGACGATATCGAGGAATGTACAGCGTGACGGGGTGGTATTTCACCTTGGGACTGACCACCACCTAAACCAACTTTTTCTCGAAGCGGTCCACCAGCCATTCGTAATCATTTATTTGCAGGAGAGAGAGAGAGAGAGCGGTGATTGGTATCTAAAAATAGCATGAACACGTTTCAAATATAGAGAAGTGCGCCTTCAGGAAGCTGAGTTATGTTTTTAGAGCCAAAACATATTTTGCTCCGATCCAAGTTCTTCTCTTCTACAAATCTCAAGTTAGACCCTCACTCGAACACTGTTGGAATTCTGTTCTTAGGCCTACTCGATATAGAGATAAGCAATCCACCTGATCGAAAACGCAGCAGTGACACCATTTCTCCAGTCGCTATCACATAGAATGTGTTTAGCGGCACTTTGTCTGTTTTACAGATATTATCTCGGGGGTGTTGCTCGGAAGTTCGGATGTATTATTCCGCGGTACTTGGTTTATTTGCGCCCCACAAGATAATCCCGTAGATTTGTGTCTCGATTCCCGTTGACACGTAAATACCAAAACTCGTTCCATGAGAGAACACTAACGTTCTGAAACCCTCTCAATGGCGCTGAGTCAATGCTATAGGTTCCATTTTCCTTACAAAAAAAAAATAATGGGAGCACGTACTGTGGCGGTGCCGCCAAACTCCACGGTACACTTGCCTAAAAACCCACATTCCCTTATCCCAAGACGCATAAGTTTCCGCCTACGCAATCGCATTAGGCACCCGAAAATGCTTCACGCATTAAAGAGATCAAATCTATGATCTTTAAGTCCCTGTAAAGAAAACTTACCTTTCATGCATTCTCTCCGCATAGCAATTCTCTGTAAGATTTCTTTATTAGTTTATCAGGAATTCCAAACCAATTTCGTCATCTACGTTGCCAGACAAATTCCCCTAGACGAATTCCTGTAAACAAAAGGATTTGGTTTACATATAATGTAACCATCATAACAGTGACCATACACATTGCGTCACCTATTTCCCGTCCTCACCAAGTGTATCATAAATCACCAAATATACACATTGGCTGGCGACCACTTTAGCCAACGATAAGTGGTCCAACGCAGCTGCATATAATTAGCACGATAGACGTTGAGACCAATTCCAAGTAACCTAGCTAAACCAATTTGCACATTTCCACATCGTATCGTCGTCTTTTTGTTTAGCCGCGACGCACAGGTATACAAAGATCCCATTAGCATCCGATGAGTTCGGTTTTATTTACTTTACCGGAATCGTATTTCGTGAATGCACTTATGCCGTTTTCATTGTTTCAGATTCGTTATCATGGCTTCGACCCATGAAAAGAACCGACGTACCCATATACATGTGTACAATGACGGTCTCCTCTATGAGATCCGGTTATCACCACCGTAAAAGTGACTGCACCCAAATTTCCCTTGGACAACGATTCAATATCGTTGAGTCCTTATCCATCTGCCGACGACAATGGTCGGGCGGACTTCCACTCCCGTTCCGCGGACGGGAGCTATAATATCCGAAGCCTAACGTGAAGTAACAAAAGTTCATTCGTTTTCATTCAACCGCGAAATGTGTGCGTCGATCTGCTCTATTCCATTCGCTTCTTTTATAAGCTAATAAAAAATCATATAAATAAGAAAGCAAAAAAAATTCAGTGTAATAGTTAGAATCCCAAAGTTCAAGTGTACACTTAATGTTTATTGGTTTTATAAACCGCATTAATAAAAAACGAAACATAATTACAAATAAGTAAATAAAATAGCATTTCTACGATAAACCAAACCAGTGCGTTTCCTTTCGTTTGTGTTGCTTGCTCTTGGAGAATGATCAGGAGCGGAACTGTGTTCGTGATTTGTGGGGACGAGGTAGAACCTGCGCCCATGTCGGTGCCGCGACCTTGCTCCCCCACAGTACCACCAAATTATCCATTACAAGAACAAGCTCACGCTTATTTCCTTTTAATGTCGGGGAAAGTATTTCACTCCAGAAGAAGATACAACTCTCACTTCAACAGGTTGGGGGTAGTCTGCCAGTTTGTCCCGGATTCGATTATAATTAATTCGACATGAATATGAAATCAATAGTCATTCGATGACTGTAATTAATGTATTTCTTTATCTCTCTCCGTATTCACTGTCACTTGCGGCCATTAGTGTCAAAACTTTGCAATGACGGCATTGAATCCGAAAAGAAAACAGAATAACGTGAGAACTTTAATTCCCTAACCGAAACGAGTACAACATCCTGCACATATCAACCGGGAAACTTTCTTCGGAAGTGACTTCCATATACCGGTGGTGACATGATACACTTCATTCAGGTCTACTACAAACCGCAAATACCTGTTTGCTGAATACCAACAGTCTGCCCGCATCGTTGGCAAGTATCCATGGGTATTCAAGCTTAGAGATTGCCTTGTATCCAAACTATGTTCGCATTGTTAAAAATTTACACTAGCCCAGCAATTTTGATAAAGCTAAACCTTTCACATTGGAGGAGAGGCCACTTTGTTATCCCACGGAGAGTTCGTGACATTACAAGTAAAATAATCAAACCTCGACCCAGGGTTAATTGACAATAATAAAATAAAAGATAAGATAAACAATTGTTTCTGATGTGTACACGATAAGAGTAACAATACAAGAACGACCTCAGAGGACATGAAATATGTTCATGAAATGTGCGCGATAACGAAATACAGTCGACCCTGAACAAGGACTCCATTACCCCGGTGGCATATTAATGAATGTTTAAATTTACATGAAATCCTGTGACGATACGCTTCTTGCACCTAATGGCCCAGGGAAATCAGGGTTGCAAACAACTTCCCTCAACTGTTCTGCTTTCCGTGAATTCCCTTGCAACGAGGAAGGAATTTTAATTTTTGATGGCTTTCATGTATTTTTGTCTTCATGTTATCCTTAAATTTTATATTAAGAGCTCTGAATACGTTTTAAATGGTTAGTCTTTCAATTACCAAATTACAAACGGAATGTACATAAATAACTGAATAAACAAATTACGAAGGGGATGAGAACTACGTTCTTGACAAAACAACAACAACAATTGCAAAAAAATAAAAGTGGCTTAGTCTGGTCCTTCAGAAAAAAAACCGAAAAAGGCAGAATAAATAAAATAAAATAAATATAAATGCAAAAACAAAAGAATAAAAGACAAATCCGCATGGCAATTGAAATTCCTTTACATTTACCATAAAAGATAAAGTTTTTTTTATCGCTATTTTTATCTCAGTAAGAAACGTGCCAAGCCTTCAATTTTCTCTAAACCTAAATTAATGCGATCAAGGAAGAAAAACACAAGAGAGCCGACGGGAAAAGATGTCCACTTCACAAGCCTCCTTCACCATAGTAGTGGTGCATTTAAAATTGAAACAAAATTTCACCAGAGGCCACTGGCAGTTATTGACTTTAAATTTATGGTAAGTTGGATTAAGGCAGCTTGACATAAATGGCGGCTGAGTAATAGTTGCCTAACGAGACGCAAATAATTTCTTAAGGGCGGTTTGGATGGAACCCGCAATACTTTAACTGTTTCTACTTAATTCAAGTAATATATTGAAGCCATTCAATGTTCGTCCATGTCTCTTTTCCCCGTCCTCATCCTGTTCATCCACTCGCAATGTGCCCTGACACTCAAGGATACCTTGAAATGCATATTCGTATATAAAGTAATTATTAAATGCTCACACACTTTCGATGGAAGACAGGTTATTGTATTTTGCAAATCTCCTGTGGGGTTCGAGGAGTAACAACTGGTTGGTGTCAAGGAGGATAAAATGAAATTTATTCTTTTCGAAGATTTGTTTTCCTTTTTTTTTGTGTTCAAGTAAAATGAATGAAGGGGATTTATGAAATTGAATGGAACATCAATCAAAAGTATTCCATCTTTCATAAGAGTCTCAATGGAGATATTCGAGGGATTTTAACTCTTGCAAATATTTACATAGGGTGATTCAATGAACTATACTCTTCAGTTTTGTCATATATGTGCTCGTTACTTACAGACGATATATATTAGTGGAACGAAGAGATATTCCTGCTCTATAGAGAATTACTTTAAACGGGTAGAAAAGCATGCGGTGAATCTACGAAACTTTACACAAAAATCATCTGAGAAGCTTCACATTTGGAGCTTGGCCTAGCAAAACGGGGGAATACACGCCTGTGTTTATGCTCCACGTTATTCTCAGACTCGTAGGCCGCGCTCTTTTAATAATGTATCATACCTGTACGACTAGGGCACGTGTAACCTATACTGTTTGATAATCCATTTTCTGGGCAAACACAATGTCTAGGCGTGGCATCGCTAGATGCCGACACTCGGTACAAATCCCAGGCGACAATAGCACATCCAAGTAAACATTAATAATCTAAACGAGATCTTGTTGAATCAGTCCCGATTGGGTTTTCCTGTACGGAAAGAATCATATTAAAAACAGAGCATAAGAAAAGAGGGCTGGGGCAGCGAATACTTACCAAGCGTATTGGCGACATTAGAATACAACTGAATAAAGTCATCAAGAGTACCAATTACGAGTACAATATGCGACGAGGCAGCACGTGTGCTTCCGTTTTGAAATGCTTATTACAGGATTTCAATTGTGCAATCTGCTCTGGTATCTTAAATAAGCGCATGCTACCCAACGGTTCTCGTCAGTTTGCGCGAGCATTTTCTATACTTAGAGCGGTTCGAAAGGACATTTACGCGATTTACGCATTGTGTCTGAACCGAATAGAACAAAAACACGTTTATGAATCTGCCGTGGTCACTATGGATCAATCATTTAATTTATTAGAGGAAACATATATTTCAATTATTCAATAATTAAAACAATCTGAGCTCGACGTCTTTGGCCGCTTCTTGTGGATGATCCCGTCTCAATCATTTCTTTTATGCAATCTAGTAGTGAGGCTCTGGTCGTCATCTCTTTGATGCTGTACATCACATTCAATTTTGTTCATGAAACACATCTAACTCCTGATTATGTTTCACAAATTTGGGTATTGATTATTTACGATGATCCTGGGCTTTTTGCGTAAGTTAATATCATATATGTATACACACACAATTATACATATATATATATCACTATTCCTACCAGGACCGGTCAAATGACCGTTTTTAAATTTTCATTTGGAATTTCCTACATTCAACGTATGTGAA
The DNA here is from genome assembly GCA_963931805.1 of Microdon myrmicae. Lineage (NCBI taxonomy): Eukaryota > Metazoa > Arthropoda > Insecta > Diptera > Syrphidae > Microdon > Microdon myrmicae. Next base: position 122,225,621 of record OZ007500.1, on the reverse strand, counting down.
TCGCCTTTAAACTTTACCACTTTTCCTCATATATATGTATGATATATTTTTCAATATTCACTTATTTTTCTATTGTTTATTTTCCGAGAAAAATTTGTAGTCTGTCTTACCTACCATGACCGGTCATTTGACCGGTAGCACGATTTATACATTTTTGTAAGAGTTTCTCTCTAAGACTCAATGCCAAAACTATAAAGTCGTTACAAACGAAAGGTAATGTAGTTATGACACGATTTTATCCGATAAGTGCCTTCAAGGAAATGGTTTTCGGCACTTCCAAGTGTTTACAGTTCTCGCTCGACTATCGATAATCGATCGTGTTATAAGTGGCATTTTCAAAATAGTGAACAAGACTAACAATACGTCGCAGTAAGTTTCACATTTTATCTTTTATTCTTTTTTTTATCTATTTTGATTTACATTTTCATATTTTAGTTTTTTATTTTTGTAGAATATTTGTCCCCAAAATGTCAAGACGTTTGAGGAGTGCGAATGTATTATTAGAGAGAATAAATGATATCGATGCAGAATGTTCTGAAGATGATCAGGAAATTCTGGATATGGAAAATAACAATACGGAAAATTATGATCCACTTGAAACAGATTCGAACACCGATAAGAACGAAGAGAATATTTCGAACGTACGTAGACGACGAAAGAGAAGGAGATTTTTAGTTAGTTCCGATAGTGAGAATGAGGAAGAAGTAAGCGAAATTGCGATGGACGAAACTGTTTGGCAGGAAGTAAAAATAGGGTCTAATCCTGGAAGAGCACCTGGTCATAATATTTTTAGGGAAACATGAGGCCCGACTGGGTACAGTAAACGTAATATTATGAAAGGCGAAGTTAGGACGGCATTTTCTGTGATAATTGATAAGAATATAATCGAACTTATAAGAAAGTGCACAGAGGCAGAGGCATTTAGAGTGTTGGGATATAAATGGGAACTGTCTACTGCAAAGTTATATGCATTTTTTGCAATTCTGTACGCACGCGGCGCATATGAGGCTAAGAATATAGATATAGCACTTCTATGGAATAAAAAGTGGGGCCCGCCTTTTTTCTCAAATACTATGAGTAGACATGACTTTACGGAGATTATGAGATTTATTCGATTTGACGACAGAAATCAACGAAGCCAACGGTTACAAACCGATAAATTTGCTATGATTTCCGAAGTTTGGTACAAGTTTATTGACAACAGTCAAAATTGTTATAAACCAGGACCATATATTACTATTGACGAACAATTGTTTCCAACGAAAGCAAGGTGTAGATTTACTCAATACATGCCCAATAAACCTGACAAATTTGGTATAAAATTCTGGTTAGCATCCGATGTGCGTAGCAAATATATAATAAACGGCTTTCCATATTTGGGAAAAGATGAAAGTAGAGAACCCTCAGTTCCTCTTGGAGAGTTCGTCACTATGAAATTAGCAAAACCGTATGTGGGATGTGGAAGAAATATAACCACGGACAACTTTTTTACAAGCCTACCTTTAGCAACAAAACTTTTAGCAAAAAAAACTACGATTGTTGGGACAATTAGAGCAAATAGAAAAGAGCTACCAAGACTGGCAAAACTGAAAAATGACGACATGGAACTTTTTTCAACCAAACTCTATCGCTCAAATAATTGTATGTTGACAGTTTACAAAGCCAAACCAAGAAAGAAAGTTCTAATTCTCAGTTCAATGCGCAATTCCGTACAAATTGAAAAAAATGACACCCGAACACCGGAGACAATTCAACTATATAATAGCACCAAGTTTGGCGTAGATGTGACCGACCAAATGGCCAGAAATTATTCGGTAAAATCTAAATCTCGGAGATGGCCTTTGCAAGTATTTTTTAATATCTTGGATTTAGCCGGGATAAATGCATGGGTGTTATATAAAGAAACTACGGGAGGAGAAATTACAAGACAGGAATTTCTATTTCAATTGGCAGAAGAACTTGCCATCGAATACCAACAAGAGCTCGGCAAAAAAAATCAACCAATACCCATCGCAAGTACAAGTACAGGTTCTCGTGAACGGAAAACATGTCAGATAAGGTATTGTAAAGATAATAAGACGAACAAAATCTGTCTAAAATGTAAAAAGTACGTATGCGGAAAATGTACAGTTGAGAAGCCCATTTGTAAAAAATGCGACGAAAACGAATAAAATGTAGATTATGTACTCTTGAATAAAAGAAAATATATTTTTATACTGGTAAGCTGGCTATTGGTCTGCATTCAATATTGAAAAATATAAGTTGTGAAAGACCGGTCATTTGACCAGCCGCGGTAGGAATAGGTATACGTGTAGTGTCGGTAGGAATAGTGATATATATATATATATATATATATATATATATATATATATATCATCGGCATTACAACCGGGAAGCGGTCTTCGCCTTATTTAGCAAGTCCTGAACTTGTTAAATTTTCCATAATGATTTGTTTTTTCCGGGCAAGGTCATTATGGAAAATTTAACAAACATAGCTAAACTCATTACCCTCTGCAGATAATGCATAATTGAGTTTAGCTATCTTTTCACTGCAACTCCATTTCGCTAACCCATGAGATTTCCACCGGAAATCGCATCATGTCGGTTAGCAACGGCATAGTCTGATCAAACGACGCGGTTGCATAATCATGCAACCGCTGGGGAAATTATCGAAGTATTTAATTTAGTTCCCATGATTAGATTTTCCTAGCCATGTCGGCGTCCTATTCACTTTCTCCAGACACTCCATTGCCCGGAAAAAGCAAATCAGTATGGAATATTTAACAAGCCTCAGGACTTGCTAAATAAGGCCAAGACCCGGCCCCCGGTTGTAATGCCGATGATGATGATAAATAACCGAAAACGAATATTTTTCGAATTTGAATCTCACACATCAGTTTTTTCTAATTACATTTAATTTTTAGTTTACAGTTGCTTCTGACACACGCGCAACGTTCTGTCGTTGCCTCTTCCTGTCCAACTTCCTCGTTGAGATACTCAATGTGGACTGAATTAAAATTTCCTTTTGGGGGTGATTCTACTCACCCAATAGTTCTCTTTTTCGATTTTCTCTTAATCGAGAATCTCTCCACCAGGGAAGATCGCACCCTTTTGTCGGTCCTGCGGTTTTTCGTTTCATCGCAGGCCAGATGTGCGGTTGCACCCACAGACGCGGAGGTTGCTGCCTGTGTGGCCGGAGACCTTCCTGGGATCGCCAGAATGTTCACACCTTCTGTTGAATTGGTTTTGTATACGTTCGGGTGTATGGTTTATATTTCTTGGCGATCTTGGGATCGTGGTAATTATCGTCGGTTGTGATAATCGTATTTGCCCTATGGGAACAGCGTTTTAGTTTATTGATGTTTCTCCCCAATGGGGTTTGTTTAGGCGAAGCGCATTGCGGTAGGGTCAAAGGTTTAGCCGATGGATTGTTTTACGGCAATTTGCTTATCGCCGCGGATTTGATGTTTGTCGACATCTGGCGCAGCTGTGCCAACCACTTATGTTTATCTAGCTAATGGATTGGTACACAATTTCTATACTGGGTCGTGTCCTTGGATCGCCGTGCAGGCATAGGGAGATTGTTCGGAACTTGGGGCCCACGTATCTGTGGATACGTGGGGTTGTTGACACCAGTATGGATGTCACCTTTGTCAGGTAAAAATGTAGTGGTCCTTCTCTCAGGGAGCGTGTCTCGTCCTGAAAAGGACGAGGGATCTCTTTAAGATAGCTCCTGAGGGGACCCGTTGCGGTGCCGCCGTGCTTCCTCAAACCTTGAGGGAAGAGCAGCTGACGATCGTTGAATATGGTCCTGGGAATCGGCCAGGATCAATTAAAAATACTTTTTATATACTTTAAAATGTATTTCATTAGTAAATTTGTGGGGAGGAAGTATTGTACCTGACACGGGCACACGGTTCACTTCCTCCTCCATCCAATTGTCACTAAGGTTACAAAAATGTTCCGCCAAACACTGAAAGAACACTGTTCACAAACGCGGAAGGATGAACGAAAACATCCCGGAAACTGCAGCACAGGAGAGTAAAAAAAATAAAACGCACTGTCTATGGTTTATTAATTAAAAAGTTTATTGCAGATAATGGATAATTACTTTAAGGTTGATTAAATGCAAAACATGAATTAAAAGTCATTTGTTCTTGTTACTTGTTAATTAAAAGGTTTGTTGAAGTTAACCGATAGTTACTTCGTGGTTGATTAAATGCAAAACATGAATAAAAATTCACTTAAATTAAAGCGCGCTTTCCCGACTCGACTTCGGATATATGCGTCCCCGCGTCGTCACGGGGAGCAGGAGATAGCACCACCGTGGTTGTCGGCGGATGTAATTGGACTCAAACGATATCCTCTCTAATAAGGTTTTTTACCTACCACCAGGAAAACGTAAAGTCTCTCTTGGTGGTATAGGAAACCAGACCTTGTAATACAGTTCATGGTGGTATGTGTGGGATCGTTGAGATCACTATTCACACGTGCAGTGGAACAGCGAAACAGGGAGGCGGCAAAGACAAAAGGAAAGGCGACCAAATGGTTCGCTCTTTAATGAAGGTCATGTTTATACGATGCCTCGTCGCTATTTTCGACGTTAGGAGAAAAAGGTGCTAAAAGCAAATTGAATGTTTATGGCATCTCTGGCTGCAATAGAAACCGGGTTCATATTTGCATTAGGAAATGCTGGAGAATTTGGTTTCAGCGTCTATTGCGCTAATTATATGCAGCTGCTTGGGTTGTTTGTTGGTAAGACAAACAAAAAAGGTTGCCAGGCAATGTATATGAATGGTATATGACGCGGCTGGAAAAATAGACGGCGCGATATTTATGGTATTTGTCTGGTACCGAATTGGTTCAGAATACCAAATAAGCAAACAAAGAAATCTTATGAAAAATTGTATGCGAAGGGATGCATGAAGGTAAGTTTTCTTTATAGGGATTTTAGGGTTAAAATAATTGGGTCTGTTTGATGCGTGAAGCATCTAAGATGCTAATGCGAATTGCATTAGCGAAAGCTGGTGCAGACCCGGGTTATGGTTATGGGGGTTTTTTCAGGAAGGCGAGCCGTGGGATCTGGCGGAATCGCCACAAATTCATTTTCTGGTGTCCTTACACCTCGAACGCCAATTGAGACTGATCCTCGAATTTATTTATTTATTTTTGTTTTTTCAAAACTGTATTTATTAACCATAATTAGAATTTGTACATTTAAGTAATACAGTGACTTAAAATTAAATTCGTGATAATTGCTTACATGTAATTATTATTATAATACATTTTCCAAACAATGTTTTAAGAGTTACAGGATAGATGTGTGTTTATACATTTAGTAGGGTTTCGTCTTCCTGGAAAAGGTCAGAAAACCAGGAATTTCCTATTTTTACTTTACTTAATCTGAACCTAACCCTAAATATAAATATAACTTAACCTAACTTATTCTGATTATTATAAAGTGAGCTATAAACAAAACAAAGTTTTATAATTAATGGGATATATGAATTAAAGGATGTGGAATGAGGTCAGGTTATGGGTTTGAGGAAGAGTATTTCTTTCCGGTTGTTCGTTGGAAAAACGTAGGATGTTGGAAAATGGTTGGACGTTACAGTATTTGAACTGGTTAGGGGTAACTTCGGTGTTGTGGTATATGATCTCGTTTGAATCATTTACCAGTCCGCCTGAGGCGAAGATAGCTCTGGTGTGGAGACAGTTGGGATAGTTAGTTCTGATATCTAGAGGGTTCTCTAAGAGCGAGGTTATTATGGGATTGGGATTATTTTGTAGGTTTTCGATAAATTTGATAGATAGCTCGAGGAATCGTCTATCGAGGCGCTCAATACCAGCGGTATTGTAGAGTTCGACGTTACTATAGTACTTATAGGAGTTAGGACGACGATGTAACCCAGATACATACCTAAAGCATTTTCTCGAATACTCGTAATTTCTCCATTTGAGAGGGAGTGTCCTCTAATTTAAAATGCATCGCCCTTTTACACAAATCTTCATCGAGATTTGTATGTGCAAAATTGGAGAAAAGGAAATGGAATATCTATTTTTAGAATATACACATCTGGCTGCAATCCAGATGGAGATAAGGATTTTAGAATTGAGTGTATGGGAACGAAATGGATATATTTTAATGTGTGTTTGTTTGCATATGAAGATATGTATTATGCTGTTTAGTTTTTAAGAAGGATTTGGAAATATGAGTATGGTAATTGAACAATTCAATTTGTCTAACATTGGATTGAATGTTAGTTTGGGGATATGGATTAATGATAAAGTAGGTGGGTAGAAATGTATGTGGGAGGAAAATGGTAGGGCTTCTTGGAGCACTACAAAAAGGAGGACTTTGGGGACGCGTGTCTGTGGGAACGTGAAGTTTAGTCATAGGTGAGTATGTTCCTTGGTGCAACGAAGGTATCTCAGCCTATGGTGATTTGTGCGGTTCGTGTAACCGTCACACAATCATTACTGGTGTCACCTAGGGCTCCATACTCACACCCATATTATTCCTTATTTTTATAAACGATCTCTTGTTCATTACCTACAACCCAATTCACTCGTTTACTGATGATAGCACGTTAAGTATCTCATACTGATTTGAACGTTCCCAACCAACTTCTTCGGGCGTCATTGTTGTATTCTAACTTCGCTGAGTTGGTAATGAGACGGTGTTATGCATTTTGTTACGCAAACACAGATTTAGTTGACGTCTCTTGCTATTGTATCGATTCGGCAGAATTACTAGATATGTCCTAATGCTCAGCCACCAGATAGCATACGATTAAGCCATGCAAACTGTAAACTCCTTGAAATGATTATGACAAATCATTGATCAACTGTCAGAGCTAGTCGATGGACCCATTTGAGAAAAAATAGCATCGCATAGCGGCGACTCTGCGCTATAGGTTCACCTTCCCTGAGAGAAAAAAAAATCATCAGCGTGATATACCTTTTGGAGCGTTGTTTCCAGGCCCGTTCTTCATTAAAACCACAAAACGCTTTAAATGTACTCCATTTTTCAAACATGTTCACGCAATACAGAGAGCACGCTTTCAGTTCACGTTCAAAGTCAATTTCAATCATACAAATAAACACAAAGGATCATACTTTAGCCATATTACAAACCTGCGCGACAAATTATTTTTCAAAATTTAGAACTGTCAAACATATTCTCGACAGTAAAAAAGAATCGAGGATTTAGTAGGAGAAGGAGTCGGTCGGTGTCAATGTGCAAAGCGAAGCTGGCAACAAACTGGCAAAAGATGTCGATAGATGAGACCTTTGATGATATTAATTCATCTATACTTTTAACGTCTTTGCACATTCACCACAGTAAGAGTCGATTTTACACTTTGTTAACATTTTTGACTTTAAATAAGTTGAAGCAACACTCAAAAAGAGTCAGAAATGTTTCTTTCCAATAAAATTTCACTGTCTGGTGTTTTTGGCGCTGACAAGATAAAAAGGGTTGACCACTTACATTATATGTACACATCTGTCCACCTCGCAAAATCGCAAAGCATCCTTAAAATATCAACTATCGAACTTTAAAGAAATCTTTAACGAATGCTAAGGATAACGCGGATTGCATTATATTCCTTATGCTAATGCTAAGTAGAGTACATCGTTGCTCTGGAGTCGAACTGATACATTGAGCTGAAATAAAAGGAATTGAAAACAGGAAGCTTCTTGGGTAAACTGCGGCGAAAGCAGTACCATAATAAGAAAGCGGGGTGGAGGAAACCCTCTCCTCACCCGGCACATTGAATGTATTAGACAACTAGCAAGAACGAACGATCTCAGGACTAAGGCTTATAAGTACTACACATCGGTGTCTCTGTACAAAAGATGTTGTTAGTCTGGTAATTTTCCTGTGCAGATCCTTTTAAATGTGTTTCACTGCATTGTTCGCCTTGTTCCTCCTTATTTTTGACAGAAGCAAGCACTTTGGTATTTTCATTTCGCTTCATTCATTTTTGCTGCTACTTCTTTTAATTAAGTTACGCTAAAGGGCTTTTGAAACAACTAGGAGTATAAAAACACGTATAAAAATAAATGTTTCCACTTTGGCTTAAAAATGTTCAAGATAGTGGTGAGTGTACTTCTGTGAAGCACAGACCTCAAAGGATTCTCAGGAAATACGTTTCGCTAAGTAATAAAGCATTCAAATGAGGATTAAGCTGTTCAGTTAAATGAGCACCTCACACTGTGTATACGCACATATACAAGAAGTTGAAAGAATGAATCAAAAAGTTTCTTATCCTTAAAGTTTGCACTTAGGTGGTTTCGTATTTCTCTTTTTCGACGTTTCTGTTTTTTTTCTATCATTTGTGGGCTTAGCAAAGAAATCCTTTTTGGCATAAGGATTGAGGAAAACTTAGCACAAAAGGAAATCCGCTTTCATCAAGCAGCAACAATAAAGATATTCAAGGATGATTTTGTTAGCTGGATGAATAATACTAGAAAAAGCATCAGGAATTTTCACCTCAATACAAGGAGCAATTATGTGTAGCGTCACTTGAATGTGAGACAACAAAGGCACCAATCTGACAGTTGCGTAAACCGACATAATAAACTACATTGGGTGAATTGAAATGTGGAACGTTGGAATCACTCCAAATGAGTTTTCCTTTCTCGTCCTTTATTATTTTTGCAGTATTGTTTTTTCTGACGACCCATGTTCTACTTATTGTGGATATACCACGACACAACTCAAACAGGTAACAGAAGACAATTGTAGTAATATAAATGAAGGAGCAGCAGAGAAAAAAACACACGCAAAATCTATCAAGGGACGAACGAGGTGTATAAACCTGTACACAGGTTCAAATGATAAAGTCATGACATAATCATTTTAATGATTGATTGAGAATGAAATTAAATTGTCCGAAAGTTAAGGGATATATAATCATCTGTCAGAATTCGTGGAAACTTGAAATATCTGCCCACCCATCCTAATAAATGCAGTCTCTTCCCGCTTTAAACCATTTACTTTGAAAGTGACTTAAGTCCATTTATATTAAAATGACAATGTTTGTAAAACAGTACCAAATTGAACACCATCCGGTGCAGGCAACAGATAATTGCCGAATCGTTTATCGGAGCAGAAATTACAAGCGAAGTGGGTGTAAATAATAATACTGGAGCGGGGAACAAATTTAAAGAACTGGCGACACAAGAAACAAACGTTTTCAACAGCAAGGAAAAAGACATCGAACGAGACAAATGGACTGATGGGCGCTGGAAGAAAAATAATGATTTTCAAAACCAAATAGAGGAAGCGCTACCAGCGAAGGAACAACGGCAGCAACAGAAACAACAGTAGCAGCAATTGGATGGACAACAACATCAGCTACAACCACCAGCCAACGGGAAAGAGAAGGCGTCTCCCATTATAATTAGCCTTATGGGGGCTATAGATATTATTATACTTGGTAAGTTAACTTGCAATAGTTTTAAAACAAAACGATTAAAAAACAGTAGGATACGGTTTTTTGCGATAGCTTGAAAGACTATCACAGCATTAAATAGACGTTAGGGAAAGCAATGTTCTCCATGCTCCTAAGAGGAGTTGATCCGTCCTTTTCCCCCGAGGAATTGCTCGATGAATTAAAAACTATCGAAACCGACAATTTAAAATTGACATATGTTAAACCATTTTCCACTGCCCTCTCTCGAAGTCGCAACAGCAAGTTGCCGTTCTTCATTGTCTCTCTAAGTGTTGTAGCGTTACTTGGGAAGATGTTATGTTTTTATTCTTTATGATGCCCCAAAGTTTGCCCGTTGCTGTCGCCACCGTGCTTCCTCAGACCTGAGGGAAGAGTAGGGACCGATCGTTCGTGGAATTTACGCCGCAATTTCCAGGGCAACAGCCACCGGCCTTCGCTGGCTTCCGTGGGGGCAAATGATGATCAGCAACAGCGAAACTAAAAGGATTGTTTTTTTTTTTTTTGTGGCTGTCCACGACTTTACTCACCAGTTCTCGCTCTCTGATCCACGTCTGTGTTCGAGCAGCCGCATTACTTAAAATTACTACTTTTATTAAAACAACTGATTTTATCAAATTAACTGCTTTTATAAAATTAACTGATTTTATTAGATAGTTCTCCTGGGGTACTTCCTCCAACGATATTAGTTGTTGAGATACTGCTTTTGACACACTGACTGACTCCTGTGACACTGACTGACTCGCGAGAAAAAAAAATGGGTTGGCGAGAGGGCCGACTTTAGCGAGACAAGGACAGATGTGTCCTTCGTCTTGTCTCTGGCTTCTGGTCATCTTGCGATAACCAGAATCACCCACATCGTGAGGATGTTGGGCTCGGTCTCGCGATATCTGAAAAGAAAAGAAAAAAGGGGGGGTATCCAAGGATAGTGTGGACAGTGTTAGTCCAGGTGTTCTCTAACTACTTTTATAGTGGGATGATGGGAAAGAAATCACACAAGACATGTAGGTCTTGAGTACGGTAGTAAACGCAGATCACGTCTTTGGCGTCTGATGATCTGCGCTTTGGTCGGTGTGTGTATGTTTGTGCCGTCTTGTACTGTGCGTCCGTGTGTGTGTGGTTTGTTAACAGTAGACCCTATGGGATGGATCCAGGAATCCTCTATTATAGAGGGGAATGTTGTTGGGAAGGGTGCTTTCTTCGGTTTTGTACTGAAGAAGATATTGTGGTGGTCTGATCCGAAGAGATCGAGAGAGAGAAGGGTCAAGAACGCAAGAGTCCCGTACAAGTAGGTTCTCGCTGTTCTGAATGCTTTCGAGGTACTTGTATGCTAATTGAAGCAAGTACTCGTCGATGGGGGTAGTGGAGGCACCTTCGTATAGGTGAGAGTTCGGGATATGGCGACCGCCAGGCCTTCAAAAGTGGTTGATGCATCTTCTGAGGAGTTTTCTTTCGAAAACTCGAAGTCTTTCCATTTGGGCCGAAGATATGCAGGACCATATGGGAAAGGCGTATGATATTCCAGATCGGATTAGCTGCTTATAGCAGAGAAGCTTAACTTTGGTGTCAACTTTGTTGCTCCACTTCAAAATGTTGTGCAGTTGGTTAGACCAACCGAGCCCCACTTGAAGAATGCGGGTCACAGGTTTGGTGAAATTCATTTTTGGAGTATAGATTACCCCAAGATATTTCATACTGTCCTGTGGTCTAATTGTAGTACCTCCTATTCTGTGAATAGCGAGAAGTAGGTTGCTAGTGTTTACTACTCAGAATGATAGCTACTGCTTTGGATGGGTTAAGTCGGATTTTCCATCGACTGTAATACTGATACAGTTCGTCCAGATGACGGTTGAGTCGGTTTCTTGCGAGTTTAGGGCTTTTAAATGACGCATAGCATATCTGGTTTACTCTCCCGTCCACAGGGCGAGGAATATCGGAGGTGTAAATATTGAATAAGATGGGGTCTAGAATGGAGCCCTGTGGAACGCCCACAGCGGCGTGAGAAGTTCGGGAAAGCTTTCCATTCACTCTAACTTGGAAGGTTCTGTTTAGAACGAACTGGTAGATGATACTACATAGCGTTCTACTGAGGCCAGTATTCAATAATTTAAAAACGAGACCTTCGATCCAAGTCATGTCAAAAGCTTTTTCAATGTCCAGGCTCACCGCAATGGTGGGTTCCTTATTAAAAAGCCGCACGCAGACGTGGTTTTGAAATATGTTGAGAGCCATAGTGGTGCTGTGCGCTCTTCTAAATCCAAATTGGAAATCAGGTATTAGGTTCCTGACACTGATAAAGATATTTCAATCTCAAGCTAGATTTGGAAAATAATTATTACCTTATGGCGGGAGATTTCAATTCCAATGCGTTGTTCGACTGGTGGCAACCAAACGTCTTCGAACAAAAACCAGAATTGTACGCTACAAGTACACCGTCTTATCAAATGGGAAATTCCTTCATGGATTTGTGGCGGTTCCACTAAACGTCACTACTTACCTTCCCAATTACCTCCAAAGCTTCCTATCCTTAAGCTACAAAACCCCATTGTTTTCCGCTAATACAATTGCATTAGCACCTGCAAGAGCTTCACGCATCAAGGTTATCTAATGCATAGCCTAAAATATCCTGTAAAAGAATTTTTTCATTCATGCATCCATGCATCATTCTAAATTTCTTCTTTACAGGCAAATCATTAAGAATCTTATTGATTCTCCTTGCCGGCAATTCCTGTTCCGGACGTACATACCTAGCCGATCCTTTTTTCAACGACAAAGCAACGCCAAGCAGCTGCAATAGACTCGACCTGTTTGTCTAACTGACAAACAATCACCACCCTCGCGCGTTGCTGCCGAAAATCGAATTCTTCTGCATACACAACATGCAAACAACAGAATCCGATTCGGTCCACCGGCAGAGATACGATATACAATCCCCATTGTGTAAAGTATCGGAGTCCATTAGCACCTTTTCCTAATAGCAATGCAGCTATTTACGCAGCTGCACCATGCATTTATGGCATTAGTAATGCCCTTTGTCCATCTTCCTTTTCTTTCAGCTTCGTTTCTCATGATCTTCGTGCATGAGTAAAACAATGCATCTCGGTTATCCTTTGTTTCAATGCATCGGTAAACAATGTGATCTACACGATCACACACACACACACACCACCGGAATTTATCCGGCAAGATTCTCTTACTGGTTACTCACCATAGAAAAATATTTTCTCTCTCTTCTCCAAATCTCACCTCGGACTGAGGGTAGAATGCAAGTCGGAGCTCAACCCTCGGTGAGTCGTTACTCAGCCATCAAGGCGGTCGGGTCGTCCGCCATTCACCGTACCGTACGCCGGTACGGTGTGTAAACTAACGGTCGAGTGTGAGTCGTCCGAACAGGTAGCGTGAACAAATAGTTAAAGTGCACTTTAAAATGACTTGCCGTATTATAATAAAATGTTATCTAAGATCATCGGGATCTATTCAACTCCGTAAACATAATTATACATTATAGTGAAATAAATTCTTAAGCAAGGACCAAAAATAAATAGAATATTAATGACAATAGCAATTTCTCCTGTGTTTAATTTCTGTGATGTGTCCGCTCGGTTTCGGAGATCGGCCATCGCTTCGTCTCGTCTTGTAACTATCGTTTGTTCCGGCCTTTAATCTTCCCTCGGCGACGTGCAGTATTTCACCAGCGAAGTAGATTGTGGGTTGGTAGTAGAACCAGCGCCCATGCCGGCGCACCGACAACCTCCCCCACATATTTCCTTTTGCTGGACGAGCGAATACAATTACTCGTCACGGATCCTACTACTCGAAATTGTCTTCGTACAATTGAGTAAGAGGCAATGCGTTTTTCGACTGGTGGGAAACAAGCAACTTCGAACAAAACCTAGAATTGTAAGCTACACCAAGAGGAAATTGCTTCTTGGATTAACTTTTGCTGGACGAACGAATACAATTATTAGATACGGATCTAACTGCTCGAAATTGTGCTCGCACGATCGAGGACTATAGCGATCACGGTATCGGCGCAGTTTTTTTTTTTTTTTATTTTTTTATTTTTTTATTTTTTTTATTTTATAAGACTTCTCTCGGGAGAGGCGAACCTATAGCGTCAAGTGGGCGCCCCGAGATGCCATCAAATAACTGTTGCAGTTATTTTTGAACAGTTGCAGGTTGTAACGCTCCGGGAACACTCGCGTGGGAAGGCAGTTCCACAGCTTCCCCGCTCTGTAACGGAACGAGTTCTGATACACGGATGTTCGCGCCGTCGGGAGATGAACCACAAACGGGTGCCATCCGTCGGATTGTCTTGTGGAGCGCATATAAACCGAATTGCGTGGAACAATGCCTCCGAAGAACAGTACCCGTGATAATATCTGTAAAACAGACAGAGGTCGGCTACGCGCCTTCGATGTGATAGCGACTGTAGTCCCGACGTCAGCGCCGAGTCCCCGATCAGGCGGATCGCTCGTCTCTGTACGCTCTCGAGGGTATGTTTAGAAGCCGAGCTCCAAACATGAGAGCAATATTCGAGCGCGGGTCTAATTTGGTATTTATATAGGAGAAGAAGTTGGGCCGGGGTAAAATATTTCTTGGCTCTAAAAAGATAACTCAGTTTTCCTGAGGCTGATCTGGCGATACCCGATACGTGTTTGTGCCATGATACATTCCCACAGACCGTGACGCCGAGCAATTTCAAACATTCCCCAGCCTCGAAGGCCCGGCCACTCATCATCAGCTGTGGAACCGATGATCCAGTTTTCTTTGTGAATGTTGTATACTGGGTCTTCGTTGCGTTGAAGTCGACAAGATTGGCCTTTCCCCACTGCAGGACTTTATCCAGATCCTGATTCAGAGAGTCAATCTGTCTGCATCTCAGCTGGTGCGAAGGAGGAAACAAGCGTACTATCATCCGCAAAACTGAACACTTTGTTATCCGTTGTCTCCAACAAATCATTTATGTGAAGCAAGAACAAGGTTGGAGCCAAAATAGAACCTTGGGGCACCCCCCAATTAACAGGATACAGATCCGAACACTCGCCGTCCACAACAACCCGGATCGATCGATTCTCAAGGAAGCTTTTCGTCCAGTCGCAAAGCTGTTGGGAAAGTCCATATGAACGAAGTTTGCTCAACAATGCCCCGTGCCAGACGCGGTCAAAAGCCTTGGAGATATCTAATGCGACCGCCCTTGACTCACCATGTCGGTCAATCGCAGATGTCCATATATCGGCTATAAGTGTCAAAAGGTCTCCTGTGGACCGCCTGCCACGGAATCCGTATTGACGATCATTCAGAAGTCCGTTGCACTCCAAATACTTAACCAACTCTGTATTGATAACTTTTTGCATTACCTTAGATGAAATATACAGTAATGCTATCGGACGGTAATTTTGTGGGAGACACTTTTTTCCCGTCTTTGGGATTGGCTGAACTCGAGCGATTTTCTAGCAGGCAGGAAAGGTCCTCTGTGCATAAGATAAGCGGAAGAGTCTGCCAACAACCGGCGATAGTTCTGGAGCACAGTTCTTAAGGACTATTGCTGGTATTCCGTCCGGGCCGGTTGCCTTCCTACAATCCAGTTCACGTACAATGCGTTGAATAGTGCGCGGACGAAATCTCACATCCCGCATCGAAGACCGTACCGGCGACATCACAGGTGGCTCCAAAAGGCCGGGATAGAGGTTTGAATTCGCGGAAAATAAATTCGGGAATACATTAGCTTTATCCTTTGGATTCGTGACTAATGTCCCGCTGTCTGTCGCCAACGGGGGGAAAGAGGAGGATGTGAAGTTACCGCCGACAGCCCTTGCCATTGACCAGAAGGAGCGCGAACCAGTTGGGCACCGATTGAGCTTATTGATCACCCTGTCGTCGTGAGCCTTCTTCGCGGTATCAATCGCCTGGTTGCACGCGTTTCTGATTCTAACTAAATTCGTTCTGTTAACATCGGTGGGATTGGAGCGCCATTGCTTAAAAGCCCTATTTTTACCGCTGTAATCTGCTCGCATTTTTTGTCAAACCAAGGTTTATCAGAAGAACTTCGTTTGATGGAATGTGGAATATACATCTCCATCCCCAGAAGAATTATCTCTGATACCGACTTCGCGCATGCTTTAACATCGGAGTTTCCGAAGCACACCTCGGACCATGGAAAGGATGCGAAGAAATCTCGCAAATCGTCCCAGTTAGCGGCCCCACACTTCCATACATGGCGAAGCTGCCTAGGCCGGTTATTCGCTTGATATGCAAGTGCTTGCGCGACAGATACCAAGCAGTGATCTGAGTTTCCCAGTGGCGCAGAAACCTCTACGATATAAATACTCGGTTCGGATGTCAAAAACAGATCGAGTGTTCGCATAACCGCCTCGGGCATCCGGCACTCGCGTTGGTTCCCCCACGAGTTGAGTCAAGTAGTGGCTTACAGCAAACATCTCCGCCAGCCTCCCAGCCTCGTCGGTTCTGTTAGAATGTAACAACCAGTCGGAATTGTGCACATTGAAATCGCCAAGGGCAACAATCTCAGAAGCTGGGTGGTTGACCTGTATCCAATCGACGGTATATGAAAGATGTTCGAAGAATGTCGCCGGTCGATCGTCATTCGGGGAGCGGTAAAGGCAACAAAGAAATTTAACGGAATTCCTCAGCACGATCCTCAATCATATGATGTCCATATTATTGGGTTCCAACGCCTCCATCCGCTGGCAAGCCAGATTGGACCGCGCGAAAACGCAAAATCCGCCCTTAAAACGGAATCTCGAATGCAAGTCGTATCCTGAGCAACGAAGATATGTCGAATCAGTTGACGAATCGACCTGGGTCTCAGTTAGGGCAAGGATATCAGGTTTCGTTGTTTGCAAATATTGGTGGACGGCGTTTACATTCGTATTGATGAAACCGATGCCCCTGATGTTACAAAATGCCGTCACCAGTCGAGCGTGGGCCGAGCCTCGAGAGCGAGCCCGGTTATGCGATGACGAACCTCTTAATGTTCCATTATTGATCATGATATCTGCATGATGTTCCCCCCGACATAGTCCCCCCCGGAGATCCGAATGGGAGACTAATTTACCTCCGGAATTCTTTATATCAGAAGGCACCATCATGACTTATCCCCGTGTCAGTCCGGGCCATCAGCCACACATCCGAAACACCGTCGAAGATTTCTCTCGGCGATATCGCGGAATGTACAGCGTGACGGGGTGGTATCTCACCTTGGGACCGACTACCACCTAACCAACCTTTTTTCGAACCAGTCCATCAGCCAAGCTCCGAAAGTTGGCCAGGGATTTCTCCCGACCATTTCACGGAGCCTATAGCTTGATGGGGTGGTATTTCACCGGGCGCACAGGGCGTTGGGACCCCGGCTACCACACGGCCTTTAGTCGCCTCTTACGACAAGCTGGCCTAGCTGTGAGTATATTCTAACGCCCTACTCACAGGGCTAATGCAGTGATTCATGTTCCAAACGAACACCCATTACTTGAAGAATATGATCAGATCTATTCTTTCGATTACCGAAAAGCATGCTATAATCATGCTTTGATCGTCTATTAAAAACAAAACTACGCTCCAATGGCGTAGATCCACGGTCCAATAAAAATCTATCTACTGATGAAGCGATCATTACCTTTTAACACTGAATAATAAAATAAATTTGTCACTAATAGAATGAATCATTCTGTTTCAAAAGTAACTCACGCGGAGGGACATACGTTTGCAGAAATTCAACGATTGACGCTATGTATAGGCAAAAGAGTATTCTGCTCTCCAAACTGAAAATGCTCTATAGACAGTTCAGTGATCCAAATAGCCAGGTAATAAAAACAATGAAGTCACTAAACAAAAATCTTCAAAATCTGATCATCGACAATTATAGATCAGTAATTAATGAACACCCGTCGGGGAGCCTCTGGCGCAAGACTAATGACCTTGCCCGGAAAAAACAAATCATTATGGAAAATTTAACAAGCCTCAGGACTTGCTAAATAAGGCCAAGACCGGTTCCCGGTTGTAGTGCCGATGATGATGAATTGATGAAGACTGGAACAACAAAATTCAAGCCATTAAAGCTAGTCCACCGAATATGTTCCCACAAATAAATAAAGTATTTAGAAAGAAAAGTTGTAATAATATTCCATGTCTGCAAGTTCCGCGGACTTCTGCGAACTGTCAAACTCTGCTGAAAACTCTGGACTTACCCTCGAACACAAGAAATCCAACGACGAGTTTATAATGATGAAGGATCCGCAAAAGAAATTGAACTCAATTGGTACTTGTTTTGGGGCAGTGTATAGAGTGAACGAATCTGTTCATTCTAACCTTGACCTGGAAAATAGGATTCTCCAAAAACCATATTTCGATCTGCAACGAGCTTAACAATTGGCGTCTCGGAAGTCGACGTTTCACTACATTTAGTGTAAACAATAGAGCGGATTCCTCGCTTAGAAATCTAGACGCGAGAATATTTGTGCACAAGGGTACTTACAGATATCCTTAGAATTGAATTTTTGAAGTCAGAACCCTCGTATAGTAAGCTTAATACAATATCGATTAAGAACTAGAAATCTTCTGGAATAGACGGTATTCCAAATATTGTTCTAAAGCGCTTGTCCCTGGAAACAGTGAAGGCATACACTGTTCTATTTAACAACGCTTTAAATAATGCATTTTATCTAAGCCGTTGGAAAACTGCAGTAGTCCATCCCATCCCCAGAAAGGACAAGGACAGAAGCAACCCCGCCAATCTTTGCTCGATTAGCTTGCTTCCAAATATTAGTAAGGTATTCGAGAAAATTATAAATAAAGCACTGATAATCTGGTGTGGCGAAAATTGTATCATTTCGAATAGTTCATGCTGCGATAAAACTTGTTTCTGACATACAGTGGAACAAAGGAAGGCGGCCTGTTTGGTTGAGTTTGAAAAGGCTTGCGACACCGTATGTTTTGAAGCGCATGCATATAAGTGTCCATGTGTGTGCCCGAAAATTTGTTATACATTATCTACGATGTGATAATGGGTAAACAGTTTATGGTGAAATGCGGAGTTAGGGTGCAGTGAATTCTCCCATTTTGTTTAACATTTACACTACTGTTACGTGCGGTTTCCGCCACCCCATCAATTAATTGTATTTAAAATAATTTGTTGTAATGTAGTTTGATGGTAAGGTGGTGGAAGAATTGCGCGATCCACAAGTGAGTGTTCGAACACGCCCCGATTCGAGTGTGGATCGTGGGCGAGTTCGAATTCGGTTTTCGAAGTGGATGTCGATGAGCGAGAGAGAGACAGGAGGATGTTTAAATTCGGTTTTTTGGATTCCGTTGTTGACTGTTTTTAAGAATACAGTTGGAAGATTTTTTCTCGAGTTGAGAGTTCGTTAACGACAGAGGAAAAAGAGGAAAAAGCGCAGATCAGAGAAGAGTTGTTCCGCATAGTGAAAGAAAGAAAGATTGTAAAAAGTAACTTGTTGATTTAAAGATTGACAAAGAGATAATTGTAAATGGAAGTAAAGTAAGGTGGTGATCAATAAACACGTAAATAAAGTTGTCCTGTTGTATGACGTTCGAAAATTCATCCTCAGTTTTGATCAAAGTATATTGGTTGGAGTTATTGGATATAACAGTATTATATATATTGGATTGAAACCGGACCTGGCCTAATTCAGACTTAAGAAAAGGTAACCCCATTTGTATTTAAATCAAAATATTTGTGGTTCTTTATACACCACACTACTGATCTAGCTAGTTCTCTCAACCACGCGAATACATACGCCGACGATATTGTAGATGCATAGTGCATCTGAAGAAAAGATTGATGTCACCAACAGACTTCCGCAAGATGACTTCAATAGAATCAAATGTTTTTACGACGACTGGACATTAAAGATCAATTTCCAGAAAACAGAAACAATCCTTTTCAGAACGGCCCTGTCCAAAACCGAATTGGAAGCCATTTTCCATTAGCAATTAATAATCTTCCCCTACAAGTAAAAACTTATGGCATAACATAACCCCATTCTACATGGAGAAGTTTCGGGTGTTCGAGGGGCAGTGTTTGCGTTCTTGCGTCAGAATGTACAGAACCCCAGATTCGCAACATTACATATTTTACCCTAATAAAGCCCTGTGGGTAGTTTTTACCAGTGCGCCAGCACAGACGCGGGTTCTGTTTTAAAATACCACAGATTGTTCACTGTAAATAGTTCCACCACACACTGTTCTCCACACGAAGAAAAATGAAACGCAATGTTTTTGTTCGTAATTGATTTCTTTATTGATCGTGGACTTTATTTATAAAGATGTTATCTACTTGATATTCAATACAAACATTCACTGGTTACACCACTGTACTTGAAATTATTGGTTCAATAACCGGCAGATCGTAATTGTTATTCGCTTGGGCTTATTATTTGTATGTCCTATTATATGCAAAAACTTTCATATCTAATTCGAAACACTGGGGTCTTTTAATAGTTAATTAAATGTTCTTTTACTTAATTCGAAACTCGTGGTTGTTTAATAGTTAATTAAATGTTCGTTTATTTAATTCGAAACTCGTTACAAGCTTTCATCCACTATTGATCGCACTCCGTCATTATTAGAATAAGATGTTACTCATGCGCACACTCTGGGGATTGAAATTCGACTCTACTAAAAATTGACTTTATCACGAAACTCCCACTCAAAACTGTTTGTGTCTGTACCCGACGGGGGATGAAATTAGACTCCTGGCTGTTGCACGGAACATACAGCCAGTCACGACTGGGGTGGATTTCCACCCCTGTGGTGAGATGCAAATTAAATCTTTCTTTTACCCGGCGACCAATGAAAAATCGATTTGAGTCTCATTGGAAAGATTCCCATGGAGATCGTAATCAGGTTGAATGTCCATACACTAGAAGGAAGGACAAACGAAAATGCATCGGGGATTGGATGCGAAGAAGAGAATCCAGCCAGGCAGCTGTGCAAACAAATGTTCATGCAACAGAAGCTAAAGGCATTGCTATCGTTTACAATAGGGAATATTGCCGGGGGCCGAAATAGATTTTTCTGTTGGTGTTATGTCAACAGTAAATTCGTTTTCGATGGCAAGCGCTAGGAGGGTGGTGCTTATTGATTCAGAAAACGAACATAGGACGTGACCATTACTATGGTTGTTTAGATAAACAAATTATGTGTCGTGTCCGATTTGGTGATCGTTTATCTGTTAGGCGACCGATCATGGGTAATTTGGCGTGCAGCTGTGCAAGCGGGCAACTTGCCAGGGCTTGGTCTTTTGGGCCAACGGTTGGTTGGGAAAAGTATACACAGGAACATTACTGTGTGCATAATGAACATGGGTGCCGACAAGGGGGAACCGATTAGATTTCTAAATGGTTCATGAAGGATGAACCGAAATGTTTTGGGAAGAATGTAATGTTGCTTGATGACGTGGCAAGATGATGATCTTGCTGTGGGTTTATATTGCAGGTGGGAGATGTGATTGAAGGGGAGCTTTATGCTGCTCGATTGTAGGTGAGGAATGGGAAGTTGGTTTAAGGGCAATGGGTGGTTCTTTGGATATGCTTAGAGAACCCCACAGTCCTATATACCAAAACAAGATTATTCGTGGTAACACAGCAAGGGCAATGCGCAGTGCAAATAATCGTATCCCGGGAGCATACTAATCTAATGATATGTATAGGGTGGCGCAAAATTAATCTATTTTGTTTTGGAATTACTTTTTTAGTAAATAGAAAAAAATGATTTTGAGTAATGGAAATCTTTATTTGGAATTTTTTCTAGTTCTCAAATGTCAAGTTGACGTACGACGGCGTTTGCAAAAATTATAACATCTTCCGATAGGGTGATTAATTTGGCGCCACCCTCTACCTGGAGAGTATTCTTCAGAATGGGTTTATTATTATTTCCGCAGAAACGTTCCTCTTCTTGGGTAGAAAAGGTGTTATCCAAGAGAAGCATGGGGTCTCCATTATTTACCACGCTTTCCGTGGCGCCAGGGATAAATGAATTCTCCATAATAGTGATATTTTTAATGTTCCAGATCGCCTGGATCGCCAATTCCAATATGGTGACCAGTGAAAGAGATAAATCTAAAAGAAACCGATCTCATCCCAACTGGTGGTGGGTGTGTGACGAAGAAAGGGGCAACACGTCCCACCCAAATATAGCATGTCTTTTAATGCGTAATGCTTCCTCTTTCTCATCCTTCATATTTAGTTGAATTAATCTTGTTATAATTTTTGTTCTATAGATTATACTTTTTGGAATTATTCTGAAATGCTCATCTTGAATTAGTTTGAAATTTGTAATTAAATCTAATCCAAGTAAGAAATCATATTTGAAATTTCTTCTATCTATAAAGTAAACATCAATTCGTTTTTTTTAATTGTTATATCTATAATTATCAAACTAATTGTTTTTTCACATCATTAAACGTTATCATATTATATATATAATAAAGGGTGGGCCATAAACTTTTGCACATTTAAAACATAAATAGAAATAAAACTACAAAAGTTATTTTGTTGATCATTTATTTAGCGTAATAACCGTTTACTGAATTTTATTTTTTTTAAATGACGTCGTCCCCGCCACTCGCGCGCTTCTCCCTGTAACAGTTTTTAAGAAATCAAGTGTTGCCATTTGTAAAAATGTATGGCCCACCCTATAAAACACCATATCATCAAGCTATAAGCTCCATGAAATAGTCGGGCGAAATCTTTGACCACCTTTCGTAATTTGGCTGATGGATCCGACCGAAAAAAACGTTGGAGGTGGTAGTAGGTGGACCCGAGGTAAAATACCATCCCGTAGCTCTGTACGTTTGGCGAATTAGATGAGACTGTGTTCGGGATGTTGGGTCCACCCCCATGGTTTCTACGCGAATTTGTTGGTAGTTCTTTTCGACTATATACCGGATGTTTGGTCAATAGCCCGGGCTAAGGCTGAGAATATGAAATTGTGGGGGTTCTCTATACCACATGGGGAACCAACCCACAATTCCATACCTTATTTGGACCGCTTTCAGCGCGTCATTTCTACCCATTCCCCTTATAAGCTATTCCACCTGTAAATCATGTTAAACGGAGGCATAGCTAAACTTCTTATCCTATGCAGATAATGCATAATTGAGTTTAGCTACCTTTTTGCTATACGGCAACCCCATTTCGCTTATCCATGAGATTTCCACCCGAAATCGCATCATGTCGGTTAGCAACAGCATTGTCTGATCAAACGACGCGGTTGCTCAATCTTGCGACCGCTGGGAAAATTATCAAAGCATTTAAGTTAGTTCCCATGATCAGATTTCCCTTGCCAAGTCGGCGTCCTTTTCACTTTCTCCAGACAGTTCATTCGCTGGGGATCAATGCTCTCTTTTCGCAGGTGAATAGCACCAGCTTAATTTTCCCCTCCTTCACAGCTCTGTCTTCGTACAGATCAATGTACTCTGAGATCACCATATTCACCGAATTAGGTCAACGCTCAGAACTGCAGTGATTCATGCACATACAACCAAACCCACCCCGAGATCATAGACTTTGTGCGTCTGTTCTCTCATTCTCCCATGTTCGTCGATTATCGAATTAACCGATGTAATTCACCACACATCGACGGGCGTGGCAATGAGAAAGCAAAAGTATGTTCTCTGTTGGTTGTCAATTGCGAAAATTAAATTACCCATCTACATCCCTAATTCAAGTCAGTCGTTATTCAACAACCGCAGCGTGTGCACCAGTACGAGATTCAAGCAAAAAGAAAGACGTGTCTGTCAGCAATTTGAGTATCAACAACCATTCCCATTAAAGAGTTAAAACGAGTTTGATTTTAAATTAGACCCATTCCAGTTCCGTTCGGTCAGCAAGTTTTTATTGTTCGATTTTATAATGCGATTTTATAGTTTTAACTCGTGGAAATGCCACCGTGGCATACTCACTTAGTGTGTTGGCGTGCCTTACATTCTGCTGCTTCGTCTCAACCGTATTCTTCGATTATCGCACGCACGTACGGATTAACACAGTGAAAGACCTAGTGAAGAACGTGCCCATGTTCGCCAATGAACCCGACAAGAGAATTCCAAATACGTATTTATAATGGTTCTCTACAAACTTGTAATGACTTTATGTGACGTAACCATGTTATAATAATAATCCAAGTTGCATAATATTTGCGAGGCATTAAATATTGTTTATCACAGTTCTAACCGATTGCTTTTCAAGAATTAAAAAGAAAACAGTAACCAACTAAACACCACCAGTGAATTTCATTTTACGCTCTTTGACGATTTGTGGATAATTTGTGATCTAGTGTTTGTCGAAACATTGATGGGGATTCAAGTGAAACCGTGCCATACGTTGGCACACCTACTTCTACCCCACAAAATATTGGTAACCTCTGAGATAAAGAATTCCGGAGTCTCCCGTTCGAATCTCTTAAGAATCTATGTCAGACGGAAAAACATGCAAATAGTTAACAGCTCGTCTGTCCTAATTCGGGTGCGCTCGCGACCCATCGATAACGACTTTTTGTAACGTCATATGCATCGGTTTCACAAACACGAATATAAAGGCCGTCCACAAATATTTGCAAATAGCAGAGCTTAATATTCTGGCATTAACCGAAACTCAAATTAATTTATCAATAACGAGGACATCGCCTGTATGGAAGACGTGCGACTCCGTCAAATTTCTTCGCTGTCTCTACCGCTACCCAAATGACACTCTTCCTATATATTTCACAAACTGTCGATTGGATACAAATCAACCACCCAGCCTCTTAGATTGTCGTTCTTGGTGACTTGAATGTACACAGCTCTAACTGGTTAGCACAATCCAACAGAACAGATGATGTTGGGAGGTTAGCTGAACATTCGATATTTCCTACGGTTTGGCTCAGCTATTGGAGGAGACTACGCGAGTGTCTGATAACCGAAAAAATCCTGCGGATACCTTACTTTTATCATCCGAGCCAAGCATTTAGTCCGTACAAGTGAGTGCTCCATTGGGAAACTCGGATGGCTGTTTCATATCGATTGTGCATTTGAATATGAAGTGACTGTGATATCTCAAAAAACGTATGCTCCAAGTCGTCCTAATTCGAACCCATGGCCCATCGAAGGTTAGAACCACAACGCCCATGCTTCCGACCACGGCCGTGTGTATGCCACGATTTCTCAATTCGCTACATAAGCTGTAAATAGTAGGTTAATGCTCTGGTACACGCCAATGATAACTTTTTCAATTCGATTTTGTGCTATGTTCTTCATCATCATCATCATCATCATCGGCACTACAACCTGGAACCGGTCTTGACCTTATTTAGCAAGTCCTGAGGCTTGTTAAATTTTCCATAAAGATTTGTTTTTTTTTTTTTTTTTTTTTTTTTTTCGGGCAAGGTCATTAGTCTTGCGCCAGAGGCTCCCCGACGGGGAATCGAACCCCGGTCTCCCGCGTGACAGGCGGGTATACTAACCGCTATGTTCTTCACATGTACGAAATTTGTTAGAATCACCACATGTAATGACTGTTATTATGAAATTTGCTATTGCAATGCTATTTCGTGGCGATTTGTAACGTTACGATCCTTGAACAACCGCGTAGAAGGTCATAGCCCTAATATCACACCAACCTGTGTTCTGGCGGTGAAAGTAATATCATATACCTGACAATAGTTGGAAAATGGCGGAGGCAATATTAAATTTTGTGTTACGTTGGTCAAATCAGGATGTGTAACGTTTAATATGGTGGGAACAGTTTATAGTGATTGCTAAGTCGTTCATTTGGTGTTCGGTGCCATGGTCTATCTCGTGACAACAAGGGACACGTTGAAGACGCTCCATGAGCAACAATCAAGTGAAAAAGTCGCATAGACGAAAATACGAATATAAACGGTAACTTTACTTTTTTGCTTAGTAACAAGTCGCTATAATCTTGTGCGTGGCTGTTGTTTGGTTTATGAAGAATAGGGTAACCGGCTTGGCTATCGGTCGCGCTACACTTTGTAATCAGTACAGCCATAACCGAGGAAAAGGTACATACGTCTGTTCCGCAACGGATTATTATAACATTTTTAACAAATGATGGCGTTAAAACGTTGGAAATTTTTTCTCGATTGAAAGCACAGCTTGTTGAAGATACACTGTCTCAGAACCGTGTCTATTCGTGGGCCAGAGAATTTAAAAGCGGGCGAGAACGTATTATTTATTTATTTAGTGGCCTGTAGGAACCCGGAAGTTCATGACCTCACCCACTCGGCTCCGCCATTGTTCCCTGTCCTGTGCGCTCTCCTTCCACGTTCGATCATCCGATCCGATCTCCTCGAGGTCCAATCTAACATTGTCCTCCCATCTCCGTCGCGGCCGTCCTGTCGGTCTCTTCCCCGTTAGCTTACCGTCAAGAATTCTATGCACGGTCCTATCATCGCCCATTCGCGCTACGTGTCCGGCCCATCTTAATCTTCGCGACTTGATCACTCTCACTATTGTAGGTTTGCGGTATAGCTCTTCCAATTCGTGGTGGTGGAGTTTCCTCCATTGTCCTGACTCCTCGTCGTATTTACCGCCAAATATACCCCTTAAAACTTTATTCTCGAATACGCGGAATTTGTTCTCTTCCCGTTTTGTGAGACCCCCTATCGAAAACGAAATTCATGATCGACGCCCAAGGACAAGTCGTACCGATGACAACATCCGTGCCGTTCGAGAGCTTATTGAAAGTGATCGCCGCAATAGATATCATAAATAGTTATGACGATGCACATGATGTTACATTCGCGACTAGAAAGCGAGTTGTGCCGACCCTAGCCCCTAAACAAGTAGGATTGTGGAGTAGGAAGTATTGTGCCTGGTGGACACTCGGTTTACTTCCATCCCCATCGTCTGTCACTATAATTTACAAAAACTGTTCCGTCGAAAATTGCTCTCCAAAAGACATCGGTTCACCAGGAAAACAAACAAATAAATCTCCACAACACAAGTCATTCAACAGGAGGAAGGAAGTAAAACACAGTTTGGGTCTATTGAATCGAATGTTCTTTTATTGATTTTACTTAAGAATTACACGGTTGGATGGCATTTATTTAAGTATTAAAAGAAACGTTCGCTTGCAATTAATTTAATTCCGAACACTTTAGTCTTCACTACCGCTTTAAATGTGAGACTAGCTATCAAGTCAACCAGCGCGTCACAAACGACCCGTTTATAAACGCATCTCCGCAGCCGGCGGAGAACGGGAGTGAACCGACCATCGAGAACGGTGGTTGTAATAGGACTCACCGAGGATGGAACTCTGACATGGATTCCATCCTAGGTTAGGGCTAAGAAACAAGGGAAGAGAGAGAAAAACTTTTTTTTTAAGGGTGCGGTCGCTGTAGGAAATGCACTCTTTCAGTGCAATGGTGTGTGTGCATGGTTCTTTCATGGATGAGAACGAACCTAGAACAAAGAAAGGGCATAAAGTGCATTCATAGGATACGATTTCGGTAAAGCAAATAAAACCGAAATCGTCGGATGCTAATGGGATATTTGTTGGAACATGCGCGGCTAAACAATGAGACGACAATACTATGTGGAAATGTGCTAATTGGTTTTAGCTAAATTTGATTGTTTTATTGCGTGGAGCATTTAAGATGCTAATGCGATTGCATTAGCGAAAGCTTATGCAGACTGTGTAGCAGTTATTGGGATTTTTTTAGGAAGGCGAACCGTGGGGTTTGGCAGAACCGACACAGGGTCGTAACGCCGCAAAGTGCCACGAAAGAGCATTGGTGTGAGGAATTTCCCAAAAAAAAACAGTCCTAACAGAACTGGGAGATCCCGTGTTCAACGGCAAACAGCGGTTTAATGATGATTGTGTAGTAGGATGGCCAACTAACTTTCTCGTACAGACATTTGTGTGTGGAGAACTGTATTAGGTGTTCACCTTTGTTATTAGTTGGTGATGTGTTACTAGTATGTTGTGTTATTGTTCGTTGCTGTAATAGGATTTTCAGACAAATATACCAAAACCACAAGCCTCTACCCAGCTGACTTTCACAGCTGACTTCTTGTCTCTATCCTTTTTTCTAATCTCCCTTTATAAACTGTCCCTTATCTACCTTCACCTTATCTTTTGATCCTATTAGGGTGTCAATCATCCCTTTAGAGTTTGCACATTATAAAAATTAAAAAGGAGGTGTAGTGTTAGACAGTTGATCAATAAATATGCGAATATCCTCTTATAAATTACATCTACGTATTCAGAACGGCACCTATACCTTAAACCGACTCAAAAATGCTTCAGCTTCAAAAATGCTTTACCAATGTTAATTTCGTGCATAAAAAACGATATCAAATATACACAGACGAGTGGAAAAGTAATCCTGTGACTTTGAAAGTGTACATATTTCAGTCATAAATGAGATCTCTCCTAACTCGTTCTTGTGTATACTACTGTGTGTAAAAAAAATATCGTTTTAATATATTAAAAAAGTTAAAACTAACATTTGTGTTCATTTATAAACCATAACTTATTCTTAATTTCATTCGCTACCTTTCCAAGTGCATTACTCAGGGAGACACGTTTTTCGTAGGAGAATGTTTAAAAATTTTATTTCCAGTAATTCAATGGTGCAAAGGTTTGGGCTAGGGGCAGATGGACTCCCGTGAAGACATTTGAATGTAGCAGAATGTAGAAAAAAAAAGAAAAAAAAAACTGAATGAAAAAGATGTCCTCAAAAGTTTCTAACGAGAGTAAGGGTATGGGAATCCTTCCCGCCACTCTGCAGAGAACATTCTTTTTATTCCTTGCTTATTAACGTAGTCAGCTTGACATTAAGCATTTGCATTCTACGGTCGAGTTGAATTCGGGTTCGGTGAATGTTTTTCTTCGCGGTTTGTTGTCGAGTTGTCTTGTAATTTGTTGGAAAATGAATCCAATTATACTGCCATTAGGACTCAGCAACTCATTAGAGAGATAAGGGAGTGAAGGGAAACCCACTGAGATGGTGGAATATTTCTTCACATTAATTAACAAAATTAAATATCTTCCTCGGAGATGAGGTTCTGTAAAAGAATGCTGATGATAATGTCACCCCTGAAACATGCTCCAAAACTTCGGATGGTAATATATTACAAAGAAGAAAAAAAAATACGATGACAAAACAAAGAATGGAGGATAAGCTGATTGGAATATCCGTGTAATGTTGACTACCATCGCAGTCATCTCAAATACTTAATGCGAACGAATACGAGATAAAATTTTGGAATTTTAAGTTCGTTATATAATTGGCGTCGTTTGCTTGCACAGCGTTTAGCGATAATTTATTGTTGTTTCACTTTTGTATCCTATCATCAATATTTTTTTTGATGCTATTTGGTTAGACGATTTTAGTGTTGTACATAGTTCTATATGAATTCCACTAAGTTATACCTTGATCTTTCACTTTATGTTTCAAAAAAAAGCTATTACTAGTACTACTATTTATTGGTATGTTTATGATCTCCATAACGCGGCTATGACATCGTTCTCTGTTTCCTTGTGCACGTTTCCTCCAATCTTCGCCACCTCATTCCGTTTCCTTAAGGTCACGAATGACATTGTCGTCCCATCTCTGTTGTGACTTTCCCGTTGGTTTTTTTTTTTTTTTTTTTTTTTTTTTTAGTTTTTAAACCACATTTATTTTCCTAATTCTTTTTACATGTATAATATTAGGGGTAAATGCTAAGCCCTTTTCTACAATCACAATCCTTAAGTTAACTTAGTGGCTCTATGCGAGCTCTCTAAATTACACATTACAACTTGATTTTTATATATGCCTTTCGGCGTACATCTTTTTTTTTTGTTTCTTATATATATATATATATATATATATATATATATATATATATATATAAATAAGGCCAAGACCGGTTGCCGGTTGTAGTGCCGATAATGATGAAGATGATATCGGCACTACAACCGGCAACCGGTCTTGGCCTTATTTATATATATATATATATATATATATATATATATATATATATATATATATATATATATATATATAAATAATGATGAAGATGATATATATATATATATATATATATATATATATCATCTTCATCATTATCGGCACTACAACCGGCAACCGGTCTTGGCCTTATTTAGCAAGTCCTGAGGCTTGTTAAATTTTCCATAATGATTTGTTTTTTTCCGGGCAAGGTCATTAGTCTTGCGCCGGAGGCTCCCCGACGGGGAATCGAACCCCGGTCTCCCATGTGACAGGCGGGTATACTAACCACTATACTATCGAGGAGCCCATATATATATATGTATATATATATATATATATATATATATATATATATATATGAAATAAGTCATATATTAGAGGGACTCCTCGTTTACATCTATATGTATTTATTATTATTACCATATATACATATATAAATTTTTTTTTTATTATAACAAACAAAAACTTCAAAACGAAACGAATAAATCATAAAATAAGAAATACAAAATAAAATAAAAATAAAAGTAACGGGGCAAGGCGGACAGGGGGGGGGGGGGGGGGGACAAGAGGAAGGAGAGCGTTCATCACCCGGAAGTTCATGACCTCACCGACTCGACTCCGCCATTGTTCCCCGTCCTGTACACTCTCCTTACACGCTTGACCATTCAATCCGACCTCCTCAAGGTCAAACCTAACATTGTCCTCCCATCTCTGTGGCGAGGGTCCGGCCGGTCTCTTTCCCGTTGGTCTTCTGTCAAGAATTCTACGAACGGTTCTGTCGTTGCCCATTCTCGCTACATTCTAGGTTCATCTCCATCTTCTTGACTTGATGACTGTCACTATTGGTGGTTTGAAGTATAATTCGTCTTATTCACGACTGTGGAATTTTCTCTATTGTCCCATGTCCTCATCATATTTACTGCCAAAGATACTTCTTAACGCACTATTCTCAAATACTCGAAATATGTTCTCTTCTCGTTTTGTTACCGTCCATGTCTCCCATCCATATAAAAAAGAGTGTATCGTCCTTTATATACGGAGCTCTATATTACATGACATCAGTGTTGAGTATATTTTGACCACTTCACGAGCTTGCTCACATATGTGGACGTTAAGTTTTTTTATAATTATAATAACTGTTAACAAAAATTTGGCAATAATTTATTCACAGCAGAATCCCCCGCACAATAAAAATAAAATATGTTCGGTTTGGCTGCACTGGTAATGGTTGCTTCGATATAAAAATCATTCCTGAAGAGTTTAATATTTTAGTCTTACCGCCGCCTCTAATTTTTTTCATTACTGTGTATTACTACGTCAGTTCATTAATCCTTTTTGCATCTACAACACCGATGCAGCTACCAATACACAGCACTCAAATTGCTTTCTTCTAGCGTCTTTGTTAAAAGTGTTGTCCAAGGCAAGGTACTATTTAATAGACCATTCAATGTTGTTTTCTTTGATTTGACACAAACAGCACAAATTTACTTTACTGGTTCGTTAATCCTTTCTGCATTTAAAAAATTGATGCCACAACCATTACATGGGAACCCGCATTGCTTTGAAAATAATTTGTATTAAAATTTCAAACAACACAAATTTACTTTAAGCTATGCTTTGATAAATAATCTTTCCACCCATGATTTTTGAAAAATAATCAGCATTACTCACCATCAAGCGTTTCCGTTTATGTCGTCAAATATGAGCAAAGTCTCACCGTTTACTAACACTTGGCGATCGCAAGTATTATGAAGGATCAAGATGAGCGACGCCTACACAATTTTCAAATGCATTGAAGTGCTTAGTTGGTTAGATTTGATTATATTTTTAGAAAATGCGTGTTATTCGTGGAAGAGGAATAATACTTTTGGGAGGGTAGCAGGTGTCATTGCTATGTGATTCGTTGACATTTTTCTGAATATAAACAGATAAAGAAATATATATGTATATACATATATATATATATATATATATATATTAATATATATATATATATATATATATATATATTATAATATTAGATTATATATATAAATATAAAAAAATATATAAGTAACTATATATATATATATATACATATATATATATATATATATATATATATATATATATATATATATATATATATATATATATATATATAACATATATTATAATATTAAATTTCAATTTCATATGTTCATGTTTTTCTTTCCTTGCTCTTCTTTCTATTTTATTTATTAAGAAAGGTTTTATACATAAAAATAAATGTTTTAGGTCCTACTTATTTCACGATTTTAATTTAGATTTATACAATAATTTTAAATGACTCGTTTTTGGCAATTTTCTAATTACGTTGTCTTTTGTATATTTCCTTTGGATTTCGTCACTAGCATTCAGTGTTGTTTCTTTAAACTCCTTATTGTTCTCAAATATCGTTCCCATGTCGTTTATGTATGTTCCTTGGGGCGCACCTGCCCTCGCCATAATCTTCTTGATTTCCCAGCCTACATTATGATTTGACAGTTTTTACTTACAGTTTATAGATTATCGCCCAAAATAGCGATACCACTCGCATTTGCGAGCACTTGTGTAACACCGTTAAAGGATGATCTGGCCAAGTTGTCGTCCTTTGCCTTTATGACACCATTCGATTGGAATTAGATTTGATTTGATGAGGGCACAAACTCTATATGTTTAGCCAAGTACAGGCCATATATATCAATATGTGTGATTATCTTAACAACTCATTAAAAACGAAGGTATGGGGACCTTAATAGAATGGATAAACCGCAGTGTAAGTGGTGGGACAAGGGTAGGACGAGGATAGGTGGGAAGCTATAGAAGTGAGTATGAGGGTGAGTGCGGGTTGCGTGAGTGTAAGAGATGGGGGGGTTAGTGACGAGACCAAATTTGAGACCAAGAGAGGTGAGTTTCATTTATTTACTGATTTAGGTAAGTAATTTTGGGAGGGGAGGGGGGGAGGGGGGCGGTAGACGATAGTGTACGTGGGAGGACAGCGAAGGATAGGCCAGAAGCTGGGGTGTCAGTATGAGTGTGGGTATATATACATTGTGAGAGCATAGATGGATAGCCGGGCAGGGTCAGCAGGGATAAGAGAGGAGACGACATTTAAGAACGGCAGAGATAGGATTGAAATTAAAGAAGGTGGGGTAAACGTTTTCCCACCGCAGCGTTTGCGAAATAGGTTCATTAGAGCCGTAAGTAGTGTGAAGGGCGGGCAACTAGAAGTTTCGCAGGTTACGGGGGTTTGTGTGAAATGTGATGGAGGAGAGCAGGCTAGAACAGTTGATTAAACGCATAACTTCTGCGTTCTTCAAGTGTGTTAAGGTTAAATAGATGGATACGCCTTGTATATGGGGCTAAAACCCGAGGATTTTCCCAATCCAATCCCTATTTCAATCCATCGTATATTTAGAATGGTTTTGAGAAGTGCATTTCTATTCCAACTCGTCTTTTATTTTCAAAGAGATTTGAATGATATTTCGTTTATACAGGTTTGAATGAGAGCGGAATTACCAGCCCGATTACAATATGGTATAATCTAAAGTCGTGTGACGGAGTCGTAGACTTTTTGACCTCAATAAAAAGTTAATGGATCGTCTCTCCGTATTCCCACTTATTTGCCAACAATTTCCATACTGTGAACTTTCAGTCGCTTGTTGTTCTGTTCCTGTGGAATCCACATTAGTTGTCCCCCAGCATCTCTTCTGCATTTGATGTGATTCTCGCCAGTATGACATTTGTTATTATAGTATTTTGTATGCGGTTGGAAGTTGTGGTATTCTTCTCGCAGTCAGTTCTGTCCCCTTTTTGAAAATAGGGAAGACTATTGAGGTTTTCCATTCTTTCGTATTATCTCATATTATTTTGATCTATTGGTGAACCTTTCGAGTGGTTGCTTCTCCTCCATTCTTGATAAGTTTTGCCGGTATGTAATGGACTCTAGACGACTTGTTTTCCTTCAGTCGATTAATTGCGTCTACACCTCGTTGAAGGATGGCTCTGGAATCTGCGCCTCGGCAGTATGTATTTTTGGTATGTACATATTGGACAAGAGATGTTTGATGAAAATATACTGTAATGTAGTAGATAGAACACAGCCCTGGGGAACATCAGTATTAACTTATTCGATTTAACGCTACCTGAATTGAACGCAAAAAAAAAAAACGTATGATTGAGAGACTCCGTAAGAGTGTAACTTCGACAGGATGCCTTCGTGGGGAGGAAGTATGTACCCGCATGGGTACTTGGTTCACTTCCTCCTCCATCATATATATGTTCCACCGACACAATAGGAAAACGCCAAACGATCACCAGACTGGAATGGAAAAATAAACACAAGATTTATTACAGTTGAAGCAAATTTTTTATTTTATTAGTCAGTCGCAACGTAAACACAAATTATTAAATGTACATCATCAGAGTAAACAACAAATTAATAGATGTACATCATCAGCATCTAGTTCCAAAAAAAGAGAAATGGTTCGTAATATGCGCACTACACTTTAATTGTTAATTGGATATATGCATTATTCGAAATCTTCGTTGACGATCTACACTCTGGGGTGAAAACTCGCGATTATTTCAACTCGATGCACTCGACTCGGGTGTGTATTATCTTCGCGTCTCCGCAGCCGGCGGAGAGCGGGGGTGACGCGTGACCGTTCTGGTCCGCGGATGTAAGAGGACTCAGCGATAATCATCTCGTGCAGAGATGATTCGCTTATTGGGGTGAGTTTATGGTGTCGTGGTAGATATTCTCTCCAATAAGGATATCGGGTTTAACTACCACCAGAGAAATGTAAAGTCTCTCTTGGTGGTATGGAAACCAGATCTTGTAATGAAGGTCATGGTGGTATGTGTGCGATCGTTCAGATCTGTGTGGTTAACACGTGCTAGAGGGCAATGGGTAAACGAAGCAGACAGGCGGTAAAGACAAAAGGATCGAAAAGATCGTCGTCTATGGAGTGCATCGCGTCTAAATAAATAAACGACGATACAGCGAAGAAATGGGGTAAAAGAAAAGATGAGACGAGGGCATCATAAAAGTCTTAGATGAATGATACCCTTGTGTAAATATACGAATAGATATCGGGAAAGGTGCTAATGGGTTGGTGGACGAAACAAATCCCTTGCTAGCATTTTTATATGCAGGTAAATCCGTTTGTGGGAAACGGATTCTATATTTGCATTGTTTATGCTTTGAATTCAATTGATGCAGGA
The DNA here is from genome assembly GCA_963931805.1 of Microdon myrmicae. Lineage (NCBI taxonomy): Eukaryota > Metazoa > Arthropoda > Insecta > Diptera > Syrphidae > Microdon > Microdon myrmicae. The sequence goes on along the minus strand of OZ007500.1, from coordinate 122,190,963 downwards.
GACGCGGAATGCGTATTTGCTTTGGTTTGCACATTGTGCGAGTCAGAAAATTTTATTGCTGGGAGAAAAAGGTCCGCCGGCCAATGTGTACGTAAAAAAATTTATCGTGCACATGGCGAAGTTGGAAAATAGACGGCGCAATATTTATGATCCCTGGTGAAGGTTACAAAGTTTGTAATTCAAATCATTTGTTTACAGGAATGCGGATAGGGGAATTTGTCTGGCAACGTAGTTGCCGAAATTGGTTTGGAATTCCTGATAAGCCAATAAAGAAATCTTACAGAGGATTGGTATGCAAAGAGAATGCATGAAAGGTGAGTTTCCTTTCGCAGGGACTTTTTAGATTGTAGATTTGATCTATATAATGCGCATATATTATGCAAACTGGGTTGTGGTTATGGGGGTTTTAAAGTAAGTGTACCGTGGGGTTTGGCGGCACCGCCACACTTTCACAGAACTTGCCTTGGAGAGCTTTCACTTTTAGATGGGATGTACCTTTAGAACATCGGCTGATTTTTGTTACGAAAACGTCGTTGGTATTATTAGGCTGAATATTCCACACAGAATTATCCCGCATTTAGAGCCGTGATGTAAATGGGTTGAGGAGATCGAAAGTTTCATGGTGATTTATTAAGCCCCAATAACTTTCAATAGAATAGAATTTAGTGTTACGGGTCGATAACAACAGAGCGACGAAGTCTTGTCCGTTTTTTGGGAATTGGCTGTAAATTCCCAATCTTCCATATACTTTAAGTATTGTGCAAATAGGGCTGTAAATTATAAAACAGTAATTCAATAAATCAAGTACCGCCAATTTTACGAGTTTATGATAACATATTGGGGCTCCTCGATAGTATAGTGGTTAGTATACGGGCCTGTTACGCGGGAGATCGGGGAGCCTCTGGTGCAAGACTAATGACCTTGCCCGAAAAAAAACAAATCATTATGGAAAATTTAACAAGCCTCAGGACTTGCTAAATAAGGCCAAGACCGGTTCCCGGTTGTAGTGCCGAGGATGATGATGATGACTATAACATATTGGGAGTATTCTGCTTCCATCATTATAATCGTAAAACAAGCAAAACGTTATATTCATGGGCATCATGAGCACCCATCTAGTACGACGAACAACTACCTAAGGGAGGAAACTTTGGTGGATTTAATATAGAAATCTAAAGCGGGTAAATTGAGATCATTCAATTATACGCCTTCGCCCGCGGTATGTGTAATCATTACATTTAAAAGTTTTTAATTTAATTAACGAACGACTGGCCCAAAATAAATATGTTTGCACTGAATCCCATCCACTTTTCATATTCGTCATCGTCCTGCCGAAACGTGGTGAATGCAAACCGCGATTCACCCAAAGAGTCCTTAATGGTAGGGAAGCAAATCGGCGACCTAAATTAATGTGTGAATTAGCCAATTAACAAAATATCTGAAAATATAAAGAACACGCTGAAAATTAAGGATAGTGAAGACCATAATAATGAAGTTTATTAGGTACTGTTCAGGCAAACAAAAATGAATACGAGAAAGAACACAAAGGGAGGAATATGTCTGTGCTTTGAGACATATTTGTTCTAATTCGGTTTTCTTATAAAAAAATATCACGAAGATAACGTCGTGGTCGGTTTTTAAAAATTACTTATTCTGCTTTTGCTTTCGTTTGTGGCGAATCCAACGCCTTCCACGCTACTAATAAATCCGTGTAATTTATCTCACGGTGTCGGCGAATGAATTTCAGCCTGATTTTATGTTACAGGATGCTAAGATATTGGTTGATCAGAAAAGAACCGACTACTAACATCTTCCATATGCTCAGTAAACCCCTTTTTAAGAAGGTTTACTGAAACATGTGCCTTTTCTTAAAGTCCTTTATATTGTGTGATTAATTGCTTCCACATGTTTTCTTGGCAATGAATCTCTGCAGAGGCTATTAAAATCCTGGTATCTTGGTACCTGATACGTTTCAGGAATACGCTCCTTCCAGGCTATTGTATTAATTATGGTATACACCGCAAACCACATTACTTGAGGGGAGCCACCTTTTTAGAAAATACCCCATTTCAGGCTTTATATTCATTTGCTCTTGAGGATTATTTCTTAGTTCTGTCAGCCTTACAAACAACGTATCAAGGTGCGGTTGTGAGGTTTTACCTCAAACAGGTGTACTTTGATTAACATAGACATAACATAAGAGAAATTGGCATGTCGCTTTTACATGTACCAAGTGTACCAGGTAGTATTCTCCAATTCTTCTATAGCCTGCTCACAACTTGGCATTGGACTTGAAAAATATTTCGATTTTAGTGTTTTTTAATATGTGGGGAGCCCCTGTTGATAACCACTAGGGCTGGCAACCCGATGAACCTCTCTTAAAAGGAGATGATTATGCTGGTATTTCCTAATACCTACTTTTTCTTATTTTGCCGGTCGGCTGTGGTGAAATTGAATATATCGTTCGTTTCTTTTTCATTTTCTGCTAGATGCTTTATACAATTTTCATCATATGTCATGTCGTAATTGATGGTAGGGATATCAAAAATGAATTGCTTAAGCAAATTATGTTAGGTTGTCATAATACATGTGGCAAGGTTAGATGAATAAATTATACGGAATACCAGGGATCCGTATAATGCTTATCCGGTGAACAGTGAGAAAAACGTCAGAAGCAAATGACTGACAGAAAAGTGATGTATATGGCAAAAGGAAAATTGAATTTATATAAAAGTGGAAATTGTTTTGTTAACTTTGTTTTCTAAATAGTTCTCTCTAGTAGGACGAGCCTATCTATATACAGTTGAGGCGAACTAATTAAGAACGATTTTAGCGCCTCCACCGTTGCATCAATTATGAGACAACCATCATGTAAAGTACCGTTATTCCTTCCTTCATCTCTATTCTCATGTCAAATAGCAATTACCAAAGTTATTGCACATGTACATTGGTTTAAATTGGTTCTTAAGTCAAATTTATCCTGTTTCGATTGGCGATATAATTAAGAACGATTTGTTCCTTTTTGTATAATTTCGTTTTAAACGTAAATCTTGGTTGGTAAATATAATAATTTGTTTGAAAGTAAACGGAACTATAAGTTCTTGCTTTGTTTTATAACATTTGAACCAGATATGGGAAAGAAACAAAGCTGTACAAAAAACATGAGAAAAGCGATAATAAACCTTCGAAATAATGAAAGGTTGTCGTATAAAGAAATTTCAAAAAAGCTTAATTGTTCTAAAACAATGGTATTTAATGCTATAAAATATGTAAAAAAACATAAAACCACAGAACTCATCATTTTTTTTTTTTTTCACTTTTTTTTTTTTTCTCTCTGCGATCGTCGAAGTGTGTAGACGCGTCCTACTACTGCTTGTGAAAAACAAAAGAGAAAAGAAAACACGTGTGCGCGTGCAGACATAAATGTGTGACCGTCATTAGGAACGGTCTGTGGCCGAACAATAGTGTATCGTGTATAGTATTAAGTAGAAAATTTTGAGAAATTTCTGCGCGACATTATAAAATTTAAGTAAAATTGGTAAACCAAAACATAAAATCAGCGACCGCATCCGGAGTTTGCGTTCGCAGATGCTGGTCAGCAGCCCCAGTACTGCCGAGCTACCTAAAAAACGAAAGAAAAAAACTACTCACAGTCATCTGAACGCACCGAAGAAAGTAGCTACAATGGCTACTCAACTAACAACCGAATACCACAAAAAATACGATGACGCGATGGAAACAATAAGGATACTAACAGCCCAAATGGAACAACTACAAGAAAAAATTCGCTCTCTTCAAGCGCAAACCAAAACAAATGTCGACGTCCCCATGAAGGAAGTTCCTCCCCAACCCATCTCATTAACATTCAACAATAACCCATCATCATCGAATACCTCGCCACTGCCCCAAGATACCCACAAACCAGACGACCACTGGCAAACAGTTGGACAGAAATCTGCAAATAAGGTGAGACCACCCCCAATTTATATTAAAAATCCTAATAGTCCCAAAGAAGTCATCAAGACGCTTGAGAATGTCCTTTGACACAGAAATTTTACCACGGACTCAAAAGGATCTTCGATCTCTATCAAGACGATGACTCTAACGGATCACGACATGGCAATAAGAAAACTCTCAGAGAACAAACACGAGTTCTTCACATTCCAACATGCCCAGATAAAACCAAAAACATTCATCATAAGGTACATTGATCCAGCATGGACTACCGAGGAACTTACACTCGAAATCGTGAGGATATGCCCGTCAATGAAAATCCACAGATTGGACTACTTTCAAACCCCACACATGAGGGAGAATAATATTAGGAGCTTGCGAATCATACAGATCCCACCGAACGGTGATGTCACACAACTTAAACAAATAAAATATTTGTTCACACACAAAATCACGACCGAGGAGCCACATAAACAGAGCATTCTCCATTGCAAAAGGTGTCAAGGATCAGGACACATACCAGTTGCTGGCCACCTAAGTGCACGATGCGGGAAATGTGCCGAACAGCATATACCAGGAGAGTGCAAAGTGAACCCGCCTGACACAGAACCATCAATAATTCAGCAAACAAACGCCGATGGATCAACATCCACGAAAAAAATTACCATAACTTGCTGTAACTGCGGAGGCCCACATCCAGCTAGTTTTTCACAATGCCCCGAAAAGCTACGGATTCTGGAGAGACGTTCGTTACATACGGTAACTAATACGGCCAAACTAGCTGCAACGAAACCCTTATCACCACAACCATCCCATCTCAGGGCGTCAGGAACATCATATGCAGAAATTACGAAAAGTTCCCGTAGCTGCCCGAAATCTCAACAACCCAACCCCAACGTTCTCAACCTGGATATCTTGGGATACATCAGGAGCCTGGAGACACTACTACCAACCTTAAAACACAGTTCCGAATTGGAAAAAAAAGGTCAGATCTTAAATTTAATAACTTCCCACATCCTTTACCTTAACATATAACTTCCCACATCCTTTCCCTTAACATATAACTTAACCCTTATCTCCCTCAACTCAGAGTCCATTTATTCCCACACCCGTAGACAACACCTCCGACTGTTTGTTGAAAAGTTCTCCCCAGATATTCTTCTGCTTTCAGAAACTTGGCTGAAATCCACTTACATCCGTCTACATACCTAATTACACATTTGTGTCCAACCCACGAACCTCTGGCCCTCATGGAGGTACGGGAAACCTAATACATAAAAAATTCCAATTTACTGAGATTAGATTTGCTAATATAACTAGTGTCGAATACACGGCTGTTAAACTTTTCTGCCAAAATAATAAAGTACTGGTCTTGTCCTCCATATACATTCACCCTTCTCGTGAACCAAACTTCCCTAGTGCAGACATCTCACAAATAATCCAACAGTCTCTGCCAGCACCTTTCATAATAGGAGGAGACTGGAACGCACGACATACTGCATTTAATGACATCAAATGCAACAAATACGGCTGCCAACTCCTTGATCTCCTCCGACTTCATCCATATGTCTACGCAGACTGCCCGTTGCAACCTACTCGAATTTGCAGCTCAACCAAGTCAACAATCGATTTCTTCCTAAAGTCTACAGATAGCTATTCATCCAATCCTCCCACAGTGTCCTTCACATTCCCTTCGGATCATGGCTCTGTCCACACCTCGGTTCAAATCCCCTCGTTTGAACTACTCTACACTCTGAATCCTATTCCAAATTTCACCAAAACAAACTGGAAAAAAGTCAATAAGGATATTGCTGCTAGCTTTTCAAAATTTTCTTTACCGGAATCTTCTAACCTGCCCCCTACACAAATTGACCAAGCAGCGGCCCAAATAGAGCAAATACTGGGAAATGCTCTCTTCAGCCATACTCCCACTATCGTTCCTCATAATCACTTAGGAAAAGCCCTACCCAACCTACTCACAAAATTATTACGTATAAAAAAACCACTCCGACGAAAATTGCACACTAGCTACTCACCTTTTATTAAACAACAGATCCGGCTATTGACCTCCCTGATAAATGGACAACTAAAAGTTTCCACTAATCAGACCTACACATCCACCCTAAACAGTATCAAACCAAATCGCGATCTATTTAAAAACATAAACAGACTAACGGGTCGCAAACTCAAGCCTCGAACAGATTATCTTATTCACCCAACTAATAATAACATCGTCCAGTCGGACACTGATATAGCAAACTGTCTCGCTGAACATTTCTGCAAAGTCCATAAGCAAAACGATACCCTCCCAGTAACAAATTTCCACGATACCGTGAACGATTACATTCCACGCTCACTGGAGCCATCCCTCACACTATTTATTACTGAATTCACCGAAACCAATAAAGCATCACACCCCGTAGGAATCGACACATTCCTAAGCCTTGAAGAACTATCCGAAGTCATTACTTCACGTAACAATAAAAAATCGACTGGCCTAGATGGAATCCCTAACCTCCTATTCAAAAGACTCCACCCAGGCAACTTGCTCCCGATTCTCGTTCTTCTCAACCACATAATAAACGCTTCACATTTCCCTAAAAGTTGGAAAACAGCGGTGATCGTCCCTATTAGGAAATCTGGGCCCTCCAAGTACCCGGATAACTTCCGTCCGATATCGCAGCTAAACTCGCTTAGCAAGATTCTTGAATGTAAAATCTACAAAAATCTTCTCTCATTTGCCAGGGATAACTCCCTCATTCCGAACTCTCAATTTGGCTTCCGCTCACAACACTCCACTTGTCACTCTCTTAAAACTGACACATGATGTGACGACCCACCTACAAAACCAATCCCCAACGGTATGTGTCTCCCTAGACATAGCTAAAGCATTCGACTGTGTCTGGATCGCAGGACTGTTATACAAACTTCATTCAATGTATGGATTAAACATCCACTCCACAAAACTTCTCGCTTCTTACCTCTCTGATAGAAAGTTCATGGTGATAATAAACTCAACTCTCTCGACACCTTATAGCATAACCGCAGGAGTTCCTCAAGGATCCATCCTCGGCCCACTACTATACCTTCTTTATACATCAGACGCACCGCAGCCACTGTTACCCAATACAACAATGCTCAACTATGCCGACGACACCTTAATTTATTCAAGCAACAAGCTTGTCAAGGAGGCAAGAAACTGTATTAACAGATATCTCCCAACCCTGTCAGCCTACTTTACCAAGTGGAGAATTCAACTAAATCCAACCAAAACTCAGCTCATTGTTTTTAAAGGCAGAAACGCGAGTTGTACAAACAACACTATTCGCTGCCATAATAAAATCAGAATTAAAATAAATAACAATATAATTAAACCCTCCAAAACCTTAAAGTATCTAGGTATAACCTTTACCAACAATCTGTCATTCTCCGCCCACATTAAAAATACGATTCGTAAAGCCACAACCCAACTGAACCTCTGCAGAAAAGTCATGTACGAACCGAATGATCTCTCTCCCAAAGTCAAATCACTTATCTACAAACAAATAATCAGACCCACTCTCACATATGCATGCCCGATATGGTACCATATCACACCCGCCCAAATGGAGAAGCTACGCATTTTCGAAAGGAAATGCTTCAGACTTATCACTGGCCTCAACCGACATCCTAACTTCCACAAGTATTACAACTGTAGTTCGCTCTACTATGCCGCTAATATTGAACGTATAGATCGACGCTTCCTCGAGCTGTCCATCAAATTTATCGAAAATCTTCCCAATAATCCCAATCCGATAATAAATGCGCTCACATCGACTCCGTCAGAGAACCGAACTGCCTACCCGAACTGTCTCCACACCAGAACCCTCTTCACCTCTGGCAGGTTGGTCAACAACTCCAATGGGATTGTATATCACAATACTGAACTCTCACCTCACCAGTTTAAATATTGTAATATACAACCCTTCTCTAATATCTTGCGTTTCAACGACCAATCGGAAAGTGTTCCCCCAACCCATATCCCCGACTGATAGTACCCACCCTAACCCAAATCCTACCCATCGACCACTATACCTCCCGCCCCACCCTACTCTAACTTATTGTAATAATAATAGATTTAATAATTAGATAAGCTAGGCTAAGCTAAGTTAAGTTAAGTTAAGTTAAGTTAAGTTAAGCAATTAGTTATAGGTTAAGTAAATAATTATATCCTGGTTTTCTGACCTTTTCCAGGAAGCCCCACCTACTCCTATCTTGTCCACCCATGAAATATGTAACTTTATAATAATGTTTGAAAAATGTACTAGCAAGTATGTGTAAACGATTAAAGCTAAGCTAATTATAAGTTATCTGTTATACTTATTGTAACAAATCATTTATGGTTAATAAATACAGAAATGTAAAAAAAAAAAAAACAGAACTCATAGCAAGACGGAGAAGATCTCGTAAAACGACTAAAGCCCAGGATAGGCTAATTGTTCGAGCTGAAAAAAAATCCATTTATGAGTTCAAAAGAAATACGAAAGAAAGTTTTCGGCGAGGACCCAAATGCACTTTCAGCACGCTCTATTAGAGAGCGATTGACTGAGTGCCAGCTTTTTGGAAGATCGGCTAGAAAAAAAACCATTGCTATTGTGGAGAAGATGTATGGTGCGCCGGCGTACGGCGCTGATTCACTTCCTTTCTCCATCTATCAAAAGTTCGGCCGAAAACCAAAAGAAAAGCACAAACGAAACTCTACAACGCAACGTGCAGAAAAGGAAAGAAAAGAAACACACTGATTTAGTTTATGGCTGGTGATCACCGCTTTTTTATTTTACGTAAAAGAAAACATCTATATTTACTTTATATTCAGTACAAAACATCCGCGGAATAAGTAATTATACAAGTAATAGGGGCACCCGGTAAGGTAAGCGATACACATTTTAAATTTCCACTTTAATATTATTGGCGCAATTGCCTCACACGATTCGACTTAAGGGTACATTCTCATCAGTAAGGCTGAAAAATTGGCTATTTTCATGTTATCTAGACACGCGATTTTTCAGATATATTTATTGTACTTTTAAGTAGCTTTTAAAAAATGTTCAATTAATTTCATGATAACCCCGAGGTAGGGGCACGTTGCGCCGTAGATCGCTGCGAAATAAAGGACCTCGATGGCGACTGTCCTACAGGTCATAAGATTTATCTGAAACAAAAAATCGAAAAAGTTTGCTTGTTTAGTATGACTGTGGTTATAGCATGAACAAAAAAAAATAAAGACTATTCAAAAATAACAAAATGGCGACGTTTTGAAATTTATGTGCGCTTTTAATGAATGTTTTCGTTCTTTTTTTTGTTTTATAAAAAAATCAATTTACAACGTATCGGCATAATTATGGTTCATGCGATAGAGAGTTCAAATACGCGTATTTAAAAAAAAAACATTAAGATTCGTTGAAAGTTGACTGAGTTATCACAGTCGCCAACTCGAAAAACGTTGTTTTCCAGAAAACGCGTTTAAAGTTTTAAGTGACGCTCGCTACCTGCTTTGACTCAGTCGGCTCGGAAGCTCATAACTTTTTAACCGTTACGAATTGTTCGTTTTAACATGATATTCTAGACAGTTATAGCTATCGAATTCCGCAAAAAAAAATTTTGACCCAACTGTTGAGAATGTACCCTTAATTATTATTAATGCTCGGGGGTGTGAGCACCCCCGTGTGCGCTCTATCAGGATGAAAACGACGCGCACTGAACGGTGGTTGGGATACGACTTAATCGAGGGTTGGAATCTGGCTCTCGATTCACCCTCGATTCGATGGTGGTGAATATCCTCTCGGCTAAGGACATGTTGACTTACCACAAGAGAAACGTAAAGTCTCTCTTTGTGGTATAGAAAACCAGATCTTGTAATGAAGATCATGGTGTATGCATGTTGGGTGATCGCACAGATCACAGTGTTTATCGACGCATTTCAGCAAATGATAAACGAAACCTGAAACGAGGGAAAAAGAACAAAGGGATCGTATAGATCATTGTTTACGCTGTGGATTGTGGCTATCATAGACGCTAATTCATCGGAGAAATTGTACTAAAAGCAAATAAGGGCATTGTGGCAACTCTAACAACAGATACACACAATTCACAGGCAAAAATAGTGAGGAACACGAACGAAAAAAATCGAATAAGAAAAATACATCAGAGCCGTATACCAAGCGATAAATAATAAAAGTAATTCACATCAGTGGAATATAATCGAGTTTGGAAATGAAATTCCAAACACGGTCAGTAGTCTGATGCTTCACTGCTTCGCTTTTCAATCGTTTCATCGTGTGTTCAATTCACCTTCTTCACTATCCTTGCTTAACGCTATATAATTGGTGACTACGACGTGATCTGTACACGACGCAGCAGACACACACTCCCCGTAGTAAACAAAACTTCACACACGCAATCATCATCAAAAAACTTCTGCATAGAGCACCAAGCCACACTCGCTTGGCTTGCTCCGGCATTCTCTCGTTCGATCGCTCGTCGCTCGCACCGAATCTGATCGTAACGAAGTTTCTGGGAAGGGAGTGGTGTGGCAACTCTAACAACAGATACACACAATTCACAGGCAAAAATAGTGAAGAACACGAACGAAAAAAAACGAATAAGAAAAATACATCAGAACCGTATACCAAGCGATAAATAATAAAAGTAATTCACATCAGTGGAATATAATCGAGTTTGGAAATCAAATTCTAAACACGGTCAGTAGCCTGGTGTGTAACGCTTAGGTAACATTTTTCTCGTGATTCGAGCTGTCATAGCGTCAGTTCGAATCACACGATCTTCTTCACTATTATTTCAAACGCTATAGCATCATTACAGTCGTGGATGAGTGGTGCAGATGCGTTAATAGATGCATCCCCATTAGGAAAAGGTGCTAATGGTTTTAAATGTTTATGGCCTCTCTGACTGCAGTAGGAACCGAGTTCTTGTTTGTACTAGGAAATGCTAGAGGATTCGGTTTCGATGATAATGCTTGGGATACGGTAATTGTTTGTCGATTGGACAAACGAATCGCGGGTCGGTTTATTACAGCTGTATAAACAAGCTGTCCGACATAGCATTTTAACGATGACAAGGGTGCCGAATGGTTTGGGATTTATGATGCCGTATGATGTGAAGAATTCTTTACAGGAAATTTGAATAACGCATTCAATGCGTGAATGCTGTGAGAATTCTTTTTAGGGATTTTCAGATAATGCGTTGAATGCATTAAATGTCCTTGAGAAAGGAAATGTTTCAGGTATGCTGGTGATTGAGAGGCAAATATGGGTTGCGAATATGGGGGGTTCTTCAGGTGAGCTTTAAGAACCCGCACACTATCATTAAAAAACCGGAAGGTTAGGTTAGCTTTTGCCAGGGAACATGAGAATTGGAACATCTCACAGTGGAAAAAATATTGTGGAGTGATGAACCAAAAATCAACAGAGTCGGTTCCGATGGAAAGCAATATGTTCGACGGCTAAGAAATCAAGCACTCAACCCTAAATACACCACTGTAACCCTCAAACATGGAGGAGGAAGTATCATGCTATGGGGTTGTATGTCATACAAAGGAACCGGTCCGGTACATCGCATAGAAGGTATAATGAACGCCCAAAGCTACATTAATGTCCTTGAAGATGTAATGCTGCCCTATGTTGATGGAGAATTGCCTGTGACATGGAAATTTATGCAGGACAATGACCCTAAGCATACCGCGAGAGCAACGAGAGCATGGTTTTCTAATAGTTCCGTGGATCTCATCGATTGGCCTTCATGTAGCCCGGATCTAAACCCAATAGAAAACCTCTGGAACGAATTAAAAAGAGAAGTAAACAAGCATAAAATAAGTAACTTAAAAAGACTGTAGATATCTAGGTATTATTCCAGATAGAAAACTTATCTTCCAAAAACACATCACTACCACAATTGATAAAATAAACAAAGTCGTAAGAGTTATGTATCCATTAATGTGTAGAAAGTCAAAGCTTAGCCTCGAAAATAAAATTGTAATTTTGTAAACCATTTTTCAAGCTATACTCCTGTACGGCGCCCCTGTATGGTGTAATTGTGCTCGCACACACAAAATAAAATTGCAAAGGTGTCAAAATAAAATATTGAAAATGTTGCTGAATTTGCGGTGACATTATTCGACACATGAACTACATGAAACGCTAACGTTAAACCGGTAGAATTCCTTATTGACAAAATCAATCGAAACTTCTTCGTCGATTGTGGTTTTTCTGACAATGTTGTCGTTTCCCGTCTTGTGTTATCCTAAATCACTACCTATGTACTCTGTCTATGAAAATTATATCGAGGTCATTATTACATCAAATAACCGGAAACCTGTGCAGTATTAGTCTTAAGATTCAAATAAGGATTTTTTCTTGTAGTTTTCCCTTAATTTATTATTTATTATTCATTAAAATTGTGCTATTGTCATTATATAGATTAAAGATTATAGTTGTAAAGGAATTTCTGTCCCAAAACTCTTAAATACTAGTTTAAAGTATACCATAAATGTAATTATCTACCTAATAAAAAAGTAACTTAAATGAATTGTATGAGATTGCTAAAGCAACTTGGGAAAACATACAACGAATAGATGTCAGGACCTTATTGCTTCAATGTCCAGGCGGTGTAATGCAGTGATTGAAAACAAAGGTGTTCCTACAAAATGCTAAGCTAAGACATCAAATTTGGACTAAAAATCAATCGTTCTTAATTATATCGCCAGTTAATTTTGTTTTACAAAACCTTTTGAATTTAATTTTATGTTTTTTTGTTATTTTTTTGTAAATATTATTTATATGTTAATCAATATACTAAAATACATATATAAAAAACATTTTACAAACTGCTTATAGAAAAGGATTTTAATAAAAATTATTGTAAACAAAATTTCTAGTATCGTTCTTAATTAGTTCGCCACAACTGTACATAGGTATCATATTTTTATTTTTAAATAACTGTTGCAGTTTTACTGTTTTTTTTTTTTTTTTTAGTTTTTAAACCACATTTATTTTCCTAATTCTTTTTACATAAATAGTATTAGGGGTAAATGTTAAACCCTTTTCTACAATCACAGTCCTTAAATTAACTTACTGGCTCTATGCGAGCTCTCTAAATTACACATTACAACTTGATTTTTATATATGCCTTTCGGCGCACATCTTTTTTTTTGTTTCTTATATATATATATATATATATATATATATATATATATATATATATATATATATATGAAATAAGTCATATATTAGAGGGACTCCTCGTTTACATCTATATGTATACATTATTATTACAATTTTTTTTTTTGTTTTTTTTTTTTTGAAATAACAAACAAAAGCTTCAACACGAAACGAATAAAACATAAAATAAGAAATAAAAATAAAATAGAATAGCTACACAAAAGTAATGGGGAAAGGCGGACAGGGGGAGGGGGACAAGAGGAAGGAGAGCGTTGCTCTTGAGAGGCATACTATATCTGAGGAAGTGAAGTCCTCTCCTCGTTGAGAAGCCACCGCCATTTGGGAGATCTTCGATCGTTGGCTGATTTATCTCTTTCACTGATCGCCGTGCTAAACCGCATGCGGTCTGGAGCATTGGAGATATCACTATCATGGAGAATTCGTTTGTCCCTGGCACCACGGAGTGCATGGTAAATAATCGGGACTCCATGGACGTCTTGGATAAGGCCTTTTTGATCTAAGAAAGGGAACGCTTCTGGGGGAATAAACCCATTCTGGAGCGTATTCTCCAGATACATATCATTGGGATAGAATGCTCCCGAGATAAGATTATTGTCACTGCACATTGCCCTTGCTGTGTGACCACGAATCATTTTAATTATGAAATTGTCTATCCTATTTAACCCTGATTTGTTATACAGGATTTTGTTGGGATAGAATTTTTTGTATTGCGACTCTGGTGGTCTATAAAGTCCGAGGCAGGAACGCAAACACTACCGTTCGAACACACGAAACTTCTCCATATAAAGTGGAGATATATTATACCATACTGGCCAGCCATAAACCAAAACTGGTCGGATGAATGCCGAGTACGAAATTATTTTGACTCTGGGGTCAAGAAGACTACTCCGGAATAGACTTCTTGTCATAGAATATGCGTTTTTAGCTGCGGAGAGGGACGCTGCTATGTGCTTGTCAAAATATAAATACTGGTCTAGCCGGATACCAAGATATCTAACTACAGTTTTCACTTGCAGTGGAAGGTTATTGTTACCTACAATAGAAAAGTGTTTCCAGTTGTATTTTGTATCCCTCGAGTCCCTGGATAGGGGCGTTCTGAAAAGGATAGTCTCGGTTTTCTGGAAATTAATCTTTAATTTCCAGTCGTCGCAAAATTGTTTTATTTTGTTGAAGTCATCTTGAAGGTGCCTATTGATGACGTCTATTTTTCCTCCTGTTCTGTACACCACTATGTCATCGGCGTACGCAATGGCGTTTTCGAGAGAACTCACTAGATCACTAGTGTAAATATTGAATAGAATGGGAGAATTCACAGCTCCCTGCTGTAAGCCATTTTTAATTTGGAAGGTCTTGTTGGAGAGTATGTCCCCGCATTTCACCACAAAATGTTTGTCCATTATCATATCATAAATGATGTATAACAGATATTGCGGCATGCCCAGGTTTGTTAACTTATAGACACGTCCTTTTAACCATACGGTGTCGAAAGCCTTTTCAAAGTCCACCAAGCAGGCGCCTGTACGAGGGTGGCCTTTTATATTTCGGGATTAGAGAACAAAAACAAATATTGATCATCGAAAATCACTTTATTGTTTTTCAAAATATTCCCCATGAAGATCTATACACTTTTGCATGCGTTTGAACCAATTGTCGAAGCACTTTTGCCACTCTGATTGAGGTATCTCGAACACATGCATTCTGAATGCAGCAACCGCTTCTTCAGGTGTCGAAAAACGTTGACCTCTCAGTTTGCCTTTTACGTACGGGAATAAAAAGAAGTCATTCGGTGCCAAGTCAGGACTATACGGCGGATGACCCATCAAATCGGTGTTTCGGGTGCTCAAAAATGCAGTTGTCGCAGTCGATGTGTGAGAGCTCGCATTGTCGCGGTGAAGAGTGATCCGTCTTCGGCGGTTGGTTTTCCTGATTTCTTGGAAGACAACTGGCAAACAAATGGTTGTGTACCACTCAGAATTGACTGTTCTGCGTTGTTCTAGTGGTACGGTTGCGACATGTCCAGTTTTTCCGAAAAAACAGGCGACTATTTGCTTGGAAGTGCTTCGTGCGCGAACAACTTTTGTTGGAATTGGCTCATCTTGAAACACACAGACAGTCGACTGCTGTTTACTTTCGGGCTCATACGCGTAAATCCACGATTCATCACCTGTCACGATGTCATAGACGTGTTTCGAAGCACCGCGACCGTATTTTTTGAGCATTTCTTTCGACCAATTGACACGAGCCTGTTTTTGGGCGATTGACAAATTGTGTGGGAACAAATTTTTTTGACAGTCAAATGTTTATGCAATATTAAATGTATGCTGGTCCCACTAACGCCTAAGGTTGTCTCAATCTCACGATAGGTCACATGACGATCTTCCAATATCAGTTCGCGCACAGCATCAATGGTTTTCGGAACAACAACTGATTTTGGACGACCTTCACGAAATTCATCTTGGAGTGAACTACGACCACGATTGAATTCACCATACCATCGATAAACACTTGTCCTTGATGGAGCTTCATCGCCAAAAATTGAATTAAGTTCATCCATGTACTGTTGCTGAGTTAATCCACGCCGAAAGTTGTAAAAAATAATCGCACGAAAATGTCAACGATTTAATTCCATTTTTGGGCCGAGATGAATCTTTTAAGTTACTGTAAACAACACAAATAGCGCTCGTATGTCAAAACGTTCTGAGTGCGTATAACCTCAAAAATGTCCAACTTTACGACAGAGCTGTCAATTACCGGATTGCAACACTAGGGTTGCCAAATCCTGAAACATAAGAGGCAACCCTCGTACTTTGTCGCTTTGCCTTGTTCCACTGTATATCGGAAAAAGTTTCGTCGCTGGATGAACTGTATCATGTCGCGCTCGAAAGCCAAACTGGTTGTTGGGGATGATATCGTTTTCATCACACCAACCTATCAGTGCTTTGTTTATAATTTTTTCGAATACCTTACTGATGTTGGGAAGCAGGCTGATCGAGCGCAGATTAGCTGGATTGCTCTTATCTTTACCCTTTTTGGGGATAGGGTGGACTACTGCAGTCTTCCAATGGGTTGGATAGTGTGCATTGTTTAGAGCGTTGTGAAACAAAGTAGTGTATATGTTCACTGCTTCGCGAGGCAAGTGCCTTAGAACCACATTTGGAATGCTATCTATTCCAGATGATTTCTTATTTTTTATTGAGCTAAGTATGTTTCTAAGTTCATCCTCGCGCACAAACATATTTGTATTTTCATTTCTGACGGGAGAATCCGCCCTATTATTTTCGCCGAATGTGATGAAACTACGGTTTTCGGATCACCAGTTGTGAAGTTGATTGCGCAGCGAGCAATGTCTTTGACGAACATTGCTTTCAATTTCAGTGTTAGCATGAACTGATTCGTTAACTCTGTACACAACTTGTGTGTGGTCTCGCATTATCGTGCTGAAACGAAACCCTCTTACGGTTTATTAGTTCGCGACATTACTTTAATTCTGTAGCTGCTCACAATAAACACCAGAATTCATGATTTTTTTTTTGGAAGCACCTCATAGGAGACCGGTCTTTTCCAATCCCATCAAATTGACAGCATCACTTTCTTTTAGTAGATATCTGCCTTTGCTTGCCCTTCCCGTTCCTTTATCTTGTTCACTCCAACTTCTTTTTCAGTTGACATTATTGTAGGCAGTCAATTTTTCGACCCCCAAGTTCATACCCTTCAAAAATTGATAGTTCTCTTCGCGTCTGATAACTTGATCGCGATTGTTCACACACTACATCAAAAGATTTTTTATTTATTTTTTGATTCCGCCTGTCACGCGGGCGGCCGGGGTTCGATTTTCCGTCGGGGAGCCTCTGGCGCCTTGCCCGGAAAAACAATTTATCATGGAAAATTTAACAAGCCTCATGACTTGCTAAATAAGGCCAAGACCGGTTCCCGGTTGTACTGCCGACGATGATGATAATGATGATGGTATAGAAATATCGAGCTTTCTTACCAAGTCAACCGATTTTAGATGGCCACAAACTCTTCCAATCGACACTCTTAGAGTGGTAACAAGCTTCCGAACTGTTGAATGGTTATTTGCTGCCACCAATGCTTTGATTTTATGGCAGTCAATCTCCGGAATCCTGCCAGAGCGATGTGAGTTTTTAACTGAAAATCTCCATTACTAAATCGGGCATACCAGTGTTGACACTGGCATTTTTCGATGTCATTTCTCCCATACACCTTACACAACTTTCCCTTGCTTCAGTTGCTTTCTTCCAATTTTTTTTTAGGAAGTAATGGCTAAATTTGCTAACTAACCGCCGACGAGTCAGCACGTGCGCTTATATCGGTTTGCGCGACAAGTCTTACTGTGGCATTCTAAGCACACAAACGGAGTATAGTGCAAGGTTATCTATGGGATTCGCGCCGTACTGTGAATATTGTGTAGAAGTGTACAGTGTGAGAAAACTGCATACCCTTGCGTTCCCTTGTGTCTGTTTTTCGTTTTTTCGCACCTCTGTTGCATCCCTCAAAAATCGATACTCTCGATTGATTTATAATCTTTGGACACTTTTTGATGTTTGAGTGGTAATATTCGTCATCGAAAGGATGTGACTTGATTTTCGACACGGATGTAGTGGGGCACCTACTACAAGGGCATAACACCAGTAGTGGTTGCTTTTGATTATCTATCGATGGTCCTGATTTGCATCGTTTCCTGAGACGGTATTGGTAATCTGTGTCAGGCCATTTCAATGGAACGGGAATTTCACGTCGATCTTTGCAACATCGCGAACTAAGATGAAATTTCTCCTCTGTGTCTGCCCACGTCTCTAACCAGAAAAACTATGCTTGCACTTAGCGAAAACCAGGCAATAACTAATACAGATATTTCCGATTTTAATCTACCTGGATATAACTTAGTGCCTCTGTTCTTTCCACATCCTAGCCACATACATAGGATGTCACATTGCTTATCAGCTTCTTCAGTTTTTTGGGAGTGATACGAGAGTAACTCAAATATAAACGGTAATTTCTTCTTATACATTTATGGAATAATGTTACACACTAACTACACTATCAACATTTTTCAGTATAGTCTACTGCGTGATCTACATACTTTTCCCACCGATTTGGAAGCTTTAATATCCCTTGTTCGTAGAAAGATTTAGGACGATTTGTTAGCCAATTGCGCACGTGCTGCTCGACTTGTTCATTACTTTCGAATTGTTTTCCTCCAAGTGATTCCTACAACGGTGCGAACAAAAATTAGTCGCAGGGATACAAGTCCGGGCTATTAGGAGGGTGCTCAAGGGTTTTCCATACCATTTCTTTCAATGTATCCCTTATCAAGGATGCGGTTTGAAGCCTGGATTTGTCACGAAGAAGGATGACATCCCGAATAGGCGTACCTCGTCTTTTGTTTCGATATGCTTTTGCCAACTGTAACAACTGACAGTAGTAAGCCGCTTTCACAGCCCGTTATTCCTGAAGAGAATGAATCATTAAAACACCATTTGAGTCGAAAAAATCATTGCAAGAAGTTTTGCGGCTGACGACTTTTGGTCTTCACTGGGCAGTCTTCGTCCTTCCGTCGCCACTCCTTACTTGCCATTTTCGTCTCGGGAGTATAATGATGTACCCACGTCTCAGCACATGTGACGATACGAGTACACTTCAAAAAATCCAGCCCTTCTTGTCGAAATCCGTCCAGAAGTTTTCCACTGATCTCCGACCTGACCTGTTTTTGATTTACAGTCAATAACGTCGGAACCCATCGAGCAGTAATTTATTTGAAGTTAAATTCATCAGTGATAATGGATCCAACGATTCCATAGCTGGTACCCACTTCTAAAGAGATCTCTCCAACAGTTAAGCGGCGATCAGTTTCAATAAGCTCTCTAACGGCACGGATGTTGTCATCTGTATGCCTTGTTCTTGGGCGTCGATCATGACTTTCGTTTTCGATAAGTTCTCGCCCATTTTCAAATTCACTGGCCCACGTATACACACGATTCTGAGAAAGTGTATCATTGTCAGACTGTGCCTTCAATCGAGAAAAAACGTCCGAGTGTTTAAGCCTTCATTTGTTAAAAAATGCTATAACAATCCGTTGCGCAACTGACTACAAAGTTGAGCGAGACCGCTAGCCAAGTCGCTTCCCCTACTCTTCATAAACCAAACAACAACCACGCACACGATTCTCTAGCTCGCAACTTGTTGCTAAGCAAAAAGGTAAAATTACCCTTTATATTTGATTCACCCTTGTATCGCCACTTTCCAAAAACTCGGAATGCACAATCCCATCAGTAGTACACGCATATCAGTAGTTCACACACAACACTGCCTTCCGTTAATGAAGAACAAGTTTAGCACTCAAGGGGATTGGGTCTTGTAACGAAAGTCGATGGTACGATCGTTTTCTGTTGCATTACACCGTCCACTTTTTCTCCAAAGTAAAAATCCAAAGATCCAGCTCTAATACATGTACCCCTAACCGTTGATAAAACTATTATAACACGAAAAGTAACGTCCGTTTTAATAACCACACGAACTTCCTTCATTACCTGATATTTAGCCATTGGGTCCGCCGCCCACAATAATGGTATTCACTTAACGTGGATTTTTGCAAAGTGTTTAATTTATGTGTAATCAACACACAAAATTATTCGTGTTTTTTTTTTCTATTCTTTTAGGTGGGAAGGTTGGAAACCGTCAAAAGATCTAGATGCGTATCGAATTATTATCCATAAAAACGACGTCCTACGAGTACATGTAGCCGTTGTTGCCCGTCGAACTCTTCGTTTGGATACTCCATCGCGGGGCCGGATGAAATTTTTCTGTTACTCCACTCGTCACGACGCAACTGGTCCATTATGTATAATATGCCATTTGTTACGGGTCTTGTGTCCTGTGATACTACCATGTAGTCTGTGACTCTTATCGAAGTAACTGTCCACCTCACATGTCGATCCAATGGCAATGCGTTCTCGAATCTCACGTACTCTTTAAGTGGATGTTCTGCAGGTTTTATTTTGCCATTGCAGTACAAGCAGTATGGGTGAGTACTGTCAAAAGCATCCATGTCCTGATATCAACAAAGTCAAATGGTAGTTCATCTGGTCATGATTTCTTTTCACTCAGGTTTCTATACCAGCTAACAAGGTGTGGGTCCATCTGCAATTGATGGAAGTATCCCATCTTCATTGCCGCCTCAATGACTGAGTTGGTAAGGAGGTTGTGTCTTGAGTTTAATTGTGCAAACCCAGGTTCAAATGAGGACTCCTGCTATTGTGCAGTTCGCCACAATTACTGAGTAGTAGGTTGGGTCCGAAGGTCCAGCGGCCCACTGAAATACCACCCCATTAAGCTATATGCTTCGTGAAATGGTTGGGAGAAATCCTTGAACATTTTTCGGACCTTGGCTGATGGAGCCGGTAGAGAAAAAGAAATAGCATCTCAGGGCGTTGACTGAGCACTATAGGTCCGCTCTTTTCTGGGAGAAGTAAAATAAAAAAAATAATTCTCTTTAGCTGGAGTCCTCTATTTGTATCCGCGTTAGTTGCCATTCTCTTTGGCGGTCTTCTTGTTTAGCCAGTGCATCAGCCGCTTGCAAAGCAGTGGTTTCTTTAGCTGCGATGTCAAGTGGTTTCCTTCCAGCCATGACATTTATGGCATCTTCGAATTACTGTCCGGAATGTGCTGCCTAATCTTTGTGATTATAGCCGATGTGCTGAGTTCCTTTTGCTCATGTACGACCTATATTACCCACCCCCTGCCCATATGTGAGCTGCGTACATTAAGTGCTGACACTGGTTATTACCTTGTGACGGTTCCCTTGAACGCCACCAATCATCTTCCCATTACTCCATGTAAAAACTCCCACCTAGGGCATTTAAAAACCTGGAAATCATGTACTTACCTTTATAAAGTTGTACAAGAAAGCCTTTAAACGCTGTAAAATAACAATATTTGCTGATGCAAAACCCATCGCACCAATCAGGCATGTGTCTTGTGGGCAATTTGGTTGCATCACCAGCTGCTACCATGCCAGTTAATGTTCCCCTTGTACATTGGATCGATCCACGGTCCGCATGCTTGTGGACACACACACTCCATGAGCTGCAGAGATGATCATCGTGCGTGTGTTTCACCCCTTTCTTGCTGGACCAAATGCGAGGATGATTCCTTATATGGTCACTGAGGCGATGGATGGAATTTTTGGTAATTCTGTCTCTTCGGTGGCAATAAGAATCGCGTGTAGGATTCCGTGGAGACGAGTCGGGTTTGCTCCCATAAGCACCCCTTCGATGATCACTGCTGGTATTATTCTTCCATGAATGTGCTTTTTTCGTTGCGATCTTTTGTCTTCACATTCTTGAAATGTCACTTTTGCTCTTGCGCATTCTACTACTGGTGTTGTGTAGTCTTTTCACTACTACCTTGTAGGGGCTGCCCTATGGGTTATTATTTAATTGATTCCTTAGAACGTAGATCGCATCCTCTTTGCTTTTGCTGATCATATTCTTCCACTCTTACGTTTGTTGATGAAGTCGGCATGTAGCTGTGGATGATGGTTGCGGTTTCTTGCTTTTTATTGCAAGCGTGTACCAAGTTCTGAGTTCCGCCAATATACTAGTTTGATGGGTTGTCTTTGTCGTGGAATGGCAGCATCGCGTGCGCTACATTACTTCTCCAACCTGCCTGTTCACAACGGTCTCTGCTTCGAGTTGTTCGATTGGATTTTTTCAGCATATAATCGAGCAGCTCCGCATTAAGGTATTTTTCTTTCCGCCCTTTTTTTCTGGTTTTTCTTGACAAATCTGTACGTAACGATTCCTCTGTGTGGTAGTATTTGGTGCATGACTGTTTTGTGATCACTGTACGTATAGGTGGCCAAAACTCGCCAGTCCATGTTTGTTGCCAATATGGTACTAGCAAAGGTGATAACGATTTTGGATCGCCCTATGTCGCTTATGAAGGTGTTCCGAATACCATCATTTAATAGAAATACATCGAGGGCTGCGAGGGCCTCGAGTAGTGCCTGATCTCTACTGTTGGTCCTAGTGCTTCACCATTTTACTGGCCAGGTGTTGAAGTCTCCAGCAATATTATGGGGCTCTTTACTCTCGCGTCTTCAATCACCCGTTTTAGGGTCCTTTTGAATGCTCGGTACTTGTAACTTGTAACTGTCTGCGTTACCGCCTTCACATTCTGATTCCTAAAACATACATGTTTACTTTATGACCTTTCCTCCGCATTTCAGGATGACCAAGAGATCTATTTCGCATTTACAGAATTTTGCCACATGTTCACATTGCCGGCATCGGAAGCATCGTATGGATATGATATGTTCTCGCAGTCTTGAGCTCTCAGAAAACTCGAGGCCATCATAATCGTAGCCTTAATTATCGGTAGGGCCATCACGGCTACTTGCATGCCATCTGTTTTCCTTCTTAAGCGTTTTATCGCTTCTTTTGAGGTCGTGTTTAGTGCAGGGAACTCTGTAATGATCGCTGTCAGAATTTCCTCGACAGTGATAACTTCATCTAGGTCTCGGCACTGGACCATTATTTTTTTGGGTCACTGTTTCCACTCTGGGGTTTTTCTGTAGCAGTTTCTGTACTTTTGCTTTTAGTGTTTCAGTGGTGGCCTCTCTTTGGTAGTATAGAAACGTTTTACTGATATTTCAAGTGACATTCTTTCGAAGAGTATTCAAATGATATAACATGACTGACAATCATACACCTCATAAATAGTATTCAAAGCAAATGCCGACGCAATCAGTGACTATAAAATGATATTAGCTATATCATCCCAGGCAAACACCTTGCACCCTTTATCTCATCGAAGTGATTGGAACAGCTAATGTTTAATACCAAAGGAAGGAAAGGAAAGAAATCAGCTCAGGGATGAAAATGTGTCTTCCACACTTGGAGGAAAGGCTTTGCCACAATATACCAAATCGAAGACGTTTTTACTAGAAGTTGGTTCTCCACATTTCACTGACTCAAAACCTTGCTTGCTTTAACCGTGCTTTCGTTACATGTATATACATCTATACAGATGTTTGGTGTACATTTTCCCACTTTCTTAGTATGGAGTGTTTCTTTTACACACGCTACCAGCACCTCATTCTATTTATATTACATCTCACAGTAAGGACTTACTTGCACGTATGGCGACAACCAATATGGGTATGGGAGGCACTGAGCATATTAGTGCAATCAGCATAACGATTCGCTTTGCTAGTGCTTTTGGCTTCCTGATTGCCACCCGAAAAAAATCCATTAGAATCAGTGAGATACGCCAGATATACTACATAGTGTTAAGATGAACCGTTTGCAACTTATGGTGTCGATAATGTACACGTGTGTACTTACCGCGAGCCGTGCTCTAGTAATAGTGAAAACCTAAAGTTTCTGCAGACAGTCTGGGCAATTTGCAAAAGAAATTCACTCTCAGTTGATAGATGTCTTGGCTTCCCAAAGGCCACTATGTGTTTATTGCTGATGACGTATGATTTCCTATGACTCCTGGGGTGTTAAATGTACAATCGGAGGTTATATCGTTGATTTTCCAGCTACCTCATAAGAAATTTGTAAAGGGCAACGTGACTGTAATAATCAGTGTCCTGAAAAAGGGTCGTATACCGTTTTCACCTCAGGTTACACTGAGCATTCGGAAGTTTTAGTGATTTTTACTTCAATCTATGTTTGCTTTCAAAGACGCAAATTGTGTCAAAAGGATTTTACTTTCCGTGGTGTTTCCAAGGTGTGTTGTAAAGGGTTTTGCAAAAGGGACATATCAATTCTATATATGAATACAAACTCACCCTTAAACGCTTTTCAGAATCTGTCAATGTCAAAACATCAGTTAATGTTTACATTTTTATTATGGCGAAGTTCGCGAAAATCGTTGAGTTTGAAAAGTTTTAAACATTACTACCGAAGTTCCAAGTCGGTGGTCGCAGCTTTTAGAGTGATTGCTCCTTATTTAGGTCGTACCAATCGTCGCACTAGACGCGCTATAGTGAATAAATTTTTAGCTTTAGCTTTTAAACCACATTTATTTTCCTAATTCTTTTTACATGTATAATATTAGGGGTAAATGTTAAACCCTTTTCTACAATCACAGTCCTTAAATTAACTTACTGGCTCTGTGCGAGCTCTCTAAATTACACATTACAACTTTTTATATATGGCTTTCGGCGTACATCTTTTTTTTTTGTTTCTTATAAATATATATATATTTGGCGCAAGGCTAATAACCTTGCCCGGAAAAACCAATTATTATGGAAAATTTAACAATCCTCAGACTTGTTAAATAAGACCAAGACCGGATCCCGATTGTAGTGCCGATGGTGATGATGATGATGATGATATATATATATATATATATATATATATATATATATATATATATATATATACATACATATATATATATATATATATATATATATATATATATATATATATATATACATACATATATATATATATATATATATATATATATATATATATATATATATATATATATATATATATATATATATATATATATGAAATAGGTCATGTATTAGAGGTACTCCTCGTTTACATCTATATGTATACATTATTATTACAATTTTTTTTTTTTATAACAAACAAAAACTTCAAAACGAAACGAAAAGGTAAATAAAAAATAAAATAAAAAATAAAAAATAAAATAGGATAGCTACAAAAAAGTAATTGGGAAAGGTGGACAGGGGTAGGGGGGACAAGAGGAAGGAGAGCGTTGCTCTTGAGAGGCATACTATATCTGAGGAAGTGAAGTCCTCTCCTCGTTGAGAAGCC
This sequence comes from Microdon myrmicae, assembly GCA_963931805.1. Taxonomy (NCBI): domain Eukaryota; kingdom Metazoa; phylum Arthropoda; class Insecta; order Diptera; family Syrphidae; genus Microdon; species Microdon myrmicae. The sequence goes on along the minus strand of OZ007500.1, from coordinate 122,165,948 downwards.
ACCACCATTTGGGAGATATTCGATCTTTGGCTGATTTATCTCTTTCACTGATCGCCGTGCTAAAACGCATGCGGTCTGGAGCATTGGAGATATCACTATCATGGAGAATTCGTTTGTCCCTGGCACCACGAAGTGCGTGGTAAATAATCGGGACTCCATGGACGTCTTGGATAAGGCCTTTTTGATCCAAGAAAGGGAACGCTTCTGGGGGAATAAACCCATTCTGGAGCGTATTCTCCAGATACATATCGTTGGGATAGAATGCTCCCGAAATAAGATTATTGTCACTGGACATTGCCCTTGCTGTGTGACCACGAATAATTTTAATTATGAAATTGTCTATCCTATTTAACCCTGATTTGTTATACAGGATTTTGTTGGGATAGAATTTTTTGTATTGCGAGTCTGGTGTTCTATAAAGTCCGAGGCAGGAACGCAAACACTACCGTTCGAACACACGAAACTTCTCCATATAAAGTGGAGATATATTATACCATACTGGGCAGCCATAAACCAAAACTGGTCGGATGAATGCCGAGTTCGAAATTATTTTGACTCTGGGGTCAAGAAGACTACTCCGGAATAGACTTCTTGTCATAGAATATGCGTTTTTAGCTGCGGAGAGGGACGCTGCTATGTGCTTGTCAAAATATAAATACTGGTCTAGCCGGATACCAAGGTATCTAACTACAATTTTCACTTGCAGTGGAAGGTTATTGTTACCTAAAATAGAAAAGTGTTTCCAGTTGTATTTTGTATCCCTCGAGGCCCTGGGTAGGGGCGTTCTGAAAAGGATAGTCTCGGTTTTCTGGAAATTAATCTTTAATTTCCAGTCGTCGCAAAATTGTTTTATTTTGTTGAAGTCATCTTGAAGGTGCCTATTGATGACGTCTATTTTTCCTCCTGTTCTGTACACCACTATGTCATCGGCGTACGCAATGGCGTTTTCGAGAGAACTCACTAGATCACTAGTGTAAATATTGAATAGAATGGGAGAATTCACAGCTCCCTGCTGTAAGCCATTTTTAATTTGGAAGGTCTTGTTGGAGAGTATGTCCCCGAATTTCACCACAAAATGTTTGTCCATTATCATATCATAAATGATGTATAACAGATATTGCGGCATACCCAGGTTTGTTAACTTATAGACAAGTCCTTCTAACCATACGGTGTCGAAAGCCTTTTCAAAGTCAACCAAGCAAGCGCCTGTACATTGTCGCTTTGCCTTGTTCCACTGTATATCGGAAACAAGTTTCGTCGCTGCATGAACTGTATCATGTCGCGCTCGAAAGCCAAACTGGTTGTTGGGGATGATATCGTTTTCATCACACCAACCTATGAGTGCTTTGTTTATAATTGTTTCGAATACCTTGCTGATGTTGGGAAGCAGGCTGATCGAGCGCAGATTAGCTGGATTGCTCTTATCCTTACCCTTTTTGGGGATAGGGTGGACTACTGCAGTCTTCCAATGGGTTGGATAGTGTGTATTGTTTAGAGCGTTGTTAAACAAAGTAGTGTATATGTTCACTGCTTCGCGAGGCAAGTGCCTTAGAACCACATTTGGAATGCTATCTATTCCAGATGATTTCTTATTTTTTATTGAGCTAAGTATGTTTCTAAGTTCATCCTTGCGCACAAACATATTTGTATTTTCATTTCTGACGGGAGAATCCGCTCTATTGTTTTCGCCGAATGTGATGAAACTACGGTTTTGGATCACCAGTTGTGAAGTTGATTGCGCAGCGAGCAATGTCTTTGACGAACATTGCTTTCAATTTCAGTGTTAGCATGAACTGATTCGTTAACTCTGTACACTGCTTCGAAACAGGCTCCAATTGAATTCGCTTTCTTTTGCGGATCTTCGACTACTATTACTTCATCATTGGAGTTGATGTGCTCTAAGGTGAGTCCTGCTTTCAGCATTATCTGACAATTCTCGGGAGACCGTGGAATTCGGAGACAGGGTATGTCATTGTAATATTTTCTTTGACATATTTTCTTGATTTGTGAAAACATGTTCGGTCCGTTTGCTTGAACAGCCCGAATTCTGTTGCTCCACTCCTCATTTATTACTGCTCGGTAATTATCCCGGATCAGTTTTACAAGATTTTTAATCAAGGACTTGATTGTTTTGATTTCATTGCTATTTGGATCACTGAACTGCCATCCATATGAGCTACTTTGGGGATCGAACGATTCATTGTGTTAGTAACAATATCGGTCATAGTTAGGAGGTAATGATCGATTTCATCATTACGGAGGTTTCTATTAGTCGGTGGGTCTATGCCAATGTTGCGTATTTCTCTTTTTACTATGCGATCGAAACGCGACCAATGTGCTTTTCGGAAATCGAAAGAGTGTACCTGGTCGTACTGCTCAAGTAGATGGTACTCGTTTGGCACGTGTATTACGGCTCCAAGTCCGTAATGATCGCTATCGTACTCAATTGTGCGAAGACAATTTCGAGTCGTTACCTCGGTATCTGGTAACTGAATTCGATCATCTGTCATAAGTAAATCCAGGAAGGAGTTACCTCTTGGATAAGACGGTGTACTTGTAGCGTACAATTCTAGTTTATGCTCGATAGTATTTGTTTGCCATCAATCAAACAAGGCATTGCCTCTGGTGTTCGAGGTCAGATTGCCCCAGGCACTGTGCTTGGCGTTAAGATCACCCGCCATTAAAAAGTAATTGTTTTCGGAATCTAACTTGAGACTTCGGAAAAGCGTATCGATGTCACAGATAAATTGGGTACCTTGAACAGATTCAGGAGGGTAAGCAGCGACTATATATAGATGCCTTTGACTTTTTAGCAGAATGTCTATAATGCATGCCTCTAGCACCTGGAATTTGTGTACTTCCGTGCTGTAAACGACCTTATGGTGAAGACCTTTCTTAACTAAGATAGCGACCCCACCCCCTCGAGTAGAGTGTGGTCGATCTCGTCTAATTATGTTATAATTTTGGTAGCCCATTTTGTGCCCTTGGTTTAGCTTAGTTTCGCTAGCCAAGAGGACATCTGGGCATTCGGCTTGGAGCAGATTGCCTAAATTATCCCTTCTTTCGATGTGGATTAGTGAATTACAGCTATAATTTTTAGGTTTAGTTCAGACGGAGGGTTGAAGATTCTGATGTGGAGAGTTATTTGAGAACAGGGTTGAATAGAGAGTATATATTCGTGCTCTTTGTTCAGTCAGTGTTTTTTGAAATTCGGCAAATTGTCCTTGCATGGTTAATAACATTGTTATTATTTCTGAATGTGGCTCTGGCGCAGGCATTTTTCCATTACTATATGTATGTTCCATGGAAGCTGAGTCCTTAGGAGCACCGGCCATTTGTGTCGCTATGACACACAAGGAGCCACGAGATTGTTGTAAGAACAAAATTTTCATTTCTTTCTCTTCTTCAACTTGTCTCTTTTTGGATTCCAATTTTAATTTCATTTGTTGAAATTTAGGACATCCTCTAAAATTAGCAGTGTGACCTGTATTTTTACAGAGGACACAGGACAGTGTTTTCCTATCTGGAAGCTGTTCCTTCCCCAAGGGGCATTCACCAATGATATGGTCGGAGAGGCACTTTACGCACCTGAATTGCATGTGGCAGTTTGATGCCGCGTGCCCGAAGCATTGACAACGCATACACTGCAATACGCGATCGAATTTTCTTATTTTTTCCCAACTTATTGTTTGGTGGTTGAGGTGTTTGATGTATCGGAGAGCATCAACTTTACTGTGGGACTCAGTGATACAATAAAGAAAGGCAATTTGCAATTGCGTTTTCTGGAGTTGGCGGTAGAGAAGGGTTTCACACCTGTAAATTTTAAATTGTCTGTTTCGACATTTTTTAATTCCTCGAATACCTCCTCAGGGGAAAAGCATGGGTCAACTCCTTTTAGGAGCATGGAGATTATTTTCTCCGATTTCGGGGTGTACGTGTAGTACTCGCTTTTTGTCCTACCCAAAGCAGTCATTACTTTGCGATAACCTTCAATATCATCGCACATTAATTTTATTTAAGAATTATTAATTTTTTTCGTTTTGAAATTTTTGCAAGTTAATTCACCTAATTTTATAACGTCCTTTGTTTCCATGGACGTAAGTATTATAGGCGGTGCCGTTTCCTTTTTGTTGGTTACGATGTGCTGGTTCTTTTGCTGCTGCTGCATCTCCTTTGTTTACTGCCTTTTGTTTGCTTCCTGATGTTGTTCCTGATTTTTCCTTGGTGTTGTATTTTCTTTCCTTTGTTGTTGCTGCATTAAGTCTTTTAATTTGAGGATTGATTCTTTTTGTTTCTTCAATTCCTCTTTTTTGTTGTCAATATCCGCAAGCAGTTTATCTAGTTCTGCTGGATCTTTTGCCGTACCTGTGACATGTTGTCTTCATCAGCAGGTAATTCAATTTGACTTGGGTCAAGGTCAACCAATTCGTTGAATTGGTTGCCTGTTCCAATGTATTCATTTTTCTTCTCTCTTGCATTTTTATAGCCATCTGTATTTGACTTGTGCCGCTTCGTAATAAGACTCGGCTGTCGCTCGAGTCGGCGCCGTGTCATTGCCAAATGTGCGTTTTTTTTCTTTGATGTGCCGATGATGATGCTCGAGTAGGTCCGCACTGCTCTATGTCACATTGATTGTTTTTTTTGTTTTTTTTTTTATTACTTTTTTTTTATGACCGTTTTTGATTCAACATCTAACGTTCAAGCGGTACGGATCGTCCGACCGTCCTGTCCCGCGTCCTTTTATTTGAATTGCGCATACAGTGTGGCCGTCACTGAGAACGGCTGTATAGCATATTGCGAAATATTGAACGATGTAGTGTGTACGTGTTCAGTGTATGTACGTGTGCTCCTTATACACACAGTGTGTGTGCGAACGCGCTTGCGAGTTGTGTGCTATAGTGGATAAATTTGAGTCAAAATATTCACCATTGGATATTCTTATGCCGGTGAGACAACGCGCCGGTCGAAGCACCGAAATTATCGTGGCCGAAAGTGCTTCCGTTTAAAATAAGTCAAGTTGATTCCATGATTTCACGCCGTTCACAGGAATTGGGAATCTCTGAAACCATACTGTGGCGAATTTTGCGTAAAGATCGTCCATACTTAAACGCAAATGTCTACCGCACCTGGATAAATTTCAGCCCGACATCTCAATGATTTTGTGTTCTATTTGAATACAAAATTGTTATTCTATTGAAAACCCGATATAAGTTAAGCGGTACCCGTATTTTGCAATGTCTCATTTTTGTTTTTACTTGTCCACTTGTGTGTGTTATATAACGAGAAAAACTTCATTCAGGATCAACGACAAACTTTTTTTTTATCTTGTACCAACCCGGTCTGGTGGCATATGTTGGCCATATCAGGAGGAAGGATTATCGTAGCCGCACACAAAAGGGGTTTTTCAGTACCCCAAAATTCCAATGCACACATGCTGTGGAAAAGGAAGGCGAATATTGGCAAAGGTGGTGGTCTCGAATGCTTATACATTGCAATCGTGGGGTACATGACCTGGATGAGACTGGAGAATAATTGCCTGATTTATCTGTCCTTCCACTATTGGTTCTTAGTATAACGTGGTTAGCACTGCTTGATTGGCATCTGTACCAGCGAATTCTTGGCAAGGAGGAAAGCAATTTCGCAGTTTAAGTGGGAAATGTTTGTGATAAGATTAGTCGAACAGGGATAGGCAGGTTGTACTTTAATAACCCAATTAAACGATCAAATGCTTGATTTTGTATTCTATCGAACACGTACAGTGGTGTTTTTGCTCGTGCTAGGAAGATTTGGGACTGAAATTCCACTGGTTGACGATTGCTGTGTTATTCGCAATCACTTTAAAATGACTCCGAGGATTGAGATTCGCCTGGAAATAGATTACTGCGAGATATAAACAATGTATCCTAAATATCTCTTCAGTGATTTCTTGTATTTGGCCGCCGCCGAGTACAAAATAAAAAACATTTTACTTTATCGTGCCAGCACTGTTAAATATACATTTCCGATAGGTGCCAGGAAAAATGAATCCGCTTATTGGGTGATAAAATAATAGCTATACATTTTTAATGTGAAGTAAAAATAACTGAATATAAATTTCAACTTTGGTGGGAATCAGAAATTAAACACGGCCGATATGATATTTGCAAAATGTCCGTTATAACAATTTAATGTAATCTTACATGACATGACTATTTATAAAAACAATTTAAGGCACGACGACCGACAAAACCACTATTCCAGATGAGTGGCCAAAGCCAATTAATGGTATTCGCCGAAGATCCGGTCTCCCCTGATAACAGACTAATGTTGGTGCTAATTTCTAATATAGTCGTTGAATCGAGAGCTGATTCGAAATTAGCAAAGGACGTCACTGGTTGTGACAAGTTAATTACTATTGAATAGTAATTATTTATTGTGGGCTCGTAAACACGTCACAACTCTACATCAATCAATCCTTCCGAAATGTATAAGGAAATCCTCACGTTTCACACATTTGGTGGTTTTATTATTATTTTATTATTCTCTAGTTATACAGAGTTTTAGAGTCGGATTTCTGCCTGTTGCATTGCATTTCACATTCTGTAACCTACCATAATTCCAAAAGAGGAAATAATGAATTTATTTTGTAGTTGCCACCATTAGATAAACTCTTGGCAGAGGAACCTACCCCGGCTTTCAAGTTACTTACCAACTGGGCCTCTCAGGCAGATATCTTATTTCTCATTAATATTTATATGCAAATGAAATCATTTCTGCTTACGAGAACTAATTTGTTCAAAGAGAATAATCAGCATATATTGTTATGCTTCGCAAAGACATCATTTCCAGAATTACAATACACTGCCTTTGTCTAACTTATATATTTATAACGCGCAGAGGTTTCAGGTTGAACTAGCTAAATTAAAGCAGTTTATAGAACTTGTATTCTGAAATCATGTGTTGCTCCTAGTTTACTGAATTAGCAGTTCCTGAGGTTTTCGAATTCATAATATACCGAACATGGATTCTGAATACCGCGGCTACAGCAACACAAAGTACGAGAGTCTTGCGAAGACCTGTGCAACATTCGTCCCTTAAGTTAAGATTTCTTTACTGTGTCTGCCTATAAAATAATCAATTGTCACACTATACTGCCAAACGTGAAACTCAAACAAATACAGATACGGACATTTCACATTTCAACAAGACTTAGTGTTGTGTTGTTCAAAAATTGCGGCTTAAGGGAACTTCCACATTTAGAAAATAAGAAATCGAGTTGTTTTTAATTGAAAGTGTTCCCTAACATCGTACAATTACTCTTTCAGAATCCTTTTTAGCAATTTAAAAAAAGGCGTAAAATTTAGTGCCCTGTTTTCTCACATCGTCGTTTGACTGCACTTTTACTTTTAGAATTTTTAAAACAGAAATCGATTTTTTTAAATCTAAAAGTAACATCACGCAATTATTCTTTCAAATCTCATTGAGATATTCAAAAAATTTATTTAAATTACAATTTAGTGTCCTCTATTCCCACATGCATTCCAAGAGGACTTTCACTTTCACAACTTAAAAAAAAAATTAACTTTTTTTTTTGATTAAAAGTGTTTTTTGACAATATGGATTATTCTCTCAAATGTTATTAAGAAAATCGTCAAAAAATAGACTGTAACTTAGTGTCCTCTTTTCCCACATTGTTCCTTAAGAGGACTTTCACTTTCACAATTTAAAGAAGAAAAAACTTTTTCTAATTAAAAGTGATCTTTGACATCATGGAGTTATTCTCACAAATGTTATTAAAAAAATCGTTAAAAAAAGATTATAATTTTTCCACATTGCTTAAGAGGACTATCTCTTTAACAATTTTAAAAAAATTAACATTTTTTTAATTAAAAGCATTCCTTAACATCACACAATTATTATCTCAAATCTTATTAAAATATTCCTTAACATCATGGAATTATTTTCTCATGAAATTATTCTCTCAAATGTTATTAAGACAATCGTCGAAAAAAGATTATAACTTAGTGTCCTCCTTTCCTACAAAGTTGCTTAAGAGGACTTTCACTTCTTAATTAAAAAAATTTCTTTGACATCATGGAAATATGTTCTCAAATGTTATTAAAAAATAGTCGAAACATGATTATAACTAAGTGTCCTCTTTTCCTAAATACTATAGTTGCTTAAGAGGACTTTCACTTTCACATTTAAAAAAAATTAACTTCTTTTTAATTAAAAGTATTCCTTAACATCATGGAATTATTCTCTCAAATGTTATTAAGAAAATCGTCAAAAAGAGATTATAACATAGTGTCCCCCTTTCCCACATAGTTGCTTAAGAGCTCACTTTCACAATTTAAAAAAAAATTAACTTTTTTTTAATTAAAAGTGTTCTTTGACATGATGGAATTATTCTCTCAAATGTTATTTAGAAATTCGTCCAAGGAAAAGATTATAACTTAGTGTATTCTTTTCCTACATAGTTGCCCACTTTCACGATTTAAAAAAAATTAACACTTTTCTTAATTAAAAGAGTTCCTTAACATTAAAAATAAAATTTAACTTTATCCTCTTTGAAGCAAATTTGTTTCACTGTTAATTTAAATTCAATTTGGTCTATTTTTATTATTTTTTTTGTATACTTGTATATGGATTTATTTTGGGGGGTTTTATTGTCCTTAATGTAAAAATTACAATTTATCAAAATTACAATAACAATTTACGTTTTTCATTTGTCCCCTTTGGATTAAAGAATAATATAAAAATGTTAAATACCTTGGGCTATTGCGACATCTTTTGTTGGCTGTGGTATCGCTGAAGCTTGGCAAGATGACAGTGAAAGCTATTTGGACAAAATCGCTTTGCCAGCAATTCCCCGGACCACGCAGTGGTGATAACTGGCCTCTTTTCCACATTAGAACTAATAATTTCATAAGTTATCACTATCTTTCATATCCAAGTTCTTTAATATTTTTTGAAGATGTTGGCAGTGTTCATCTAGATGAATTTTATCCAATTCCAAATCCGATACGACGTTGCGCCTCACAAATTCTAGCTTCATTGTCATCCTTTTGATTTATTAGTTCGAGTTGTGGTTGATTGCACTGTGCTAACAGTAGAGCATTGTCACGTTTTTAACCTTCTACGCCAAGTTAGCAACATGATTTTTATTCGAACAATGTGACTTTTAATTTCGAGTCGCGAACACCATTTCAAAATTTTGTTTCTTTCTGTATGCAGTCACTATTTACTTGTTGACGTGAATTTATTGTCACATTTTTATAAAATTTATCACAATTTTTTGAAAAGTTTACAGATATTCGCTTCACACAGGATTTTTTGTTTGTTTTTTAATAGTAGGGGATAATCCCATTGGCACTAGGCTGTTAGTAGGGAATGCTGCTATCCCACCGCTGCCACCTTTTTGTGTAATGCAATTTGTCCTGGTGCCCACCGCGCTGTTGGTTCCCCAGGACGAGTGGGCTACCGTTCTGTTTTTAGTCAAAATTCAACTTTTAAATTTTAATTCATTTATTTTGACTTAAAACTTTTTACTATCAATTTATAAATCGCAGACACTAGTCATAAATCATGAACTCGTCCGCAGTCGCAAAACACCAAATCGAAACTGTCTCAATTTCCAGCCACCATTCCATTGTTTTTGTTTTACTTTTGGAAATTTGGAAATAGGATAACAAAAAGGAAAAGAAAGGAAGAAAGGTCATAAATGCACTTCGGCAGGAAACAATAGATAAAGAATATATATATGCATTTATTATCCTAGAAGTTGATGTGCGATAAAATGAACATGTGGTTCGTTTGTTTGTGTTTCAATTTGAAAGGTGTGAATGGATATTTAGTTTTCTGGGACCAAATTTGTGCAAACAAATTCTTAGAGGATCATAAAATTGCAGACGCGCATTTTATGATTCTCAATTGTTCCGAAATGGGACATCTGGTCCGCACATTTAGTTTAGGGATTTTGGATATCTATAATTGAATATACAGTGCATATGATTTAAGGATTGAAGGATTTCTGGGAATTGAATCAATGCGACAATTGAACGTTTGTTCAATTTGTTCAAGATTCGATTCAATGTTGATTTGGGGATATGGATGGAGTTATGGAAGAAGGTGCAAAATGTATGGGGGAGGGAGGTGGTAGGGCTTCGTGGAGCACTACAACATCATGGAATTCTTCTCTCAAATGTTATTAAGAAATTCGTCAAAAAAAGATTATAAGTTAGTGTCCTCTTTTCCTACATTGTTGCTTAGGAGGATTTTCTCTTTCACACGTTAAAAAAATTAACTTTTCTTTTAATTAAAAGTATTCCTTAACATCATGGAATTATTCTCTCAAATGTTTTTAAGATATTTATAAAAAAAAGGATTATAATTTAGTGTCCTCTTTTCCTACATAGTTGCTTAAGAGGACTTTCACGTTCACAGTTTAAAAATATGAACTTCTTTTTAATCAAAAGTATTCCTTAACATCATGGAATTATTCTCTCAAATGTTATTAAGAAAATGGTCGGAAAAAAATTATAACTTAATGTCTTCTTTTCCTACATAGTTGCTTAAAAGGACTGTGGGGGTTCTTTAAGGCGCCTGAAGAACCACCCATCGACCTAACCTAACTCCCCGTTCCCAACCTCCAAATACCAGCCCCTACCATAAGCAGCTTAACTGTATACGGGCAATACAAAACTCCCTTCAACAATTTCGTACCTGAAAATAAGCCCACGGCAAGATCATCATCTTGCCATGGCATCATACGAAAACATACACCAATCCTCCTGTGTCTTCTTGTGCCAACAATCCGTTGGTCCAAGAGGACACGTCGGGCAACTTGCTTGCTTGCACATCTGCAAGCCAAATTTCCGATGATCGATCGCCTAAGCCGATAACGATCATCGAGTTGCACACGACCCGTGATTGGTATCCTAACAACCGTACCGTTTTGCTAATGCAAACAATCTCACCACTAGCCTTTGCCATGATAAACAAATTTTCTGTTGTCTTAATGTCACAGAAAAATCTATTGCCTACAACGGCATGGCTTTAGCCTTCATGTACACGCATTTATTTGTACAGCTGCATGACCGATTACATGATCCGTTGTCTTATCGAGGAACGATCACCGCACCGGTCATGTCTATTGATTCGTTGTCTAAACAACGAACAGCCACGATACTGACGCTGGCTATTCGAATCGAAATCCTTCTGTATACACAACGTAAACGGAAGAAGCTATTTTTGCCTGCATGGCAACAATCCTTTGCATTATCCAATGGGTAAAATAAACATTCACCCAAATATTGTAGCCTTTGCCATCGCAGCGAAGTTCTGGTGACATAACATCAACAGAAAAACGTATTCCCTATCGCTTATGATGCCAGGGCAGCCAGCCTCCGTATTCGATCATCTATTTGATCAGCCGGATATTCGGATTTCCTTTTGTGCACCTTCGCACCTTCGCATCTCCGTTGATCCTCGCCATCAGCGAATGGATTTTCAACTTGACCTGTACGGTCATATGGGAAACTCTCCCATTAAACTTGGTCATCACCAAAGAAAAGATCAGATTGGCTCCTCCCTTATAGATGGAATTCCATCACGATGGCCGCTAGTGGATGTTTGTACAACGGTCATCGAGGAGTCAGATTCTAACCTTTCAACCAGCCACACGTGTGGGGGACGTCGCGTTGTCGGAGTCACAAGTATAGTTTATACCAAGTGTTCGATCTTCGTGTAGATACATTTACTTCGAGAAGTCCATATTTAGAAATCCGCTTTCCGTTTGAAATTAGTGTCGCAGTTCGCTTTTGCTGCCACGTCGCTTGACGCCGTTGACAATTAAATATAATTAAAGTTAATTACCTTGTAATTCACCACAGGAGTTAATTTTATAAACAATATCGAGAAAGTGTGGGCCTCTGTGAAACATTTAGTAATTTAAGAACTGCTCCGCAGAGTGGACTATCATGTGTGTGCCATAGATGTAAATTCGAAAAGTTGAAGTAAATAAAAAAAGCTTTTTGCTAACTAAACCAGTGAGTTATCATTACTTATACCTTATTGGTCGGAGAACAAGTTTCGGTGTCATGCAGTGGAGTTTTGCTTGGCCACGTTGATGAAGAACTTAGGAAGTGTTTCGTCTTTTCCTCGGTGGAAGTTTATTGAACCTAGCGCCCATGCCGGTGCATCAACTAAACCTTACCCACAGGACTTTCACTTACACGATTTAAAAAAAAATTAACTTTTTCCTTAATTGAAAGTGTTCCTTACCATCATGGAATTATTCTCTCAAACGTTATTAAGATAGTCGTCAAAAAAAAAAAAAAAAAAAAAAAAAAAAAAAAAAAAAAAAAAAAAAAAAAAAAAAAAAAAAAAATTATAATTTAGTGTCCTCTTTTCCTGCATAGTAGCTTAAGAGGACTTTCACTTTCACGATTTAAAAAAAATTAACATCTTTCTTAATTAAAGATGTTCCTTAACATCATGGAATTATTCTCTCATTTAGCATTTAGCAATTCATTGAAGTGAATTCATTGAATGTCTACAGGATCGGTGATCAGATTACCCTCTTTATCCTTGCAGTACCCCGTCATACTGCGAATTATTTGGTAAAACTTCCACGCATGTTGGGGACCTCGCTCTCTACTTTCCTCTATTTCACAGAAGAGATTATTTCCCAGGCACTTGTCTTTTGTCTGTGGTCGTTTTGCAGATCTTCTGAGCTCTTTGTATTCCTCTTCGCGTACCCGCATCCTATGAGACTGCTGCTTTGCCCGGTAAGAGCATTCTTATGTTCAGTCGCTAGTTTGCACTCATCATCAAACCAGTCGCTCCGATCTCTACGACTACTGTCTAAGATGGAGTTGGCAGAACTAATGACAGTATTCCTAAGCCGTGTCCATTTCTCTTCTACGCCCGGCATTCTGGCGGCAGGACTTACTCTCCGTCCATCGAGCCCTTCGAGAGCGAGTCTTAACGAATGACCAAAGGTGTTAAGGTGCGGTTATACAATCCGCGCTCAGAAAATTATACCAACAAGATAGTGATCCGGCTCGACGATGGCACCTCGGTATGTTCGCACCGTCATCAGGCTCGAGGAGTGGAAACTAAAAACCACCTGACATTAAATAACTTGAGTGTTTTTTTTGTGTTTTTAATTATTATGAACAATGATTCCGAAGATTTGAATGCCTCACCCGCCGAAGTGGTCAAGTGTCTACAATTTTTTAAAAGATGCAAGAAATAATTCAGCCCATCCAACTTAGTCATATTTTACAAAGCGTTTACGACTATTCGTCCTAAACTGGATTTCATCTCCCATATTTAGTTAGGTGAATCTAAAACCGCGATAGAAGGAAGGAGGCGCAACACTTTCAATTTCAACTTTCAACATAGATGTAATGCATCCTGTCTATCTCTTGCATTATCACGGTCGTTGCTTAACTGTGCTGAGTAAATAAATGTAACCTCTCTAGGCATTTTCCCGTGTGCTCATTTTGTCGCGTCGAAAGTCAGATTAGATGTATGAACAAACACAATCAATCGTTCTTTAGCCGAACCATACGAATATGGAAAGCTCTGGCACATCATGTTTTCCGTAGTCCTTATAAACTTGTACATCGATTCTTGTTTTCTTGACCCTCTGCCTCATGCTGGCCCTATGCTTTCATATTTATGAATAAAAATTCGTGCAAAACAAGTGAACCCGGCAATCATGTTACTTACTAAGCGTTTCACACAAATATTTTCCTTTAATGAGTTCGGTCGATGCGATTCGAGAGACGAAAGGATAACAGACGCGGTTACAGGCAAAGTGAAGTTCCTCTTTCAAATTTATAACACATAAAATTAATCAAGAAAAACAGTTTCGGTGAGGGGTACAGATACATCAAAAGCTCGCACGTAGGCTAAGAGGGATAGTTGCCCTTCTGTTTATTTAACTGTTGAAAGGAAGATCCTCCACTATCACAATCCCAACAAAAACGAAAAAAAAACACAGAGAAACCGTTGCAGGAAATTTTTACTCAAAAACACGAGTGATGAATCTTAATCAAGTGAAATGACCCACATTCTGTGCGACATAGAATCGTTATCCGCAGAGAAAATTAAACCCAACGAGGGAAAAAAATTGAACGAAAGTAAAAAAAATTATTACATGAAAAAATGACCACGAGTTCAGGAAGTACAAGGGAAGTACGAGATAACCGATGTCCTGTTCTAGCAATTGGGGGTAAAATCGTTGCCGTCGGCGTTGGGTTAAAGTGACCTAAGGCAAAACAAATTATGAGGTTATCAGATTGGAGGTTCCATAATATGGACACAAAAAATAAATAAAAGTGAAGTTTATTTACTTATTTGTGTTTTTTCAAAGTAGATTATTATTGGCTAAGCAACGTTCAACCCTCAGATATCTTGCGAAGCAACAACATCCGTTTGACTGCCATCATTAAACGAATTTTATTACTGCGAGCAAAACCAAATTATTTCTTGGGATTTTTCCTCCTACAAAATTCCATATTTCACATATACTTCGATTTGGAGTACAGAACGAAATATGTCCTAATGGAATATTAATAAAAAATACCTAAGTTTCTAATATAAGATGAAGAACGATATACCGTGATATGAGATGAGAGAAGATGTATCTTGCACTTACTATTGGAGGCATTTGCCAATATTAATTTCGCCTCAATTTCAGATATCACTTGATGGAGATTTCAGTATTGAAAACTCTAACCAACGTGGAATAACCCCTTTTCGAGCTGCTCCTTTATTTCACCCCCCACAGCATGCATTTGATTTCTTCAGGGGGACAACTAGAGAGTCACTTTTAAAAATCGATAATTGCACTTTTCAATAGTCTCTACCTTTAGGATTAACATGATGAAATTTCAATTAGTTTTCGAGTGAGAGTCTTCTAAAGAGTAGTGGTCAGATGAAGCAAGTCGTTAAAAATTCATTATTTTCATGTACTGCACATAAATCATCATTTATATGCTCAACGTTTTAAGAATTTCTATTTCGCTCGAATATGACATTACATATTCAACACAATATGCATTTTGTCGGCCCTCATATGGTACCTGATCTATATACCCCCTCAAGCTCTTATAATCTTCCACTCACATTCGATTACCAGAATGTCACAGACCTTCGTTCCAAGGCTCAAACAGTATTGGAAAAAACCCACTCCCTTCCTTTCGATATTTACACCCTAACTGAAACAAACCTAATTTCCGGGATTAACAATCACGAGTTATTTTTTTGCTCCTTCGCTGTTTACCGCGTTGGCCTTGGTAATCGACGATGGTTCCTCCTAACGCGGTGTTCGATTAGCCATCCAGTGCGGCTGAGGCTCAACCCTTATCGATTTATCCTATACATCCAAAGTCGATGTTGTGTTTGTCAAAGCTACCTCAGAAGTCAATATACGTCGTCGCCTTCCCGGGCCATGGAATTGTACAAACTAGCAACTAATGCTATCGACTACATAATAGATGTAACATATGCGATTCTCAGGATGATATCATCATTCTTGGTGACTTTAACCGTCCATATCCTCAATGGACTTTACCAAATGATCAATCTTACTATATTGCTTCTACCACTATTGCCAAGGAATGTTTTTTCATCGATCACTTAACAAACCTCTGCCAAGTAAGCAATATCTCAAACCACATGGGCAGGCGGCTAGACCTAATCTGCATATATGACCCCTCTCAATCCGCAGTCTCATCCTCTCCTTTTGTCCTCCCATCCATTGACAACTCCCACCTACCCCTTATCCTGCCTTTTTTCACAAATCCCCACTGCAATCCACCCCGCCCGGAGATTATTATTCAAATGTTTTCCACAAAGCGAATTTTAGCATTATTACTGACTACCTTAGCAGATTTGTGTTGTAATACACACCTAATTGTAGAAGAAGCTATTTCAAATTTCTACAAATCAATTCCCTATATGTTCTCTAGTCTACACATAAAACTTCAACATCCTCACCTCCTTGGTATAAACGAAAACTTCGATCATTACAAAATAAAAGAAATAAATAGTGGGCTACTGTCCTTCGTAGTCGCTGTATCTACGACTACTCCAATTATCTAGGGTCCTGTCTCCACCTCACCGAACTTCATAACTCCCTCTATGAAAGTTACCTAATAAAAACACAAGCCGTCATAAACGACCCGAAAGCCTTTTTCTAGTTTTTTAATCACAACCGTAAATCCGATGGTTATCCCACTTCCCTTTCCTTTAATTCGGAAACCTCATCGGATCTAAATATCGTTGCAAACTTCTTTGCCTCATTCTTTAAGCAATCCTTCACTGACAAATATTTTGTTCCCGACTCTTTCTATTTCAAATACTCATCTAATTTCTCCCTTGGTCCATTTGTATCTCATCTTATTGATCCACCCTCAATTGGAAGGAAGCTAACTCCACTAAAAGATGAATTCACTCCCGGTCCATATGGTCTCCGCGCTATTTTCTTTAAAAAATGTGCCTCCGTTCTTTCATACTTTATCTTTCGTTAATCTTCATTCCATTACTCTTTCAGTGCATATTCCCTAACATATGGACAACTTCTTTCATCTCCCCTATACATAGGGAACCCAGAGGCGATAATCGAACTATCGTCCTATAGCCAAACTTTCCTACATTCCTAAACTTTATGAAAGCATTGTGTATGAAGCGATATCCTTCCGCTGCAAGGGTGTTATCTCACCCTGGTAATGCAGCTATCTTGCTAGTAAATCGACCACACACAGTCTAGTGAAATTTACTTCCCACACATTCCAAGCTCTAGAGAACGACAACAAAGTCGACGTTATCACAAACGACTTCAGTAAAGCCTTCGACAAAATTTCGGAGAAGCTCATTCTTTTTAAATTATCCTCCCTGGGCTTCGAACTCGCAATAACTAAGTGGAATTCTTCATATATAACTAATCGACTGTATCGTGCTTCAGATTCGCTGTATCAAGACCTTTTCCCGCCACCTCTGGCGATGCTCAGGGCAGCCACTTAGGCCCACTCCTCTTTATACTGTAGTATCCTACTAGATATACCCCATCACATAATATTCATATCAGACGAAATACGCTCTTAATCGTCTTCTCTTTAATTGCCCACCCGTGACGCGCAGTCATTTCCTATTCAAGCTACATGCTATGGAATTACGAGTACATTTTTTGCATCGTATCGCATTTCGTCATTCATGTCCAAAACAGGTGCCACACATGGCACGGGATATTACTCCTACAAAAATGCTGTATAACGACAATTGCCGCACGCCAGATGTCATGATACCGTTTAACGGAATCACCATTAAAAAAGTTTCCGGTCACGAAAAAAGGTGCATGGATAATGACGAATTGCCACCGGTAATTCGAAGTGACGAGTTATGCCAAGGCCACTGCACTTTAAGTGGATCGATTAAAGGGAAATAACAATTAAGCGAAACTATTGCTTAAACCAAGGCCACTAAACTTTAAGTGGATCAATTCAATGGAAATAACAATTAAGCAAAGCGACTGCGACAGGGTAAATGACTTGCGTTTGGGGTCATGCCAAGTGGAGAGGAACAGAGTTTATCGTCTGCGATTCTCTCCCAATAATTTGGGTATACAAGGAGTGGTTGCAAAGAAAAGAACTCAGAATTAATTTGAGACCACAAATAAGAACGTCTCGGTGGATAAGTAAAAAATAAAGTAAGAGTTAATTTGGTAACCAACCGCGAAAGGTACCATATCAAATAAATAAGAACTAATTGAACAATCAATAACTAAGTCACTTAAGGAAATAAACTACCACCAGAGTACCGGTGGTTTCGTCACCACACTGGGCCTATTTCTGACCTCCCATCCAAACAAATACACGATTGAAGTTTCTTCGCTCTTGGGCACTTCAGACCACTGTGTCGTGTCAGCTAAATTTGCTCTAACCACCAACAACGCTAACGCGAAAACTTCCAAAAGAGCAGTATGTTTCTATGAGAAAGCCAACTGGGAAAGTCTGAACGATGTTTTTGGGAAGTTAAACTGGTCGTTATTTTTCCTCAATAACGATGTTGACTTTATACCGGACAAATTGACATACACGATTCTGCTTGACATGCGAGCCTTTATTGCACAGCGAATAAAGAATATCAAACCCAAGAGACATACACATTTCTGGGTGCAGAGAAGCCATTAAGACTAAAGACTTGAGCTTCCGGCTGTATAAATCAAACACCGGAAAATATTTAATAGAGCGAGAAATGACTGCAATGCGTATCTTCAACCCGCAAGTTCTTGCATGACCAGAGAATGACACAAAAATACTACTATACGCAGGTAATAGACATATCTGGGCACTTGTGAAGAACATCCAAAATTCGGTCTCCTCATCCATTCCTTCGCTTATAGTCGAGGACAGACCAGTCACCAGTGCAATAGAGGGAAGACTGTGTTCTGACATTTAACGGTACTTCCAAATCCCCCTTTTTGCGCGCGGCAGTAGGTAGAAAAAAAAAACAGAAAGTGAATCTACTTAGTGCACATTTTGCAGCCAACTCGACGCAGCCTCATACCACATCAGTTCCGCCTCAATTTGAGCATAAGCAGCATACCACGAGCCAGATTCGCTTCCAAACGCGTACTGTTGCCAGGGCACTCAAGGAGCTGAACGCAAACAAACCTGCTGATCCGGATGGAATTCCCCCAATTCTCTTAAAGAATTGTTTCTCTTCACTCATTAAGCTACTGCCAAAACTCGTCCATTTGTCTTATTCTACTGGTTGCTCCTCAAATAGATGGAAGTCAGCGAACATTCAGCTCATTCCCAAAAAGGGCGACAAATCGTCCCTCTCTTCCTATAGACCCATAGCACTAACTTCTATTTTTTCTAAGGTAATGGATCTTTCGTTCTAATGTCTGCAGTCAAATGATCTCCGCAATGGCCGCCAATACGGCTTTCGTAGCAACCGGTCCACAGCAGATTTGATGGCGTACCTTACCGAAAAGTGGAGCTATTCCATCCAATACTTCGGAGAAAGCAATCTTGTTGCACTGGATATTTCGAAAGCCTTCGACAGAGTTTGTCATCCAGCCTGTGGCGACTCTAACAGATACACACACAATTCACAAGCAAAATAGTGAAGAGCACCGAATGAAAAATCGAACAAGAAAATACATCAGAACCGTATACCATAGCGATAACAAAAATAATTCACATCAGTGGAGTATAGTCGAGTTTAGAAATCAAATTCAAAACACGGTCAGTAGTCTGATGCTCCACTGCTTCGCTTTTCAACCGTTTCATCGTGTATTCAATTCACCTTCTTCACTATCCTTGCTTAACGCTATAAGCCCTCTAATCAAAATTACAATCATATGGAGTGGACAATTCCCGGATCGAATGGATAAGAGACTATCTTTCTGGCACTTCAATACAAGTGGTTCTTGATGGTGTCAAATCTGCCTCCCATCAAATGAATGCAGATGTTGCCCAGGGTTCTGTACTCTAACCCAATCTCCTCCTCATCTTTATAAATGATCTCTTCTCCATTACCCAGAACCCGAGTCACTTTTTTGCTGATGATAACACATTGAGTTTCTCATACTCATACGAACATTCCCGTCCAAACTCTTCGAACGTAATTACCAATCGGCAGGTTATGTTTGATATATTGAATTCAAACATCAACATGATATATCAGTGGGGATTATCTAACCGAGTAGAATTCAATGCCCTAAATCCTCAGTGCTGTCTCCTTTCGACAAAGGCGAACCCCAAAGTAAATATAAGGAACTATCAATCCTCGGTGCTCGATTTAATTCGGCTGTTAATTGCAATGACCACCTATTTGAAGCTGCGAAAAGTGCAGCCAAATAAACGAGGGTGGCCTGAAAAGTTTCCGACCTCAACGTGAAGATAGCAGCACTCGTGAATAGAAGCTAGTGAATGTAGTTGTGCATCTTTTGACAGTTACTCACCAAACTTTCAGCCGCATCGCGTAGGTTTGATTTGACAGTCGTTGGAGTGAGTCCATGTGAGTGTTTTTGTGAAAATGGACAAGATTGAGTATCGAGCTGTCATTAAATTTTTGTTTTTGAAAAGCATGACCAGAGAGTGACACGCCTACGCAAATCAAATATGAGTTGGACTCTGTGTATGGGGACTCTGCACCATCATTTACCACAGTGAAATTTTGGGCAGTTGAATTTAAACGTGGCTGTGAGAGCTTGCGAGACGATGAACGTTCGGGTCGTCCAGAAACTGCAACAACTGACGATAACATCGCCAAACTTCACCAAATGGTGCTAGACGACCGCCGAATTAAAGTGAGAGAGATATCAGAGACTTTGAAAATGTCCAAAGAACTTATTAAACTTATTAAATATCGGTCATCCAGGTGTTGAGGACAGTTGGGCATCGTTATTTTTTTTACTTGTCCAGTCAGGTGTGGGGTGTATCGCCTCGCAAGTTGAAAGAAACTCGTTGCTCCTTTGTATACTGGTGTTTCAAATATTCTTTCAAAGGTCATACCAAGCAATGTGAAGTCCCTCCGGGGTGCGTTGTGATCTCTTGGAATTTCACGAGTTCTGGAGCCTCAAATGTCTCGCCTGGCTTGATTTGTTTTACTCAATCTGTACAGGGTAAAATCCCACTCTTTGCTTTGTTCTTTAATTCTCTGAATAGTATACTGCTTATAAATTTTTTGGATTGAAATTGATAGTAAATCAAACAGTCCGAAGTATCTTTTTAATATCTTTGACTTTATTTTTAATGTATGGAATCGGCGCTCTGTCCTCTTGGAGATCTACTGATGGTCGGTCAGTGGTTCGACCTCTGGAATCTTACTAATCACGAAATTGAAATCTACTGCCCTTTTATAATTTCTTTAGTTGAGAATTGTCAACTAATTTTTGTCAAAATTCCCAGAAGCACACATAAGACTTTGCGTGTTTCAATTTGAGTTGTGTTCTGGGAATTTGTTAGAAGTGTGGTTGGGTAGGTTCTGGGAATTTGTTAGGGATTTAGTTGGATGGGTTCTGGGAAGGGGAATCATGAAATGCGTTTTGAATTAAGCATTTCATGATGTCAAGGTTTTGGGAATTGAGTCAATGTACGATGAATTAACTTTTGGTTAAATTCGTCGTTCATGTGACTCAATATGGAATTCAATGTGGAATTGTTACAATGTGCGGACTTTTGGGTTAATTCATTGCTCATATGATTCAATATGAAATTGGAAAATTTAGGATTTTGATTATGATTTTATACTATTGGGGATTTGGGTGGGAGTAGCGATTTAGGATCGCTACACAGGTAACTATCTCCGGTAGGTGTCGGTTACGCCAACGGTTCTCCCAGGGGTGGTTAACTAGCTGCTCCTCTTGACGTCCCGTTGTTGAGCCACGATTTATCGGCTCCAGGTTCCAACTTTTGTGATAAGATAATTAAAACATGTTTCGTAGTATTACAGGCCACAATCATAAGTTTTATTTTAATAGTAAGTTCATCTTGCAAATACACATTTTGTTCTTTTACAGTACTGTCTTACAATCCCGTTTTTCTTTCACTTGTCGTACGGGTGGGTGTTACATAGATTTTATTTGTTTCTTTATTCCCGTTTTATTGTTCACTTGACGTACTGTTTATCTCTAATCTTAAATTCCGTTCTGTTTCACGGTTAATATACGGTCATTTGTACTTGATCTTCATCGGTTTCTCCTTTTCCTTCCGAACACCGAACAATTAAAACAATTCAAAGGATATAACTGATAACAACCAACAATTACATATTCGTTACTATACGTATCAAAAAAAAACCTAAAACACTTTCGTTTGTTACTGCGGCACTATTTTTTTTCTTACCTCTTCGATTCCTTTCTATTCTTCACATCTACACTCGTTGAATGCTTCTCTGCGTCTGTCATCCCAGCTTTTCGAAAATTCAACCTGGACGGTGGTCGACTTCGAAACTAGCCGAAGTCACGACCGCCGAAAAGGAACTGGGGTTGTACGTCCGCATTATCTATTCCAACCACAACTCAGCCATACCCAATGTTTATATTTTTAATATATTAAACTCCTATATGGCCGAGCGTAAGTTAAAACAAAGGCGATGGGGAAGTTTCTTATGTAACACTAGTACCACAATTGGGATGAGATCAGTCTACTTTAGATTTATCTCTTTCACTGATCACTATACAGAAGCGTAAGCGATCTGGAACGTTAGAGATATCACTATCATGGAAAATTCGTTTATCTCTGGCAGCACGGAAAACGTGGTAAATACTAGGGACTCTATGTTTGTTTTGGATAAGTGCTTTTCTATCCAAGAAGGGGAACGCTTCTGGGGGAATAAACCCGTTCTAGAGAGTACTCTCGATATACATGGATGGTTTGAATAGTCTCCGACCTAATAAACACATAAGACATTTTTTCTTCAAATTTATTTTTATTTTTCTACATAGTCTCCTTGTAACTCTACACACTTCTCCCAGCGATGCTCTCATCTCCCTAACCCGCCCAAAAAGTACTCGGTGTTTTTCCCTGAACAATAATGTTCACGAAGGTGATTGCCTCCTCATTTGACGAAAATCTCTGTCCTCCGAACACAATTTTTAGATTAGGGAAAAAAATAAGTCGCTTGGGGCTAGATCTGTTGAGTAAGGCAGATGGTCAAGCAGTTCTAACAGTAATTCGTGGATTTTCGCCATGTCAACCGCTGAGGTGTGAGACGGCGAGTTGTCTTGGTGGAACAAGATTTTCTTTTTCTGCTCATCATCTTTCAAGCTCTCACGGCCATGTTTAAATTCAGGTTCCCAAAATTTCACTGTGGTAAATGATGGTCCAGACTCCCCATACACAGAGTCCAACTCACGTTTGATTTACGTAGGATTATTGCCTTTCAAAAACAAAAATTTAATGACAGCTCGATACTCAATTTGGTCCATTTTTCCAAAAACACTCACATCGACTCACTCAAACGACTGTCAAATAAAAACTACGCGTCCAAAATGGCTGACATTTTGGTGTCTAACTGTCAAAATCTGCACAACTGCGTTCACTAGCTTTTGATGAGTACCGCTACCTTCACGTTGAGGTCGGAAACTTCTCAACACGCCCTCCTAATCATCCCCTCCTAGCTCCTGATTCCTCGCCCCCATCCCGCACACAGATTCCCTTATAAATCCTAGTTTTCTGGTCTTACCCACGGTCTTTCCTTGTCTTATCGTTGTCTATCCCTTAACCATGGTAATTTTTTTTTACACTAACGTGCGCACAAAAAGGAATTTTGAAGTACTCTTAACTGTCAGAGCACAGTGCGAGTGGATAGGGAAAGGAGGTGTCGATATATATTAGTCTTGAATGTCTGGACATCTCAACGGCCAGGAAACACATGATCAGGCAGAACATTCCACATTCGTGTGGTTCGGCTAAAGAATGACTCTCTATGTATATATGTGCGCCTAAAGTCCACTTTCAACGTGAACTGATGCGCATTCACAGATTGACGGGTATCGCGGGAAATGTCTAAAGGTTCAAATTTAAAGGTTGACTGTAGTTAAATTAATTATAAGTTGTATTGTTATAAATGTAATTTGTTTAAATAAGCTTGTACTAAGCTAATAAGTAAGATTTAAAAAAAAATTAATTAAAAATTCTAAATATTTCTGTTAAAAAATAATTTATTTTAGGCTGTCAAACTAGTTGTGCCCCTTAACCTCCTCATCAATTGGCTTTACTATTACTCTTAAGAAATCCTCGTTCTAGATGAATTAATGTATCGTATTCAGGAACTACATCTTTAAGGTAACAAAGAAGGTTCATTCAAAATAGGCTTGATGCACACGAGAGATCAGGTTGCGGTCGGATGAGAGCCTTTAAATATCTACACACGTAAAAATATTTCTGCATTACTTATCCTTCAATACCCGAATAAAGCTTATTATTTTATTATAAATAAAATGTCACAAATGCCACACTTACATACACTCAACCTCCTCCAGCCTCCTACCACCCCATTGCCCAATCTTCTTTCTCTTTCTTTGTTTTTTTTTTTTCCTTTTAATACTGTAGATATTCAGTTAGTCCGCAAGTTGATTTATATTGCTTGAATTAAACCAAATAAATGAGAGTTCGACCCTCACTAAACTATCAAACTATAAAGTACATTCGTATTTAATGAAACCCCGTTTTTTCTTTATCGTTTCAGACCCACCGAATCTTTTCCAAACATATCGTATATAAACTATGATATACGTTAACAACCCTAAGCTTTGTTTAATCGGTAATAATTTCAGTTTTCATATTTCGAAAATGGCTGTTTTCTATTTATACAGTTCGCGTTAACAGCTCAAATTTAATACGTCTTAATATTAATCTATTTCCTTTTATTACTAAAAATATTGTTTATCCGCGGGTTAAGATTGAACCATTACTTATAAAATCATGCCAGTCATGATACCTGACTAAAACCGGAATTAAATCAAACTTTAAAAAACGGTTATATACAAACTTTTAAACGTGTATAATTATAAATCAAGTGTGTGATAAAAATTATCTAACGCTATAAAAATTTGGTGATCGTTTTCCAACAAAATGATCCCAAAAATAATACGAGAAAACATGCATGTATTGCGCTGGCTGGGCATACTGACGTTACTCGCTGCTAAGGGTAAGTTTCCTTTTCTTTTGTATGATGTATTTTATTATATTTAAGAATAACATAACTCAACGATTTGTTTAAAAAACAAGTTCTTTATAAAAATAAACATGTAGCAATGTGTGTAATCTAGGGATGATAAAGCTTCAGAATTCCGTGAAGCTTACTTATTTACTTGCAGGGCACTAGAATTCGGGAATTGTGTAATCTAGGGGTGAAAAAACTATAGAATTCTGTGAAGCTTACTTTTTAATCTAAATGGCTCTGAAGTTTAAGAAGCACCCGGACCTCAAAAAAATAACGCTTTCTCTCTAATCCGGAATCTACCTAAAATTGCGTCAGTTAACGTCCCTCGACGCCAGAAGTCTACTTCTTTCCATATCCAGATCTCTTTTAGATCGTAATCGGAGAGTAGTCAAGTTGAAGCATCTAAAGCGATATTCTCGAGACGTTGTGAGTGATTTTCACATTTTAGGCGGTTTGTTCGCATTTTACTTATTTACATAGGTGGCGCTAGAGTTCGGGATGCGTCTGCACCTCAAAACCAACCCTTCCCTTCAAATCCGGTTTTTGGCTATCTACCTACGTTTTCACGCACCAACTTGGTTAACACCTCTCGTTACTTCAATTTGACACTCCAAGTACTCACTTTTCAATACTTGAACCTCCCTATGGGTCGTAATCGGCGAGGATTCAGACGTTGTGAGCGATATTCACATCTTAGGCGATTTATTTGTTTCTACCATGCTTACCGCATATATTGGTTTGGGGAAAAATAAATCTATTATGTCTATGATTATTTCAGCACTTTATTATATGGTCCATATTGTACGATTTGCGTTAATTATGCATGTTTTTGTTATGTAATTTGTGGCCTATTTGAAGGCAACACCAATGCCGCAGAAAACGCAGTGAAGGGATTTTCACAATCTTCTCTGAATACCAATCTTTTATCTCTTATAACAATAGGAAGTTTTGCAGTATAGAAAAAAGATGGGTATTTATTTGGCTCTCGGCTCTTTGACTTGCATAAAATAAAAGCGGGTGGTAAAGGACTCAACGAGGCTAGAATTCTGGCATGAATTCCATCCTAGGTTAGGGTTAAGAAAATAAGAGAAGAAAGAGAAAAAACGTTTCTCTTAAGGGTGCGACCACCAAGTTCCCAACCAAGCTCTTGGAGTTTCTGCTTTAATGGTATTCTGATGAACAATATATGTTATCTTGATCAATTCTGTAGATTTCTAGTCAATCATAGCTTCAAATCGTCCAATTGCGGACAACAGAGACCCAAGTTTAGTATTTGGCCATATAGAAGTAGTTCATAGCAGATGATTCCTTTCCAGTCGCATAATATATATAAATAAGCAAAACCTTACCGACCAATTGTACTGATTTGGCCACCGCTTGAGCCGCTTCAACGCACTTTGCTCAAGATCGGTTTTGGCCAATATTGTCAAATGTAACCCTTTTCCCATCTTCAGTTACCGTTCACTCAAGAAATGGGTTAATTTCGGTCCTTCATGTTTTGATTTTGTGTCAATTCATGTGGTTTCGAAACACCGAATCATAATGGTTCAAAAGGTTTGTTCTTAAGGTCCTGTGCGAAGCTACGACTGCTAATGTGCCGGTCTTCTTCGATCATTTACATGACTTTTTTAACATTTTCAACGACAGGCCTGTGGGGAGGAAATAAGTTGCGTCGGCGTACGGCACTGATTCCCTTCCACCCCCATCCATCATTATAAGGAAGTTCCGCTAACAGTTAATCAACAAACCAAAAGGACGAAACGCCGCCACGTTTGTTCACATCCGCCACTAAAACCATCGAGCGAAAACTTCGCAACACACGGAGCAAGTCAAAGGAAACACACTCGAAACTGCAGAAAATTAAACGCACTGATTTAGTTTTATTCTTTATTAAACCACTTTTATTACCTAAATAAAGACCACTACTTTTGTTAATTATGCATGCAAATTAATATTAACACTGATTTAAATAATGTCTTTCTTTCTGTCCGGACCAAGAAATGCAATTTTTATTCGCACAGGCGACTCGCACGATTCAAGAATACACTCGAGGGGGTGTTACTTTCGCGACTCCGGATGTATTCGGGTATGTAATTACGCGTCTCCGCGGTGACAGAGAGTGGGAGTGACGCGTGGCTGTGGCGGTCAGCGGATGGTAAAGGACTCAACGAGGCTAGAAAAAAAACTTTTCTCTTAAGGGTGCGACCACCAAGGACATGCACTCTTCCAGTGGAAGGGTATGCGTAAGTAAATGTATCGCCATTAGGAAAAAGTGCTAATGGTTTTTCTATTTACACAATGGGAAATGTGTATCGCTGGTGATGCTAAAGGGATCACATGCGAAGAAATTCGTTTTATGGCACTAGACGCTAGATGCGTGTATTTGCTTTTGTTTGCATATTGTGCGAGTTAGCGAATTTTATTGCTGGGAGAAAAAGGTCGCCGGTCAATGTGTTCGTAAGAAATTTATCGTACACATGGCGAAGTTGGAAAATAGACGGCGCAATATGTCTGTTCAATATATGAATGTATGGTCCCTGTCATGACGGTTGCATTTTGTTTACAGGAATTTGTCTGGTACTGAAGGTGCCGAATTGGTTTGAAATTCCAGATAAGCAAAGAAAGAAATCTTACGGAAAATTGTATGCGAAGAGATCCATGAAAAAGTAAATTTTCTTTACAGGGACTTTACGATTATAGCTTTGATCTAATTAATGCGTGAAGCATTTTCAGGTGCTTAATGCGATTGCATTGGCGAAATTATGTGATTGGATAGAGTTATGGGTGTTTTTTAGGAAGGCGAGCTGTGGGGTTTGGCGGAACCGCCACAGGCCTGTGGGGGTTTATAGCGTTTGAAATAATAGTGAAGAAGATCGTGTGATTCGAACTGACGCTATGACAGCTCGAATCACGAAAAAAAATTTACCTAAGCGTTACACACCAGGCTACTGACCGTGTTTAGAATTTGATTTCCAAACTCGACTATATTCCACTGATATGAATTATTTTTATTTTATCGCTTGGTATACGGTTCTGAAGTATTTTTCTTATTCGATTTTTCGTTCGGTGTTCTTCACTATTTTTGCTTGTGAATTGTGTGTATCTGTTAGAGTTGCCACAGGTTCTCTATACTACTTGGAGAACCAACCCACAATTTCATGGGCAATTCCCGCCTTATTTCGACCGCTTTCAGCGCGTCATATCACCCCTATCCCACCACTCAGTTGATTCACTTGCAAAACATGTTCCCCATAAGGACGCGTAGCTAAACTCATTATCCTATGCAGATAATGCATAATTGAGGTTAGCTATCTTTTCGCCACACGGCAACTCCATTTCGCTAACCCATGAGATTTCCACCGGAAATCCCATCATGTCGGTTAGCAACGGCATAGTCTGATCAAACGACGCGGTTGCATAATCATGCAACCGCTTGGGAAATGATCAATCTATTTAATTTAGTTGCCATGATCAGATTTCCCTAGCCAAGTCGGCGTCCTATTCACTTTCCCCAGACACCCCATTCGGTGGGGATCAATGATCTCTTTTCGCAGGTGAATATCCACAAAACATTTTCCTCTCCTTTCGGTTTCTATCTTCCCCGAGATCAATGCACTCTGAGATCACCACAGTCATCGCACTAGGCCAGTAGGCAGAGGCTGCATTGATACCAGCACACAAGCTAAGCCATCCCGAAGTTATTGTGCTATCTCTTTTGTTCTTTTCATCCTTCGCATGCACAGCGTCTGTCGAATGAGGTACAAGTATTATTCACCTCGCTGAGACATGCGAATGAGAAGATTCATGAGAAGAGCGCAATGATGATTGGCTAATAGCCGTGCGTATGCAAAATCAAAATTCCATCCCTAACTGGGATCAGTCACTAATCATCCAACATACGGTGCACTAGTGACCCGAGTCGCTATTCAATCATTATCGCGGTCGGCCACGCCGCCGCTCGAGTCTAAATTTTAATTACTGCGGTCACAGTGTCGAGAAAGAAGTGTTAGATGTTGTATAACATTTATAAAATTCAAACAATAATATTAATAATAAGTCCTAAGTAAAAAGAGGAAAACAAAAAATTACAAACCATCTCTTTGGATAATGTGCAAAAAAAAAACATAAAAACAACAAATAAAACAGTGTTTTCGTTTCCTTTTTCCTCTGTGAACAATTTTTGACGACGTAAGTGTTGGCGGGTGAAGTGAATCCATGTCCCTGTCCTGGCACACCTACCTCATACCCCCACAGGCCTACCTGTGAGAGGTGCATACTTAACATCGAACCGAAATCCACATATCCTAAATTGCGCGTAATTGACCGTGACAGTATTCGGTTCCATCAAAGATAATATTCACAATTTTAACCGAATGGCTTGTGCCTTTAACAAGTCAAAGTTGTAAAATATACCGAATTTTGTCATTTTTAACAGTAAATAAGTGTTCCTTGAAGAACAATTTTTTTCCCCCAAATATGTGACAATTGAATCGGGCGATCAAAAAAACTGTGAAGGAAGTTTACGTTTAAGTACCGAATGTCCTTTTCCAACGAGTAGAGCTCTGAATTTGTTCAATACTTTACGAGATATATATCACTACAGCAATCTAGCGAAAAAAATAATTGATTTCTTTTTCCCCGAATTAATATTGCCCACTTCTGCTCTATTGGTCGTGTCAACATTTCTTAAAGCAGCCCCTTTTTTTGGCGGCTCAGTTAACACAAATATAAAAACTTAGTTCAGTTAACACAGAGATTAAACAAAAAAGACGACACAAATACGTTTTTGAATAGATGTCCTTCCAGCCTTTCTAAACCACTGCGAAAGTTCTTCTGTCTGCTTTATTCAGTGGGCTAACTTGTAAGAGGATAGAAGACAGCGTATATACACCGGATACCTAAAAGTGGACCCATGTGTTGGAATCCCATTTCCATTTATTCCGAGGTACCTCAAGGCTCTATGTTGATGCTAACTCTCTTGAAATTCCCTGTTTGGTAGGCAAGATGGAGTTTACCCTTAAAATGTTGTGTTTAAAATCTCCTACAATACCCTGATTCAACTCGTTTAACGTCCATGCTTCCGCACCATAGACCAAATCAACGATATGAAGGTCTTAAAACGAGTGCATGGGTTACTTCTTGACAGGAACTTACTACAAGTACGTCCCTAGGGTAAAATTATAGCTGTTAACAAATGTGACTTATCGTATAATTTCTGCTGTGATATCATATTCGAAATCTACAGTATAGTTCAGGTAGATAAAACTTCCAACTATCTCGAAATCAAAATTGTCTCCTGTGATGTTCGCCCCAAATTCGGTTTTGTCAAGAATCTAATCCCTTCTTGTTGCCATGTATATACGAGATGTCGCAAAATTGACGCAAGAAGTAATTTTAAGACAAAACACAAGTTTTTGGTTAAAAATTTTGTATTGGATCTTAAATTATACAGTACAGAATTATGTGTGGAATAGCGAAGCGGGTAATTGGTACGCACAGCTTCTCGGCTTGTGTAGTAAAAACTGCTTCATCCCCAACATCGTCAAATGCCAATCTATAACCTTTTCTTCTAAGCGTATTCACTCTTCCGCGCGCCCATATTTTCTTCATAACCAAACGCTAACCACTGCCCACACTATCCGTGACCTTAGAATCCTTTACGATAGGGAGTCCTCGGGTTCGTAAAACGCTGGCCGAAGGAGATCTCCATTCCCTACGTGACTCGATCCCTTTATCTTTCCTTCGTCCGTTCACTGCTAGAATATGCAAGCCAGTATGGTGCTATGGCGTTTCTAACAGATACACATATAGTACACAAACAAATAGTGAAGAACAACACAGAAAGAAAATCGAATAAGCAAAAGCATCAGCCGTATACCAAGCAATAACATAACAATTCCACATCAGTTGAGTGTATTTGGGTTTAGAAATCGAATTCGTGCAGACGGCCGTGCCCGGATGTGTTGGGCATTGGTTCAATCTTTTAGTCATTCTAACCGTAATAGCGTCGGTTCGAATCACACGCCCTTCGCTATCGTTACAAACGCGATATATATATATATATATATATATATATATATATATATATATATATGAACGACTCAAAACGGGTCCCACAAAGTGGTAATTAAGCTTTGGAAACGGGAAAAAGTCACAAGGTAACATATCTGGAGAAAAGTGTTTGCCTGATCCGGTCGCACGTGCTTTGACATTTAAGGATACTTAGAAATCCCCTTTTCTGGGCGCGCTAGGGAAAAAAAAAACAAAAAGCCATTGGCGATGTTCCATTTGAAAGAAATTCAGCTCTTTTGGAGCAGGCCATTCTGGAGAGCGTCGAATGTACAAAACAACACCTAAAATTAGGCGAACAGAGAAAGAGAGAAACAGATGGAAAAAGCTTTCTCAAAATATAATGATATGAATTTTTGATCCTTTTTTTTCCTCACTAATTCAGTATTTTCTTCAGTAACTGCCATTGCAGGCCGTCTCGGATGGGGCAAGTTTTCAACTACTTCACGGCACCCTTTAAATACTTTGTACCACTCAAATGTTTTTCATCTATATATTACAGGATCCCAGCAGGCTTTCTCAAACATTTTCAGGGCGTCCAAATAAGAAATTCCGTTCAGAACACAACATTTTAAACAAACTCTTCGCTCAATATTTTTTCGCATAGGAAAAATCGTAGGTAACGCTTGAGATGAACTTATGATGTGTGTTAGTTGACAGATGGCGTTCAAAGTCAAAGTAGGCTTCAATTGTACGACCATAGCAATACTGTTTTTTTAAGAAAGCATTAACAGCAGTTTGATTGGCTCAGTCACGACTATGATTTGTCAGAATATAAAATGTCACCACTACACAGTCCTTTTTGGATTCTCCTAGCTATCGTATTCCGGCAATCGCGTTACAGGCTCCACTCGGTTTTCATAAACCCATACTGTCATTTACAAAGTCCCGGTGTTTCCGCAGTGAACTGATCTAGGCACATGACAATCATTCGCTCTAATAATTTACCTGTTGAATCCAGCCTCTATAGCTGGCGCTATAACGATGCAGTCACTGGCTCCATCGAGAATGAACCGAAGTCAGTTTTTTCACAGGAGCATTCCAATTCAGAGACAGGTAGTGAAAAGGCTCCTGAAAACCGGAGGTATTGTATCTTCATTGCTATGCTGTTCATGTCGCAGTCCGGCAATCAGTGGTTGTGAAGATGGTACTTTTGCTCTCTAGCCTCCTGCTCCTCGTGTTATATAGCCTTTCCTTTTTTTTATTTGAAAGCATCACCACGTGCTTTATGGTTTATAGTTCATCCCTTAGTAGACCGAACTTTTTTTTACGGATTATATTCCCCAACATCTTCCGGTTATTGATGAGTTTTGCATCTAGATGTAGGTAATTGTCATTGTTGAAAACGTCGTGACCTGCTACATTTGCCTCATATTTTGGGCGCTTATGTACTCTGCCATTTTCGTGACTTGGCAGCAGCATTTATTAAATATTCCATTACTTTCTCAACCGGCCTGTTCGTCGCATTGTTCGATTGGATTTTCTGTCATGTGAATTCGCAGCTTCGTGTCGAGATAATTTTCTTTCCATCAATTTTCTAGGTTTTTTTCAAAGTGTTGAATAAATGGCTATTTTCACAAATTATGCACATGCAAGCGTAGTGAAGAACAAGGCACAAAAAAATTATGTATCATCAGCACCGCATACCAGAGCATTAAGGCTGCAATCACAGACTATGTAGCAAAGTCTTCTTCACATACACGCGGTCGTGGCCTTATCTGCCAATTACACGTTGTGGGTGCATTTTTTTTACCATAAAATACTCGTGGTTTTTTGTAAACCCAAATCCGACACTTTTGACGACTGTAAAGGTTTCAAAATGAAGTTTGAGAAACCAACATCCACTCGCTCTTAAATCTTTTCAACGAACTCTCTGATCTGTGCACGTAGAATAAGTCTCAGTACTTGAACTTCAAATGCCTGAAATTATAAATCTATCATAAAAATACTCTATAGAAAGCTTCTCGAATAGTGTACCCATTAAAACAGAAACCCATTTCCCATAATATACACCGCATTACGAATCAAAATGGGCTGACACTGCTAAAGCACTGACACCATGAGAAGCCAGACAAAAAGTATAACATGACAATACTCAATTGCCCAGGTGTTCCTATAGAGGAGTGTCGTGTATGGCACACGATATTACGGTGCATGATACTCACAAAAGGTATTACATAACAATAGTCGTTGCCCAGGTGTTCCGATACTCGTTGCCCAGGTGCGCCATGGTACATGGTATCCACCTATTGCGGCATGAAATGGTTTTCGCTCAAGCGGAAATAAGAAGTTCTCCAGTGAACATCTGTGTCAGAACATTAAATTTTCCTATTTTTATAAAGTAAAGTTGTATGTGTGCTTAACGTGTGAGAATTTTAGGGTTCGTTACAAGCACAGGAAAAAACAAACCATTATGGAAAATTTAACAAGCCTCAGGACTTGCTAAATAAGGCCAAGATCGGCTCCCGGTTATGGTGCCGATGACGATGACAAACACAGTGATTTTTTTATAGGAATTGTTTACCATGCTGTCGGCAGTTCAAATTTGAACGGTCTTCCTTTATGAATTTAAAATGGGACGTAATGAATTATTGGCAATGAAAAACACTAATAACGCATTTGAGGATGTAGCGGATACGAACGCACTATTCAACGTTGGTGTGGAAAGCTCCATTCGGGAGATTTCATTTTCGAAAATGAACCACATGGGAAGCCGGAAACACTAGTTGAGTATGGGTGTATCCCCAATGACAATAAGTCGACATCTTTCTCTCATAGGAAAGGTAAAGAAACTCGATAAGCGGGTACCCCATGAACTGAACGAGTCCCAAAAACGACGGCGCCTGGAAATCTGCGCATCGCTAAGATTAAGAAACCAAACTCAACCGTTTTTCCATAGGATATTCACCTGTGATGAAAAGTGGATTCTGTATGATAACCGTAAAAGACCTGGGCTGTGGTTGGATGCAGGTGAAAAACCAAAACGCACCTCCAAGCCCGACCTTCATTCAAAAAAGGTTAGGGCCAATTTGGTGGACATCGAAAGAACCAATCCACTTTTCATTTCTTCAGCTACGAGAAACGATAAACGCTACCACATATAGTGAGGAAATCGCTATATTGCATGCCAAATTGGGTGAAAGGCAACCTGCATTGGCCAATAGGCACGGTTCTATCCGTTGCGATGACAATGCTAGACCCCATACTTCACAAGTAACGGTACAAAAACGGTTTCAGTTGGGATTTGAAATTCTTCCGCATCCACCGTACTCTCCTGACATTTCTCCAACGGTCTACCATCTTTTCCGCAATTTGGATTCATTTTGCCGGCAGAAGGTATTCCGGAACCGAGCAGAGGTCATAAAAGCCTTTGAAGATTTCATTGCCTCAAAAAGTCAGCACTTGTACGGAAAAGGAATATTTGACCTTGTACCACGTTGGAAGAATGTCATAGATACCAACGATCCTATTTTGATTGAATAAAAATTTACGGAAAATAATATTGGCTTTTTAATTTTTACTATAACATCGGACATTTCATGTGGTACAACGCAATATTAACGTGTCATCTGAGAAGTGACTGATTGTGGATTCGCCATGCAATGTGCAATGAGTGTTTGAAATTAGGAACATGGTTTTGAGGTATTGATTGAACGGCCGAAATATGATGGCATGTGACTTACTTGGTATCGATATGCACCGGAAATGTTGATGGGAGCAATAGAATTAAAGAACCGATTTTTGAAAGAATAAAGCAGATACAAGCTGTCTACATTCAAACTTGCGTCTTACTATTTTTTTCTTTCTTTTTGGCAGATATTTATGGCATTCGTGCCCTGCCGTACGACTATATACTCCGACTTTCTGGCAGAAACGTATTGCAATGGTGCCCTGCCATATGCTTGACTATATCTCTATATCTTTCCTTTAGAACCGATACGAATTTAACCCGACATAACATTGCGTTCACCTCTACTATTTTAAC
Source organism: Microdon myrmicae (assembly GCA_963931805.1). NCBI lineage: Eukaryota > Metazoa > Arthropoda > Insecta > Diptera > Syrphidae > Microdon > Microdon myrmicae. The sequence continues at coordinate 122,131,219 of OZ007500.1, read as the reverse complement.
AAATTTGCTTCACCTTTTACATCGGATTTTTGCATTATCCTACTTTGCGACGCACGAATCCTTGCAAGGCGACTCTCCCAGCATCCTACCCTACATGGCGCGCTGCCATAATAAACCAACAGCTTGCTACCCTACACTCGAGAGCTCCACTTGTTGACAATGGTGCTGAATTTGCGTTCCAAATCGCTAAGCAACAGTCTCGCGAACATCTTATTAAAACATGACCTGTGTGTTTAAGATCACTAATAAATTTAATCTCCCTAAGTGTTCTGAAATAATATATATTCGGTTGAACAAGCTAAGTCGCTGTTCCAGAATTATCATACATCATTCTAATTGCACTGTCGAATCTTCATTATAAAAAAAAAATATATCAATTGGTCAACAATGAAAACTTATGAATTTAGGGACACCCTTTACTTTGTTTCAGTCTCAATTAACTTTTTTTGTCACTTCCGTTTCCACTTTTACTGAAAAAAGTAACAACACAATCCATCACCTTGTCAAAACCTTTAATACAGAAACATTTTGTGATTTTCCTTTAAACCTGCTGTTTATTGGACAACGGGTGCTCCCTATTATAACTACTAAACGAGTTCGACAAGGTATCAAAACCTGATATAGCTCTGTAAATTTCGAGTTTATAGAAGCTGGGATATGTTGCTTTCAAATCGGTGAACAGGTACTGAAAAGCGATTCGAATTTCCTATGTTTTTACAAAGTTTGTCCCAAAGTGAAGATTCGATCCGGTGTTGCGTTCCGGGCCTAGAACAAAACTAAAAGAGGGCAAGTATTTAGTTGAGATACGCTTTCAGACATAAATATTGTATAAGGTGCTATAATTACAAGTGTTATACATAAAAGGCAAAAGTTAGTTGCTAACGTAAAAATAGTGTGTTTCTCTTTTCCCAAAACTAATATAGTCCTATTTGTCATTATAATAAATGATGTAGTTCAAGATGTCCAGTAAATCCTTAGTTGTTTGAGATATATGTGTAGTGCTCCAAAAAGCCCTACCACCTTTTTCCCCCATTCCTAATCCAAAATCCCAGCAATAATACGCTAAAACGTATAAACCCATCAAAACCCACAATAACCCAAACATGATCCAAAATTCGCAATAAACGAATCAAACATATGTAGCGTTCTACGAACGCACAATTCCACGCAGGTAAGGTTCCTACCTTCAAACAACTTACTTACCTGATAACGCAGCGCACGTGCCCACAGACACGCGGCCAATAGTCATTACAATACCTGTAACAAAGGTCATAGGAGGCTGCAAAATGCGAACCGATATAAAAAGAAGCAAGGAACTGAACGTCCCAAAGCTTTCAATATCAAGCAACAAGCCGAGTGTAGCATACCTGAAACAAAGGTAAAAGCATTCATTCATCATATTAGTAAAGATTGAAATGCGCCGCACTCCAACACTGCACAATCGAAAATCCTGAACATCTACACGATGTTACAAGGATTCGCTATCACCAGCAAATTCTCCGAATAACGGACGCACGTGCGGGTGGTCTACCACAAAGACCACCAAATCTATCACCCAACAAAAGAAACGGCAACCGTAATTATCTCAACAAGGTAATTCAAAATGTATGAGGTTTAAAACCTACAAGGGAACTACTCCTATCCCACGGTGTCTGTTTGTATTTCATACCCATTAGAAAGATCTAATGGATTTCGGGTGTATTGACAAAAGTCAAATAAAACCCATGAACCATACATCCATGCAAATTGCAGTATATATTTCGGCCGCGCGCCAGAGGTGCTATGCAAATAGAACCGGCACACAATCGACAACCGTCGATCCGAACTTCGATCACCACCACGGATGGTGATAATGATATAAGGATGTATGCGTCAATGACTTTCTCCTTTCAGGAAAATAGGAAATTACCCCTGGGATAAAATAGCATGCTGCTAACAGAGATTTCCGGAATTATGTTAGCAGAGTATTATTATTATTATTTATTGGCCTGTAGGAACCCGGAAGTTCATGACCTCACCGACTCGGCTTCGCCATCGTTCCCTGTCCTGGGCACTCTCCTTCCACGCTTGACCATTCGATCCGACCTCCTCAAGGGCAAACTTAACATTGTCCTCCCATCTCCGTCGCGGCCATCCTACCGGTCTCTTTCCCGTTGGTCTACCGTCAAAAATTCTACGCACGGTCCTATCGTTCCCCATTCGCACCACGTGTCCGGCCCAGCTTAATCTTCGCGACTTTATTACTCTCACTATTGTAGGTTTGCGATATAGCTCTTCCAATTCGTGGTTATGGAGTCTCCTCCACTGTCCTGCCTCCTCGTGATATTTACCTCCAAAGATGCCCCTCAAAACTTTATTCTCGAATACGCGGAATTTGTTTTCTTCCCGTTTTGTGAGAGCCCATGTTTCGCATCCATATAGAACAATCGGCATGATTATGGTTCTATAGACACGGAGCTTTATGTTACGTGATAGCAGTTTGGATTTTAATAGCTTACTGGCTGCATGCCAACTCGCGTTGCCGGAATGCAGTCTCTTGTTAATTTCCTTTGACGTTTCGTTTCTGGTCGTCACTATCGTTCCCAGATATTTAAATTCTTTGACATTTTCAAATATCTTGCCTCTGACGTTTATATGTGTTATCTGATGTCCACCTGCTCTCGCCGTAATCATGTATTTTGTTTTGTCTTCATTTATTTCTAGGCCCACCTCTTCTGCCGCTTGCATGATGATTTCACAGTTTTTACTAACAGTCTCTAGATTATCGCCCAGAACGGCGATGTCATCCGTATATGCGAGCACTTGTGTGACCCCGTACAGGGATGATCCGGTCATGTTGTCGTCTTGTACCTTTCTGATGACATACTCGAGCACAAGGTTAAAGAGACACGGTGATAGACCGTCTCCCTGCTTTAGTCCGTTCCGGATTTCAAATGGTTCTGAGAGGTGGTTTTCTATTCTGACTCGCCCTTTGTTTTCGTTCATGCAAAGTTGAATGAGGGCAGCATATTTTTTTGGGACTCCCAGCTCAACTAGAATATGGTAGAGTCTCTGCCTTGCGACTGAGTCGTAGGCTTTTTTGAAGTCAACGAACAGTTGGTGAACCGTCTCTCCGTATTCCCACTTCTTTTCCAGCAGTTGTCTTATTGTGAACATTTGGTCGCTTGTTGACCGGTTCCTACGGAATCCACATTGGTAGTCTCCCAGTATCTCTTCTGCGTACGGTGTGATTCTCGCCCGATTGACATTTGTTAGTATTTTGTATGCGGTTGGGAGCAATGATATTCCTCTATAGTTTTCGCAGTCAGATCTGTCGCCTTTTTTGAAAATGGGGATGACTATTGAGGTTTTCCATTCTTCCGGGGTGACTTCCTTATCCCATATTGTTTGGATGAGCGGGTGGATCTATCGAGCGGTTGCCTCTCCTCCATGCTTCACAAGGTCTGCCGGTGTGCAGTCGACCCCGGGAGCCTTGTTGTTTTTCAATCGCTTTATTGCGTCTACAACTTCGTTGAGAGACGGCTCTGGGATCTGAGGCTCGGCTGTATGTACGCTTGGTGCATTTATCTGTGGTTGGTGGGTGCGTACATTGAGCAAATTTTCAAAGTACTGCTTCCATCTTGTCACGACAGTGTTTGTTTCTGTGACCAGACAGCCGTTTGCGTCTCGAATTATTTTGGCTCTTCCTCGGTAGCCATTTCTAATTGAATTTATGCCGGCATACATACCTGTGCTGTTCTTTGCTCTGGCATTTTCTATGATTTTTTCGATCCGAGTCTTCTCCCATTCGCGTTTTTTGCGTTTGAAAAGTCCGGTTGTCTCTCTCCGAATTGTCGCGTATCTTTCTGCGTTGACTTCATCATATCTTTCTAAGTGGATCACTCCGAGGCGTTTACGTTCTTTGATCTTCGCCCTGCACTCATCGTCAAACCAATCTGTTAGCAGATCGAATAGAGAAATTTTTCCGTACAGATACAGATACCAGTTTGGAATCTGGATATCTGTGTGTGCAGACAGGAAGTGGAATGGTGATCGTCAACGAGACGAGGAGTCTACTTCGAGTACCTCAACGACGAGGTTGAGACCGAACACGATTAAAGGAAAAGGGAGTCGTGGTCGTGTATCGAGAGTAACGTGTGCGAAGAAAGGACGGGAGTAATACGTGTCATCGAGTTAATTAAGCGCGGTATTAAACGAACATTTTGTAACAACAGTTTATGTGTTAATAACGAAACAGTTTTTAATAAAGTTGAAATAAGAGTTGTAAATAACGCTCCAGGAAACAACTTATCTGCGTTTCATTTGTGTCAAATCCGCTCCGGTGCTGTTTTGTTTTTCGGTGACCAGTGTTCGGCGGAACACCCATTCAGACATTCCACAAATCCGCTAAATATACTTCTTCGAATATCCCGAATCACGAATCGAAAACTCCGGTCTCTTCTAATCAACCAAGTTTTATGTTGCTCACTTGCTGAAAAAGGCGATATAAATTGCTAAAACCTCTACACAGAGCTTTAACAGCTGTCAACGTTCGAAAATCCAATTACTGAAAACCTTTGGCTTTTGTGTGCCCAAGATACGATGTCCTCCTTGTCGGCACCCATCCGTTTTCAAATACCCGGTTGATAAGGTCTGGGAGTAATGTTCCATGTGTATAAAGCTCTTCTCATTGTAGCAATTGACTTGGCAAGATTGACCCTGTGATTTACACCTTGTTAGAACCGGAAATCAATTGAAGAACCCTTGGTTACGTTAGAAGGGAGATGCTTCAATAGACATCCGCCAATTCGTCTTTTCATATGGCAAGAGGACCTTGCAACTTACACCTTGTTAGAAATCACTTACAGCATCTTTCCCTCCATTAGGGGGAAGTGTACCTTATAAGAATCCGTCGGTTGTTCTTCTCATACCAGCGTATCTTTAGCCAATAAACATCTTGATCTATTTCCGCATTCCATTGATATGTACTGCTAGATGTCTATAGTGAATGAGAGACGATCGAAATGATATCAATCTTTCGCGTACGCTTCTTAAAAAACCAATGTGAACTCTTCCATGTAGAGAGTCCAGGTCACTGATGTCTGCACATTTTACGTATGTGTTTGTATCTGTGCAAAATCCTTCCAAAGTTAAAATCTTGATACGACATTCTGATTCACTCAAATATCACACCATACCCCAATATCACACTGTTTTATGAGAGTGGTCATATTTTCATCGCCCAGTCCAATTTATGACTATAAATCTGTGTTCGCAGGCTCTTGGGAATCCAATGTAGCGCGACAATTTAAAAATGCATTCAAAATCAATTCTTGCAACGAAACTTCAAGTTATTTCCGTGGCTGGCGCCCACAATGTTGATCTCGACATTGCTCCACCTACCGAATAGAACTTTGCCCATTGAATGAAGGACCAGACAATGTTTTAATGGAAAAATACTTGAGAAATTTGTTTTGGAATTTTGGGATCTTTGTGAAGTCGCAAGTTGGCTGCAATTGTGCTCCATCTATCTTCCGAAGTTTCAGCGTTCTGTGGTGTAGTGCGACATGAATGTCCTCAGGGAGACTGATTATCTAAACGAAAATAGAGAAAAAATAATTGAATAGAAAAACAGGGATAAGTTTTGTTATAGATTTCCCGATTCTGATTCACGTACTTCCTTTCAGTTTGCCACCAGGGGTTCGAGAACTGAAAGCTGTTTTTTCTTTATTACATTCCAATTGAATATACTTATAAAGAGGTAATTTATTGATATTTCTTAAGTTTCTGTGTTTTAAACAATAATTTACAGCTTTAGAGTTTTAGGTTTGCTTAAGATTTATAAAAACGTTTTGAAATTCTTATATTTACAAATTTAAAGTTAATACAGGATATCTCAAAATAGAAGTTGCTTATTAAAATAATGGATAAGTTTTATGAATCAGGATTTACATTTCATTAAAATACACGACTCTGGGTCATTTATTTCATAAAAATTAATATAAATCGTCTAAATGTGTTTCGTTATTTTCTGGTACCCTTTTAAATGTAACGCAAAATTTTTAAGAACTGTCCCGCACTATCGCTACTTGTTCTCCTCGAAGACGTGCTGTTAGCCGAAGGTGAGGTCTGTTACTGTATACCTTGGATTCTAAGTACATCCAAAGGAAAAAGTGCATATAAAATATAAAATAATAATAATTAAAAGAATAGAAAAATATTAAGATATCCATTTATCGGGAATTTCAATAGGGACATAACAATTTTGTATTTAATTCTTTTTTTTTTTTTTAATAAAATCCTTTATTGGATATGAATAGTACAATCTTAACAATTTAATTTAATACTAGGTTTAAGGTTTATTTATTCTGGCTTCGTTGAATTATATCTCTATTGGATTGCTTTGTACAGCGCCATAATTGGATTCCATATATCCAGATCGAATTGATGATAGATTGATAGATCAATCTTTTACAATAGAGGTTGAGCTGAGAGTGATTCCCGATTAGCCAATACATCTGTCTACGTTTCAGCTTTAATTGTTCAGCTTTTTGTTTCACATGATGTCTCCAGTTTAGTCCGCTATCCAAATGTATAGCGAGATATTTCGCTGAATCTGCTTTGGGAACTGGAATTCCGTTGAGATATGTAGAAATATTGTTATCTGATCGTCGCAATGTAAATGTTACGTGAATAGATTTCATCTCGTTGAGTTTAATTTTCCAATCAGTGGTCCATTGGCTAATTGCGTTGAGTGCCTGTTGCAATTGTTGTGTAGCTTTTTTTGATTATCGTCAGCTGATATTATAACTGTATCATCTGCAAAGGTGCCTATGAACGTGTTCTTGGTTGTTGGGATGTCAGCTGTGTATAGTAAGTAGAGGAAAGGTCCCAGGACACTTCCTTGTGGTACGCCTGCTTCTATTGGATAGAAACTAGAGTGAGCTCCTTCGTGTGTTACTTTGAACGTTCTATCAGACAAGTATGATTCGAGTAGTTGGCAATAGTTTGCTGGAAACAGTTTACTCAGTTTATATATAAGACCTTCATGCCATACTCCGACGAACGCTTGGGAGACATCAAGAAAGACAGCTGGGCAATATTTCTTTTTTTCGAAAGCCTTTTTTATTTTATGCGGTCACACGGTGAACCTGTTCAATAGTTGAGTGTTTATTCCTACAGCCAAATTGAAAGTATAGAATATTGATGAGTGGCTTGAGTCGCTTGAGGAGTATTTTCTCAAATAGTTTTGAAATGGTTGGCAATAGCGATATGGGTCTATAAGACGTTACCTCTTCTGCTGGTTTCTCTGGTTTCTTGAGCATTATTATCTGGGCTGTTTTGAATAAATTTGGAATGTATCTGTGGCGGTGCCGCAAAACCCCACGGTACACTTACCTTAAAGCCCCCATAACCACAACCCAGTCTGCATAAGCTTTCGCTAATGCAATTCGCATTAGCATCTTAAATGCTTCACGCATTATATAGATCAAATCTACAATCTAAAAAGTCGCTGCGAAAGAAAACGTACCTTTCATGCATTCTCTTTGCACACCAATCCTCTGTAAGATTTCTTTATTAGCTTATCAGAAATTCCTAAAAACAATTTTTTAACGAGCATATGCACCATAGATTCCCGACCATTAGGCACCCTTGTTCCACCAATACAATTCCTCCGTACATGTGCATACCACATGTCCCTGGCAATTCCACGCCCGCGGCAGCTCTGTGACCATCCGATAAAAGCAAATACTCTCGTCTTACCCTAGAGCCATAAAAGGAATTTCTCCACATGTAACATACAAAGTTCCCATTAGCATCCGATGAGTTCGGTTTGATTTGCTTTACCGAAATCGTAACCTATGAATGCACTTATGCCATTTCTTTGTTCTAGGTTCGTTCTGATCCATGAAAGAACCATGCACACATACCACCATGATTATGATTAGCGAGTGATCTCTGCACGAGATGATTATCGCTGAGTCTCATTTCTTCTGCCGATCGCACCAGTCGTGCTAGCACCTGCAGACCCGTGGCGGTGCGGGGATGTATATATCCCGCATCAAAAAGTCGAGTGTAAAATAAATAGAATTTGTCGTGAGTTATCGCTTAAAAGTAATACCATAGAATTATTAATTACGTCCCGTGTAATCGAGAGGAAAGTGCACGTTTAGTGAGTTAAGTAACCTTAATGTAAACCAATAAAATAACATTAATTAGAAATAAAAATTACTCACTGTTTTGATATTCCATGCTGCAGTTCCTTTGTCCGTGTTGTGGACAATTTTCGGTGCTAGCATTCGTGGTGGAAGTTATCTTATAGTGATGATGGAGGAAGAAGGGAATCAGCGCCGTACGCCGGCGCAACATACTTCTTCCCCACATATCTTAGTCGAAAGCAAGCATTAAACAGATATGTTAGCATAACGACAGCTTTTCGAGGTAATTCCTTGTACACACCAGGTGATATTTCATCGAAGCCTGGTGGTTTTTTGTAGTTCAAACTTTTGTCGATTTCTTGGGCAACCTCCATTGGGGTCACTGGTTTGATTGTTTGCTCAGTTTGATACTTGAGTGAAGGATCAATACTACTGTGGATGTTGTATGGTTTGAACACTGAGGCCAGGTGTTGTGCAAATATTTCAACTTTATCTTCAGTTCTGCGTACCCACTGTCCCTACATATCTTTTATAGGTGGCACTTGGATGGGACGTTTAAATTTACGTGTTGCCTTCCAGAGAGAGTAATCCGTATCCGCTGACGAACTTAGTTCACTTAGATACTCATCTATACAACTCTGTTTATGGTCTTTAATTAATTTGTTAACTAGATTGCTCACCTCGTTGAATATTTTTTTTATCGTAAGGGTGTCTGGACCTGTGCCAGGTTCGTCTAGCTTTGCGCCTGTCTTTGATTAGATCTCTAATTTCAACAGGGTATGTGGTTGCTGGTTCTGGTTTATCACTTGGCACCGTAGTTTCTGTTGCGGCTGCGCTTTTCAATGTTTCGATAAATTGTTGTTCCAATTCTTCACAATCTTGAAGTTTAACGTTTAATTCAATCTGATTGTTAAGCTCTTTCGGGAATTTTTCCCAATCTGTATATTTGTTTGTAAGATTTAATTTTCTGTTCTTTCTGGGAACAGCTGCATTCAGTTTAAGTAGTACTGGAGTGTGGTCAGACGTTAAATCAACTAAATTATCCGTTCCAATATAATTCGATGACACTCCTTTCGAAATAAAGAAATCGATCAGGTCAGGAGTTTTGTTGCTATCAGTAGGCCAGTATGTTGGTGAACAAGACGAATGAAATTCGCACTTTGCTTCTTTAATGGTTGTAAGCAATTCTTTTCCTTTTTTTTTTTTTTTTTTTATTTACTGGCCTGTAGGAACCCGGAAGTTCATGACCTCACCGACTCGGCTCCGCCATTGTTCCCTGTCCTGTGCGCTCTCCTTCCACGTTCGATCATCCGATCCGATCTCCTCGAGGTCCAATCTAACATTGTCCTCCCTTGCCTGGAGTAATCAACCTTGACCCCCAAGCAGTGTGCTTGACATTGAAATCTCCGCCAATTATAAACCTTTGTCCGAGCTCCTTGAAGATATCCGTGAATTGTTGTTTTGAGATTGTGTGTCTGGGTGGGCAATATACAGCTCCTACATTTAAATCAGCTCCATTAAGGTTAATAGTAACAATGGAGGCTTGAATAAAAGTTTCTTTAATTTCTTCTTGTTGGAAGTGATGTATATTTTGTTTTATTATCAGAGCTGTACCTCCACGGGCTCGGTCGCTAGGGTGTGTAGTCCAATAGGCCATATAACCCCTGATTTTTAGGAAGCCCATATGAGAAAAGTGTGTTTCTGATATCGACGCAATATCTATGTTGTGCTCTCTTATAAATATTTCTAATTCTTGAGCCCTTTGGTTGAGCTCATTTGCGTTCCAAGTGATTATTCGTAGGAGCCGATTACTCATTGTCTTTATTTCTTGGATTTCTTGGTCGGTAGTTTTTGAAAATTTTCAAGTTTACCTACCCTTTCTGATAGCTGGTTGATGTTTTTTTTGATGTCGCCATGGAATACACTGAGCATCTTCATCATATCCATGAAGGTAGGCTCGTTATTGACAGGTTGTTGTCTGCTTTTATTTTCTGCTTTCTCATTTGGTTTATTGTTCATTTGTGTGTTGCTAGTACCAGTTGTGGTTGGCCCCGGTCGCTCTGTATTTTTTGATTGCAGTCTTTGAGTGACTGTAGTTTTCTCTGGATGCTGTGCTTTTAGTTTTTTTTGATACACTGAGCATCCCTTGTAACTAGCTGGATGGCTATTCTCGTGGCAAAGCGCACATGTTGCTATGCTGTTGCGTTGTTTCGAGCATTGGGTTGTGGAGTGAGGCCCAGCACACTTAACACATCTTGAATTATAGTTGCAGACATTTTTTGTATGACCAAGCTGTTGGGAATTATTACATTGAAGTATCGATCTGACCTTTTTGGGTGGTTCAAACGATACTTTGCACCATAATAATTCTTGGATTTCATAAACTGATTTGTTATTCTCTTTTTGAACTATATCGACATAAAACAATGGAAAGGCTTTAAAGATTTTTTCTCCATTATTTGGCGTGGTGCCTTTTCTGATGTTTGTTACTTTTACCACTTTATGATTTAGTGAGCATAATTCATTTGCAATCATATCTATGGACATTGAAGCTGGAAGTCCTCCGATTACGAATCTAAATAGTCTCTCACTTTTTAGTTGGTAAGTATGATACTATAAGTTTTGGGTTCTTACATCCGTCTTAAGGGATTGTAATTACTCTTTAACTGCTCTGTATGCATTTTATGATTCGCATGTTATTTTTATGTCATTATTAGATAATGCTTTGAATTGTATTTTGTCTTTCACTACAGACAAAATGGCATTTCTTAATGCATTAAAATCCCTTATATTCCTCACATTGATTGGTGGTGGCAGGGGAATTTTCCTTTCTTTGGTAACCTCATTTGTTGGTTCACGAACTGACGTCATATTGTTTTCAGTTGGTATTGTATTTTGTTTATGACTGTTGTCAGTTTTTCTTTTCTTATAAACTGCAGAGATTTCCCTTTCCAGCTCTTCTTCGTCTGTATGGTATTCTGTTGGCAAAGGGATAGTGGCACATACTTGCGATTGCATTTGATTTTCCATTGTGTTGATTTTGTGAAGCATTTGATTTATCATCACTTGTTGTTGTTGGCACATAGCTGCTGTTGTTGGTATGCTGCTGCTAGCTGTTCATACGTCATCATGTTGCCGTTATTCGTATTACTTAGCTGGATATTTTGTTGGTTGTATGATGTAGTATCCATTATTATTATTAAAATAATACATTACACGTTTTTTGTTGTTGTTTTTTACACGTTTTTTTTTTGTGTGGTTTACACTATTCACTTAGCACTATTGATAGAGAACCCGCGTACGCGTTTATTTATTTTCAGATTTGTTTTTGTTGTTGTTGTGTGTATTCAATGTGTGGCGAGGAGCGCGATATAAAACGTGTTTGCCGTTCAAACGTCAAGTGAACACTGTATTTAAATAACATACAAAAATTAACATATCGGGCTGAAATTCATTTCGATTGCTGTTAATTCTGTGTTGTGGTGTGTGGTTGGTGGACTATATTTTTATTCCCACCTTCCTAGAAACTTCTAATGGCTGATCGTGGAAGTTTAATCAGTACACTTGCTGTGGGTTCACTATAGAGTTTCCTTGTGAATAGGACTGATAGAGGATTCCAGGAAGTAAAATAAATCCGAATCTGAAGATAAAATATTTTATTTATGCTAATTCATAACTTATACTGGTCGTCTTGAAATTTCACAATTCTATTCCTGTTCAGTGTTATTGCTTTGATTGTCCTTTACTTTTCCTTGGTTCTTTAGCGTCGCTATGGTTACCGGGATTTGCACGATCTTGCATCCAACTGCGATATCAGGATCCTATTCCAAATCAAGATAGAGTGTTTCCTCGTTGTCACAAATATCGCCGATTACAGCGTTGCCTACAATTTTATGTTTGATGTTCCTTTCATTTGAGTTCGGTTCTCTTAATCACCTTCGACACTTATACGATATTATTTAAGATTGTCTTTAATATTCAACGTTCCACTTTTTTCTATCAACCTCACACCGTTTGTTTATTCATGTTGTCTTCGCTCCTTTGTTCGCGATATGCTCATGAGATCAGTTCTTTGTCCTCCCCACAACGTTATGATCGCTCCTCTTCTCTCCAGGGCTTTTGTGATGTTCTTCTGTTGTACTGTAGTGTACCATAATATATTATGTCATAGCTCGACGTTATCGAAACTGAGCTAATTGTTGTGACACAAGCTCACATCTCGAGTGTAGAGGCTGGAGAGTTATTTTTACACATGTTCTCACAGAGAGCATCCCCGTTATTGCTAGTTGCATCATGCAACACGTGCAGCACACGTGTTACATTAAAATAAGAAATACAACCTTGTTCATATGACAACCACGCGCAAGCTTGAAGCGTTCGGATATTTGAAGCCAATCTTGCACCACTTGTCCACACACATGGGCCGGAACATTGGCAATTCGCGTTCGATATTATTTCTGAACTTCTCTTGTTCTCATAAACCAACGACTTAACATAACTTCATAAAAAGATTTTCAACGGCGTTAAATCTCATGAGCGAGGTGGTCGAGCCATATCTCGAGGTTACATGATTATCAAGCTTCCCCTTTAATAAATCAATTGGGTGAGCAGTTGTGTGACATGTAGCTCCATCTTGTTGGGGTCACATGTCAATGATGCTAAGTCCATTCAATTTTAGCCTACAATAATCTTCCAACATGACATGATACCAAACTCCACGGTAACATGACGATCATTTTTATCAACGAATAAATACGGTCGAGTCACACCGCACAGTCACTTTTGTAAATGTAATGGTGTCTCATGAAGCACATGAGGGTTTGTTGCTCTCCAATAGCGCATATTAAGGGCCATTAAGCACACATGAAACATATACACAGAATAATGTGTACAAAATCAACCACGTACAATATCAAAATCCTCAAATTAAAATAAAAACAAAATGAAAACTGATAAACAACCTTTGAAACGTGTGTTCTTATCCGACACTGCCCGCGAGATAAACATGTGGGGGGGCGAAGTCGGTGCGCCAGCACGGGCGCTAGGTTCTACCATGTCCCCACAAATTGTTCACACCGTTAAGCACTGATTGTTCCACCTTTTATCGCAGCAACAAACGAGCACCAAGTTAATTGTTCACACCGAACGATGACACCTGAAACAGCTCACAAAGTAACTCTGCAGTTGTAAACACGTACACTTTCGTATAGCAGATCCTGATGGAATTTGTTAGTTAACCGAACGTCACGAGTGGATTAAGAGAAACAACAAACAACTTACTTATTTTCTTAGTTCACTTTATTGTTTTGCGGTACGTTAACATTGTGTTAAATCCTTTGTTCTTCTTAGTCATCATCATCATCATCATCATCGGCACTACAACCGGGAATCGGTCTTGGCCTTATTTAGCAAGTCTTGAGGCTTGTTAAATTTTCCATGATAATTTGTTTTTCCGGGCAAGGTCATTAGTCTTGCGCCAGAGGCTCCCCGACGGGGAAACGAACCCCGGTCTCCCGTGTGACAGGCGGGGATACTAACCAGTATACTATCGAGGAGTGAATTCTTCTTAGTACTAATTATAATTTACAAGGTTAACGTTGGATCATGTGGGATCACTGATTAAACAATGATGGCGAATCTTTTTTACTCGCGCAGAGACTAAACTCGAAATTGCGGATGAAGCTCGACTTTTAATTGGTGGTTGAAACACGACTTTTTGTGTACCGCCACCGGCATGAGGTACGGTGGAGGGTTGCGAACCGACCGACTCCGGCTGTGGATGTATTACGACTCAATCGAGGGTTGGAATCTGGCTCTTGATTCACCCTCGATTCGGTGGTGAGTTAGTCAGGAAAAAGAGAAGATTTCGCTCTATGGTGAGTAACTAGTAAGAGGATCTTGCTGGCGAAATTCCGATGCGTGTGTGTGTATGATCGCGTAGATCAGATTGTTTATCAAAGCATTTCGGCAAAGGATAAACGAAACCTAAAACAAGGGAAAAAGAACAAAGGGAGAAGCTACCTAAGACATCGTTCTGTAATGAGGGTTCAGCTAAATAAATACGCTGCAACTCATTATGTGCTAATAGGTTTGGGATACATCATACAATTTGTATATCGTATCTTTGGTCGTTGTAAGAAACGGATTCTTTATTTGCATTTGTTTATGCTATTGAATTCGAATCCGGCGGCTAAGCGCGAAGTTGGTGATTGTTTGGAGATTCAAACAAAGGAGCATTTCTGGGAGAAGTGCTTGCAGCTGAATCAATAGTTGCAAGTCATTGAGATGTCATTTAGATGACTACACAATGACGGTTGTGTATAGCATCTATGTCTATTGTAAATGGCATGGTGACTCAAGGGTCGAATTTTAGTGTGAATATTTACATTAATATAGGATTCGGTTCTTGGTTGCTAATACTGAGATGCCTTTGAGAATGCCCTTGTGGGAGAAATTCTTTTCAGGAATTTCTAGGTAATGCGTTGAAAGCATTAATTATCCTTGAGAAAGGAAATGTTTTTGATGCGGGGAGATTGGGGTGCAAATATGGGTTGCGAATACGGGGGATTCTCAGGTGAGCTTTAAGAACCCCCACAAACACACATAGCAGGTTCCAGTTTGTTCCCTCAGAAATCGTTTCTCCACATTTATTCCGGAGCTAAGGTCGACGCACTCCGCATTCTGCATAATGCGCTATGCGCTGATGAATTCCCACCCGTTGTTTGAGCTTAACTATAGCACTTACATATGGATCGCACCTACTGTTCCGTAGATTTACTCTGCGAGTATACGGCGGTTCTTTGGTATCGACTGATTACAGTTAAGGCGTGTTCCACGTTTTCTATACATCTCTTGCCAGTAGGACATTACGGGATCTGTGCATATCTTGCCTAAAACACCCGTTTCCTGCCAGACATCGAAGCATGCGAAAATGTGTCTCTTCGTGCATTCTATTCGTCCATTCTTTGATGTTGAATGACAATTCGTAGGTCCCCCTTCCTGTGACAGCTGTGTTCCATTTCGGCTCCGCTCCCACATAACTAAATAGAATGCCTATTCCTTAAAAATCACATTCGTATTTCATTTTCCGAAATTACTTCCTGATTCCAGTTAATTAATCATCATCATCATCGGCACTACAACCGGGATCCGCTCTTGGCCTTATTTAGCAAGTCTCTCCGCCGTATCCGGTCCTTATCCGAGACTTGTTAAATTGTCCATAATAATTTGTTTTTCCGGGAAACATTATGCATCACTTAATTTAATTTTAATAATAATAAGATATTATGCATCACTTAATTTAATTTATCACGATCTGTTCTCGTTCATCACTCAAAACCAACTCTTGAATATCACCAAGTCAACCCGACACCTCGGCGTACGCGACTCTCTCCTCACCGTCTCGGTTAATAGTCTTGAACCAACTCCTTTCTATCTTTTTCTTTTTTATTTTCCCTCTTTTCGATTTCATTTTCCCATCGGATGAAAATCTTTTCTTTCGTCCTGCAGATAAAAGGATATCTCGTTTTTTCTGCCTGACCCATTGTCATTTCTTTATCTTTCCCAAATTGGGATCGATAGGGGAAAGATCAATAGAGAATCGTGCTAATGCACATTTATGATTCTATATGTTGTTAAGCGCTTAGGCGAACGTGCAGTTCGTTTTATAGCGCCTGTGGTTTGTTTTAGCCGAATGGGCAAGGATCTTTTCTGTGGGAAATCGATAGGAAACACAAAGGAAAAATCAATAGAGAATCGTCCTAATGCACATTTATGATTCTCAATGTTGTTAAGCGCTTAGGCGAACGTGCAGTTCGTTTTATGGTGCCTGTTGTTTGTTTTAACTTGGTTTGGTTAAAACGGAAACCGACGCTGATTGTGTTAATGGTTTTAGGTAACCATTTTTCTAGGGGATCATAAAATTGCTGACGCGCATTTTATGAGTCTAAACGATTTTGTTTGAAGAGAGACAGTTGGTCCGCACATTTGGATCTTAGCGGATTTTGGTGACGAACTTGTGATTCGATTATCCTGTCTAAGTTTCGAATGTGACAACTGCTGGAAAAGAAAGTGGGAATACGGGGAGACGGTTCACCAACTGTTCGTTGACTTCAAAAAGGCCTATGACTCAGTCGCAAGGCAA
This sequence comes from Microdon myrmicae, assembly GCA_963931805.1. Lineage (NCBI taxonomy): Eukaryota > Metazoa > Arthropoda > Insecta > Diptera > Syrphidae > Microdon > Microdon myrmicae. Next base: position 122,114,938 of record OZ007500.1, on the reverse strand, counting down.
AGACTTTACCATATTGTAGTTGAGCTGACAATCTCGAAAAAATATGCCGCACTCATTCAAATTTGCATGAACGAAAACAAACGGCGAGTTAGAATAGAAAATCACCTCTCAGAACATTTTGAAATCCGGGACGGACTAAAGCAGGGATCTATCACCGTGTCTTTTTAACCTTGTGCTCGAGTATGTCATCAGAAAGGTACAAGACGACAACATACCGGATCATCCCTGAACGGGGTTACTCAAGTGCTCGCATATGCGGATGACATCGCCGTTCTGGGCGATAATCTAGAAACTGTTAGTAAAAACTGTGAAATCATCATGCAAGCGGCCGAAGAGGTGGGCCTAGAAATAAATGAAGACAAAACAAAATACATGATTACGGCGAGAGCAGGTGGAACTCAGGGAACACATATAAACGTCAGAGGCAAGATATTTGAAAAAGTTAAAGAATTTAAATATCTGGGAACGATACTGACGCCCAGTAACGAAATGTCGAAGGAAATTAACAAAAGACTACGGTCCGGCAACGCTAGTTGGCACGCAGTCAGTAAACTGCTGAAATCCAAACTGCTATCACGTAATATAAAGCTCCGTGTCTACAGAACCATAATCATGCCGATTGTTCTATACGGATACGAAATATGGGTTCTCACAAAACGGGAAGAAAACAAATTCCGCGTATTCGAGAATAAAGTTTTGAGGGTATCTTTGGTGGTAAATATGGCGAGGAGGCAGGACAATGGAGGAAACTCCATAATCACGAATTGGAAGAGCTATACCGCAAACCTACAATAGTGAAAGTAATCAAGTCGCGAAGATGGAGATGGGGCAGACATTGGCAACGGCACGAATGGACAACGATAGGGCCGTGCGTAGAATTCTTGACGGTAAACCAACGGGAAAGAGACCGGCCGGACGCCCGCGAAGGAGATGGGAGGACAATGTTAGGTTTGACCTTGAGGAGGTCGGATCGAATGGTCAAGCGTGGAAGGAGAGCGCACAGGACAAGGAACGATGGCGGAGTCGAGTCGGTGAGGTGATGAACTTCCGGGTTCCTACAGGCCAAAAAATAATAATAATAATAATAATAATAAAAGTTTTCAATGTGAGCAAATTGAACGTTTAGTTCGATTGTTTGGTATTGCATTAATGTGGGACCATTTGATGTATGGGGTAAGTATTATGGGATGGGTGGTTGTGGCCATAACACCTATATACAGACTAATGCGAATAAAAATAACTACGTACAAACAAAAATATTCAAATAAGATTAAAAAAAGAATTAAAACTAATAAACAAATGAGAAGGAATCGAAAAATAAGTAAAAAATCCCCCATTGAAACCACTACCCAGACTTGTGTATTACTACTATGTATTGGCCTGTAGGAACCCGGAGGTTTATGACCTTTTGGCGGGTAGGGTGTGTCGTTTTCAAATGTTTGATGATGCAGTGTTCCGCCGAACACTGTTAACCGCAGAGGAAAATACACAAGCGGAGCAAAACACGATGGCAAAGGAGCGACGAACTACCTTTAGGTGAACCAGGTCTGTTTATTGTACATAAATAAAACACGAACTATTTTTAGTGTACACTTTTGTTTATTAACAGTGTTTTTAATTCCGAGTTTACATCAAGTCACTATCCGTATTAAGTACTCCTGACGCTTTTACTGTAAGTTAACTTACGAACTTTGGACACACGTTAACTCGCCTTTCTCTTTATTTTTAACTTTTAAGTCGCGGTTACTTCTACTAGTGTATTCGTCTCGCGGTTCGACCTCCTCGGTGGACTATGCGATGCGAATCTTCGATATAGACCCTCCTGGTCCTTCTAAAAAGCCTTCTCGTCCCGGTGACGATCAAAATCAGACTGACTCGCGATTCTCCTCAAAAATACCCTGATACAGATCGTATCTGTATCTGTATCGAAAAATTTTCTTATTCCCCCTGCTAACAGAATTTCCGAATTTCTGTTAGCAGCATGTTATCGCATCCCCGGGGATATTTCCTAGATTCCTGAGAAAGGGAAAGTCATCTTGCATACATTATTCGTTGGTGATAGCATTTCCTTTTCCACGGCCTTCTGTTTGCACAGAACATCTGGCACGCAGGACGGAGATGATTGTTCGGGCGTACAGCCCGTGGTTGCTTGCCTTTTTCAAACACAACCGAAATCCATTAGATCCCTCTAATGGGCGTGAAATTTTTACAATGGAATCGTGGGACCGGAGTATTTCCTTTGTTGGCGTTGGACTTGTAAATCTTCCGAATTATCTTGTTGCGATAATTACGGTTGTTTACAATTTTGGCAGCGGATAGGCGATATGCTTTCTTGCATTTAGCTCCCAGCGTATGCATCCGTTGTTATCTATCTACCGAAAATGGTAATTCCTGGTAAACATCGTGCAGATGTTTAAGATGGGAGATCTGTATGCGATCCTTTAGCTGTTGGATTTTTGGGATCTTGCACGGAATTAGAGGTGCTAATTGCCTTTAGCTACCCGAGTATGCCTCCCTGGTTCGGTTAATTTACCGAAGATATAATTCCTTGGAAACATCGTGCAGATGTTTTGGATGGAGGATTTATGGCCTGTAATCTGGAATTGTTTTTGCATACTATCAATGGATGCGTTGACTCGATACTGAAAGTTTTTGAACGTTAAGTTTCTTGTTTTTTTTTTGATGTCGGGTTCAACATTGTTTCAGCTTCCTATGCCCTTGTTACAGGTCTGATTAAGAGCTTTGGGGACACGTGTCTGTGGGCACGTGTAATGGATAAGGTAAGTAAGTTCCTTGAAGGTTTGGAACCTTACCTGGGCGGAATTGTGCGTTCGTAGGACGCTACAACCTCGCCGAAGTAAAACAAATAATCTCTCTCAGTATACATATCTTGGAAATGTCAGTCGGTCATATTCGTTCAATAATAATTCACAGAATGTTGGCTTACAAATTTCTATATAAAGATGGAAATGATTAGTTGCCTTCATATCTGATATATGTATGTATGCGACATTGGTTGCATTGATACGAGGGTTGCCTTATATATTTCGGGATTGAGAACAAAAACAAATATTGATCATCGAAAATCACTTTATTGTTTTTCAAAATATTCCCCATGAAGATCTATACACTTTTGCATGCGTTTGAAACAATTGTCGAAGCACTTTTGCCACTCTGATTGAGGTATCTCCAACACATGCATTCTGAATGCAGCAACCGCTTCTTCGGGTGTTGAAAAACGTTGACCTCTCAGTTTGCTTTTTACGTACGGGAATAAAAAGAAGTCATTCGGTGCCAAAACAGGACTATACGGCGGATGACCCATCAAATCGATGTTTTGGGTGCTCAAAAGTGCAGTTGTCGCAGCCGATGTGTGAGAGCTCGCATTGTCGTGGTGAAGAGTGATCCGTCTTCGGCGGTTGGTTTTCCTGATTTCTTGGAAGACAACTGGCAAACAAATGGTTGTGTACCACTCAGAATTGACTGTTCTGCGTTCCTCTAGTGGTACGGTTGCGACATATCCAGTTTTTCCGAAAAAACAGGTGACCATTTGCTTGGAAGTGCTTCGTGCGCGAACAACTTTTGTTGGATTTGGCTCATCTTGAAACACCCAGACAGCCGACTGCTGTTTACTTTCGGGCTCATACGCGTAAATCCACGATTCATCACCTGTCACGATGTCATAGACGTGTTTCGAAGCACCGCGACCGTATTTTTTGAGCATTTCTTTCGACCAATTGACACGAGCCTTTTTTTGGGCGATTGACAAATTGTGTGGGATCCAACGCGAACAAATTTTTTTGACAGTCAAATGTTTATGCAATATTGAATGTATGCTGGTCCCACTAACGCCTAAGGTTGTCTCAATCTCACGATAGGTCACATGACGATCTTCCAATATCAGTTCGCGCACAGCATCAATGGTTTTCGGAACAACAACTGATTTTGGACGACCTTCACGAAATTCATCTTGGAGTGAACTACGACCACGATTGAATTCACCATACCATCGATAAACACTGATCCTTGATGGAGCTTCATCGCCAAAAATTGAATTAAGTTCATCCATGCGCTGTTGCTGAGTTAATCCACGCCGAAAGTTGTAAAAAATAATCGCACGAAAATGTTGACGATTTAATTCCATTTTTGGGCCGAGATGAATCTTTTAAGTTACTGTAAACAACACAAATAGCGCTCGTATGTCAAAACGTTCTGAGTGCGTATAACCTCAAAAATGTCCAACTTTACGACAGAGTTGTCAATTGCCGGATTGCAACACTAGGGTTGCCAAATCCCGAAACATATGAGGCAACCCTCGTACACGGCTAAATTTATTTTGTCGCCTGGGACTGCATCTCCAATCCCCGTTCGGATATTAGAGTTTTTTGTCGCTGGGAGAAAAATTGTTTATACTATAGAAAGAACATCCTGTTTGCTAATAAAACATTGGCTATTTGATTTACGCTTATATCCAGACATATATACCAAAAAAAAAAAATGCTTACCGCATAATTAAGACGATTTGTTAAAGGAATTTAGAAGATATCATTTTTATTGTATCCTTGGGAAACGTGCGTTCACAAACATGTACCTTGTGAAGATGTTTTGAAATATTGATATATAAATCTCAAAAACCAAGTGCCATTGAAGGGAGTTATTGCCTTAAAATTCGCTGAGGCACAACGGATTAATCGGTACTTACAGACTGGGCTGTTATAAATCTCTTAAGCTATTATTTGCAGGCGTATAAAAATTTAATGTCCTTGTTGCGTTTCCTTGGTTAGGTATGGGCAGTCCCAATTCCACGGAGAAATGATGTCGTGATATTACTTATTTGCCATCGACTTTCTATTTGTGAATGGCACGTTCGCGCGCGTGATTTATACTTTTTGACCAAGGTGCTATGGCATACCTATAATCGGATCGGGTTCGTGTATAAAATGTATAGAGGTTCGAACATTGTTTATTGGCATTTGTTCTTTGTACCTTGGTAGCGGTCGCGCCGAATTACTGAAAGGATTCATCACCAATAAATCTCGAATTTAAGATCGTGTAATTGTGATTTTTATCCAAAGGCAGACCAATTAAAATTCTTAAGCAGTAATCAAGTAATATTATTACTTGATCTGCATCTCGTTGTTACAAGTTGGTAAAACAGAAAGAAAAAAAAAACAGAAAAAAAGTAATTATAATATTCTAGAAAAACGGATATAATACTTGTCTTCCTTAAGTCTGCTCTGTATACATTATCATACATTGCAAATCTGTGTACCCTAGAGGGATGAAAAACAAATTCATAAAATGCAAGGAAATTAGTTGTATTTGCAGAAAGAAAAGTGTGAAGTAAAAGCAAAGTTTGTACATGCAGGACCTTCAACGGTGACAACGAAAGGCAGAACGAGGATAGCGTTGGTTGGAATGCTAATATTTTGAATGACGATGACGATCTTTGGTTGACAAGTTGGATATTTTGCTGTATATTAATGACGGTATAACACCCTTAGTCACGTAAAAAAGGTGTGAAGCAAAGTATACGGCAAAGGCAAACTTAAGTTTTAAATCAATTATATCCTTGTCGGAGGATGTACGTTGAACGTCAAAGTTGAATAAATCCAGTTAGTGGAGAGGGCAGAAAATGAAAATGTTAAAACTATTTGCATGTACCGGAAAATCGGACGCAGAATGACGATCCATTTTCTATCTTCATTAAATGGTTTCTGTAAGAGAATAAAAGGATTCTTTAAACTTTAAGGATTATCTGAGCCATGGGAATTCGTTTCGCTTACACTTGTCATCTGTTTTCAAACAGAATGTGATAATGAATAAAAGAACTCCTTCAAGAGTAAAAGCACAATTATACTTTGAAGTGTTTTATCACACGAATTTCCAAGTGATTTTAATGTGGTATTCTGGTTAGGTATCCAAAACGTTTTTCTACCACCCCCCATCTGTTTTTTTATTTTTCCACTAACGCGCGCACAAAAGGAGATTTTGGAGTACCCTTAAATGTCAGAGCAGAGTGCGAGCGGACGTAGAGGAAGTGGATAAGGAAAGGAGGTATCGATGTACATTGGTGTTAAATGTATGGACATTATAACGAAGAGGAAACATATGATCAGGTAGAGCATTCCACATGCGTGTGGTTCGGCTATAGAATGGCTGTCTATGTTTATTCATGCGACTGAAGTCAACTTTCAACGTGAACTGAGGCGCATTCACAGATTGATGGGTATCGCGGGAAAATGTCTGAGGAGGCATTCAGCAAGTTCATTTGAGCAACGACCGTGGTAATGCCTTTAGAAAAGAGACAGGCATGATAAGTTGCGCTTATGTTCTAACGACGGAATTGATCGACTTACGGCTGGGTCCCCAATCAGTTTCACCGCTTGTCTTTTCATCCTATCGAGCACGGGTAGCGCAGTTTTAAATGCGCCCGCCCAAATATGGGAGTTCAACTCCATGTTGGGACGAATATACGCCTTGTAAATAGTGGCCAGGTTGGATGGAATGAATTATTTTTTGAATCTCTTAAGCAACCGCATACATTTGGCTGCACTTTTCGCAGCTTCAAATATGTGGTCAATCCAATTAAGGGTCAAATTAATTCGAGTGCCGATGATTGATAGTTCCTTGCCTTCGTCGATGCAAGTGCCACTCATCGACAGTATATTAACTGTACGGTTCGCCTTTGGCGACAAGAAACAGCACTGAGTTTTTAGGGAATTTAACTCTACTCGGTTAGATAATCCTTATTGATATATCTTGTTGACTTCGCAATTCAATCTATTAAGCATAACCCGCTGATTGGTAATTATGTTCGAAGAGTTTGGACGGGAATGTTCGTATGAGTATGAGAAACTCAATGCGCTGTCATCAGCAAACGAGTGACTCGGGTTTTGGGTAATGAAGAAGAGATCATTTATAAAGATGAGGAAGAGATCGGGTGAGAGTACAGAACCCTGGGGAACATCTGCATTAATTTGATGGAAGGCAGATTTGACACCACCAAGAACCACTTGTATTGAAGTGCCAGAAAGATAGTCTCTTATCCACTGGATCAGGGAATTGTCCACTCCATATGATTGTAATTTTGATTAGAGGGCTTGTAGCGATTCTAACAGATACACACAATTCACAAGCAAGCAAAACTAGTGAAGAACACCGAACGAAAAAAATCGAATAAGAAAAATACATCAGAACCGTATACCAAGCGATAAATAAAAATAATTCACACCAGTGGAATATACTCGAGTTTGGAAATCAAATTCTAAACACGGTCAGTAGTCTGATGCTTCACTGCTTCGCTTTTCAATCGTTTCATCGTGTGTTCAATTCACCTTCTTCACTATCCTTGCTTAACGCTATAGGCTGGATGACAAACTCTGTCGAAGGCTTTCGAAATATTCAGTGCAACAAGCTTGCTTTCTCCGAGGTAGTGGATAGAATGTCTCCACTTTTCGGTAAGATACGCCATCAAATCTCCTGTGGACGCGTTGCTACGAAACCCATATTGGCGGCCATTGAGGATGTCATTTGATTCCAGATATTTCGAAAGTTGACGGTTAATGAGTGATTCTATTACCTTCGAGAGAAGAGAAGTTAGTGCTATGGATCGGTAAGAAGAGAGGGACGATTTGTCACCCTTTTTGAGAAGTGGCTGTGTTTGATTTGCGTTCTGCAAATCGTCCACCAACCAATGGGTTGTGTTGATGGGCTAAAGAAATGGCGTTAAGAACAATGATTCGTTCTCTTGCCGTGAAGCGATGCTGGTTCCGTGGGAATGACGTCCGGAACAATTGGTCTCTGCTGGTTAAACTGAAAAGATTACCTTGACTCCAATTTTAGCTTCCCGATAATTGAAATAATGTGGATCTTTATCTCGATTAGAAATATCGTCTTTATTTTGTCGGATTTCTTAGATTTCTAGAGATTGTTGTGGCCCTTCTCTCAGTGAGCGTCTCCTCTTAAGACCGCTCCTGAGGGGACCCGTTGCGGTCGCCACCGTGTTTTCGGGGCCTCCGGGAAGAGTGACAACCGATTGCTGAATACAGGCCTGATATTCGGCCGAATCCAATAAAACGCAGGTATTTGCAATTAAAACTATTTTTATTAATTTCAATATATAATTTAAATGATTGACGTCCTTAAACGTCGGACGGCAACCTAGAGACTGATCCGAATCTGAAATTCATCACCCTTATAAGTGAAACCAAATCGAGATTTTGTATCTCGAAGAGATCGAATTCAAAGCAAAATTTCGATTTAGATACTTTGGTCGGAGTTGTGTGTTTGTTTTTTGGAGATAAGAATCCGGTTAGGCGAATTCTCGGACACATGAGCGTGAGTATGGAAATTGAACATCTGGTTCAATTTACCATATTTGCTTCTGTTTGAGGATCTGGGGAAATTGATGTTTTGGATTATAAACGAATATTTGATTCGTTTATCGGGATTTTGTATTTTTAAATTTGGGTGATTGATTTGTTTGAATCATCCTGTAGGTGTTGGAATTTGGATGTATGTGTAGGGAAAGGACTTGGTAGGGCTTCTTGGAGCACTACAAGATTACAAATTGCGAACTGGAGTCGCCAAGCGATTTACGAAGAAGAGAATTATAAAAGTAAAAATGGTTGTCAAGTGACAACCAACAGAAAATTCACAAATGTCAGCTGATAGCTGACATTGTTTAAGGTGATGCCACATATCTTATTCAGGTACACGTATATCGCACACGTATATGTGGTGTGGTGCCTCACAAAACGCGCATGGTGTCTCTTGGTGTTCAATTACGGGATTAGGCGGCGGTTGCATCCTAGTTGATAGTTGGCTTCCATCGTCTATAGCTGGGTTGATTGGATCGAGGTAGCATTGGAATTCGAACGTCCTCGGTGTTGCTCTATTGCCTTGATCGTCAAAATTTGCTGTCATTGGGGAGACTGAATCGAGCGCGAACTGGGCCTCGATCAATCTCGGGAGTTGGGCATCATTGCCTTGGTCGGCGTCGTTTGCCTTAATGGGGAAAACTGGGTCGAGCGTGAACAAAGCCTCGAGCAGTCTCGTTGATTTACATTCCTTGCCTTGCTCGACGGGTTTTTCTTTAGCAGGCTTCCTTCCGTCGTCGGCTGATTCGTGTGGCTTGGGATATTTCTTCTTCGCTGGTGCGAGTGCACTGACATCTGCCGGTGCCTGATTGATATCCTTCAGTTCTTCTTCTTCAAAGTGTGGAACGACTTTGCTTTAGGTTTACCATTTGACAAACCAGCAGTACATCCCGGATGCAGGAACTTCTTCAACTGCATGTGGCCTTCTGGATGGGAATGACACATCAGGTTTCCAGGGTAAGTATGGTCACACTTGGCGTAACACTCCAATGCACTCTCCTTAGATCTTCCTAGACGCTTGGAACAATCCAATTGTCTAGTTCTCAATGGTTGATCGATGCTAGCTTCTTGACGAATCGAATTGTCTGTACTTCGGGAACATTCATCATCACTTTCGCGTACCGCCAGATGAAGGCGTCCTTTAATGTGATTTTTGAACAACTGCGGTCCGGTTACATAAGAGGAATCCTTTGGGGCATCAATTGTCTTTGCATCGTTCCTTGTTGGTGCTTGGGGTGAATGGGCAGGTGACATACGCATGCCAGGTTGGGAAGTTCTTATCCCCCACGGTGGTTGCACCATCAATGGCGGCAAATGGCAGTTGGTTTGAGACATGATGTTCGTCGCATTCGTGTCGGTCGGACGGTTGGAGAGCAGCACGTGCCTTACCTCAGTAAACTCCGTGGCTTCAATAAGGTACGTTTCTTCGGCCTGGTCGATGAACCGCTCTTCAAAATACTGTTGAAGAATGGCCGTCCATGGAGTAATCAGGAATATAAGCTATTCATGCCGAGTCCGCATCTCATCCCAACTCAGCTGGAGGTCTCGCTCTTGGTCTTTCACGGTGGCCAACGTCGGTGGCCCGCGCGTGATGAACTTGTTAAAAGTTCCCATCATTTTCTCATGTGCGGCGAACTGGGGCGCCATGAGATTTTCTGCCAATGCAAATGTTGACATCGTCGGGTTCATTATCTCGGAGGTTTTTTATTCACTTTCACAACACTTTAAACTTTCAATTTCCTAGAGGTCGTGGGTCTTAGCGTCTGGACTCTAATATGTCCCGCGACCTTCTGATATACTGCGAGCTGGCAGCAGTGAATTGGATCCACAGACTGGCTCCAGCTCGAAGGACCAAAATGTTTGATTTGCGTTCTGCAAATCGTCCACCAACCAATGAGTTGTGTTGATAGCCTAAAGAAATGGCGTTAAGAACAATGATTCCTTCTCTTGCCGTGAAGCGATGCTGGTTCCGTGGGAATGACGTCCGGAACAATTGGTCAATGCTGGAATCAACTCTTAATAAATTGGTTAAACTGAAAAGATTACCTTGATTCCAAATTTTAGCTTCCCGATAATTGAAATAATGTGGATCTTTATCTCGATTAGAAATATCGTCTTTATTTTGTCGGATTTCTTAGATTTCTAGAGATTACAAATTGCGAACTGGAGTCGCCAAGCGATTTACGAAGAAGAGTATTAAGTAAAAATGGTTGTCAAGTGACAACCAACAGAAAATTCACAAATGTCAGCTGATTGCTGACATTGTTTAAGGTGATGCCACATATCTTAGTCAGGTGGTGCCACAGATTTTTAATTGCGAATTCGCCGGTTGTTTCAAGGGCGAATCCGCAACAGGCTGAATCTTCGCTGTCTTCTATCTATTTGAGGAACAACCAGTATAATAAGACAAACGGAAGAATTTCCGCACTGATATCTGTGGGAATACGAAGTAGGTGTGTCAGCACGGATACTGGTACACTTCTATCCTAGCGTCCCCGATTGTTCCGCAGAACACTGCCCACCAAATAAGAAAAGCTCCGCCACTAACCGTTCACCAGACAAAAGGAAAATGAAACACACAGGTGGGATGTTGGTTGTGATTTGTGGTTTTGTTGATTTACTGTACTCTAGGTTTATTGTAATTTGTGTTTATATTTATCTTTAAAACTGAGTACAAACATTTACTGAATACATAATTGTGCACGATACTGTGTCTTTATTTATTAATAACTTTTATTTAATGTGTTCTATTTATTAAACTCTGTTAGCTAACGCTGGGTTGTACATTTCACGGCATTTCTAAACTTAATAATCATGATGATAATGGCAAATTCACAGATCTGCAGAACACACGAATTGTATCGGAAAAGTCTCGTATTTACCTTTGCCTGCCGTTTGCAAAATGATTTAGTTTATAAAAAGAACCCTACTCTAACTCGACACAACACTCTGTTACAATACACTCGGGGTGGGCGCACCCCCTACTTTAGTGGTTGGATTACGACTCAGCGACGTGCATTCGCTGGTGGTTGAAATTCTTCTGGGTGCTGAATACCCTCCCAGCTAAGGGTGAGTTTTGCCTATCACAGGAGAAACGTGAAGTCCCTCTTTGCGGAATAGGGAACCGGCTATCTCCGTGTAGATCCTAGTGGTGTGAGTGAGGTGATCGTGTAGATCGCATTGGTTACCCTGGTACTGCGACCAAGGATAAACGAAATTGAACAAGGGAAAATGGACCAATGGCATCGTGAGCTATGAGAGTGCAGCTGAGTAAACGGGCTCTATCTCATTAGGGAAGCATTGCGTGCTAAAAAGGAATAATAGAATGGGAATTGAGTATAGTATCTCCGCCGGCGGGAAGAATCGAGTTTTTTTTTTTTTTGCATGTTGTGTATGTTGAAGAATTCGATTTTCGGCGGTTAAGCGCGAGAAGCGACGATGGCTTGTCGGTTGGATGAAAAGGTTGGCTAGACATGTGCATGCCTGTAACATAGTTACGCGCATGTGGGGCAGGAATTTGCCGGCGAGAAGAATCGATAGGATTACTATGGTTACATTAAATGTAAACCGAAATGTTTTTGGGGAAACTCGATGATGCTTGATGCTGGTAATGATGATGAGCTTGGTGGTGGAAATGTGGTGTGCACATGTGCAGCAGAATTGCTTTGCAAACAGGAGCGCCGATAAGGTTTTTCTGCTTTAAGGATGCATATGCCTGTAAAGAATTCTTTTCAGGGAATTTAGAAAATGCATTGGATGCATGAATGGTAAGAATTCTTTGTAGGGAATTTTAGGTAATGCACTAAGTGCATTAAATGTCCTCGAAGGAGGAAATGTTTGCAGGTATGCAAATATGGGTGGTTCTTCAGGTAAGGTATCAAAGAACCCCCACATATCTTCAAGAGATTGGGGGAATGCCATCCGGACTGACTAAAATTTGTAGACCTTGTGATAAACTGCGGGAACTATGCAATTTAATCCATTCAGAACCGTATGCATTGACGGGAGTCTCTTACTTTTAATAATGAAAACATTAGTTGGTTAACTAACACCCGGGCGGATCCAATAACACATCATTTTTCTGGAATTAGAGTTCTGACTGATGCGTTGAGAAGCGGCACTACTTGCTAATATTTCGCTGCCATCTTTAACACAAAACCTACCGCGATTTTTGTATTTTGTAAGTATGCCTACTACACTCGTTCAAATTGACCAGTGATAAAAAACATCGATTGTATTATACCAGGCTGAACATTTTTTTCTGTATATATATATACATTAATTTGGCGCCACCCTATATATATATATATATATATATATATATATATATATATATATAGGGTGGCGCCAAATTAATCACCCTATCGGAAGATGTTACAATTTTTGCAAATGGCGTCGCACGACAATCATATTTGACATTTGTGAACTAGACAGCTGCAGTATACATACAGACAAGCAATGGAGCACGTGTGAATTACTGTCCAGCCATCCTTAATCTCAACCACGAGGTGGACGATTTTGTGTCGAAAATCATTATGAACGACGAGGCGCATTTCCACTTAAGCGGTTACGTCAATAAGCAAAATTTTCGTTTATGGGGCACTGAAAATCCGCCTGTGATGCACGAAGAGCCATTACATCCACTCAAAGCCACTGTGTGGTTCGGCGCTCACGTGGGAGGAGTGATCGGGCAGTATTTTTTTCAGGACGCCACCACCAATACGCTCACTGTTACTGGCGAACGCTACAGGGCCATGATAAACGACTTCTTACTGCGGGAATTGGATGAGCGGGGTTTGATGAACATGTGGTTTCAACAAGACGGTGCAACCGCACACACAGCCCGAGCCACAATGGATATTGTGAAGGAAGCGTTTCCTGGTCGCGTAATGTCCCGTTTTGGCGACTTGACATGGCCCGCAAGATCGCCCGATTTAACCCTCCCAGATTTCTTTCTTTGCGTCTACTTGAAATCGTGAGTTTATGCCAACAAGCCTCAGACAATCGCAGCCCTTAAGGAGAATATTCGACAGAAAAAATTGTAAAAGTCCAACTAGAGATTTCCATCACTCAAAATCATTTTTGTTTCTTTGCTAAAAGAGTGATTCAAAAACAAAATTAGATGATTAATTTTGTGCCACCTTGTATATACTTCTCTCAGGAGAGGCGAACCTACAGCGCTGTCGCGGCCCCACGAGATGCCACCAAATAACCGTTGTAGTTCGTCTTGAACAGTTGCAGTTTGTAACGCTCCGGAAACAATGTTTAATTTATTACTGAATGTAGATAAAATAAACAATTTCCATAAAATTTCGTTCACATTTTTCTTTATATGATTTTAATTATAAATTTAAAAAACTAAAACATTATTTTTCCAATATAACAAAGCAAAATTATTATCATCATCATCGGCACTACAACCGGGATCCGGTCTTGGCCTTATTTAACAAGTCTGGGGGTTGTTAAATTTTCCATAATAATTTCTTTTTCTGGGCAAGGTTATTAGCCCTGCGCCACAAATTTAATATTATGCATATCTAAAATTATTTATGAAAATGTTTTGGATTTATATAGATATGCATTCACCTTTACTGCATTTTTTTTTACAAATTATGTTATTCTGAAATACACATTTCCCGCACACATAATAGGTGTGCAAGTCGACACTCTGCTTTTTTTTTTGGTCAAATTCAACTCTGTTGGAAAGATTCTTATGCAAAGGTTGATATTCGAAATATTCGCCATTGCTATCTATAGTTTATATGCGCTCGACGAGATAATCCGACGGATCGCTGCAACTTTGCGGTTCATCTCCTGAGGGCGCTCATATTTCTGTCTCGGGAATTTCCTCCCCGCGCGAGTGTTTCCGTAGTGCTACTACCTACAATTGTTCGAAAACAAACTGCAACTGTTACGCGGGTGAATCAAATATAAAGAGTAATTTTACTTTTTGCTTAGCAACAAGTTGCGAGGTACATAATCTTGTGCGTGGCTACTGTTTTGTTTATGAAGAGTAGGGGAACCGGCTTGGCTAGCGGTCGCTCTTGTAGCAGCTGGAGTCTAAGGACTTCTCCACTATATATACCCTTATGTTGAGACCTTTTTTAACGAAGATAGGAACCCCTCGCCTTGAGAGGAGTTTGGTCGGTCTCGTAGTATGATATTGTAATTATTGTGCCATATTTTATGCCACTGATTTAGTTTCGTTTCACTAGCCAGAAGCACGTTAGGGTTTTCGTCTTGCAACAATTTGTATAGAGGGGCTTATAGCGTTTGCGACGATAGTGAAGAATGTGTGATTTGAACTGGCGTTTGACGGTTAGAATCACTAAAAATTGAACTAATGCTCAACACATCAGGCCACTGCCGCGTGTATGAATTCGATTTCAAAACTCGAGTACATTTAACCGTTGTGGAATTGCTGTTATTTGCTTGGTATACGGCTGATGCTTTTGCTTATTCGAATTTCCTTCGGTGTTCTTCACTATTTGCTTATCTTATATCTTATCTATTGGAAACGCCACACCCTCCTCAGTAACATTGTTACCATAAACTTCGTGTGCGAACGACGGAGCGAAAAGATGTCGGAGCAGGCGAGTGTGCCGGTGCTCTATGCGAAAGTCGTAATGGGAGTAGTAAAGTTCTGGTTAACCTATGGAAGATTGTGTGTTGTGTATACAGATCACGTCGGGGTCACCAATTATGGCGTTTTGCGACGATAGTGAAGAAGGCGAATTGAACACACGATGAAATGGATGAGAGACGAAGCATTGAAACATCAGGCTATTGGCCGCGTGTACGAATTCGATTTCTAAACTCATATACACTTAACTGATGTGGAGTTGATATGTTACTTGCTTGGTATACGGCTGATGCTTTTGCTTATTCGAATTTCCTTCGGTGTTCTTCACTATTTGTTTATGTATTGTGTGTGTATCTGTAAGAAACACCACAGGCTCTTCTTTCGATCCTGATCAGCGAATTCACATTTACGACAAGAGCCTTAATCTTTTTTTCTGTTGGCGAGTTTATATTGACCGTTTATTTATGTTCGTCAGGTGCGAGTAGATCCAGTCTACTCGTGTCTCCTGCTCATTTATTTGTTTTTTCATTTGTGTCATCTGCTTTTAAATAGCGAGCAAGAGTGAGCACATCTGCCTAGGTATCTGTTGGTGTTAGTTCCGACTGGCTACTGTTCTGTTAGCGATGTATTCTGTGCCGTGTTTCTCGTGCCGAACACTGTTTGAGTGTACGAGAGCTGTGGCGTTACGGGCATTGTTGTCAGTATGCTCTGTGATGGGCGTTCTACTTTTCTTTGCCGCGCTACATTTTTCGACTTCATTTCGCTGAATTTAGGGCAGCTTCGGTAGTTAGTGAAGTGTCCCTCATTTCTACAACTACACACTTTACAAGGATTTTTATCTTCTATCCTTTGATTCCCTAGTTTGCTTTGTTTGTGATTCTGTCCGTACTCCACGCAACAGTGCTGCATTTCGCAGTTTGCCGGTGAATGTCCGAAACTTTGGCACCGAACGCATTGGAGTTTCGCCTTTTTTTTTATTTTGTCCCATGTAACAATTTGATGGTCCAGGACTGTGATTTTCCCTAGGCCACCAATTTTGCTGTTGGGATTCAGCTGTACCAAAAAGAAGGGTAGTTTTCGATTCTCCTTTTTGGATTTAGGTGTGGCGAAAGGCTTTACCCCAATGAACGACGAGCTTGACGTGGTTAAGTTTTTGCAACATGCGCAGTAGACCTTCCGGCTCCGTTTCAGGTTCAATGCCTTTTAACAGAACCGTTAAGTTCTTTTCTGATTTTGAGGTAAAGGAGAAGAATTCTCTGGAGACACTTTTTAAAATATCCTTTCTTTTTAAATGGTCGCCAACCGTTTGGGTTTGAATAGCATGTCTGTTATTGCTATATTATTACATTACCGCTTGCTTACACATATATTGCCAGCTCTTTACAGTCAATGTTTGCTGTATTGATTGGTGTTGCCATCCGTTATAACCACTAGTTTGTACTGACGTTATAATTGACCGATAGTTTGTATTGATTTTATGAATCGCATAACATTAAAATCCTCGTGTAATAGACTTTTTGTTATGCTAGTAACCCGTTATTAATTTTATCATTTACATTTATAATTTTTAGTTGTTGGATAAAGCCCGCAAATAAATCCTTATCATCTGAGAATCCGACTCTTTATTCACACTCGTTCAAAGGCTTGAACTCCATGTTCAGGTTGTTCATTTGCATAGCCTTGTGTTAATTTGGTTAAAAGAGCGGAAAGCAGCTATCATGTTTGGCCCCATGTCTGTCACAGTAACTACTCAGTCATTATAATCGTATTGAAATTATTTTAGAAGTGTTGTAATTTTCGACAGATATTTTGTCCTGAAATGTAAAGGCATTTTCTGAAGTCAATCTACAATATATCCAATTCTTTAATAATTGCAGTTTCAAGGTCAATAATCTTCGAATATTTTTCATATTAAGTGGAAATGGTATGTGAAACCGTTGTAGGGTGTGGTAATAATGTATCTGTGTTCACATTTTCTCCATATTTTGCACCAATAGTTATTAAAAACTGAACAAATGGTTCTAAACCACAGTGTTTTATTATGTTAAATGGACGGCCGTTTTTTGGTGTCCATCCTGTTATCATTTTTATTCTTATTTTCTTTCTCGATTCTGCAAGTCTATCTCGATTTTGTCTATTTTTCAAATTTTCCACAATGTAACATTTCATCATGATCATCGGCACTACAAACGGGATCTGGTGTTGGCCTTATTTAGCAAGTCTCTCCACCTGTACCCGGTCCTTATCCGAGACTTGTTAAATTGTCCATAATAATTTGTTGCTCCGGGCAAGGTTATTAGCCTTGCGCCAACCTTTCTCAGGATGTCGCTGCATGCATTGGTTCAATACTTAGCGGGTGCCAAAGTAGCTATCCAGGGGTGTCACGTGGAGACTACATGTCAACTTGGATTGAACAGGCACAAGGATCGTCCGGGCTTCGCCGAGTTGAAAGCAGAGACTTTGCCCTATATGTTCGGTCCCATCCCCAATGTAGCATTTATGTTTTATTTCATTTAAAGCGCTCTTAGAATAAAATCTATCTACACAAAAAAAAAAGTTAGACTTCACTAAATTTTTAGTATTTACTCAAGAGTTTCCATATAATTCGTTTTCTTCAAGTTTTCATCCTGACAATCTACAGAACTTTTTTTTTATTTTCACGTGCACCTGCCACAATGTCACCGCACTTTTAAAATTAATACATTCATTACACTCAGGGTGTACTCAATATATTTCTTACAGCAAACATTGTACTTGATCTCCTCGCATCAAATCAATCCAGATACTCACACACGCGAAAAGGAATAGAGTATTCAAATTGCTATCAAGAGATTGAATATGGTACAACATTCATATTTAGCATAAAAACACTCATTTTTGAACTTGCAATGAGTAGAGTATACTGAAGTACTATACTCGATAGGGAGAGCAAATGAAAACATTCGTGCGGACCTCTAATGCACACACAAAATATCCTGTGATCTATGAGTACCGGCTGCGGGAAAGAGTTTGCGGCCGGCGAGCGCCGTACCGAAATGATTAAAGTAATTACCCAGCTTTCCAATTTCAAACAAATTCGTAATTCAAGAGCAATATCAACTGTTTTGATTGATTTCATGTGGCCTAAACAAGTTGGTACCATCCTGTCGTGACGAACTCTCTTCTACCGGTCTTTCGAAATACGGCATCTTTTCCGCTTTGATAAATTCTAGAAAATGTGCAAAACTTCACCCTCAGAAACATGCGTTTGCATGGCTGAGTTTCTCCTGTTACTTAAGTCTTTATATTCTGAACAATAATTCGTTTATTGATTAAAATTATTACGTGGATGCAGATGTAGATGTATGAGTATTTCCTGGGCAAGCAGAAACATCCACGAATTGCCATCCTTCCTGTTCTAGTTCAAGTATTTATAACCGGAACTGTGCCAGAGGATGTGATTACAAAACACAGTTTCGAGAAACAATTCGAACAACTTAATGCCAACCATTTGATATTTGTCCGGCTATAGAATTTTATCGTCCACAAGAAGTGGAAGTTTAGTGTTTGGTTTCAGATTTCCCGAATTGCGAAAATCTAATTTACTGATTAATCTCACTTTGAGCATTCTTGAAACTTAAAAACTTCCCACCACACTTGAAAAATTAAAATGATTTTCATGCTGGCCCTAAAATTAATCCATTTAGGGTGACATTTATAGGGAAACATTGTGATTGAAGAATTTATTATTTAAATAATTAATTGCAGAAATTTCCAATAATTATGACGATTAACACAATTTCGCTTTCCGTCGTCATAGAAAGATTCCAATAGTTTCGCTCCCTATCAATACAATACTTGATCCAGAAACGGGCATTCTCGACATACAATCATTAACTGGAATAAGTACTTATTACCAGCTGTGAAAAGTGCAGCAGCGGGAAAATCTGTTGCTTCGTTTGACACTGCTTATTTTTATAAATCTTATATGCCACTGCGACATGAATTAAGATGGATGTATGATTAGATATTAGGCTCCTCGATAGTATAGTGGTTAGTATACCCGCCTGTCACCCGGGAGACCGGGGTTCGATTCCCCGTCGGGGAGCCTCTGGCGCAAGACTAATGACCTTGCCCAGAAAAAATAAATCATGGAAAATTTAACAAGCCTTAGGACTTGCTAAATAAGGCCAAGACCGGTCCCCGGTTGCAGTGCCGATGATGATGATGATGATTAGATATTATGATTGGTTTCACTACCACACATTTCACAGTGCACAAAAAAAAATACAGAATCGAAAAAGAAAGAAAATATAATAAGTATTTAATGATATTTAACCTTAGATCTAAGTTTTTCTTAAGAGCTAGACATTGATTTTTGAAGTTGTATTTACTGTCAAATTGTAGTACTAGAATTGTTAGTGCCATTAAATCAAAGCATGAATTCGCTCGTCGTCACTGTCTGTGGTATTGTATCGTGGGATAAACATGTGGGGAGGAAGTATTGTGCCTAACACGGACACTCCGTTCACTTCCTTCTCCATCATGAATTGTTCGCCGCGTAAAACACTGAACCATAAAAAAAAAACGATCACCAGGGGAACAATAGATATATTTAATTTAAAAATATTTTTATATATAATAACTATATTTAAATTTAAAAATATTTATATACGAGGGTGAATCAAATATAAACGGTAACTTATTTTTATACTCATACCTGGGGGCTTTGCCCCCTGCTCGCTACGCTCGCCAACCCCCGTATCAGTTTTAATGTAATTATCAACAATTTTAAATTAATTTTCAATTTCAATGTAACGATCAATGTTTTAAAACCAATTTTTTTATTTTAATGTAACGGGTCAAAAAAAAAAATCTACTCTTGAAGCCAACTTTGTTGAATTTTTCCTTTCATAATATCGTTTTTTTATTGCCAACTGACGCTCGCGATGTTATTCGGGTTATAGGTTTAATTTTTTTCGACCCATAATTAAATATTGAGTTTGTGCAACTGACACAAAAAGAAATCTGACACACGACCAATTTACGATTTAAAACTAATAATGGGAGTTGGCGAGTGATTAACATGTTATAAAAAAATCGGACATACTTTTTTCTTTTTTTTTACATTTCTGTATTTATTGACCATAAATAATTTTTACAATAAGCAATACAGATAACTTATGATACCTTAGCTATAATTGTTTACATATACTTACTAGTACATTTTTCAAACAATATGGTAAAAGTTATATATTGGTTATGGATTAAGATTTTAGTGAGTAGAGCTTCCTGGAAAAGGTCAGAAAACCAGGATATAGTTATTTACTTAACCTATGCTAATTTACTTAACTTAACTTAACTTATCTTAACTTAGTCTAGTTACCTAATTATTATTGAAATAAGTTAGTGTGGTGTGGAAGGGGGTAGCATAGTGATCAATGGGTTAGTGAGGATATTGTCAGTCAGGGATGTGGGTTGGGGCACTACTTTCCGTTTGTTCGTTGAAACGCAAAATATTGGAGAAGGGTTGAATATTACTATATCTAAATTGGTGAGGTGAAAATTCTGTATTGTGGTATACAATCTCATTAGAGTTATTAACCAACCTGCCAGAGGTGAAGAACGTTCTGATGTGGAGACAGTTCGGGTAGGCAGTTCGGTTATCTGACGGAGTCGATGTGAGCGCATTTCTTATCGGGTTGGGATTATTAGAAAGATTTTCGATAAATTTGATGGACAGTTCGAAGAAGCGTCGATCTATACGTTCAATATTAGCGGCATAGTAGAGCGAACTACTGATGTAATATTTGTGGGAGTTGGGATGTCGGTTGAGGCCAGTGATAAGTCTGAAGCATTTCCTTTCGAAGATGCGTAGCTTCTCCATTTGGGCGGGTGTGATATGGTACCATATCGGGCATTAATATGTGAGAGTGGGTCTGATTATCTGTTTGTAGATAAGTGATTTAACTTTGGGAGAGAGACCATTCGGCTTGTACATCACTTTTCTGCAGAGATTAAGTTGAATTGCGGCTTTGCGAATCGAGTTTTTGGTGTGGGCGGAGAAGGACAGATTGTTGGTGAAGGTTATTCCCAGGTACTTTAAGGTTTTGGAGGGTTTAATTATATTGTTATTTAACTTGATTCTGATTTTGTTATGGCAGCGTATGGTGTTGTTAGTACAATTCGCATTTCTGCCTTTAAACACTATGAGTTGAGTTTTGGCTGGGTTGAGTCGGATTTTCCACTTAGTAAAATATGCAGAGAGATTCGGGAGATAGCTGTTAATACAGTTTCTTGCCTCCTTGACAAACTTGTTGCTTGAATAAATTAAAGTGTCATCGGCATAATTCAGCATTACTGTATTAGGTGACAGTGGCTGCGGGGTGTCTGAAGTATAAAGGAGGTATAATAATGGTCCGAGAATGGAACCTTGAGGAACACCCGCGGTTATACTGTATGGTGTCGAAAGAGTTGAATTTATTTTCACCATGAACTTTCTATCAGAAAGGTAGGAAGCGAGAAGTTTTATGGTGTGGGTGTTTAATCCGAACATTGAATGTAGCTTATAGAGCAGTCCTGCAACACAAACGCAATCGAATGCTTTTGCTATGTCGAGAGAGACGCATATTGTAGGGGATTGGTTTTGGAGATTCATTGTCACATCATGTGTCAGTTTTAGCAGAGCATGACAAGTTGAGTGTTGTGGACGAAAGCCAAATTGAGAATTCGGGATAAGGGAGTTGTCTCTAGCAAATGAGAGAAGATTTTTGTATATCTTACATTCCAAAACCATACTAAGCGAATTTAGCTGTGATATGGGACGGAAGTTAGCCGGGTTGTTGGAAGAACCGGATTTACTAATAGGGACTATCACCCCTGTTTTCCAACATTTTGGGAAATGTGAAGCGTTTATTATGTGGTTGAGAAGAACGAGAATGGGGAGTAAGTTTTCCGGGTGAAGCCTTTTAAATAGAAGGTTAGGGATTCTATCCAAGCCTGTAGATTTTTTATTGTTACGCGAAGTAATCAATTCAGATAATTCTGTAAAGCTTAGGAATGTGTCGGTTCCCATGGGATGTGACGCTTTATTGGTTTCGTTGAATTCAGTAATGAATGGTGGGAAGGATGGCTCAAGTGTGCCTGAGATGAATTCATTCACGGTGTCGTGGAAATTAGTGACTGGGAGGGAATCGTTTTGTTTATGAGTTTTACAGAAGTGTTCAGCGAGACAGTTTGCTATATCAGTGTCCGATTGGGCGATATTACTGTTAGTTGGTTGGATGAGATAGTCTATTCGAGGCTTGAATTTACGAGCAGGTAGTAGATTTATATTTTTGAATAGGTCACGGTTTGGTTTGATACTGTTTAGAGTAGACGTGTAGGTCTGATCGGTGAAATTTTTAAGTTGTCCATTTATCAGGGTGGTCAAAAGCTGTATCTGTTGTTTAATAAAGGGTGAGTAGCTAATATGCAATTTACGTCGGAGTTGTTTTTTTATGCGCAATAATTTTGTGAGGAGGTTGGGTAATGGTTTTCCTAAGTGGTTATGAGGGACGGTCGTAGGGGTATGGCTGAAGAGAGCATTTCCCAGTATTTGCTCTATTTTTACAGCTGCCTGGTCAATTTCAGTAGGGAATAGGTTTGAAGATGCCGGTAAAGAATAATTTGAAAAACTGGCAGCAATATCGTTATTGACTTTTTTCCAGTTTGTTTTGGAAAAATTTGGGATAGGATTCACTGTGTAGAGTGGTTCGAGCGAAGGGATTTGAACCGTGGAGTGGACGGACCCATGATCGGATGGGAATGTAAAGGACACTGTAGGGGGATTAGATGAATATATATCTGTGGATTTTAGGAAGAAATCGATTGTTGATTTGGTTGTACTACAAATTCGACTAGGTTGCAATGGACAGTCTGCGTAAACATATGGATGAAGTGGGAGGAGATCTAGGAGTTGGTAGCCATATTTGTTGCACTTGATGTCATTAAATCATGTATGTCGAGCATTCCAGTCCCCCCCTATGATGAAATCTGACATACGGAAAACTTTTTTATATAATAGAGACATAATAAATATATTTATATGCCAAATTACCCCCGCCATCGAATAGTGCTTCCATGTTTGGAGGTTGGCTCGTAAACACTTCCTCGACCTACTCGAGAGCATACAGAAATGATCAATCCACCTGATCGAAAACACAGGACTGACATCAGGACAATCAATATCACTGGCACATCAAAGGCGCGTGGTGTCGCGTTGTCTGTTTTGTAGATTTTATCACGGTGACTGTTCCTCGGAGATTCTTGATAGTTCCGCGGAATCCGATGTATTCCACTAATTTGTGGTTCATCTCCCAGCGGCACGTACATCTCTGTACCAAAACTCGTTCCTTTACAGAACCGAAAAGCCACGCAACTTACTCCTTCGCGGGTGTTTCTTGAAAAAAACTCGCGGCATGTGGTTGATTTTATCCGAAATCGATCAGTCATTTAGAAACGAGGCTCAGGCGTGAATTATAAGGCTTCTGTCTGTCTCTTGTTCACTGCATTGTAACCAATGCAATGTAAGTTGTTCTCCTTCAGTATTTCCCGCGAAACTTGTTAGAAAGTTGCTAAAAGTTGACATTAAGTGTAAATTTAAGACCGACAAATGACGTTCTTCAATCTAACTGCACAAGTTTTGAAGCCAGATAAGAAATACAATATTAGAACCAATTTAGAATATGCTCTATTTCACCATAGCACTTAATGGAGTGGCTCTTTTTTTGGTAAGGTGGGTAATCCGATTTCTTGTGGACTTGTTGCCTCGAAACCCATATTGAAGAGGTCGTTTACGTATTAATATTTCATGTACACAGCCGTAAGTTCATCTCTTTAACCCTAATAGCCTCCCTGCACTGAGAAACCACATATGCGACTAGAGTTTGGTACACTTTACTCCATGTAGAATAAAGATGTGCATACATAAACAAATCATACCTGTTATTTTGTCATTATTATTGGGGGAAGATAAACCATAGATTGCTGTTATACATCATTGTCAAAATTCATAATTCTAATTTCAATTTACAACCGAGAAAAGTCGTGTCCTAATATGTCCTCACATTATAATGAACGAAAACAAATTACCAAACATAAAAACCGACCACTTTCAATGTAGTATCAAAAACACACGACACAAACATGTTTAACTACACACACAACTTACTATAAAAAGCTTACCGTGAATGCCTTCAAATAAGACTCACATGTATAAATAAAGGATATTACTTACTATGCGCATTTTTGGTGTGCCGCTTCAATGCACTTGATTTTAAACGTGATTAGGTTGCTGGCGCACGCGACTGCAAATGACCATTCACATTAATTCAGATTTAATTGCGATTAAGTGTTTGCGGCTTCTTTGTTCAATTTTTCAGAGGATACACTTATTTATACAAATTTGTGTCGTCAGCTTTGTAATTTCACTGAACGTTGAAAACGCAAAAACCAAAACCGCAGTAAAATGAAAACCATCCTTGATATAATCTCGGACGGGACTGGCAACGATTAATTATAATCCGTGAATATTCTGTGACTCCGCAGGACGACGGGTTGAAGTTGAAAACGTTTTTATCGCCGAACTTTACGAGTAGGAAGTGGGACATGCGATATCAAGGAGAGCTATATAACATTTAGAGTTTCAATTTAATTCGACGAGTTAGCTTAATCGGTCTCCACTATTTAATGGAACGGCAATTACATGGTATTAATCAATTTGGCGGAAGTCAACGTTTAGAGGGCGAATACCGAATCACATTGCACGGCACTCATCGCGAATATATTCGGTAGGAGAGGAAATTTGCCGTCAAATCAATTGGTACTGGGAGTGTTGCATACGAAATCAAACTTGCCAAACAATCAAAAATCAGTGGGTGTGTGAATTGTAACCAAAGAAAAAAATGGAGTTCCATGTGTTTTCATTTATTTTAAATAGAGACTGGCATGATTTAAACAATATTAGAAAAAGAAATTTTTTTTTACTTCGTAATTATTCAAAAAAAATGTATATACACCCCATGACAACTGGTTGAGAACCCCTGATTTCAGTGTTTCTCGATAAATTTGTTCCGTATGTACTGCAAATATATGAAACGTTCGTTTCAAGATACAAAATCTCGATTTGTTTTCATTTAAAAGGAAGATGCATCGCGATCTCCAGAGAGCAGTTGATTAACGTACATGGTCCCCGGCGGAAGTGCTGCAGGAGACGAACAGGGCAAAGTAACATCATAGAGCAAGGTTCTTGGAGGTGGTGTGTGGGGTTTCTCTATATTACATGGAGAACCAACCCACAATTCTATACCTAATTTCGATCGCTTTCAGCGCGTCATACCTATCCATTCCCCTTATATGCTATTCACCAGAAATGCCATGTTTTCTCCAAGGGCGCATAGCTAAACTCATTATTTTATGCAGATAATGCATAATCGAGTTTAGCTAACATTTTCGCCATACGGCAATACTATTCCTCTAACCGTGAGATTTCCACCGAAAATTCCATTCGTATTGGTTAGCAACAACCAAGTCGAGTCAAACGACGCGGTTGCACCATCATCCATTGGCTTGGGTAATAACCAACATTCCTTAGAGTTTTTCCCACGGTACCATTTCCCTAGCCAATGTAGCGTCCTATCGGTTTTCTGCAGATCATCCATTCGCTTGGGATCAATGATCTCTTTTCGCGGGTGAATAGCACCAGCTAAATTTTCCTCTCCTTCATAATTCTGTTTCAATACGGTTCAATGCTCGCTGAGTACACCACAGCCGTGACACTGGGGCAGTAAGTCATGCTCAGAAACAGCGGTTGATAACAACACACACAACCAAAGCTACCTCGATATCACCGTACATCGTGTTTCTGTGCTCTCATTCTCCACTTTCGTCAATTACCAATTAACCGAAGTTACCACACTTCGACGAGCGCGACGCTGAGAGAGCAGAGGCGTGGTCTCTTTTGGTTGTCCTGTGTGTAAAATGAAATACAGAATTTCATCCCTAATTCCACCACTCACTATCCAACTACAATCGTGGGCAGTCACGTCACCGCCCGAGTTAAAAATTTAATTTCGCTTACATTCGATCAAGTCGATATCCAATTTCGATCGCGCCACACTAAGTCGAGTGTTATCTGCTGACAGGAGCCTTTTACAAAATTAAAATTTCTTTCGTGAATACGTGTTCTAAATCGAAACTCATTATCGTGCCTAAACTAAAAGTTATAATATCAGACATATATGTAAATAAACTAAATCCATTTTGAAATACAAAAAAGAAAAGAACAGTAGAAGAAAATAAATTGACAGCGAAACAAATTTTAGTGTTTGTTATTTGTGCTCTTCCCTTGGTGCTTTTACTTTGGAATTATTTATCCAGTGACGTTGGGGATATAAGTGAATACTTGCCATACGTTGGCATACAAACTTTCACCCCCACAGGTGTCCCTACCAGAATCGTCTTTTCTTTTTTTCAAATAAATAAAGTAAAAGTGAATTTTTTAAATAAAAAGTATTTTATTATTTGGAATTGTGCGTTCTTTACAAAACGTTGGCTGCTCCAGCATAGTCGACGAATTCTAACCAGGAACCGGTGAGTAGAGTGGTGGCACGCCCACAAAACAAATCGTTGCAGCATCTCGATTTCGAGCGTCACCAGAAGGCGCCGGCTTCCACGGCGCAGGTAAGTTATTCCTGGAACGACGTCCCACGAACGATCGGTCGTTACTCTTCCCTCAGGTTTGAGGAAGCACGGCAGCGACCACAACGGGTCCCTATTCCTGGTAAACTATTCCTGGAACGACGTCCCACGAACGATCGGTCGCTACTCTTCCCTCAGGTTTGAGGAAGCACGGCGGCGACCGCAATGGGTCCCCTCAGGAGGCGGTCAATAGAAATCCTCATCCTTTTCAGGACCAGGAGACACGCTACCTGGCAGCGAGGCAAATCATTAATACAACATCTGCTCGGTTCCGGAAGACCTTCTGCCGGTAAAATGAATCCAGATTGCGCAGAAGATGGTAGTCCATTGGGGAAATCTCAGGAGAGTACGGTGGATGCGGAAGAATTTCAAATCCCAACTGCAACACCGTTACTTGTGAGGTATGGGGTCTAGCATTGTCATCGAAAATGTTCAGGCCGTACTTATTGACCAAAGCAGGTTGCTTTTCACCCAATTTGACCTGCAATATTTCGATTTCCTCACAATATTTGATAACTTTTATCGTTTCTCGTGGTTGAAGAAATGAAAGGTGGATTGGTCGTTTCGATGTCCACCAAATTGTCACCATAACCTTTTTTTGGGTGAAGATCGGGCTTTGGGGTGTGTTTTGGTTTTTCACCTACATCCAACCACTGCCCAGGTCTTGTACGGTTATCATACATAATCCACTATTCATCAGGTGACTATCCGGTGCCAAAACGGTTCAGTTTGGTTTCTTAATCTAAGCGACGCGCAGATTTCTAGGCGCCGTAGTTTGTGGAACTCGTTCAGTTCATGGGGTACCCGCTTATCGAGTTTCTTCACCTTTCCTATGAGAGAAAGGTATCGACTTATTGTCATTGGGGATGCTCCCATGCTTTGTGCAGTCTCCCGCACGAATGCCGTTGGGTACGCATCCACCCTTGCTCTTAACACATCGACGTCAACTAACGTTTCCGGCTTCCCACGTGGCTCATTTTCGAGGCTGAAATCTCCCGAGCGGAACTTTCTAAACCAACGTCGTATAGTGCGTTCGTTTACCGCTAAATCTTCATATGCGTCATTAATGTTTTTCATTGCCAATGACGCATTATGTCCCATTTGAAATTTATAAAGGAAAAGGGTTCGAATTTGAACTGCCGACAGCATGGTAAACAATTCCTAGAAAAAAAAACCTGTACTTGTAACGAACCCTAAAATCCTCACACGTACCACCTTACTTTATAAAAAAAGAAAATTTAACGTTCTGTCACAATTATTCACTCGAGAACTTCTTATTTCCGACTAAGTAAAAATCGGACATTTCATGTTGCACACCCCAATACTTTCTTCTAAACTGCCAAAATTCCGATTCGATTCAATGCACCAAAGAAAAACATACACATCATATTTATCTCTTACATTGTCTTGATGATAATATTTTTAATCAAGTTCATTAAATGTTTCTACCCCTAACAATCAGAACCAGATCGTATTACCAAATAAAACCTCTTCACCGGAAATGCTCAACATAACTACCGATATACCACATCACAGCGCACATTTTCCATCTAATATTCACGTTTTAATCATTCATGTTCACCCAGTCAGAGAATTGTAGCATTTGTAAATCCCCTCTGCCCTGCATTGATTTCGTATAGATTCTCCAATAACAGACAAACTGTCGGTAATTCTAAAAGAGCACAAATATCTATATATTACAAGGAATATTCATCTCGTGAGTTATCCTGGAATGCCACCAGCCCACGACAAAGTTCGTGAAATGCTATTTGAAACACGCCACAAACACATCGACAGACACCTCGAGGTTGTACCCCCCCCCCCCCCCCCCCCCCCCCCCCCCCCACACCCACAACACTCCCCAACGCCAACATTTCAAATGTTTGCCTGCATACGTTTACCACCAAATTACAATCTACGAAATATATTTTCTATGCTCATACCTTTCTACGCACTATATTCACTGCATCCATTGGGCAAACAGAAATATCCGTAGAATATTTTCAAATCCTGAATGAGAAGGAGGAAAACCGTGAATGTAACAGCTAAATTGTACCTCTTGGAACAGCGTCAGTAGCAGCAATAAAGCCAAAAGAAATAATATACGACTCCGATATTCCCGGTAACGTACAGAAGGTGCTGTGTTTGTGTGATGATATGCCTTTGAGATAAATTTCTCTCTCACAGAACAGTGTTCTCGAAAACCTTATCGACGTGAGCACCGAATCAGAACATTAAGCTATTCAGCCATAACTTACCTCATACAGCCTTGTCACAGTTTCCAATCCAATTGCAATTCCGCTGGCAGGATTGTTGTGAATATCGCAAAACAAAAAATTGGAACTAAATCCAACATATCTTTTGACCGCGGACGGCAGAGAGTCGAAACCCTTGTACCTGTCCACTGTACTTGTACGATAACTGACAAGCCATGTACTCGTAACACCCAAAAATACTTGTGATGTATACTTCCCACTTTTAAGTGACGAACAACAATCTCTTTGATGCCGAACCCAGTAACAATTCCACACCAAATTTCAGCATCACCTTGGTATGGAATTACATAATTATCACGATGAAATAAACTTCCGATGAAATATCTCTCGAAAAACATATTCCTTTAAAATTACGATCGCTCATGCTGCAATGTTATAGGTGAAGTAACTTGACAGCTGTCAAAAAAAAAAAAAAAAAAAAAACGTGTACGAACATAGTGCATTAAACAGTAATTGTATTTGTGTAAATCGAATTTATAATTAATTATTTGGGGAAAATGGTTTAAACAGATGGCCCTTCATCCCCGTTGGGGTTATTGCACTAGGGAAATATTTTTGACAGAACTTTGTTGGTGCTCAACCTCGTCTTTTCTCTAGGTATTCATTCGCCAAATATATTGCCAGAGTACAAATAAGGAAATCATTTCATTAGTGCGATTCGATTGTGTGATTAAAACATAGTGGATATCCCTACCAGATGTACTTAAGGGATCGTACATTAAATAGCTTTGTACTTTTTTTGTGGGTTTTCAATATCTGCTGAACTGGGTCTTCATCCGAACCTGAAGATCACCACGGTATGCCTCAGAAAATAAATGCGAGATATGGAACTGACGTATTGTAGTGTCTCTAACAGATGCGCACACAATACACAAGCAAATAGTGAAGAACACCGAACGAAAATCGAATAAGAAAATGTATCAGAGCCGTATACCATAGCGAGAACATAACAATTCACATCAGTTGAATATACTTGAGTTTAAAAATCGAATTCTAAACACGGCCAGTAGCCTGATGGGTTGCGCTTTGTTTCAATTTTTGGTGATTCGAACTGTCATAGCGTCAGTTCGAATCACACGTTCTTCACTATTATCCCAAACGCTATAATTGGTGACTACGACGTGATCTGTACACACAGCACACACTTTCCCGTAGTAAACAGAACTTCACACACGATCATGACTTCCGCATAGAGCACCAGGCACTCTCGCCTGCTCCGACGTTCTCTCGTTCGCTCCGTCGTTCGCACACGAAGCTGATCGTAACGAAGTTACTGAGGAGCGACTAGTGTAGCGTCTCTAACAGATACACACACAATACACAAGCAAATAGTGAAGAACATGTGGGGAGGAAGTATGGTGCGTCGGCGTACGACGCGGATTCACTTCCTTCCGCCATCGTCACTATAAGGATCCACCTGGCGAAAACTAGAACTCAGACACTGTTCACGGATGAAACACTGGAGAGCCACCGAATTCAAAAGTCAATCACAAACACGACCACCAAGCAAAACAGAAAACTCTAGGCACAGGAGGGAATAAAAAGAAACACTAAAATTTAGTTCAATGGAGTATTATATGTGGTGTTTATTGTTTTCTTTTTTAAATGTTAAATTATTGTTATATTGCAACGTTACACACTGATTACTGCGTTTAATTAAAAGGATAGTTTTTCAGATACCGGTAGTAGATTTTAGAACTAACAAAGTTATATTAACCGATACGACTCGATACGGGTTCGACTCACACTCGACTTTTGTTTCACACCGTACCGGCGCCGGCACGGTGGATGGCGGAGCGACCGTCTCGATCGCTGGATGAAATTCGACTCAACGATATCTTGCTCGTTCAGAGCTCACTCGCTCATCGTGGTCATGATGGTATGTGTGCCTAGAACAAAGAAAGACATAAAGTGCATTCCTAGGATACGATTTCGGTAAAGCAAATAAAACCGAAATCGTCGGATGCCAATGGAATCTTTGTTGGAACATGTGCGGCTAAACAAAGAGACGATGTTCCGATGTGAAAATGTGCTAATTGCTTTTAGCTAGGTTGCTGGAAAATGGTGTTTATGGCATCGCTAGTAAGGGTACGTATGAATACCTATTTGCATTGTTTATGCTTGGATTTCAATTGATGGCAAGGGACGCGGAATGCGTATTTGCTTTTGGGTTGCACATTGTGCGAGTCAGGGAATTTGATTGCTGGGAGAAAAACGTCGCCAGCCAATGTATACATAAAGAAATGTATCGTATACATGAATGAAGGTAGGAATAAGCGACGCCGTGATAATTATCTCTGGCTGGAATGGTTACATGATATGTGAACCGAGGGTTTTTCTTTTCAGGAATTTGTCTGGTAACGAATTGGTTTAGAATACCAAATAAGCAAACAAAGAAATCTTACGGAAAATTGTATGCGAAGGGATGCATGAAAAGGTAAGTTTTCTTTATAGGGATTTTAAGATTATAGATGGTGATCTATATAATGCGTGAATCATTTACAGGTACTAATACTGTTGCATTAGCAAACTTAAGGGAGTAGGGTAGTAATTATGAGGGTTTTTAGGTAAGTGGACCGTAGGGTTTGGCGGAACCGCTACAAACACCGAACGAAAATGGAATAAGAAAATGTGATCAGAGCCGTATACCATAGCGAGAACATAACAATTCACATCAGTTGAATATATTTGAGTTTAAAAATCGAATTCTAAACACGGCAAGTAGCCTGATGGGTTGCGCTTTGGTTCAATAATTGGTGATTCTAACTGTCACAGCGTCAGTTCGAATCACACGTTCTTCACTATTATCTCAAACGCTTAGTATGACTAAAACTCAACCTTTTCATTTCCCTCGCTGTAACATAATCGTAACGTATCGCCATTTTCCTTCTAAAACTTATATGACCACTGTTAACATGAACTTGGTGCATACATACCACTTACCCGTGACATTCATCAATAAGGGTCAGTTAAAAAAAAATCAGACTTCCGACATAGTTATAAGCTCAGGTAGTTGTTCTTCAGCCGACCTCAACAGAAATGTGTCTGTGGGGGTTCTTTCAAAATACGCGAAGAACCGCCCGCAATTCAAACCACAACTCCCATCACCAACCCGCAGTCACCTGCAAACATTTCCTCCCCCAAGGGCATTGTTTCATGCACATGCATCACACCAATTTTCCTGAAAATAATTCGGTTAACATACAAAGTGACCGTCATAAATCAGGAAACCTCATCGGCGTCCCTGTCAGCCAGCGTATCCTGCCACACACGTGCGCAGTAGATTTTCCCGGCTTATCCACATTCACGGCAGACTTTTGTCCAACCGACAAAAGCAGTTTTCGCATCTCGCATCTAGCCACCAAAAACCGAATTTACCAGCATGTAAATATGCACACAAAAGAATTCAATCCTTTCCGCCGACATAGATACCGTGCACAATCACCATTGTGTATCTAAATTGCTTTTAGCACCAATTTCCCTAATGGCATGCAACTTATTTACACAGCTGCATGCACATCTCCCACGATGCCCCTTGTTCCATTTCCTGTTTCGCAGTTTCGTTACCAATGACCTCGCTGCATGGGTAAACAATGTAATCTCCGCGGGATCAACCGCAGCCTCGCGAGTACCTACTAAGAGAGATCCTCCCCCCATTGTCACCCAAAGAGGAATTTCGCTTTCTCTTAAAGAACAAAACTCACCCCTAGCCGAGAGTCGCCTCTGCACGAGTCAGTCAGTCAAGTTTTAACCTAAGTGGAGCACGGGAGCGCGCACGAGAAACGAGTCGAGGTTAACCACCCAGTGGAAGGAGTTGGGTTTTATACTACGTGATCAAGATCGAATAACGTCAAGCAGCCGTGTGTGTTTTATTTTTCAACTCGGGGAAGTTTCAGTTTATTTTTCCACGGAAATTTATCCGTAAATCTGTGAAATAACATAAATTCATTAATCCTGAATCGTTATTATCGAAAACAAATAGTGCGGCACAAAAATCGGCATGCAATAGTCTGATAAAAAATAGCATTAAGTCCATGCGAAGGTGTTCAAAAGTTTTGTGAAAACAAATAAACCATACAAAATGAAAAGACAAACCATAAACCATTTATCAATTTCATTAACTGTTTGATTGCCAAAATTTAGAAGTAAATTAAATTCGAAACTAGACACATTTCATTGTGGAAGAGTGTTTCCTGTGCTGCTGCTCAATAAAACGTTAATCGCTGTAAAACAAAAAAAAAAGAAAGGATTGAGATAAAAAAAAAACATTTATGCAAAACAATATCACGGTGTTTCTTTGATTATTTATGAACAGTGTTCGGGGGAACACGGTGGGATATTAGTGAACCCGTCGCCGTGCCGGCACACGACTAATATAAAACCCCACAGGTCACCGTCCAGTAAGTTCTGCATTATTTGGATTTCTATATTCCGGAATCAATATACTATACGCCAATATTGCCGTTTCCTACACTTTCCTTATTCAGCAACGACAGACAATACCTCAACTGAACAGAGAATGTTTGAATAACATAAAGGTGATTCTACCAACTCTGGAATTTCCGTAGTCATTTGTACTCCATATTTAGCCACCTTTTATAAAAAGCAGGTCTTGCC
Source organism: Microdon myrmicae (assembly GCA_963931805.1). Taxonomy (NCBI): domain Eukaryota; kingdom Metazoa; phylum Arthropoda; class Insecta; order Diptera; family Syrphidae; genus Microdon; species Microdon myrmicae. The sequence goes on along the minus strand of OZ007500.1, from coordinate 122,081,363 downwards.
ATTAGAATAATCAAATGTCCTACCGCCCTGGGCTACGTACCTCTGGAAAGGTTTTATACTATTCTTCTTTATTGGATTCTACAATTGTCATTCGGAATGGCCATAAACAGTCTTTTTCTTCAGTGATTCTATTCCCTAGTAAAATTCACTTTGGCATCTGTATACTATTTGCGCCCTTTACTATGCCATTGTGCCAACGAAAGTTTCCTCCACCATAAACAGTACCAGGAAGAAGTTGCAACGCAGGTTTCCTTTCTTTCTTTCTGAAACCCCATTGTACCCTGGGAGATTAGCAAACTTAGTTCTTTCACGATGTGCCATTTTTATTTCTCTATACTAGGTACACAACTGCGATTTCGTGATACCCTTGAGGAAGTTAAGCTAAGAAGGATGATAAAACTAATGTCGATGCGCATGGTCTTGAATGCCTGGACATTATAACGATAAGAAAATATCTATTCGCCTAGATCATTCTCCTCAATAACGATGTTATAACTAGGTGAAAGGAATGATTTTACTTGGTAAGCGGATGTTTATTCCACATAGGGTAAAAAGTATCAAACTCAAGACGAATATGTACGAGTAGTTCTATTCCCCATGCAAGAATGTTACTAGGGCTAACGAGTTAAACTTCCGGTTATGTAAATTGTCCAATACAGAGAAATGCCGGAACAGATTCAAGAGGATTACGAAACAACATGCACATTCATAGAGAAAAGTTCTTACACAACCAAAAATTGACGCAAAAATGACTACATTAAAGATTTTTGTACATCGTGATGAGTATTAAAAACTCGGTCCCCTCATCCATTCCTTCGTTCATAGTTCATCACAGACTACTCATCAGACCAATAGAGATTTCAAAGTCAACTCAACGCACCCTGACACGTCTTCTGCACAGGTAGTACGGATTTCTGGTCATTCGCGAAGAACTTAAAAAGCCGATCTCCCCATCCATTCCATGATTTATAGATGATGATAGAGTAGGCGTCATCTACATCTCAGCCAACTCAACGCATCCTAATCCGGCTTTAGCCTAGCCTCAAATTTAGCACAAGCAGCATACCATGAGCCAAGTTAGTTTGCGAACTTATTTTGTTGCGACTAGAAAGCGAAATAAAAAATACTATAGTTCCCACAGGAGATGGAGGTTTATGGACATTTCCGGAGAACTTTTTCTATGTTCTATAGAAAAAGTGAATCGACTTGTGGTATGTTCTGCACCCGACTTTACTCTCAGTGAAGACACGTTGCATCTGTCCTAACTCAAGCACAAGCAGCACATGATGGGCTAAATCCGCTGCGGAGTTTGCATTGAAGCTCAAGCTCTGAAAAAAACTGCATTCCGCTGGCTACAATGTCATGGCTTTGAAGATACTCGTTAAATGGCTGTGAAACCTATTCGACATATCCTTTTAAACTAGTCTTTTCTTAAAAAGATGGAAGTCGACTAGAACCCAATTAATTCCCAGATGGGTGACATCCTGCTTAACCTGTAAACTAATACTACCTTCTAGTTTGTTGTAGGTTGATATAGAAAGTCATAAACAACCTTTAACTATCGAAATATGTAGAAACGAACTACCACCTTAATGACTACTAATATAGATTTCGTAGTAACCATTGAAAACCAGATGGCGTATCTTGCCGAAAAATGAAACCACTTCATCCACTACATCTGTGAGTATAAAGTTGTCGCAATGGGTGTCTTGAAAGCGTTCTACAGTGTTTCGCACGTAGCTCTGTTTTCGAAATTACATTCGTATGGAGTTGATTCAATAGACAAAATCTTGACTTTCTGACCACTCAATCTAAATAGGTGTGATTGATTTCACATCTACCTCCCATCAAATTAATACTGGCGTTTTGCAAGGCTCCACACTCTCACCCATGTTATTCCTTATTTTTATAAACGAAGTCTTAACCGCAATTCAATTCACATGTTTGCTTGTGACTGCATCCTAACTTCTTCGTAATCATTAAAACATACGCCACTAACCTCTTCGAATATCATTGTCAATCAACAGGATATGCCGAACTTCTACTTGAATTCCCACCTCAAGAATATATACCAGATCAAATGATTATAATATTGAAGTAGTGTAACTGCACCACAGTAGGACAGTAGAATATTAATTGTATAACAGTAAATATCATAACAATGAATGCTACTTAGTATAAGAATTACTCGTCTAAGAGAATCATATACAGAAAACAGTATAGACTTGATGTACAGTATAGGAGTTTGGAGTATACGAGTTTGCCGTATAAACGTGTTATTATTAGAGTTTTCGGCATAACCGCTTGCAGTATACGAGTTGGCAGTATAACCGTTGTCAGTAAAAGAGTTGATGATATAATAGTTGGCAGTATACGAGTAGGCTGTATAAAAGTTTGTAGTATAAACATTTGCGGTGTAAAAATTTGCAGTATAAGAGGTGACAGTATAAGAGTTGGCAGTATAAACCTTGACAGTATAAGCGTAGCCACTATACGAGTTTTCAGTGTAGGAGTTTGCGGTATAAGCGTGTTGTATACAAGTTCGCCTAATAATAGCTAATAATATTGTGGCGGTGCTGCCAAACCCCACGGTACACTTATCTAAAAACCCCCATTACCTCATCCCAAGACCCATAAGTTTTCGCCAATGCAATCGCATTAGGCACCTGAAAATGCTTCACGCATTAAAGAGATCAAATCTATGATCTTTAAGTCCCTGTAAAGAAAACTTACCTTTCATGCATTCACTTTGCATACCAATTCTCTGTAAAATTTCTTTATTAGCTTACCAGGAATTCCAAACCAATTTCGGCATCTACATTGCCAAACAAATTCCTCTACCCGAATTCCTGTAAACAAATGATTCGGTTTTACATACAAGGTAACCTTTATGACAGGGATCATACATTTTGCGCCGTCTATTTTCCCAGCCTCGATGTGTGTACAAAAACTATCTACACACACATCGGCTGGCGACCCCTTCCAGCCAGCGATAAACGATCCAACGCAGCTGCATGTAATTAGCATCATCTGCGTTGAGGCTAATGCCTTACCAATGTATCAAAGTGCGAACAAAAGATCGCTGTCTACCAACAGGCATTCTGGTGATACACAAACAATCCAATCACCAAAACGTATCCCAAATACATCTACCATTTAATGAGTTGCAACTTGATTCACATAAACAAAGATCCTTTTCCTTTCATTGTGTTTCAGGTTCGTCATCATGGCTTTGATCTATGAAAAGAACCGACGTACACACACACTTGTGTATCGGAAAGATCTCCTCTATGAGATCGGTTTGGTTACTCCAAAGAGAGACTTTACGTCTCTCTTGGAATAGGAAAACGCACCCCTTATTTAAGAGAGCCAGTTTCACTGACCGAATTCTCTTGTCAGCGAATTTATATCGCTAAGTCCTTTTCCATCTGCCGACGACAATAGTCGTGTGGACTTCCGCTCCCGTTCCGCGGACGGGAGCAATAATATCTGGAGCGGAGTACTTAAACAAGTAACAGTCGTGTGCCTCACGGATAACTCGCATTCCCCACGTACAGTGTAGTGTTTACAACGGTAAAATAAATAATAACAAACTATGGAAATCCTGAGTTTTATATTTTTACTTGTCCGGTGTTTGTGCTTTTCCCTCGGTGTTGAACGTGTCAGATATATTAGTGATTTGTGGGGACGAGGTAGAACTCTCGCCTGTGCGGCGTAGCGATCTCGCCCCCCACAATATAACAGTTAATTTGGCGCAAGGCTAATAACCTTTCCCGGAAAAACAAATTATTATGGAAAATTTAACAAGCTTGAGACTTGTTAAATAAGGCCAAGACCGGATCCCGGTTGTAGTGCCGACGATGATGATGATGATAACAGTTAATAGCATACGGATGAATGGTATAACACCACTGGATTATAACGTTAACTCCAAGTGGCTGTTGTGTTTTACCTCATGAGATCTCCTAACAGTATAAATATAATACCAGTGACACACGAGAATCAGTCGTCTGTTGGCAGTCGTGAGGTGCACGTCACTAACCAAGAGAAAAAAATATTGCCCAAACAAAAAATCGACTTGCATGTTTTTTCCATAAACAACAACAGAACAAAGTTTAGTATAAGGGTGAATAGTATAAGAGAGAGAGAGAGTAGTATAAGAGGCAACCGTATAAGAATTAATAGTATAAGAGTGAATGGTATCCGAGTAAATAGTTTAATGGTAAATGGTATAAGAGAGAGTAGTATAAGAATGAATAGTATAATCGTGGTACTATACGAGTAAATAGTATAAGGGTGAATAGATCAAGAGTAAATAGTATAGGGGTGAATAGCATACGAGTAAATGTTATAGTAGCGAACAGTATAAAAGTAAATAGTATAAGGGTGAATAGTATAAGAGTTAATAGTATAAGAGTAAATAGTATAAGAGTGAAAGGTATTCAATGTAATGAATGGTATACGAGTTATTGGTACAGGAGTAAATGAAATAAAAGTATAAGAGTGAACGATGTAAGGCTGAATAGTTTAAGAGTGAATAGTATAAGAGGGAATAATCAAACAGTAAACCTTATAAGGATGAATAGTATAAACGTGAATAGTAAAATACTGAATCGTATAACCTTGCGAGGGTATAACATATAAATTGTATAAGCTTGCGGGAGTATATATTGTAGTTCGAAGTCTAACCGCCGACGAGTCACCATGTGCACTTCTGCCTCGTGATCTGTACCATTGGATCAACTGTGCAATCCATTTAGGGTATCTTAAGTAAACACAAGATACCCAATTGCACTATCGATTCGCGCGTCGTCTCCTATTGCATCCGAACTAAACAACCGGATCACCACACACGCATCCGAGTGTACTGCAGTGATATCTATTGAATTCGCGTCGTAGTGTGAAAATTGTGTGTAAGAGTACAGCACAGGAAAACCTCATACCTTTTCCTTTCCTTGTGTCTGTTTTTCTTCTTTTCGCACCTCTGTTGCGTTCCTCAGGCAACGATACTCTCGATTAATTTATAATCTTTGGAGGATTTTTGGTGTTTTGAGTAGCGTAATATTCGTCACGAACCTGGATTTCGGCACGGATCTAGTGGGGCACGTACTACAAGGGCATAACACCTGTAGTGGTTGCTTAGGCTCATCTGACGCTGGTCCTGACTTGCATCCTTTCCTGAGGCGATATTGGTTTTCTGTGTAGGGCCATTTCAATGGAACGGGAATTTCGCGTCGATCTGTGTTACATTCGCGGCCTGAGATGCGATTTCTCCTCTGTGTCTGCCCACGTCCCTAACCAGAAACCAGCAATCCTTGCACTTAGGGAGACCCAGGCAATAACTGATACAGATATGTCTGATTTTATTCTACCCGGTTATAATTTGGTGCCTGTGTTCTTTCCACATCGTGTTATAGCCACATACATACGAAGTTATATTGCGTATCAGTTTCCTCCACAAACTAGGCTCTGCTCCAATCCAGAATTTAATTTTTCGTGGCTAAAACTTTACGTTTGTAGGCATATCATACTTTACTGCTTTCTTTATAGAAGCCCAAACTTGGATAGAAACGCATCCTTTAACGAATTTGATGCTCTATGTGATTCTACTGACAGGATCTTGACCCTATATCCGCACACTGAAATCGTTATTGCGGATGATTTCAATGTGCATAACTCTCAGTGGCCTCGCCACTCTGGACACACGAAACTTGAAGGTCGAAAGTATATCCAGCTCTTTGCTGATTCAAATAGTTTAACTCAACTCGTCAATGAGCCAATATGGGTACCAGATATAAATGGTGACCCCGGTCCAGTGTTTCCCACCTCCCATCCAAACAAATACACAATTGAAATTTCTTCGGCCTTGGGCACTTCCGACCACTGTGTCGTGTCAGTTAAATTTGCTGTAACCAACACTAACACCAACGAAAAAACTCCCAAAGGAACAATATGGTTCTATGAGAAAGTCAACTAGGAAGGTCTGAACGACTTTTTTGGGAGGTTAGATTGACTCTATAACGGGCACATTGACAGACACGATTCTGCTTGGCATGCGAACCTTTATTCCACAGAGAATAAAGAATATCAAACCCAAGAAAAATATGTGGTTCGATTTCGAATGCAGAGAATCCATTAAGACTAAAGAGTTGAGCTTCAGGGTGTATAAATCAAACAATACGGAGGAAACCAGGAAAAGATTTAAGAGAGTGTGATAAATATTACACTCTTCCACAAGTAGTAGAAACTTCTGCGGATTTGTAGAGAAAGCGAAGCTACTTGCTGCAGATTTTGCGGCCAACTCAACGCTGCCTGATACCACATCACTTCCGACTCAACTTGAGCATAAGCAGCACACCACGGGCCAGATTCGCTTCCGAACGCGTACTGTTGCCCGCGAACTTGTGGGGGAGCAGGTGTGTTTGTGGTAGAGTGCCGGCACGGGCACGGGTTCACGAATATACCCGACGCGTTCACTGTGGTAAAGAAACTGACTTCCGCCGCCGATCGTTCATATGGTAAAATAAAACACTAGGAAGTGGCTTTGGAATTATAGTTTCTTTATTTTTTTGTTTAACTCAACCTGAATGTGGTATTACACTTTTAATGCCGTATTTGATTGAAATCTTTAGAAAACTTAAAGAATCACTCATGAATAATAAAATTTAAAACTTATTCACCAACAATTGAATTGACTATCTGTTCGTTCTTTTCTTTAATTAATAATGTTAAAATTTATAATTCTTAAATTAATAATGTTAAAATTTATCCACACAACAATTGAATTAAAACTGTCTGTTCGTTCTTTTCTGTGATTAATAAAATATAAAATTTATCCACACCATCATTGACCGAACCCCACGGTGTGGTGCGCACACACCAGCGGTTGAATTTCGACTCCTGGCGATGTGTACTCGCCGGTGGATGAAAAGCGACTCAATGTAAATGACTCGTGCAGAGTCGGTCGTCCGCTAAGGGTGATTTGCATTCTCGAGAGAAACGTGCAGTTTCTCTCCGTGGTGACCAATCAGAGAGGATCTCTCTGCCGGTCTTGGCGGGACAGTTTCGCTTGCTCGTGTTGCCAGGTCACGGGCAAACGAAAAGGAGAAAAAGGGAATGAGCAAAAGGGTATCGTTGGTGGCGCGCATGCAGCTTCGTAAAACAGGCTGCTCGCCATTAGTGAAACCTGTGCTCCTAGGAAATGAGATACTTGCACAACGACGGTGCTGCGATATTGGTTTTCTGTGGAAAATGTGCTGCGCATGTGTGGGGCAGAAAACTCCGGCTGACAGGGGCGCCGGCGAGTTTCCCTATGTATGTTGCATGTTAGGAGTTCTTTTCAGGGAAATTATAATGATGTATTATCTGCATAAATTGACGACTTCTGTGATGCATTGTCTGCATGAAATGACGCCCTTGGGAAGGGTAATGTTTGTAGGTGGCGCTGGTTAACAAAAGGAGTTGGGGTTGGCGTTGTGTGTGATTCTTGTGGTTGGAATTGTGGGTGGTTGCCTGGCAGCTTCAAGGAACCCCCACACACTCAATGAGCTAAACGCAAACAAATCCGCTGGTTCTGATGGCATTCCCCCAATTATCTTGAAGAAATGTGCCTCTTCACTCGCAAAGCCACTGCGGAAAATCTTCCACTTGTCTTATTCTACTGGCCATTTCCTAAATAGATAGAAGTCGGCAAACATTCAGCCAATTCCCAAAAAGGCCACCAATCGTCGATCACTTCTTATCGACCCATAGCACTAACTTCTATTCTCTCGAAGGTAGTGGAATCACTTATCAACCGTCAACTTTCGAAATAATCAAATGTAATCAAATGACCTCCTTAATGACAGCCAATATGGCTATGGTAGCAACAGGTCGACAGGAGATTTGATGGCGCACCTTACCGAAAAGTGGAGCCATTCCATCCATTACTTCGGAGAAAGCAACCTTGTTGCACTGGATTTTTCAAAAGCATTCGACAGAGTTTGGTATCTAGCCCTTTTCTCAAAATTACGTTCCTATGGAGTGGACAATTCCCTGATCCTATGGGTAAGCGACTATCTTTCTGGCCCTTCAGTCCAACTGGTTCTTGATAGTGTCAAATCTGCCTTCCATCAAAACAATGCAGGTGTTCCCCAAGGTTCAGTACTCTCACCCACTCTCTTCCTCATCTTTATAAATGATCTCTTGTCAATTACTCACAACCCAATTCACCCGTTTGCAGATGATAGCACATTGAGTTTGTCATATTCTTACGAACATTCCCGACCAAATTCTTCGAACGTCATTACCAATCAGCAGGTTATGTTTAATACATTGAATTCCGACGTCAATAAGATGTACCAATTGGGATTATCTAACCAAGTAGAATGAAATGCCTTAAAAACTCAGTGCTGTCTCTTGTCATCAAAGGCGAACCCTAAAGTAAATACACTGTCGATGAACGGCACTTGCATTGACGTACCAAAAGAACTATCAATTTTCGGCACTCGAATTAATTCGACTCTTAATTGGAGCGACCACTCCAAAATCCGCTTTTGTGCGCGCGTTCGTGTCAAAAAAGCAGCAAATATAAAGCATTTTATAAAAGGGACATAACAATTGTGTAAATCTTTGTGACATCTCTCGGACATCTTTGGGTCATACTTGGAACACCCTTGGGACATTTTTCGAACATCTTTGGGACATACTCCGGCATTTTTGGCATATCCTTGGGACATACTTGGGACATTTTTGGAACATCCTTGGGACATATTTGAGACATGTTTGGATCACCTTTTGGGACATCCTTGTGATGTATTTCCTTCACTCTACTTGATCAACTTAGGAGTCAACTAAAGTCTTCAATTTATTGACAAAGAATTCAGGGTGTAAGGATCACTTTCAGTGTGAGACCTCTTATGAGTGATCTTCCCCAAACATCAACTGTTGACAAGGAACTCCAGAATCCCGGGATACACCGAACAGAGTCAAATGATAATTTCAAGTGATGCACAATGTAGAACCATCTCTTCGAAAACGTGTTAGAAATGGCGTCCAACTTGGCACTCCCCTATTATAATAGCACTCAGTTTGGAAACCACTAATACTTGGCGCATATGTGACATATATATGATATAAGTTCACATCAAACAAACACAATTTTACACACTAACCAAACCGATTTTGGTCTCCCAACTTTTCGTTTTTGAAAAGGCCCAAAGGTAAAGAGAAATAAAAGAGACAACTTTGAGGCGATGATACACAAATCACTAAACAATTTCATTTATAAAAGGGGATTATATTGTTGGTGGGCAGCTTTGTCAAACTTATTATCATGATAACATACAACCGAATTAAATGACATAAGCTTAGAGGAGGAGGTGAAACTGTAAGAAGAATGGAACCAAATTAATCCCAACGACATCCTTTTCCATTAGCCACAGAATGTTGCTATATTCTTAGAGCTATAGAATTCGATGTGCAATTGATGATCCATTCTAATTGATTAAAGTGAATTACAAAACATTGATTTCTGCCTTTGTACTATTATTTATTGTGGATGTAATAGTGTGGTCCAGGAAATACGATAAGATTAATCAATTTGCTTGACTGCACTATTATATTGTGACAACCCCCCGAAACGCTCCGTTTGGTTTTTTGAAATAGAGCACTATCATTAGTGAAGGAGATAAAACAGTGTCGTATACAGGCGAACGGTCTACATTAGTGTCTGCGAAATGTACAAAACGTAAATTCCGTTCCTTTATTCCTTCCATGACTGGTCTGTTATTAACTATGGAGCGGATGAGGAGATAGAGTTTTTGACGCCATGGACCAAAGTCCTATTTCCTAAAATCATTCCATGAGACTGCATTTGGACTCCAAAATATGGATTCACGGAAATCAGTTATCATTTGTGTTGCGACGTTTGGATTTCCCTCGAAATCGGGGATCCAGATTGTAAATAATTCTGCAAATGAACATATAAAAATGTGATCTTGGCAGTGTGCTGCGCCGCCTCATATGTCCGGGGGATGAGAGCGCAGGCAAAACCACACATGGCTTTGTATACGCTAATGCGCCGCCTGTGGATTCTTCTTCCAGAAGACGATAAGACTACAAACGGGCACACATGGCAATTGGTGTCGTGCGATCCTCATCGGCCTGACGGCCACCAAGCAGTGATGCGGGCGTTAATATAAAAATGTGAGCAATATAAAATTGAACCCTATACGGAATAAAGATCCTCATACCAAATAAATTCACAACTGTTTTTTTGTCAGCTATGGCATTAACATCGTTACTGAGGAAGGCTACGACCAAGAAAGCCGATTAGACCATCCAAGTTTGTCTTCTCGTACAGCCACAAATTCTTTAGGAAGCTTTTGTGTTAGAACTCCTCTTGATTAGAGGACAACAATACAGGCGCTGAAGGGCCTATGGCGATGACGCGAAAAGTGACCTGAGGGAATTTCATTGCGCTTAATTTTCTTCACAATTATCAGACCACGCCGCCCAGTTCGTGGCATAACATCAGTGTACAGGTTTAGTGTCTTGATGAAATGACTAGTTATGACTGCTATCCGTGTTGAATCATTGACGAGTTGTGTTTATCTGTTTGAATTGGCAAAGATCCGAACAAATTGACCTACCTACACGTGTTGTGCGCCTAGGGTAGCTTTTTTTTAACATACTGTGTTTATTTGACCAATAATCAATTTTTACATTAAGTAGCACAGCTAACTTATAATTCCAGTGATAAAATTATTTACATGTATACATTACACACTTTTCAAACATAACTAAATGTGTGAATACGAGGGTTGCCTTTTATATTTCGGGATTAGAGAACAAAAACAAATATTGATCATCGAAAATCACTTTATTATTTTTCAAAATATTCCCCATGAAGATCTATACACTTTTGCATGCGTTTGCACCAATTGTCGAAGCACTTTTGCAACTCTGATTGAGGTATCTCCAACACATGCATTCTGAATGCAGCAACCGCTTCTTCAGGTGTCGAAAAACGTTGACCTCTCAGTTTGTTTTTTACGTACGGGAATAAAAAGAAGTCATTCGGTGCCAAGTCAGGACTATACGGCGGATGACCCATCAAATCGATGTTTTGGGTGCTCAAAAATGCAGTTGTCGCAGCCGATGTGTGAGAGCTCGCATTGTCGTGGTGAAGAGTGATCCGTCTTCGGCGGTTGGTTTTCCTGATTTCTTGGAAGACAACTGGCAAACAAATGGTTGTGTACCACTCAGAATTGACTGTTCTGCGTTGTTCTAGTGGTACGGTTGTGACATGTCCAGTTTTTCCGAAAAAACAGGCGACCATTTGCTTGGAAGTGCTTCGTGCCCGAACAACTTTTGTTGGATTTGGCTCATCATGAAACACCCAGACAGTCGACTGCTGTTTACTTTCGGGCTCATACGCGTAAATCCACGATTCATCACCTGTCACGATGTCATAGACGTGTTTCGAAGCACCGCGACCGTATTTTTTGAGCATTTCTTTCGACCAATTGACACGAGCCTTTTTTTGGGCGATTGACAAATTGTGTGGGATCCAACGCGAACAAATTTTTTTGACAGTCAAATGTTTATGCAATATTGAATGTATGCTGGTCCCACTAACGCCTAAGGTTGTCTCAATCTCACGATAGGTCACATGACGATCTTCCAATATCAGTTCGCGCACAGCATCAATGGTTTTCGGAACAACAACTGATTTTGGACGACCTTCACGAAATTCATCTTGGAGTGAACTACGACCACGATTGAATTCACCATACCATCGATAAACACTGGTCCTTGATGGAGCTTCATCGCCAAAAATTGAATTAAGTTCATCCATGCACTGTTGCTGAGTTAATCCACGCCGAAAGTTGTAAAAAATAATCGCATGAAAATGTTGACGATTTAATTCCATTTTTGGGCCGAGATGAATCTTTTAAGTTACTGTAAACAACACAAATAGCGCTCGTATGTCAAAACGTTCTGAGTGCGTATAATCTCAAAAATGTCCAACTTTACGACAGAGCTGTCAATTGCCGGATTGCAACACTAGGGTTGCCAAATCCCGAAACATAAGAGGCAACCCTCGTAACTATTTGAATATTATAGGTTTTAATATTGACAGTTTTCCTGGAAAAGGTCAGAACACCAGGATTTTTGTTTTTTTAATTTAATCTAATCTAATTCCCACGATTTGGAGATTTGTGATACGATTTGACATCGTAGGGCTTTTTTGAAGGTAAGTAAAGGATCACCTCGTCTCGGAAGATTCACACGACCGATTGTTGTTTTGTTTCGGGCACATGTGAATAAATTCATGAGTCGTCGCCTAGGCAGATATTATACACACAATTTTCCAACATTTTCTTGCAGCAATTGATACGAGCCTTTTTTGAGCGATTGTCAAATTATGTGGGATTTAACATGAACAAAGTATTTAACAGTCAGTCAGTTTTTATGCGATATCGTACTTATGCTTGTCATGCTATTTCCCAAGTATGTCTGTTGCGGATTCCCACGACAGCCCACAACACAATAAGAACCCGGGGTTTGTGGAAGGTGTGTTCAACGCGTGTTGAACATACGATGTCTCTTTCAAGCTCTTAATTGGAGCGACCACATTTTTGAAGCTGCGAAAAGTGCGGCCAAATGTATGGGATTCGTTAACAGGTGTATTCGTCCCAAAATGGAGTTCAACTCCCATATTTGCTCTGGCGCATCCAAAACTGCACTACACATGCTCGATAGGATGCAAAAACGAGCAGTGAAACTTATTGGGGATCCAGCTGTAAGTCGATCAATTCTGTCGACAGCACGTAAGCGCAACGTATCATGCATATCTCTTTTCTATAGGTATTATCACGGGCGTTACTCAACTGAACTTGCTCAATTGTTCCGCCTCCTCAGATATTTTCCCCGATACCCGCCAATCTGAGAATGCGCAACAATTCACGTTGAAAGTCAACTTCAGGCGCACAAATAAACAAAGATACTCATTCCTTAGCTGAACCACATGAATGTGGAATGCTCTACATGGTCATGTGTTTCCTCATCTTTGTAATGTCCAGGCATTTATGACACATGTACATCTTCTTTCCTTATCTGCTTCCTCTCCACCCGCTCGCACTGTGTTCCAAAATCCCGTTTTGTACGCGCGTTTGTGTAAAAGAAAAATTTCCCGTGACGCTCTTGCATTATCAGTTCAGATACAGCACTGATATTTTGTGGCACAACAACCAATTTTGGACGACCTTCAAGAATTCGTCGTGAAGCGAACGCTCACGATTGAATTTGTTATACCACTTTTCACAATGTTGTAGGAAGGCACTTTATCGCCATATAAAAAACTAAGTTCATTAATCACTCTGGTCTTGATAATACACTCTTGTCAAAATAATCGTACGAAAATGTTCACGATTTAATTCCAAGCTTGGTACGAGATGAATGTTTTAGGTAAATCATGATTTTATGTCAAAACGTTCTGAGTACGTATATGATAAACAATGTTAAACTTTCCAATGGAAACATCCGTTTACAACTGATAACACTAAATGTAGGAAGCTTCGCATTATCTGGGACTGCCTTAGATCTAGAATAGCTGGTATGTTTATATATGAAGGTATAGATGTTGCACTTGAAGCTATGAATGTTGCATTGGTCGTCGCGAAACTCTCATGGAATTGTAACGGTCTGGCATCCAAGATTTTTATCGCCTCGAAATATGATGCAAGCTGGGTACCCTAATAGATGAGCGAGGGCAAGCACCATACCTGGAGACTTTTCCTAGTTCTCTAGGCTCCCTTTGAGGTTGTCTTGAAAACAATAGTTACAGTTTTCTGAGAATTCATTTTGACCTTTCCCTCATCATAATAATATATGTTTCGATTAAGATCATCCTGTATAAGAATATGATACCAATCTTTGCACCAGTTCCTCATGATATTACAAGAAACTTCTCCTAATTCCGAATTAATTTAGTGTCTTCACTGTGATAACTATGAGTTGTAATTTTAAACAGCATTTAAGAAATCGCCACGTTTATATGATAAACTTTTCAAATACAACGATTACTCTCAGTATAGTATTAAAATAAATAAAACAGACGAACAAAAGCAGAAATGAAAGCCCGGAGAGAATCAACAAAAATCCAATGCAAATAGGATCCTTGTAGAGGATGTACTTGTACTTTATAAGGGTATATTGCCGATACAGATAACTGTAATAAACGAAGCCTATTCCATTACAAACATTCTCACCTAGGTAGTACGAGTAATGTTAATGGCTTAAGCGACTCAGAACGTATATCAATTTCTTTTTTACTCTATCCACGGTCAATATTCCCATGATGGGGCAAAGTATTTCCAGTGCTGCAAAAACATAGTACAAAAACAACTTCTGAAATGACATAAAAATACTTGTTAAATAATGGCGTCCTAACTACGATTTCTATATTCTTTGGTGTTACAGTCCTTGATCCATAAAAGTTTATTGAATCACTGGCTACTGGAGAGTCGCAATGGAATGAAAATGAGGAAATGCTCAGCTTGGAGTTATCGTGTCCTTTTTCGTAGGGAAAAACATAAAAATTTTATTAAGGGCGACTTCCATTTGACAGTTGCGGCCTCTCTAGTAGTGAGCTGGGCTTGTGCGGGACTTTAATTTTGGACAAGCTGTTTTTATAGGTCAACCAGTATAGATGTTACCCATATGAGCTATGCCCCCTTAGGGTAATACAAATAAATACCGACCGACTATGAATTGCACACCTACCGTAAAAGTATACAACCCGATTTTGTTAGGGGAGAGACAAATCAACAAACATTCTTCAGTGGATCAACAAACTAAATGAGTTTAACCCACATGGCTCAAGAAATTGGAGGAGAATTTGTCCTTGCTCCTGAAAGAATGTGTGTGCGTGTGTGTTTTATTTGTTCCCGCGTATTTATACTGATCGTATTTGTTGTATGTGTTCAATGAACCCTTCCTACACCTTTTATTAATTTGATAATATTGCTATACGGACAAGAGCTGAAGAAGTAACACATTTTCACATCACAAGACAATACTTCACAGAGGGCAGGGAAAGAAAAACTATTCAGTTGAATTGTCTAAGGATAGGGATATTCATTATCCTTGTGGTAATTACGTTCTTCCCTTTGATTATGTCTATGAAGTTTCTGAGCATATATCTTTTACTATTTGCAGTTGTGTGCTTGGGCTAAATTTGTTAATGGATTAAAAGGGTACAATCCCTGAATAGAAATCGGGTTAAATTGAATCTGAAAAGTTTTGCTGTTTGTGTTCTGTTTTATAATTTAAGTTTGATTTCCCTCGTTGTAGTCTCTTCGTGTCCAGTGAAGAAGGTTAACCTAATGGATTTGAAAAGCAATGATTTTAATCTTGGGCATGACTTTAAGCGATAAGTACGCCTGAAATGCCTGTAGGTTCGAATTCAAATACCATCAACAACGAAACACAACTACACTAAAAATAGATATCTTAATGCAATTCGCGAACAACCCAAGGGCTACTCATGGCCCAATTGCTGAAATTGAAGATTCGCTTTTAATTAAAATGAATACAATAGTAGGACACTGGATTCGTGTTGATTTTAATTAATCGATCTAATCAGCGAAATCAGTGAGAGAATTCCGACATTGTTTAAAGATGCTTGCACTGGAAATCGACATCAAGTGAAATGTAATTTACCATAAAGGACAACGAAGAACAATAAATCTCTAAATCATCCGTTTAGTTTGTCAGTGGTATGGGCAGAAGCATAGCTATAGATTGAACGAACAAGTGGGGAATATGTACCTTGTAAGTTGAGTAATTTCATTACTTTAAAAGATCAGTGACCCGCTTTGTGTAAAACTAGCATAATTGGGTACTGAGGTGTAACAAAACCTATTTGAATGTGATAATTATTCCAACATATATCTCTGTTTGTTTCCAACCATCTTCATGTATGAAGGACACCGGATGAGATGTGAGAATTTATAAATTGCATAACCGCTGTACACGAAAGACGGAACGAAGTTTAATTCTCCATGTCAACCTTTTTCCGCACATATGCAGAAAGGGCACATTTAAAGTTTAAGCTAACCATTAGCCAGCATATCTCATGACCCTAGGGAAACGTAACATTTGAAAAGTCCAGTGATGTTTGAGCACTACGCTCGGCTAACATTCAGATGTCTGCAGCAGAAGTATGTTCCCACGTCTAAGGGATTACCTTAGAAGAGCAGTTTGGATATATCATGTCCTGTGACGTGGGTTCACATTGTGGCATCTATTGAATTAACTAGACCTGTTCTAAAAACGTATTCAATATTGTAACTAAATTTAATGGTCAGCAATATTCCTAGTTTCCCGTTTTATTATTTTTTTTTTCTTTTTCATTTTCTTATCGTCTTTAGGGATCCCTAAGATTCTGAAACCCTTGTCATAATTTTGCACAATTACCCTGAAGTATCTATTTTACAACAAGATTCCTTCTATTTATTTTGCGGTCTATAACAATATCTCTCTACCTATATCACGATATGTTGTTCGAATTACAAAAAGCATGTCACTTTGTTCTCTTTGACAAATTGGCAGAAATGATTTACAAAAGGCCTTGAGAACAGTCAGATGTTTTTAAAAGCTTGACAGAAATGTAAATTATTCAAATGTGTTCGCTTTCCATGTAAACTGGTAAACTTCTAACATGTCACAAAACTTGATGAGATGAGTCAAGTGTTTTGGACAGGGGCTGTATTATAATTCTAGGTTTGTTCAAACAAGAATATAAATATATTTGAACTTTAAAAGAATGACTCTTCTCCTAAAATATTTTATGATATTGCGGCCAGTAAAAAGAGGGAAAGGTCAAGGTTGTCTACATTCATTCGGATGCGATGGGGGCTTAGACATTTGAAATTACCATCGGGGGATATATTAAGCACCAATAACATATCCTTGGACTTAGGTGTGGGATATTGCACATAAGGAGTGGGTAGTTTGATAGCACCACAAAATAGCAAGCTTTCAAAGATATGGAGATAAACTCATGCGATGAAAAAAAAAAGGAAAGGTGAATGGACAGTTAGGCAGATATATTTTTAATTTGTAATGCGAATGCTTTCGGATGGATGTCTTGATTGAATATGGTCATGCTTATCCGGGTGAATGAAGACATAGAGGGTAGGGAAAAGAATAACTATTGATTTGACAAGGCTATTGCCGACTTTTCCATAAAAATAACCCATGATTCTTTTATACAATGAATGAACTTTAATCGATGATAATTTTCCTTTTTGATCAATGTCCTTTTGTCGTACTTCTGTAAGTTGTGTTTTGGCGGATTTTTTAAAGTCGAATGTCAATGTGTTCCGCCGAACACTGTCCATGAACAAGAAAGAAACACATGGAACAGGAGCGAATGCCGTCACAAATGAAACACAGAGATTTATTTTTAATTTTAATTTTACTGTTGTTGAAGTTTGTTTTTGTTAACACATGTCTTATTATTTCCTTTTAATTGTTTTATTCCAACACATTCCTGCACATGACTTTATGTTTTCACTTTTGCACTATTACTATTACTATTTATTGACCTGTAAGAACCCGAAAGTTCATGACCTCACCGACTCGACTCCGCCACTGTTGCCGGTCCCGTGCGCTCGCCTTCCACGTTCGACCATCCGATCCGATCTGCTCGAGGTCCAACCTAACGTTGTCCTCCCATCTCCGTTGTCCGCCTCTTTCCCGTTGGCTTACCGTCAAGAATTCTATGCACGGTTCTATCGTTGCCCATTCGCACTACGTGTCCTGCCCATCTTAATCTTCGCGGCTTGATTACTCTCACTATTGTGAGTTTGCGGTATAGCTCTTCCAATTCGTGGTTGTGGAGTTTCCTCCATTGTCCTACCTCCTCGTCATATTTACCTCCAAAGATACCCCTTAGGACTTTATTCTCGAATACGCGGAATTTGTTTTCTTCCCGTTTTGTGAGAGCCCATGTTTCGCATCCGTATAGAACAATCGACATGATTATGGTTCTATAGACTCGGAGCTTTGTATTACGTGATAGCAGTTTGGATTTCAGCAGTTTACTGCCTGCATGCTAACTAGCGTTGCCGGAGTGTAGTCTTTTTTTTTTACTTTTGTACACGTCTTTTTTTATTTTTATTTCTAGTGTTTCTATTTTTTTTTTAATAATTTTTTTGGTTTACAATTGATTCTCCTCGTTTCGTATACTACACTTCATGTTAAGAATTGGACGCAGGGTAATCTTTTATTAAAATTAGAATGCACGGATGAATAAGCTAATAAAACTATTTTTGAAAACAGAACTCGCGCTCACGCTTTACGTCGTTTGTTACAACCTTGCTGGCGAGTATTTATTTCATTGACCCTTTACTTTGACACACGCGCCGTACTGTCGTTACTCTTTTTTTGATTTACTGTGCTGCGCGGACTAACCTCCTCGTTCGGGTTCCTCAAGGTCGACCGTGTATCTCAACTGTTCGCGTTGCGCGGATTTTGTATCTCGAGTGTGTACTGAAGGATTACCCTCGAGGAACTCGTGGTGAGTTTGTGGCGCTTCCTTTAAGCTTACTCGAAGAACCCCCCATAATTGCAACGCAACTCCCATTGTTTTTCGCTAATGCAATTGCATTAGCACCTGAAAACATTTCCTTTTTCAAGAAAATTGAATGCATACAATGCATTATCTAAAATTCCTAAAAAGAATTCTCCCAACATTCACGCATGTGTTATATAATTAACGTCAATTAATTATCACTCCCCCTTGAATTATTAACATCTCGTGTCTTTACGCACATATCCTTCATCCTTCCCATAGCCTTCCCTTATGTATATGTAATGCGCTATTCAAATTCCTTGAAAGAATTCTTTAATGTACATATGCATCATAAATCCCAAACCACTCCGCACCCTTGTATCACCATGCAATTCCGCTATGGACAATGGACAATGGTTATAAAAGGGATTTCGGTATACAATGGTAATTGTGTACCGTATCTTAGCTGGCGGCAAGGATCGGATTCTGTTTGCACGTTTGTATGCTGAAGAGTTCGATTCGTGGCGGCTAGACACAGGATGCGTAGATTGCTTTTGTAGACAGGACAAAAGGCTGCCAAGGCCATGGATAAACCAGGGAAATGTTCTGTGGCGTGTGAAGGGAACGCTGGCTAACAGGGGCACCGATGAGGTTTTCGAATTCACGATGCCTGTATGATGTAAAGAATTCTTTTCAGGAATTTAGGATGATGCGTTGAATGCATGATTGTTAGAGAATTCCTTACAGGGAATTAGGGTGATGCATTAAATGTCCTTGGTATGGCAATGTTTGCCGGTTTGTTGTGTCCTTCGATCGCCGTGCAGGCGTAGAACAATTGGTCGGACTTGTGCCTCACGTATCTGTGAATACGTGGGGTTATTGCCTGCCAGATGTATGTTACCTTTGTTTCAGGTGGAAAGGAGGACTTTTGAGGACACGTGTCTGTGGGCACGTGTAATTTATCTATAGGTGAGTGTGTTCCTTGGTGGAACGACGACATCTCGACCAATGGTGGTTTGTGTGGTTCGTAGAACCGCCACAGTGTTGTATTGGACAATTCCCGGTACTTTTTTGACAGAATGTAGATTCCACCAATCACGTTTCACGCCGTTTCTCCTGGCATTATTCTTCACGGTGTCTTCGTCCTTCACTACGGATGCTTCCGAGTGTCTTGCCCCAAGATTTCTTGGCCGTTGAAAAGAATTTCCCCTATGATGCGCAGCAATTACATTGTTTTCACTGGTTCTTCCTGGGGAGCTGATTTTGTTTGGATTCACTACCTTGCCCAATTTCTTGCTGACGTCTCTGCTGTGTCCTTTAGTTTTCTTTTCAGGTTGAATATGGTCGTCGTTGTCGTTTAGTTTGTTCAACATTATCTGCATCTCGAGCCTCCTGTTGTCTTCGCCGTTGCAATTTCGTTCTTTTTTTAAGCGTGTCATTGGCTCAATGTACCATGGTATCTGTTCTTTTCTCTCCCTCCCGAGGCGTACCTCACCGCCGGCTAGGGGAAACGGCTTTATGTACCTAGATGTAGAGGAATCGATTTCGAGCAGCCCTTACCGCTGGTAGGAGGAAGTGTTCTGGGATACATGAAAGAATGAGCAGTTTAAAGGCGACTTCCGTCTAAATGATACTAGTGTATGCCTATATACAAATTCCTTTTAAACCTTTTTCTTATAATCTAAATTCCTAATTGCCTTCATCGCGAACCTAAGCGGCCACCGTAGGAGCACCACAATTGTTCCTCTTCTATATCGTCCTGCACCCGACAATCGCCCGCATGTGCCCTTGTCCTGCGAACAGTTGCTATGTGTGCTGCTATTTTATCTGCAACGTCTTCCCAGGAGGTGTGTCATTAGGGATTGATCGTTGCGTTTTCCCAGGAAACGAGCTATTAGTGATCGAACGATTTTTCTTCCCAAGAAGCGAGTTGCCGACTGTGGCACACTCTCACGAATCGGGACACTGTTACTTGGTGCTGCATCTTCTTGAGAATTTGCATGACCTTTGCAGGCGAAGCACTGGAGAAATCTAGTATGTTCGAGTCTGTCTGTCACTTTCCAATTGTCATCCGCCAGCTGACAACACGTCCGTGACAGAAACGGGATGCCACTTGAGCGTCACAATTTAAAATCACTTTCAGCGGTGTTTTCGATTGAACAATTCAGCAGCAGTTCTGTTTCTCTCGTGTTTCGGAACCAAGCGAGAACCTCGGGCTCACATGGAAGGATATCCGAAAGCGGCACGTGGAGATCATACGGCTGGCAACCCCAGAGATTAAGGGTCACCACTACTTCGCGGAAGAATTCATCGACTCGGCCGAGGAAATTTACCTGGACGAACAGGCAAAGTTCGTCGACGCAGATCACGTCCTCACCTCGGACTTCCCCGCACCGTCAAAGGCCTCCGCCATAATTTCCCACGTCATTAATACACCTCCTGCCCACCCCCGCAAGCTGCCCAAAGTTGGCTACCGACATTCTCATGCAGATGCTCGAGGAGAAAGCCATTCAAGGACCTATTCTAGGCAATACTGGCTGGCCACCCAGACCTCACGGGTGTAGGTCGCCTATACTACCTAAAGTCCCTCCGGGACGATGCGGCTAGAACCACCAAAAACATCCCCGTCGCGGAGGAAAACTACAACCGGGCTTGGAACAAACGGGTAGAGCATTATCACAACACTCATGCCATGGTCCACTCTGCCTTGGGCGCTCTTCTCCAGGTACTTGCTATTCACAAGGAATCTGCTGCGGGCCTACGTCATCTCCGCGACGCCACCAATGGATGCACTCGGCCGCCCCATAAACACCTGGGACAACATACTCGTCTACCTGACCACCCAACGCCTGGATCCACACACGGATCGTGATTGGCAGGCAGCGCAGGGAAACAGCACGGAGCCTGTTGCGGACCTAGCATCTACGTCCTCGCCCAACACCCACTAATTTCCGGAAAATTCCCCCCTCTGCCTGTAAAGGGAAGAAAAATCGTCAAGTAGCTAATTTGCATAAACTACTTTATGCAAATTCTACTTGGCAGTAAAAAATAATAAAAAAGAACGTTGGCGCCGAATAAAAAATAAAACGTCAACCGCATGAAATATATTCATTCGACATCTGACACTAACTTGGCGTAAGGCTAATAACCTTGCCCGGAAAAACAATTTATTATGGAAAATTTAACAATCATAAAACTTGTTAAATAAGGTCAAGACCGGATCCCGGTTGTAGTGCCGATGATGATGTTGATGATGATGATGATGATCCGACACTAAGCTAGAGCAGAGCGGTGCTCCTTAAAAGAAAAAACAAAGCAAAAGAAAAACTTAAAATAATAAAATTAAATAAAACAATTAGTGGAGATACTCCAATTGCAAGAACGAGTGCAACGAGTACAATATCCGAAGTGCAACCGCACCGATTCAACTGCAATTGATTACAAAAATCAGGATCACCTAAGTTCAATACTAAAAAGGAAAAGACGAAACTCAAATCAACAACCAACGGTCAGCTGAACAGGCGAGCACAAGACTCAACGTCCCCTACAACCTGCCACCAGGAACCAACTACAGCGACCGCTCCACGGTCGACCAAGTGTCCCCTTTACTTACCCTTAAATATATTTAAATATATTACTATATTATCATAAATTGTGCATATATATAACAAGCCCCCACCTACCAGCAGCTCAAAGCCTTCCTAAAAACCAGGATCGAAGCGTTGGAGTTCGTTGAGCTGCCTAGAATTACACTCCCAATGAACTCCAAGGAGCAACCACCCGGACCCCAAACAGAGGTCACGCGCACACCATAAACCCCATCCCCTCGGGGGCGATGCTCCCGGCTACAGCACGCGTCCACATCCAATCGAAACGTTAACACCGGATCGAGGCTCGTGCCCTATTCAGGGGCCACTTTCATCTCGGAATCACTCGCCCGGAAATCTCTCTATCGTGACAGGCTTGGAACTTGAAGACTCGAACATCCCATCGACAGACAGGATGGAAATCATAATCGGCGCCGATTTGTACTCTTCCTTCATCCTGGAGAAGTCCGAAGGCTCAGCACCCGCCACGTTATCCAGTCCAGATGTGATGGGATCCTACACTAGTCATCACCTGGCCATTGATCATGGGTTGCGACCCTACAACTCCAACCCAGATCAGAACTTTGCTTACTGGCGCCCTTTTATATCGATCGCACATTCCCTATCGCACGCTCATCCTTCTTTTCCGATTTCGTCGCCTACTAAATGCAAATACATCATCATCATCATCGGCACTACAACCGGGATCCGGTCTTGGCCTTATTTAACAAATCTCTCCACCGGTCCCGATTTCGAGCCGATGTCATCCAGTATGGCACTCCCAGGCCCTGACCGTCCTGGTCTACGCCATCCCTCCATCCCAGACAAGGTCTGCCGCGCTGTCTCCTTCCATACATCCTGCCACAGAGGACTTTCCGAGCAGGCTCCTCTTCGCTCATTCGAGCTAGGTGTCCCGCCCACCGGAGTCTACCGAGCTTGATTTTTCTTACAACATTAGCTTCAAGGTAGATTGCGTACAACTCATGGTTGTAGCGTCTCCGGAATCGTCCTCCCTCACATACGGGGCTAACAATTCTACTTAAGACTTTCCTCTCGAACGCGGCTAAGAGTTCAGAGTGCCTTTTATTAAGCACCCAGGTCTCGGATCCATACATGGGTACTGGTAAGACCATGGTCTTGTACAGTAGTAGCCTGGATGTTCTGGATAAATTTCTGGATTTAAAATACACAGGGAGAACGGGAACATTGCAGAGGAAAGCAGCTTGGTTAGGGGTGGTTTTGGTTTCGCTTGCAACGAAAAGTGAAACCAAAAGGGTGACTGCGTGACTTCGTTTAGAAGCTTGGGTAATTCTCAGAATGGAGCACTACGAAGTGCATTCCGAGAATGGGAAATGGAGAGGGTTGAAAGTATACTCATGTACACTTTTCATCGGATGGAAACTATTCCCAAGTGCATAGGCTGTACTTTATACATCTTAAATGGGAACATTGGCTTGGGATAAACTTTTGCATTGGAATGTGCAAAAGGAATTTGAGGATGGAATAAACTGTTTCGCTATGTAGAAACAGCGTCGTCTATCCATGTTTTTCTGTTGTTAAACAGCATGAGGGATTTTGATGGTTTCGGCTAGGGAAAATGGTATGTGGGCTTTAGGAAATCGTTTTTTTTTTAAGGACGCGAATCAGCTCAATGATACGAGGGGACTTTAATTATGTAACAATCTCGTGACTGATGCGCTTCCTTTTCTGGGCTGTAGTCTATGGGGATGTAGTATAGTGTGCCAAGACAGCGGCACGGATTCACTTGATCCCCGACACCGATTGTTACGAAACAAACGAGAATAAATAAAAAGAAACGCACTGGAGATTCTTTTGCCGTTCAAAGTTTTCTTTATTTTATTTATTTCGCTTATTATCTTACACACTAACGGATATATCTCTTAAAGTTTAAAATTTAATTATTTGGTATATCTTAAGTGAAAATGGGTTTTGTGGTTTTTGCTAATGTATTCATATATTTATTATTATTATATATTCTGGATGTTAAGCACTAAAACTGGAACAAGAAACGTCGCTTGGTTTTTATTCATAAATAGTTATTTTTGTTTCGTTGGCGCGAAGTTGTTTATCAAATAACTAACGACTCTAGAGTGGACGAAACGGGAAAAACGAACTGGACGCGCTTGAACTCCATCGACTGAAACGCTTTCTATGTGACCGATCCCGGTGGCGGTAAACTCTCGACACTCTGGTGATTAAACGTGCTCTACTGAGGAAGAACGAAAATTTCGTGTGTGCGCACCCAGCGGGGGTTGAATAATCACTGCTCGTGGAACGGCGTCCGACTGTGATGACGATTGAGATGTTACTGGTTCGAATTAGGGATGGAAAATTGAATTTCGAATTCGCACAGCTATTTCATCACTGCGCTCTTTTCATGTATCTTCTTATTCGCATCCCTCAGTGAGGTTAATAATACTCGCGCATCATTCGACAGTCGCTGGACATGCGAAGGATAAAAATAACAAAAAAAAAGAGCGCAATAACTTCGGGCTTGGCTTAGCTTGTGCGCCGGTATCAAATGCAGTTTCTGAGAATGACCGACTGCCCTAGTGTTACGGCTGTGGTGATCTCAGAGTGCATTAAACCGTAGGGAGACAGAATTATGGAGGAGAGGAATGTGGTCGGTGCTATTCACCTGCGAAATGAGATCGTTGATCCCAAGCGAATGGCATGTCTGGGGAAAGTCAATAGGGCGCCGCTGATGCTTGGGAAATAATCAGCGTGAGAACCAGACTTTAAGCCGCTGAAATAACCCCAGCGGTTTTGCTATGATGCAACATCGTCGTTTGGTTAGACTTGTTGTTGCTAACCGACATGATGTGATTTCCGATGGAAATCGCATGGGCTAGCAAGATGGAGTTGCCGTATGGCCAAAGGGTAGCTAAACTCAATTATGCATTATCTGCATAGGATAATGAGTTTAGCTATGCGTCCTTTGGGAAATCAATGATTCTCAGGTGAATACCGAACAGTGGGATAGTGGATAATGTGACGCGCTGTAGGCGATCGACATTAAGTTGGAATTGTGGGTTGGTTCTCCATGTAGTATAGAGAACCCCCACAAGTCTTTCTGCGACCACTCAAGCATTGTCGGTTCTGGGTAGAGGAATGCATCTCTTTCACTGGATTCTGTTTCATCTGATTTTAGGGGACGATTATGTTCTCCTAGACCTAGTTTTCGAATCCGGGTACATTGTATTGGAATCCAAGTTTCTGAGAGCCGTAACTTCGCGATCCTCAGATTCCTCACCGCAATGCTTTGCTTGGGGTCAACATGTTGTTGCATAAATTTTCGTTGGCGTAAAAATATGATCAAAAAGAGGTTACTCGTGGTTTTGGGGCGGTCGAGTTACCAAAGTCTTGTTTTTGTATAGTCGGTACTTTCTCCTCTGTGGTGTCTGAGGTCTTCTGCTGATTTGCCTAATTGAGGTGGCGATAGAGATGCTGTCGATCTTGATGATGATGTAGTTTTCCAAATACCCCGACAATGTTTTTGCACCGACAACTAGATTTATCAGACAAATTTAGCCGAACCTATAATTTAATACACCACAGGATACACCTTTATATCACCACAGGAAAAGCGTATTTGTGACAAAACTGCTGAGTAACCTCCAACACTATCCGTCCGTTCGCCAAATTCCCTTTAATTAAAATAAAATGTTATTTGGAAAATTTAACATGTGAAATTTCGATCGTCTCGACTTTTCCCACTCCCGTCTATTCTCGTATTCGACCAGATTTTAATTCACCGCCTAATGCAAAACCAACAACGCTGCAACCTTATTCTATGTTGTTGTTTTTTTATCGATTTCGCTCTCCTAAGAAAGCAATGATAAGATTAAACCGTTTTAGGTTCTACGGCAAGATCTCCAACCGTACGGGATTGTGGTGTCATTTTGCCAGGAGGCAAATTCGTTGATCTTGGTTGTTACCGTATAGGTAGGATCGCATGTTCATCAGTAAAATGGTATTTTCCTGCTTTCGTTCTGAACGGAAATATATCAACATCTGATTTTTTTTTCATATTTTTATTTTTGTTTTGATTTCTTTATTTCGTAGCATTTTGAGTTTAACAATTAATCAGTTAATCAGTTAATAATTAGCAATCTATGATTTTTAGTCTAAATACATGTGGGTGTGGTAAATACAATTGATCACGAAAGTCGTTTCTTTATTGCGCAAACAGTCAGTGTGATCCATTAAAATGGAAGGAATTATCCTTCAACTTCATGATACACAAAGTTGCTGTGCGATGGGAGTTCAACCGTACGAATGTTTCCTATTTTTATTTTTATTTGCTTCCTGAATCCACTGCCGAATATATTCGTTTTCCGATTTTTATTTTGTTGGTATTAATACGAGGATACGCTGCTCAATTCGTTCGGAATCATATTTCTTAGAGGATCCACGAGCACAATGGTAAGGCAAATAACAGCTTATCGGGGAAGTAGGTTTTGCTACAAAACAAGGTTTTACGGGTTTATGCGATTGGGTAGTTGGATTCTGTGGATGAAGTGCTGGTGCTGTGGGAAAGTTGCATTCCCATGATGTCAATAGTGCGACGAAACTGCCATTTATAGGCACTGTGCCTGTGTGTCCTTAGCCGGATATAGTGAAATGTAAACATAAATTGGTCAGTAGATTATGTAGCGTTCTGTTGGTTGTATATATATATTTTTGTTGTACTTTCCACTGATGTTCGTTCTGTTTCACGATACTTTCTGGGATTGTTTCAAATTAGAAATATAAAGTTTAACAGCGGCCAAAGAGAATGATGCTCTGCAAATACTGGTCCATACCACTGGCTTAGGTTTCCCGTGAGAAGGACATCAGAGGACGTGGAGTGAATGTTAAAGTTGAAAGATCGTACGGGTATCCTCTGTGAATGGAAATTGTGTCAAAGTATAATGTTCGTTTTACGTTTTCGGTCTTTTTTTTTTATGAATGCTTATTTTGTGTGTTTGCTTTGTGTAGGTGGCCCAATCAGAATACTAAGTTGCAACGACGCTACATTTTTGCAATTTTTATTTACTATTATCCCAGAAATCCATCGTCAGTTTTCCCGATTCCCTTGTAGCAGTGAATTGGATTTCAAATGTCCATCCATCTTATGCAGTGGAAGCAAGTGAGTGGGTTAGCTGGTTTTGCTTTATTTTTCCTCTCTTTGTCTCGTTTTTTATTGTCGTGTTGAATTTCCGAAGGAGTGTTTCTGCAGGTAGACAATTGGTGGATATTAACATATATGTTCACATATGCATGTACATTTATGTGCTCTGTGGCATAACTAGCATGTTTTTTATGCAGTTAAGTCTGCCGGCAAAGCAAAGCCAATGAAGTGAATGTGTGCTTCAGTTCATGATTTTAGCATAATTCGATTGAATATGTCAACGAACAGTGTAATATCCATACAAAGTTATGAACAGGAAAATGCTACATAATAGATTACTATTATTAAGATGGCAGGCAGTTAAGTATTCCACAAGATTGTTCTTGAAATTGCCTCAATTATGCCTGATATTTAAGGGTGGTTAGTGAAATACAAGTTGGTATACAATTACAGTTGGTGTCAAGTGGTTCTACTTCACCACAGTGAGAAGTTCATCCTTCTCTCACAACCCAACACAATAATTCAAGATGTTTTCTTTAACTTTTATGCCATGTTACAACACTTGGCACAAGACATTTCAAATTAGATTTCGTCATATCACCAAAACCATAACAATGTAGTTATCGCCTGCCTGTTGAAGTGTTTCCTGGTCATTATAATTTCCAGGTATTTAGGACACGAATTTCCTTTTCCTATCCCTCTTCCTTCGACGACACAGTGCTTTTATTTAATCTCAGCATTCCCCTTGTGCATTTGTTTCGTTCCACTGGGTTTCGTTCCGCTTGGTTTCTTTGTATGTTATTATGTTTGTTTGGGAAAAAAGAAACCCATTATTTGTCGCTAGATGGACGGTTAAGTATATTATATTTCGTAAAGTATTGATCAACGAAATTCAGACTTGTACTCCTTGGAAAAGTGACATT
Source organism: Microdon myrmicae (assembly GCA_963931805.1). Classification (NCBI taxonomy): domain Eukaryota; kingdom Metazoa; phylum Arthropoda; class Insecta; order Diptera; family Syrphidae; genus Microdon; species Microdon myrmicae. Next base: position 122,053,154 of record OZ007500.1, on the reverse strand, counting down.
CCATAAGAAAGTTAAAAAGGTAAAAAAGTCGTTGCCACTTTTTTAATTGCTCGATTCAGTTGTCAGTTATAGACTGTAAAATATGGAAGTTAACAAACAGGCATATTTGTCGTCGCTCAGCACAAACCATAACCTCCGCGCAATCGCCATAAGCAAACACCCACACCGAGAGTGGCTTTCGGCTAATTGAGTCAAGCACACTCTCGGTCACCCTCGCACACAAAGCAGAGTCACGACTGAATTGGCGTGGAGTCGAAGCACCACTACGTGGGTCTCGCTCACACGTAGAACGAGAACCGACGCCAGATCTGTCCCGCCAATTTCGTTCGACACACATCACATGTGTGGACAATTGGCCGGAGTACTCTCCTACTTGGATATCGCTCGCCACCGAGATCGGACGTCTCAGGAAGAAGTCAACATCAGTCGCCGTCAGGTATTCCAACGACAGCAGACTCATCGACGCCAGCTGTAGCCGCCTCTGCAACGACATCGATTTGGAGACCAAAACCCCAAAGTGGTGACCCCGACGCGATCTCTACGACATAACATACACTCCCATATGCACACAGAACTTAACACTTACAATCGCACGACTTCTACGCAGAGCACCGGCTCTCTCGCCTGCCCTGGCATTCTCTCGATCGCTCCTCGCTCAGTCGTTCGCATTTCAAAGTTGATCGTAACGAAAGTTGCTGGGAAGGAAGTGGCGTGGCGTTTCTAGCAGATACACACACGACTCGTGAAGAACAACACCACCTAAAAGACAAGACAAGTACAATCAACGCACATCTATGGGGGTGAAAAGTAAGTGGGCCGTCCATGGCACTGATTCTACTCCTACCACCATTAAATGTTCCCTTTAGTTATGGAGGTGGATTTTTCTCCATGTGGATTTCGTCATGTACTGTCGCTGGTACTGGTTCACGAAAATGCCCTTGATCTTAAGTTCAGAGTGCTCTTACTACAAAATTACGCCACTCGCCGTAACAATGAACCCAAAAGGGAGTGAATCACTAGATTCAATTTAAATGGCAGCTTTTTATTGTCACTAAACACTTTGGTTTAAATTAATAATTGTTCAAATCAAGCACGATATCATTTTGATTTAACTTAATAATTGTTCAAAGCAAGCACAATATTGGTTTCAGTTAATATAATAAATTGTTCGGAACAAGCACAATATCATTTTGGTTTAACTTAATAATTGTTCAGCTCAAGCACGATATCATTTTGATTTAACTTAATAATTGATCAGATCAAGCACAATATCAATTTGGGTTACGTATTAAGTGTTCAATAGTACAACCTCCACCGGTGAGATAATTCTGACAATGTAAAATATGAATTACTGATCCCTTGGGTCGGCCCAAGAGCGATGTAAATTAACGTGAGGGCGCGACTTGCCCTCACGGAATCCGAACCGAGATTAAATAAGCTCATCGAAGCGACAGAATACCACATATTCCATCATCGCTTTGATGACCATATTTGGTAATTTACCCTTTTGCGTTTTGTTCAACACAAAAGAGGGTTGAAACTCACACACGATGGTCGCTCTGCTGTTCATCGCGTGTATCCGCAAATATGCAGACACAGCAAAGATCCCTCCACAAATTCGCAACAGGTGCGAGCATCTCAACGCAAAAGGGTTGCAATGTTTACACGATCAGTGGCTACGTAAAGCATTATTGCTGATCGTGTACATTTCGCTGTATATGCTTGCAATCGAACTCTGATGGTAATTTACCATTTCCGAATTCGATTGCTGGGGCGCCAGCCGGATGCCCTCATGTATCGGTCGTTCGATGTAGGCATGCTTGCTACGGCAAAATATCTTTTTCTGCTAGTTTGCAGCTGGCGTGCTAAAGAATATCGTGTAGATATTTGCACAGGCAATATTGTTGGTTGGTTGATAAACCAAATTGCCTTGAAGAATATAGCGTTTGATGCCGCTGTAATTTCACTTCAGCGCGACTTAATGTTTCACAGGGTTTTTCTTTTATTTAGCAGGTACAGTACAGAAGGTAAGGCTTTTAATGAATTTCAGGGACTGTTACCTTGTGTACCTGTAAGGTAAGTAGTGGTGTTCAATGGAACTGCCACGGTACTTGTTTCTCCTTTGTCGTAGGCCCTATTTGGGGGTTTTTACCTAGATTGTGGGAAGTTGAGTGCTGGCGTTCAGGAGAATCGCCACACATCTATTAAAGCCGTATAGCATGGCAATAGCATAACATTTTCCACATCAGTTGAGTGTACTTGAGTTTAGAAATCGAATCAGTACACGTGACAGTGGCCTAATGCATTGGCCTGTGGTTCCATCTTCTAGTAATCCTAACCGTGATAGCGTCGGTTCGAATCACACGCTCTTCACTATCGTCGCAAACGCTACATATTTATATATTTTAATTTTTTACCTTGAGAAAAGCGAAAATGCAAGCCAACCGGCTGAAATCCTGAATGGTGGTTACGGTACTCCTCGATCTGATTTTACCCTTGAAAAAGGTTATACAATACAGTTGTAATAATTATCGTTATGGGTCTGATGATTTGTTTATTATTTTTGTTTTTGGTGCAATGTTCTTCACTATGTGCCCCCTCACCTCCTTGTCTGTGGTTCAATCCGATACTATGACCAGTTTTTCCTTATTGGCCATCTTCCACGTGACCACAGCCTTTCTTTCAGTTCCTCTGACGTTAATTCTTTTTTTTTTTGGATTTTCTTTGTTAGTCAGCAGATCATAAATGCCGAAAATTACTGAACATACTAAACATTGAGATTTCAAGAAATGTTCACAGGGCGTTGTTACACATGAGTTCGAAATAATTGTTTATGGGTGAACACAAGGTGCTAAAAAGTATCTTAGGATTTGCTAACGGCCACGCTGCAGAAACTTCTTTAATTATGGGTAGCGCCATCCGTTCCGTGCAGTGCGTATTTCCTAGAACGGGATTTAATAGAAATGAATTTTCCTCCCAAACGTTTATCTGGGCTCTATGATATCCGTGTCCTAATATTTCCATTTGATAGATTGATCACTTTACCACTAATCAACTCAGAGGAATTAACGTTAAGTAATTTCCATTATATTGGGGTTTGGCCATATCGTTATAGGTGAATATATTGGGGTGGGTATTACAGTTCTTTTACAGTTCGGTAGATTCGATATTACTCATATACATACATAGTATACCCGCCTGTCACGTGGGAGAGCGGGGTTCGATTCGCAAAAAAACTAAAGCTTCTAAACAATGGCCCTCTACTTCCGCCGAGGTTAACAGAGCGAATTTTGTTAGAATCAGAAACGCACGCAACCAGTTCATTTATACCTCGAAGAAGGACTACAACGATAGAGTGACCAGTAAACTCCTTAAGTGCCCAACTGGTTCGCGTCCCTTTTGGTCAATGGCAAAGGCTGTCAGCAGTAACTTCGCTTCCTCCTCTTTCCCCCGTTGGTGACGGGCAGCGATACGTTAGTCACAAATTCAAAAGATAAAACTAATATGTTCGCCAATTCAAACCTCGATGCCGGTCTTTTAGAGCCACCTGTGATCGCGCCAGTAGGGTCTTCCATGGGGGATGTGAGATTTCGTCCGCGTACTATTCAACGCATTCTAAGTGAACTGTAGGAAGGCAACCGGCCCGTACGGAATACCAGCAATAGTCCGTAAGAACTCAAGAACTAGCCCCGGTTCTTGTCAGACGCTATCGCTTATCTCATGCATAGGAACATTTCATATCTGTTGGAAAATCGCTTGAGTTCAGCCAGTGCCAAAGAAGAGAAAAAGTTCCTCCCACAAAATTACCGGCCGATAGCATTACTGTCTATGTTATCTAAGGTGATGGAAACCGTCATCAATACTGAGTTAATTAAGTATTTGGAGTGCAACGGACTTCTGAAAGATCGTTAATACGAATTCCGTGGCAGACCGTCCACGGGCACCTTTTGACCCTTGTAATCGATATATGGACATCTACGATTGAGCGGCATGGTGAGTCAAGGGCGGTCACATTGGATATCTCTAACGCTTTTGACCGCGTCTGGCACGAAGCATTGCTGAGCAAACTTTGTTCATATGGACTATTCCAGCAGCTTTGTGACTGGACGAAGAGCTTCCTCGAGAATCGATCAATACGGGTTGTTGTCGACGGCGAGTGTTTGGATCTATATCCTATAAATTTTGGGCTGCCTCAAGGTTTAATTCGGGCTCCAACCTCGTTTTTGCTTCACATAAATGATTTTTTGGAGTCGATAACAGGGTGTTCAGTTTCGCGGAAGATAGTACGCTTGTTTCCTCTTTTTCGAGTGATCGACCGATTCGTGCATCAACGTCGCACCAGCTGAGATGTAGTCAGATCGACTCTCTAAACAGGGATCTTGATGAGATCCGTGGGGTACGAGGACATTGTGCTGGCGCACGACACGGGGTTCTACCTCGTCTCCACCAGTTCTAGAAGGTTCCGCCAAACCGAATTGTTACTGCGCTAACGAATGCACACCAAGTAGACCGTTCGCACCGTCACGAGCCATTAAGGAACAAGGCAAATGAATGAAACACCGGAATTTATTTGTTCAGTTTTATTCTCTTTGTTCTCAGCCATTATTAATTATGTTTGTGTTTTTATACTTCACTTAGAACTTATTATTAATATTAAATTGATTTTTATACATTTTATACAGGATGAAACACTTCTTTCTCGACACGACTTCGGTATATCTACGCTTCTCCGCCGAGCGACGGAGAGCGGGTGCGGTACGACCGTGGTGGTCGGCGGATGTAATGAGACTCAGCCATAAACGGCTCGTGCAGAGCCGACTAGCTAATGGGTGGTGAGTTTGTGGTGTGGTGGTAGATATCCTCTCCGCTAAGGATATGTTTTTACTTACCACCAGAGACACGTAAAGTCTCTCTTGGTGGAATAGAAAACCAGATCTCGCAATGAAGATCATGGTGGTATGTATGTCATGGATTAGATCTATGTTGTGTACCCATGCGCGGAGGCAATGGCAAAACAAAGCAGGCAGGCGGCAAGGACAAAGGGATCAAGAAGATCGTTGTCTATGAAGTGCATCGCGTCTAAATAAATAGACGACGATGCGTCGAAGAAATGTGGTAAGAGAAAAGATGAGACGAGGGCATTATAAAAGTCTTAGATGTGTGATGCCCTTGTGTAAATATACAAATAGACATTGGGAAAGGTGCTAATGGGTTGGTGGACGAAACGAATCCCTTGCTTGCATTTGTATATGCAGGGAAATTCGTTTGTGGGAAACGGATTCTATATATGTATTGTTTATGCTTTGAATTCAATCCGGCGACTAGGCGCGAACTCGATGATTGTTTGGAGATTCAAACGAAGGAGCAGTTCTGGGTAAAGTGCCTGCAGCTGTATCGATAGTTGCAAGTCATTGCGAAGCAATTCAGATGATTACACAATGACGGTTTGTATAAACCATCTGTGTCAATTGTACATGGCATCTATGGCGACGCCAGGATCGAACTCTAGTGTGAATATCTACACTAATTGGAAATTCGTTTCTGGGTCGCTAATGCAGATATGCATTGATACATGTATGAATGCCCATGTAGGAAAAAATCGTTGCATGCATTTCCAGGTAATGCATTGAAAGTATTAACTATCCTTGGGAAGGAAATGTTTTTGCTGCCGGGAGATTACGGTGCAGGTGTGGGAAGGTTGGAATTTGCCTGACAACCGAAGATACCGAATAGGTTTTGGTTTTATGCATCTGTATAATGGAAAGAATTCTTGTAGGGAATTTGTATGCGAAGAGATGCATGAAAGGTAAGGGTTCTTTACAGGGACTTTTAGATTATAAATTGCTCTATTTAATGCGTAAAGCATTTAAGGTACTAATGTGATTGCTTTAGCGAACTTAATGAAGTTGGGTAGCAGTTATGGGGGTTTTTCAGGTAAGTGGGCCGTGGGGTTTGGCTGAACCGCCACAGGTCCCCCAGCGGGGAGAGGCCAATCTCGTCGACTTCAATGCAACGAAGATACAATATACAACTCTCACACGGAAAAGTGGATCATCGGTTTCACAGCTGATAATGAATGAATGGCCAGGCCCTCGAATCTGGTGAAAACTTGAAATTGCTCGGCATCATCATCTGTGGGATTGCTTCGTGGCGTAAACACGTGTCGAACATCGCCAGATCCGCCTCAGGAAAAAAAAAAAAAAAAAAAAAAAAAAAATATATATATATATATATATATATATATATATATATATATATATATATATATATATATATATATATATGTATATATATATATAGAGAACTTTATATACCGTAAAAACAAAAACACTCTAATTACAACTGAGCAAGACTAAACACAGCTTCGGTTGGCTACTTTCTATGGTGGTCACACACAAGCCAAATGCTAAGATTCCGCAAAATTGAAAATTTGCGACCACATAAGAGTTAAATGGAAATTCAAAACGCCATCGACTTATTGATTAACCCTCGAAATATTCAATAATTTGATTGAGTTTCGAGGAGGATATTTAAAAACTCCTGACATCGATGCCAAAAGTGTGTTACGTCAAAAATACACGTCACTGTCATGTGCAGTCTGTGATTGGTAACTTGACTTTGGTAACTCGATTATCGCCCGCAAAAATTGTATACTGCGGTTCTTTAGTACAGATGAAAGCAGACAGGCAAGTAGATGTACTTGTATTTCGATTAGGACTTCAGGAGATGCACTTGCATAGATTCGATTTCAGCTCTAATCTTAGTGAGTGTCCGTGTTGCAGGTAACCCACAAAGCTTCAAATGTCAATATCCTGTGGTCGAGACTGTTTTCAACATAGTAATTACACTAGTAATGGACTAATTATGTGGGCGACGGGTACTACTTCCGTATTCTGTACACAAACGGTTCTTCGAGCCGAGCTGAATTCCGTACAATCAGCAAAGTTATCAAAATGGGAACGAGGATACAAAAGAAGCAGTGAACCTTCTCCTGATTTTACTGACCAAAAATGTCTGCCCATTTGACACCGCTCCCCCAGCATACAGATAGACGAAGTACACGGGCCATAACAACAATACGTGCATGGTCGGTAAGAATACCGATGATGGTTGTCTGGTTGCGGGTGGTTGGGACCTATGTTGTCATTCTAGAAACACACACAAAGCGGTTATATAAAGGCAGAAAACGTATTGTGGGTCGATATGTTATTCCAAGGATGCGTTGTCACTAGGATAATCCCTTCCTTTATCCTATTTTCGCGGGTTAGAGTTTAGGAATGTAAAACTAAAGTTATTCGTATAATGAACACTATTGAAAATTATTTGTTAGAAAGATGCCCGCCCAGGGAATGCGAACGTACACACGTTTAAGAAGCATGTGGTTGTGGGGTGTGCTATAATGATGTAGAACAAGGCGTTCTTATCGCTCTGTGGAATATAAAGGAATTATTTTAATTTCTTGCAGACGTTTCCAGGATGTACAATAGTTCATTGCTTTCCTCTGTCTCCATGCTAAATAACTGGCACCGACTTGTGGCAACGTTTCAAATTGATTTCTTAGTAAAGAACAACGACATCAAACTGAGTGAGAAGTGCGGTTTGGTTATTTGTGTCTTTGCGGTCACTGTTATTGTATTGGTTATAACTGTTTTTATTCAAATAAAATCATGGCATAGGAAATGAATTTGTTTAAATCAGAACACAATCTACAAAGGAGAAAATAAAAAGGATTCTTGGGAGTCTTTGGAATGGATACCGGAAGGCAATCAATTTCTTTTTGTTTGCGGTCTCTCGTGTTCAGCAGACTTTTTGTCGTCATTGCGATTGTACTATTTGGATTTAGATTTATCTAATTAAGAATTATGTAGATCTGCTCAGTGTCGTCGACCGCGTAGTATCAATCCATATATGTTATGCTGGACTATTTCTCACCTACGCGTATTAGAGGAATAAGATGGAAGATGCAAATGTGGTCTGAGTAGCAGGACCTGGAAGGTAGCTTTCGCTTCAAGTGAGGCTTAAGTGAGAATATTGCCACAGGAAAACGGTCCCAATATAGTTGAAGTACCATCTTGCCTATCCTTTGTTGCGTAGCATTCCCTATTCCATATACGATATTCCCAAAGTCAATATCAAATATTCAATTAGGAATCGAAACGATTTCCACATAAATAAATGCCTCATAAAATGAACCCTGATTTGTCTGGCATAAACCCAATTTCCTAAAAATCCCAATATCATGAAATGTGCATCTTCAGATAAATTACATGGCCATACCCTCCAAGAATTTGTCCATGTCCGTAGAATTTATGTGAGCTGAAGCGCACAACAAATCTTATCGAGTTTTTCTAGGAATTTTGAATTCTATTTCTTTAAAGTCATTCAAGTGAGTTAAACTGGCTTGAATGACAAAATGATATAAAAGATGATGGGATTTTATTCAGTTTTTGGGGGATCCGACTCAGTCGGGAGAAATCGAATGGAAAGTATATAAATAAAGCGAACCCCTCGCCCAGTGTTTTTATCCTATTTTTTCGAAAAGCCTAAAGCACGATAGTGACCGAAACATTGTTCTCGCTATTCCCTCCAGTTCTCCTTTTGAGGACAGTACAAGTTTTTGAAAACAGTGCTTCTCTTATTCCACAGTGTTCAAGGTGTCTTTCAAGTTTGAAAAGAAACGATTTTTTTAAAGTTCCACGGCGGTGTTATAGCTTGATTGAACTAGTCAAAAACATGATTCGAACTCACGGTACGAAAAGGTCAGAACCAATCACCGAAGTTTCATGGACGACAAGATGTTTCCACTTACTACTTAAGCTGTGGGTGGCGGATGTTAATGTTCTGGGATGCAGGTCTGATGATTTCTTTATCGATTCTCTTTTGGTGCTGTGATCTTCTCTAAGGTTGAACGTGTGCAGTCTGTTGAAAACATCCCATTGTTACTCCTTAAGAAATACTGTTATAAACATAGTTTATAACTATTAATCTAAAATCTAGAAATATCTTTTTCCGGTTTCAAAGCCACCAAGTATGCTTTTTGTTAGACGTTCCAAAATCGTCAAGATCAATAAATCCACAACCTGCATTTTTTTAGGCGCCATTCGGTGTTTTACTTCAACAAATGTCACATTAGAGTTCTCAGCTTATCAATACCTCGATACAGAAAATGAGGAGGCTGGTTTGATAGTGGGCAAACTGCGGACTGAGTGACCTTGGTCGCTGTTGCCGTTTGAGTTCCAATGTCGAAGCAAGGAATAATTGCCACATACTTTTTTTTTCATGTTCGACGTTATTTAATGTTTTATTTCAATAGATACGCACTGAGTACTTAGCTTATCAAAACATCGCTGCAGAAAAGTGTGGAAATTGGTATAACAATATTTTCCGCAAATTCCGGACTGGGCGACTTAGGTCGTCGTTACCGTTTGAGCTGCAATGTCGGAGCAGGGAATAATTGTCGCATACTTTTGCGAAGAAAGAGGTTGTGAATTCAGAACGACGTGCAGCGATAATTCACAACTTTTTCACAAATTGCAAAATGTGGTTCCACCTGGACGGAGCAACATCTCACATACCTGACATGTCTTTTCCAATTGTTTGTAAAATTTGACTGTTTGCTGTGGTTTTCGCGTATTTTTTTTAACAATGCAGGTAACACCGCCAACTGGGAACGCCATTGAAGCATATTAATTATTTTTGAGGAAAATTGGATGATAAAGGCTGGAACAGTATGTGGTTTCAGTAAGACGGTGCCACTTGCCACACAGGTGGTCACTAAAAATTTTAAATATTTAATTTAAACAACCTTCTGCAGAAGAGCCTTTGAAGGCTTCGCAGAATTTTCTACGTAAATAAAACGTTACATGTATTATTTAAATTAAATTAAAATTAAAATTGACGTTCCCATGTAAGAAATTTTAATATCGATTGTACATCAATCTGAAATCAAAGTATCATCATTTTCTTATCCTTTTTTTAACCCGCCAATGGTGACCTATTGGTCTGCGAGACCGGGTGTGCAAGAAAATGCGAATAACTTTATTCTCCGTTATTGTTTTTTGTTGCCGTTTCGAGTAGCTGCCGCATTGCACGTCCCCCACCATCAGTTGTCGTCGAAACTTTGTAGTGAGCACACGTTGTGTATTTTATATGCTAGCCTGGTCCATGAGACCGTGTGTCACCGTTTATGCAAGTACAATAATCAAGTATTATTTTTTTATTAATCGCGTACTTTCGCTAGTTTATTATTTTATTTATTATTTTATTGTGTTTTATGGATATATATCTTTTCAATTTTCGTTTAACAATTTTCAGATTAAGTTATTGAAACGTCTTTCAATTTTCGTTTAACAATTTTCGGAGACCGAAACGCACACGCACACGACTTAATGAACAAGAAGGAAATCTCGCGACGATCTTTTTCATGTACTTTTTTGTTCCGCTTCCACGATTGTTATTTCTAGGAAACGGATTTGGCTAATAGGGGGCTGGGCTATGGTTGATAGGGAGACTATGGCTAATAGAGAGAATATGGCTATGTGAATTGTGATTGCAGTTTTTAAATAGGGGCTTTACTTTATTTAAATTATGTAACTATTGTATATGGGAATATTCTATTGTAATGGGAAAGTAATGATTTGGAGGGAAGGGAAGGATATGCATGTGAAGACACGAGATGTTAATTATTCATAGGGGGGGCGATAATTAAATGAACTTAATTATATAACATGAGCAAGTCTCGAGGCTTGTTAAATTTTCCATAATCATTTATTTTTACGGGCAAGGTTATTGGCCTTGCGCCGAATTTATGAATTTAAAATGGGACATAATGCGTCATCGGCAGTTAAAATATTAATGACGCATTTGAGGATGTATCGGTAAAAGGACGCACTATACGACGTTGGTTTGGAAAGTTCCGCTGGGGAGATTTCAGCCTCGAAAATGAACCACGTGATAAGTCGGTGCAGTGATCCTAAATCACCACCCAATTCTTAATAAGCCTCAACCTAATTCCTCTTCCCCAAATAATGCATCATAGTACGAACCTTACATTCATACTGTGCGTTGAACAATTCGCTGGAATGATAACATAATGAAATGCATATCTTCAAATGCATTTCATGGTTGCGTCTTCCGCGAAATTCGTCATATGCACGACAAATTTAACCGAAAGTCCATTTGTCGTGCATTGATTCAATTCCCTATAACATTACATTAACATTATGAAATGCATTTAGTATTAGGCATTATTTCTCCTTCCGGGAATTTGTTCAACCAAATTCCTAACCGCTTCCCAGAATCCCATACCAATTGAAGCACACAAAACCTTGTTTGTGCTTCTTGGAATTTTTAAATAACATTTTTAACCAATCTCTGTCGCCACAGAGTATAAATGGGCGGCACATTTTGGATTCGTGATCAGTTGCCCAATAGCAAAAGCTGGGAACGTTTGCGTGCGCCTCTTTAATAAGGAACCCACCATTGCGGCGAGCCTGGACATTGAAAAGGCTTTTTGGCACATCCTGGATCGAAGGTCTCGTTTTTAAATTACTGAGTACTGGCCTCAGTAAAACGCTGTGTAGTATCATCTACCAGTTCGTTTTAAACAGAACCTTCCAAGTTCGAGTGAATGGAAAGCTTTCCCGAACTTTCAACGCCGCTGCAGGCGTACCACAGGGCTCCATTCTAGGCCCCACCTTATTCAATATTTACACCTCCGATATTCCCCGCCCTCTGGACGGGAGAGTAAACCAATATGCTATGCGGATGACGTCCTGGTGTACACGTCATCTAAAAGCCCAAAACTCGCAACAAACCGACTCAACCGTCACCTGGACGAACTGTATCAGTATTATAGTCGATGGAAAATTCGACTTAACCCATCTAAAGCAGTAGCTATAATTCTGAGTAGTAAACACTCCCAACCTACTTCTCGATATTCACAGAATATCCTAATACAAATAGGAGGTACTACGATTAGACCACAGGACAGGATGAAATATCTTGAGGTCATCTATACCCCAAAAATGAATTTCACCAAACATGTGACCCACATTCTTCAAAGGGGCCTCGGTCGGTCTAAGCCACTGTACAACACCTTGAAGTGGAGCAACAAAGTTGACACCAAAGTTAAGCTTTTCTGCTATAAGCAGCCAATCCAATATGGAATATTATACGCCTTTCCCATATGGTCCTCCATATCTTCGGCCCAAATGAAAATACTTCGAGTTTTCGAAAGACACCTCCTCAGAAGATGCATCAACCACTCTAGAAGGCGTGACGGTCGCCATTACCCGAACTCTCACCTATACGAAGGTGCTTCCATTACCCCTACCGACAAGTAGTTGCTACAACTAGCACACAAGTACCTCGAACGCATTCAGAACTGCGAGAACCTACTTGTACAGGAGTCTTGCGTTCTTGACACTTCTCTCTCTCGATCTCTTAGGATCAGAACACCACAATTTCTTCTTCAGTATAGAACTGAAGAAAGCACCCTTCCCAACAACATTCTCCTTTATAATAGAGGATTCCTGGATCCATCCCATAGGATCTACTGCTGACACACTACAAACACGCACGCACAGTACAATACAGCACACACACACACATACACACCGACCAAAGCGCAGATTATCAGACGCCAAAGACGTGATCTGCGTTTACTACCTCACTCAAGACCCAACGGTCTTGTACGATTTCTCTCCCACCGCCCCTCCATCCAAGTAGTTAGAGAACACCTGAACTAACCCTGTCCACACTATTCTTAGATACCCCCACCCCCCTTCTTTTTTTTAGATATCTTGAGACCGAGCCCAACATCCTCACGGGTGTGGGTGATTCTAGTTATCGCAAGATGACCAGAAGCCAGAGACAAGATGAAGCATACATTTGTCCTTGTCTCCCTAAAGTCGGCCTCTCACCACCCCTGTTTTTTTCGTGATCAGTCGAAATCCAGAGGCCGAGACCTACGGCAAAAAAGGAAAATAAAGTTAAGCCACCAAAAGAAACAAAAACAAAACAAGACTTTTATTTGCACACTAAAAGTAGTACGGGTATCATCTTCAATAGCGACTTGGGTTGTCGGCATTACAACGGCAAAATAGGACGCCCATCACCTGGCGGGGACCAGCCCCTGGAACGCCCAGGTCAAAAGGGGCGCCCGCTGGAAGTTCGGCCTCATCAGGACCAATCCAGCCATTAAAGACCGGCAGGAGCCTTCGTAACGGAGCCGGGGGATCCAACAGGCCTCCAGTAACCGGAAACAGTCCAAGCAGACCTACCCAAAAGGCACGGAGGTAAGCCAAAATTATTAATACCAATAAAATATAACCCTACACCGGAAATGTTAGTTGACGACGATTTTTTAAGAGCAACGGCGGATGCGGACCCAACGAAATCGGTGCGGGAGTTTGCACAAAGCATGGGAGTATCCCCAATGACAATAAGTCGATACCTTTCTCTCATAAGGAAGGTAAAGAAACTCGATAGTTGAACCCGAAGAACTGAATGAGTCCCAAAAACGACGGCGCCTGGAAATCTGCGCAACACTTAGATTAAGAAACCAAACTGAACCGTTTTTGCACCGGATAGTCACTTGTGTTGAAAAGTGGATTCCGTATGATAGCCGTAAAAGACCTGGGCAGTGGTTGGATGCAGGTGAAAACCCAAATCAAACCCCCAAGCCCGATCTTCTTCAAAAAAAAAGTTATGGAATTTGGTGGACTTCAAAAGGACCAATCCACTTTTCATTTCTTCAACCAGGAGAAACGATAAACTCTATCAAATATTGAGAGGAATCAACATGCTGCATGCCAAATTGGCTGAAAAGCAACCTGCGTGGTTAATAGGCACGGCCCGTATGACAATGCTAGACCCCACACCTCACAAATAACAGTGCAAGAACTCCAAACATTTCCCCGTACTCCTGGACTACTATCTTTTCCGCAATCTGGATTAATTTTACCGGCAGAAGGTCGTCCGGAACCGAACAGAGGTCATAAAAGCCTTTGAAGATTTCATCGCCTCAAATATGTTTCAATATTTGACATTGTATCACGTTGGAAGAATGCCATAGATGCCAACGGATACTATTTTGATTGAATAAAAATTTAGGGAAAAATAATATTAGCTTTTAAATGTTTACCATAAAATCGGAAATTTCATGTGGTACAACGCAAAATTAGTTCCTAATCACTCGTTCGTTTGAAACTCAAATGAAAAATCGATAAAACACTTAGATTATATATATCATCCGGTTTATAGTCACTAATTCATATATCAAACGTTCACGAAAATCCATCATTGTTGATTTTTAATTAAAAATTCTTTTGTCAACAGCGTGTTCTAATACACGAGTATAACGTACGACAATTGCTTCAGGGTATCAGATGAGTCCCGCTCTATTAGTAAATATCTATCGTTAGTACATACATGTATATCCAAACCCAAAGGCTAACACCGTCTGATGGTATCACTGCCTATGTTCGATTCTGTGAATCCTTTCCAGTTTCCAGCTCCTTGTTGTTTTTGTCCAAAAATATTCCTTTAACTGCGAATATCTTTTGGGATGTCGTTTATTCATCCTTCGAACAAAAACGCTTGTTATATTTTCAACTCAGGCGGATAAACGAAGGTGATTGTTATGCAAATGAACGCGAGCACTTCGAAATATGCGTTCATTGTCATCGGCTGGGTAAACAATGACTTTGTTTAATTTAGTTTTATATTTCGGCACAAATAAAAGGAATCGTTTATCTGTGTTTATTTCGAGCTAAAGACGAAATGTATAGATTTTTATTTCCCTTTTTTTTTTCATACAACAGCAACGAATTTAAACTCATTAAGTAGGCAGAGAATGTGCAAAATGAATGAAATATATAATGTAGTTGTTTAAATGGGCAATATTAGTTATTGTATAGTTCGCGATAAACAATCAGATACGTAAACTGATAAAATTATAACTATTTTGTAGAATAAATTTATATCTATATGTAGATATTTTCATCCTAAACATGATTAATGGTATATAACAGAGATTTCGTAGTAGCTATACAACGACTATTTAATTCGAACTCCGGAATTAAGAACAAAATAGAAAGAAAAATATGAATCACATTTTACAGAGTTGGGAAATCTAAGCTTTTTGTATTTCTTGGTGGCTTGAGGCACGAGTAATTAGCACTTGTTGGATTAGTATCGGGTTTTCCAATAGGGACTTGACAACGTTTTTTTTTTAAAATAAAACGCAAACGATTTGAGATATATCAACAACTTTATCATCGGCTTGAAGTACAATCAAAACATTTATGAATGGAA
This sequence comes from Microdon myrmicae, assembly GCA_963931805.1. NCBI lineage: Eukaryota > Metazoa > Arthropoda > Insecta > Diptera > Syrphidae > Microdon > Microdon myrmicae. The sequence continues at coordinate 122,037,836 of OZ007500.1, read as the reverse complement.
CTCGAGTTCGTTCTTATGGCTGTGGCGGATCCCCCAAACCCCACGGCCCACTTACCTGAAAAACCCCCATAACTACATCTCAATCCGCATACGTTTTCGTTAATGCAAGCGCATTAGCACCTTAAGTGCTTTACGCATCTACGTTATGAAATTTATAATCTAAAAGTCCCTGTAAAAGAAAACTTACCTTTCATGCATCTCTTCGCATACAATTCCCTGTAAGATTTCTTTTCTACCTTTTCTGGAATCCCAAAACCTATTCGGTACCTTCGGTTGCCAGGCAAATTCCAACTTTCCCACACCTGCACCGCAATCTCCCCGCAGCAAAAACATTTCCTTCCCAAGGATAATTAATGCTTTCAATGTTTTACCTGGAAATGGCTGCAAAGAATTTTTCCTACATGGGCATTCATACATGTATCAATGCATCTCTGCATAAGCGACCAAAAACCGAATTTCCAATTAGTGTAGATTTTCACACTAGAGTTCGACACTTGCGTCACCATAGATACCATGTACCAGTGGCACAGATGGTATATACAAACCGTCATTGTATAACCACCTAACCTGCTTCACAATGACTTGCAACTATCGATACAGCTGCAAGCACTTTACCCAGAATTCTCCTTTGTTTGAATCTCCAAACAAGCATCGACTTCGCGCATAGCCGCCGGATTGAATTCAAAGCATAAACAATGCAAATATAGAATCCGTTTCCCACAAACGAATTTCCCTGCATATACAAATGCAAGCAAGGGATTCGTTTAGTCCACCGACCCATTAACACAATTTCTTCGATGCGTCGCGTCTATTTATTTAGCCGTGACGCACATCTCAAACAAAGGTCCAATTAGCACCCGACGAGCTTCGGTTTTTTTTGCTTTACCGAACTCGCATCTCATGAATGCACGTATGCCCTTTCTTAGTTTTAGATTCGTTCCCATGGCTTTGATCCATAAAAGAATCAATGTACACACATACATGTGTAACGTGGCGATCTTCTGTATGAGATCTGTTTAGTTGCCCCAAATCGGAAAAGGCACCCCTTAATTAAGAGATCCAGTTTCACTGGCCGAATTTCCTTTGACAACGAATGAATATCGTTGAGTCAAATTACATCCGCCGACCACCACGGTCGTTGCCGCTCCCGCTCCCCGTCGCGCGGCACGGAGACGCGATATATCCCGGAGTCGCGAGTTTAACACACCCCCGAGTGTATTAATAGTTTTCTCGTGCTAAGTAATCAAAAAACTGAACAATAAAATAAGAGCTGGTCGACAGAAAATAAATTGTATCCCATAGTGAAACTGCAAGTGTACACTTAACGTTAATTAGTTTTACCCCACTTCATTTAAAACAAAAACATGGACACAGATAAATAAACGGATTAATAACATCAAAACGAAGTGTTTAATTTTCCATGCTGCAGTTCCTGGGTGTGTTTTCGTCATTGTTGTTCCCTTGATGCTCGTGTTTTGGTATACAGTGTACCTTTGTGACAGTGAAAGTGGCGGGTTGGTAGTAGAACTCGCGTCCATGCTGGCGCCAGGACTACCTACCCCACATGGCCACCGCGGGCACGTTTGCAGCGGTCGATTCGTTGGGCCCAATTTTCGATGACTCGGCCAGACATTTCGGCCGAAACGGCCGCTATTTCGGGTTCAATGTTGGCCCTGAGCTCTTCCAACGTCGTCGACTTATTGGCATAGACCAATGACTTGACGTAGCCCCAAAGAAAATAATCTAGAGGCATTAAATCGCACGAACGAGGCGGCCAATCGACTGGCCCATTTCTTGAGATAACACGCTCATCAAACTTACTCTTCAACAAATCGATTGTATCGTGTGCTGTGTGGCTTGTGGCACCGTCCTGTTGAAATCACATCTCGCCCAAGTCCATATCTTCCAATTCGGTCCAAAAATAATCGGTAATCATCGCGCGATAACGATGGCCATTCACAGTAACGTGACGATCGTTATCGTCGGCGAAAAAATATGGCCCAATGACGCCGCCGGCATGCAAACCGCACCAAACAGTTATTTTTTGTGGATGAAGAGGTGATTCATGAAGCACATGTGGACTTCCACCCGACCAATAACGCATGTTTTGCTTATTGACGAACCCATTGAGCCAAAAATGAGCGTCGTCCCTGAAGATGATTTTGCGATGAAATTCATCATCTTGGCGCATCTTTTCCAGAGCCCAATCGGAGAACGTACGTCGCTTCAAATTGTCCATCGGCTTCAATTCTTGAGTCAGCTCGATCTTGTATGGGTGTAAACCAAGATCCTTACGCAAAATTCGCCATAAAGTGTTCTGGGCGATACTCAATTCTTGAGAACGCCGTGGAATTGACGGATTTGGATCGTTTGCTACGGACGCCTGAACGGCAGCGATATTTTCGACACTTCGACCAACCCGTTGTCTCACTGGCACGGCAACATCACACAACGAATATGTAGACTCAAAGTTTTGTACTAAACTTGTTATTGCCCGAAAATTGGAGTTAACGCTCTTAAAGTTGCGGTCACCGAGTCCATATTTCGGTAGTAAATTTTTATAATTTGCAGAGGTTGTTCGTTCGTGTACTTATCCATTGAAAATGTTGAGTTTACTGAATAAACTGACAGTTCGATGATTAAAGAAAGGGTGCGTTCACAAATTAAATTCTAGTCCCTATTGGAAAACCCTATATATGCTTCCATTCCCTGTCACAAATTAAGTGAGGCCTCTCAATAAGAATTTAATATTATATTAACAGTTGTCGTCATCTGAAATCATTATTTTTGATGGCATTAATTCAATCTATTTTGTGTACCATAAGCAAAGGCTCCACGTGAAATGTTTCTGGTTGCTGAAGTTAATGTTTCGAACGGTGTCAAATCAACCTTGAATTGAATTAGTGCTGGCATTTCCCATGGCTCTGCTCGCACTCACTCTAATTCGAGTTTTCATAAAACCCCTTTGGTTCATTACCCGGAGTCGAGTTTTATTATCAATCTCCAGGATATGCTCAACTCATTGAATTCTGATCTCAACGAGATATACCAAAGGTGATTATTTAGCCAAGAAGAATTCAGTGCTACAAATACTTACTATTGAACCCTAATGTAAATAGAGCATCGATGAACGCCACCTGCATCATCGAAGCCAAGGATCATGAACTCTTGGCGGTCGAATTAATTCCATATATTGAAGTGGCGAAAAGTGTGGGAAAGTATTTGAAATTTTCTAAGAGATGCAAGAAATACACCTGTGGGGGTATATATAGGTGGATCGGGTAGTGTTGTTGTTTGACGGGAGGTGGTGGATGGCTTCTTTTTTTTTAGTTGTGTGCCAGCAAGGGCACGGGTTCACTAAAAGCCCCACTATGTTTGCACTTGTAACTCCGCGAGCCGTACACACCAGAAGCAAATAAAACTCTGTGAATTGTTCTTATGCTGATAGATGGTTTTCTTATTTATTAACTCTTCCTTTTTAAACTTAAATGTTAGACAATTATCGAGCTTCGATAAACTGTTTTAAAATTCTTGAAGAATCAATAGAGACTACCGTGGGGAAGAGGTATGGTGTGCAGACGTACGGCACGGGGTTCACTTCTATCCCCATCTTCACTGAAACAAAGTTCCGCCGAACACTGTCCACCAAGAAGAAACAAAAATGAAAACACTTGTGGCTTGTTTGGTACTCCAACTGATCTCTTATTTAACTTTATGATGAATCTATACAAATTATCCAAACTGTTTTCCAAATCTTAAATTAGTGCTTTACATAACTTTGAGTTCGTTGGCGTGAGATTACGGTGTATCAAAAGCGACTTTACTTACCGTGTGATCGCGGAGATTACAGGGCGACTCCTGATGTGCGCGCACTGAAGGATGGAAGACGACTCAATCGAGGGTTGGAATCTGGCTCTTGATTCACCATCGATTCGGCGGTGAGTCGTAATATATCCACAGCCGGAGTCGGTCGGGTCGTTACCCTCTACCGTACCTCGTGCCGGTACGGTGGTACACAAGAAGACGCGCTTCAACCATCAATTAAAAAGTCGAGCTTCATCCCCCATTTCAAGTTTAGTCTCTGCCGTCATTCTTTAATCAATGATCCCACATAATCCAACGTTAACCATGTAAATTATAATTAGTACTAAGAAGAACAAAGGATTAAACACAATGTGAACGTACCTCAAAACAATAAAGTGAACTAAGAAAATAAATAAGTTCTGTGTTGTTTCTCTTAATCCACTCGTGAAGTTCGGTTAACGCACAAATTCCATCAGGATCTGCTATACGTAAGTGTACGTGTTTACAACTGCAGAGTTACTTTGTGAGCTGTTTCAGGTGTCATCGTTCGGTGTGAACATTTTGTGGGGACGTGGTAGAACCTAGCGCCCGAGCTGGCGCACCGACTTCGCCCCCCCACACTACTACAACATAATATGCAACTACAGAACAATTGAACTTAAACTATCCGCTCGTTCGGTTCCTTGATACCAGTTTTGTTAATTCACTTGAACTTGACACTAAAACAAAGCTTAAGCTACACAGGCAATTCACTGTGAACTGTTCAAATTATTTCTCCAACGAATACATTGTTAATTTACTTTTGGTTTGACAGTAAAGTTAAAGTTAAGTTTTGTTTGGCATAGAGGTTAAACTACACCGGCAATTCTCTTCGAACTGTTTAAATTATTTCTCCAAACGAATACATTGATAATTTACTTTTGGTTATCCGTTCGACACTCGACGGTAGCTGACTTACGACACGTGTGTGCTGGTCAGAGGATGAAACGCGTTATAAAAATGACTCGTGCAGAGTCAGTCGTCCGCTAAGGGTGGGTTTCGGTACTCGCGAGAAACGTGAAGTTTCTCTTGCGGTGACCAATCAGAGGGGATCTCTCTGAGTTGATCACAGCGAGGATGCGTGGTTGCTCGTATTGCCAGGTCGTGGGCAAACGAAAACGAAAACGAGAAAAAGGCAACAAGTCAAAGGGGGCATTATTATGATGTGCCTGCAGCTGCGTAAAACAGACTGCTCGCCGGCAGCGAAACTTGTGCCACAAGGAGATGGGATACATGCATAACGATGTTTGCACGGTATCGATGCCGAAGGAAAGGGTTGAACTCCTTGTGAATTTGTTTCTCGGCGGTTAGTGGCGCGATGGGTGGACTAGTTTTGTCGGTTGGACAAAAGCTGGGGTGACTGTAAATAAGTCAGGGAAATGTGCTGCGCACGTGTGTGGCAGGGTAAGCCGGCCAACAAGGGGCGCCGATCGGTTTCCCGATGTATGTTGTATGCTAGGAATGCTTTTCAGGGAATTATCGTGATGCATTATGCACGAACAATATTTCGAATTTTTACGATGCCCAATGGTGATGCAGTAAATGCATGAACGAGGTTTTGCGTCCAGGGAATGTCCTGGAAATGCATTGAATGCATGTTATGGGGCCCTTGGGAATGGGAATGTTTGTAGGTAACTGCGGGTAAACGTAAGGAGTCGGGTTTGACATTTGTGGGTAGAATTGTGGGTGGAATTGTGTGCAGGAATTGTGGGTGACTAGCGGTTAGTGTTGTGGGTAAAATTGTGGTTAGAATTGTGGGTTGGTTCTCAGTGTGGTATATTGAACCCCCACACACCTGTGGGGCTGTTTCTGCTTGTGCACCTGCACGGGTGCGGATTCAGCAAAAACACCCACTAACTATCACTGGAAACTGTTCGACAACGAAGAATGTAACGAATAAGAGAAACGCTACAGTTGATTTGTTGATTTAATGTTTGTTTTTGTTTAAAATAATTTTAATTAGATCGCAAATTATTTGATTTTACCAAAGGGGGGCTTGGATGAACCGTTTCACAAAAATGTTATTGTACTTGAAAAGAATCGTTTAACTCTTACACCGATGTACTCTATTTGTTAAACCGGATATAGTCACGATACCGTTTATGGGTTTATCGAAAAAGGTTCTGTTTCGCGCTCTTGTGCGACTCGAAAATATATTTTAAAAGTTATCGACTCCTTCAACGCAACGACCCCGACACGCGTTGCTGGTTGTAAGGTTAATATCTGACTCCACGTTTTGACGACATTGACCCAGCCTCAGCGCTTGAGATGAGTTTTCACTCATGTTATCGGCGGAGAAAGCAATTTTTCCTTCGCCCCGACGACCAATGAAAAGCGGTTTGCACCCCATTGGAAGGTTCTAATGAACATCGACGAGATAAGTTGAATGTCTTTTTCTTAGAGAGCAAGACAAACGAAACGTGCGTTGGGCGAAGGAAAGAAAAACAAACATGCATCGGATCGAATATGATGATCGGTGTACGGCTGGGTGTATTACTATCGTACGATAGAGAATATATTTTTGATTGACGATAAGTCAACAGAGCTTTGCCCACGATGGCTAGGGACTAGAATATATGTGAGCATGTTTGTTTTAGGGGAAGATAACGAGGGACACGATCATGGGTATGATTGTATCCAATTCGATGGGCGGTTGGTAGCCGATCCTGGGAAATTTATTGCAGCTGCTGGAAACCTAATAGACATAGGAACATTGTATGTTTACTTATTGGTCACTGCGTACAGCATTAATACGTTTGTACGGAGATTGCCAACGTCCCCTCGGTCGATGTGTCGCGTGTGTGTTTATGTTAAAACAACACTTGAAATCCCTGTAGGCAGCCAGTAATGGGCTGTGCTGTAGATTGTTGTTTGAACGATCGACCGATGGTTCAGCAGATAATGCGAGGATGAACATGTCATGCACGTGCATGGGACAATGCTGCTTAGCCTTGCACATTGACATGTTCGGGGATTCATGTTGGTTACCTGACAAGGTACCCGAATTAGATTTCAGGGTCATGATGCGTTGGATGCAAGCATGCTCCGAGGTGAAAGTTTGATACCACGGCAAGGTGGTAAACTTTGCCGTGGGCTTATGTTTTCAGGTGAGGTGAAGGTAAATATTATGATTTGCCTGGTAAGTGGGAGACGGTTAATTAAAAGGGAGTGGGTGGTTCTTTGAGAATGTTTTAAAGAACCGCCACACACCTACTCTACTTCAACCAACCTGGCCGCAGTTTACGAGGCGTATATTTCTCCTAAACTGGAATTCAATTCCCCAAATTGAATAGACATACTCAAAACCGCGCTTCACGTGCTCGAGAGGATGCAAAAAGAGCAGTGAAACTCATTGGTGATCCAGACGTATGTGTTTGAATTCCGTCCTTAGAAGATGGTCCGCAACCATATCCTGTATATTTCTACTCCAAAGGTGTTATAACAATCGTTGCTCAACTGAGCTTTTTGACTTCCACTTCTTCAAATATTTTGCCCCGATACCCGTCAATCGGAGAATGCTAATGGGCACTTAGAAAGGCAACTTCAGACCTAAAAATAAACACTGACCATCATTTTTCAGCCAAACTACAATCGACCCCCCCCCCCCCCCCCCCCCCCTTATTTTCCAGATATCGCGAGACTGAGCCCAACTACCTCGCGGACGTGGGTGATTCTGTTTGCTGCAAGATGAACAGAAGCCATAGACAAGATAAAAGGCACATTTGTCCCTATCTCGTTTAAATCGGCATCCCGTCACACTTTTTTTTTCGATGATCAGTCTCAATTGGCGTGAGGACACCGATATTCCATTAAATTTTAATAAACACAAATTAAATTAAGAGATACTTTCAGTCTCGTGTAGCCATCCAATGGATCAGGACAACCAACAAGTTTGTAAAATTAAATTTAACGTCCAGTCAAAGTTCCATAAAGCGAAACAAATATACAAGGGTACTCGTAAATAAAAGTAGATTTTAACTCGACTTTTTAGACTTCAAGTTAGGACCAAACCACCTCACTGGGCCCAGAAGGTCTCCATGTCTCTTTCTGAACAGTCGGTCGTCGCTCTTCCTTCAGTCCTGAGAAAGCACGGTGGTGGGCGAGCAGTCTAAGCATAGAGACCTTCGCCCTTTTAAGGACAAGGAGGCGCGCTCCCTACGGTTTGCTAAAGTGTAACCAAATTACAACTAACGTCCGTGATTTCATTTTCTAGCACCACCAAGAATACCTTTCCTGAAATCCACCAAGATTACTTTTCCAGAAACCAGAAAGTGTGTGCACTAGGAAACCAAAGGAAATATTACACAATAAGGAAAGCGGAATAACGAAGCGAATTCCTGTAAGTAATGAACAACGAAGTACATTTTTGTGTTCACCGTCCGTTAGAACCAAAGTGGCTAAAGTTGAGACTATAGTCATGTAAAATGCATGCTAATGCAAAACGTGGAAGTTGTGCGCTGGAATTTAATTTCCCTGAACTAAATACATTTACCCCAAGGCCTTGATGGTCAAGAAGGAATTAAGTTAGTGAGTTTCAAAACTTCCAATTCAAAAAGTACCAGTTAAACCATGTAAGACGGCTTTCATGTACTGATATTTGAGCACAACTGAACAGAAAACTACTTTTCAGCGGTATACCACTCACAAATACAATGCTTATGACATATGTCTTACAATACGAATCAAAGAGGCATTGCAAAGTGATTAAAGTTATTTGAAAGCCGTATTTCAATGTCATATTAGATGTTGCTAGTGCCATTCACTAATTGGTCGGTAATATACGTCTGATTTGTGAATACACTAGTAAGGCATCAACAAGCTTAATATATCCTCTCTACCCCGTACAACAAAAACGCCTGTGCAGATCTCCTACGAAACCATTGCGTCCGTGGTAGAATTGGTTAATTTAACAAAAGTTTCACATGAATAGATATCTACTCACCGCATCACCTTTATCAAACATCTCAACAAAAACCAAGCAACACAATTCGTTCTGCAACGTTGGTGCGATTGGCACCCGGTTTACCAATGACTCTGTTTAACTTTGAAACAATCGACTTCTGCAGTTGTGCTCGTATCGTAACAGGGAGAAATCGATAACGACTTTCCGATTTACTATTGTCTACCCGGAGACGGTAGAAACTCTGAACAGTTCTCTGTTCTATTAGGATAGCTATAATTCTTCGGCTCATTAATCGACAACCTTTCTAATGAGTTTGTGTAGATGTACGATTGTGCAGATATATTCCGTGGTGAATAACAACGAGAAAACTTCAGGAAGTACAATTTGCATTCATCTGCCGACGATAGGAAGACTGTTACATTCCCCTCTGGTGGTTTCAGGTATGAATGGTAATGGTCGAAAAGTGTGTCGTTATCAATGCCAAATGGATACCATTCCTCATTCTCATCTCTATATTCCTTCCTGGACCAAAGAGATTTAAGGCGCCTGTAGTAAATTGTCTAACTACCACGTCGTACTGGGGATCTGCGTTCACCGGATACTTTACGACTTCAACCATTTCAAGGCGTTATCGTTCCTATTCTTTCCGTCCAATTTCTTCGGTCTTGCCGAGCTCAGACTCAAGCAATCACGAATAACCGACCGTTCGAATCCGCACATCTAGACAGCATTTGAATTTCCTAGTATTAATCTATTTGATTGTTTTTGGTTTTTGGTTTTATGAATTATGTTGGCATGGAAAACTCGTTACGGTGAGAGAGTATTTTTCCTTCTTCAATTTCATTATTGTATTTCAAAACGATTTGTGAGAGATTTTGGCAGGTCGCTGTTGCTTTGACGACTTCGTTTATCCCGTAAAAAGGTTGAGGATAAGGAAAATTGTTTTTCGTAACATATTTTTCTTATCCGGTTGCCAGAATGAATGCGTGAAAGGGACATCTTACTAAGGTTGCGAGATAATCCCTTAATCGGATAAACGTTCCAGTGAATGAAAGTGAAAGTTTAACGCTATGCAGTTCCTGTGAAGTGGCTTGTGAATATCTTTAAGATATTCGAACGATTCAACGGAGAGATAAAGTAAAACCAACCGAAGAGGGTTGCCAGGGACTGTTTTGGAAGAAAACTATTATTATTATTATTATTATTTATTACAATGCAAGTAAATTACATGGTAACTTAAAACTAATAGCACTAGCGACTAAGGCTTTCGGCTAGAATATAAATATTAAATATTGTTTACACTAGATTTTGTAACTTAACTAAGGTTAGTAGTTTGTAGAGCTTATCGATATTAGATGATGATGGTTGGGATATGATGTTGAGGATGTCGTCGTTGTAATGTTGGCGAACGAGGTCTTTTACCCCTGCACATTCAAATAGTATGTGTTTGGCGGATAGGTTGGAGTTGGATGTACAGATGTGGCAGGTAGGGGGATTACTCCTGTTGATGAGATGTTGGTTGGTGATAAATGTGTGCCCAAGGCGCAGCCGGAGGAAGCACCTGATTTTATGTTTTGCGGCTGTTGGTGGATATGTGATGGGTTCTCTTCTGGGGTTTACTACTGCATACATATGCCTGTAGTCTGCCCAGTCCTTTTGTTCTAAGTTGTGGAGCTCACTATTTAAGTATCTATGTAAGTCCTTGCTGTTTTCAACGAAAAAGGTTATTAGGGGTTCCTTGATGGCCAGTTTTGCAGCAGCATCTGCTGCTTCGTTGCCTGCTATCCCACTATGGCTTGGCACCCAGAGAAGCTTTATTTTGTTTTGTTTATAGAACAAACTATGCTGGATCAAGTGAATGATTCGGTTTCTATTGTTTGGGTTCCTTATTGCTTGGATGGTTGATAGGCTGTCTGTACAAATAAGTGTCTTGTCCTTTTTTACTAACTTAATTGCTTCCAGTACAGCGGTTGCTTCGGACGAAAATATGGAACAGAATTCGGGTATAAGTCCCTTTCTGATTACTATTTTTGCGCTGTTGACTATCGCAAATGACGTGCCGTCCTCTGTTTTGGATCCGTCGGTGAAAAGTAGGTTCCACTGGCGGTGTTGGTTTTTGATATGTTGATAGTGTTGTTGGTATTCTAGGTGGTTTGTTCTAGTTTTTGGGAGTAGGCTTAAATCGGTGTTGAATATCTTAGGTGATAATAACCATGGGGGGTGAATTGTCCTTGCCTTTTGTGGTTTAATGTTTATTCGGAATTGGTGCGCAAGTAATATTGCCTGTCCTAGGGCCGACAAGTGCCTTTGGGGCCGTTTCCTCCTAAGGATGTGTTTAATATCCTTCACTATGGGTGTCTCCGGTGTGGCGGTAAGTTTGACAACTAGCTTGGCTGAATGGTACTTCATTCGATTTTCAATCGTCGGGAGTCCGCTTTCTGCTAGAATGTTTGTTATTGGGGTGGTTCTGAATGCACCTGTACTTATTCGGGCTGCTGCGTGATAGGGGGATTTCACTAGTTGTAGGTTAGTTTTGCTGCATTTCCCGTATATTGGTAGGCCGTAATCTATTTTCGATAATATAATTGCTCTGGTGATGTTTGTTAGTGTATTAGTATGAACAAAACTCTTTTTTGATCCTAAGTATTTAATTATATTTAACCTTATATCTAAGTTTTTCTTAAGAGCTAGACATTGATTTTTGAAGTTATATTTACTGTCAAGTTGTAGACCTAGAATTTTTAGTGTATTAACATTGCTGATGGTGGAATTTTCAAAGTTAACTGTTAACAATTTATTACAACTGTGTTTTTTACATATGTGTAATATTTTGGTTTTCTTGTTTGAGATTTTGGCTCCGGAATAATGACCCCACATTCTAATATCTGAGAGAATATTTTCAAAAGTTTGACTGATAAGTTCAAAATTGTTGACATTACTGAATACAATGAGATCATCTGCGTAGATACAATATTTTACAACTTTATATTTTGCCAGTATAATACTTAGATCTTCAAACGCTATTTTGAATAAAACTACGGAGAGTGGTGATCCTTGGGGGATACCGGTTTCTAGATTGTGTACCCCGGAACAAACGCCGTTGGATTTTACTCTGAATTTCCTATTAGACAGGAAAGATCTGATAAAATTGAACATATTACCTCCTATTTCCCATTTTTGAAGTTTGTTCAGTATGACGTGGGGGCCGATGCGGTCGAAGGCCTTTTCGAAATCTATTGTTAGAATGGATGTATGCTTTTTGCAGGAAAGTGCAGAAGTAATGTAGTTATCAAGGTGAAGGAGGGCATCCATTGTACCTCGACTTTTTTTAAATCCAACTTGCTGCATACTTATAAGGGTATATTTCTCTAAATACCAGTTGAGCCTTTGTGCGATAATTTTTTCTAACAATTTGCCTAAGCAGGGGAGGAGGGAAATAGGGCGGTAGCCATTGATTGTGTCGGTTTCCCCATCGGACTTTAAAATAGGTATGACAGTGGATGTTTTCCATGTTTGTGGTATGACGCCTGATTTATAAATGTGGTTAAATAGATCTAGCAGTCGCTGTTTCATGATCGGAGGGCTGTTTTTGACCATAGCATAATCTATTCTGTCGAAGCCCGGCGTTTTTCCTTTTGCAGAATGCAGACTGGATTCAAATTCTATTCCCGTTATGGGACTTTCTATGGCATTGAGATAGGTGTTCCCTAGGGTGGTTATTCGCATTGGGTGTTCCTCCATTTGTTTTTTTGCTGCGTGGAAGTTTGGATGAAAATTAAACTTTATATTTGCCCAGGATTCGGCTAGATGTTCGGCTATTTTTTGAGGACATGTAAGTATGTTAGTGCCGGTATTTATTGCCGTAATGCCAGGGGGATTATAATTGCCTGTGAGCGTTTTTATATCAGACCATATCTTTTTTGGGGTGGAATTGGGTGTTAATTTTGCCGTGAAGGATTGAAATGATTTGGCCTTTTCAATTTTGGCAGTTCTCCGAAACTGGGCGTTAAGCCTTTTATATGTTATTAGATGCTGGTCCGTTGGATGTTTCTTGAAGATTTTCCAAGCTGATTGTTTTTCGGTCCGTAATCTTGCCAGTTCGGTATTCCACCATGGGACAACGGTTTTATGGAACCTTCTTGTTGTCTGCGGAATGGACATGTTGGCGGCCGCTCTAGTCATTTTTGTAATAATACCTGCTTCTTGGTTAATATTTTTTTTTACGCTTTGGGAGCTAAGGAATTGTGTGGTTAATGTTTGAAATTTATCCCAATTGGCACGGTCAGATTGGAACTTGGGGAGGAGTTTGATCTTTTTCTTATTGCCGTTGCCAGTCGAGACAGAGATTTTAATCGGGAAGTGATCGCTTCCATGCAGATTGTCTAATACTTCCCAGTTAGTTATGGGAGAAAGTTGGGCTGATATTATGGAAAGGTCTACGTTTGTAAAGGTTTTGTGTGTGGAAAAGTGGGTTGGCTTGCCGTTATTCAGTATTGCCAAGTGGGATTGTAGCAAAAATTGTTCAACGATTTTACCTCTTTTGTTTGTTGTTCGTGATCCCCATATTGAACTCCATGCATTGAAATCCCCCACTAGGAGGATTGGTGTGTGTATGTTTTGAGTCATGTTATTCAGATCCGCTAGATTGAATGGTTGGTTGGGTGGGATGTAAATTGAGATAACCGTTAAACTTAATTTCCCTGTAAGTTCGATTGCGGTAACCGAGAAAGGGGAAGTAATGTTGAGGTGTCTATGGTTAAGGGCCCTATGTATTAGTATACCGGACCCTTGTTTAGAGGAGTTGTTTCCTGTGAGGTTGTTGAAGTAGGCTTTGTATTCCCGAGGCACCTTAGCATTTGAGGACTGGGGTAAGTGAGTTTCTTGCAATGCTATGATCGCTGGTTTTAGTTCCTTTATAAGGATCTGTAGTTCGTGATAGTTATTGTGGAACCCATTCAGGTTCCACTGAAGCATTAAAAGGTCGTTTGGATTGTTGTTAGTGTTTGTTGTGGTGTTCAAAGTGGGGGAGTCAATATAACGGTGATTGGTTATCTGACTCCGCGCCACACAGCTCGTTTCACTCAGTTGTCCAATCCGCTCGGATTGGTTTGAGTGAAAGTCGCCCTGTGCCGCGGAGTCAATGTGTTGGTGACAGAGATTAGGGTCATATCTTTCCATGATCAGGTAAAGGGAAATTTTCCGTTGAGTCTAAACGGGATTTTTGCATTTCTGCTGGAGTGTATTTCGTTTTGTTTGTGTGTGTTTGAGTTTGTATGGGAGAAGCGTTTCGTGTTTTGTTTTTTATTGTGTTTTGTTGTACGATAGGGTGTTTTCTCTTCTCTATTTCCTTTAAGGTTGCATAGGAGGTGGAGGGAAGTATATGTGTTTCTTTGGTAGCAGTTTTGTTTACGGGCATTGGGACTTGCATGTGTTTTGTTGGGACTGAATTGGCACCAGTTGGTGTTTTTAATGCGGAAGCGGTTTTCTTTATTTGTTCCGAATAGAGATCATTATTTGTTGTTTGGATGGGATTTTGTTCTCTGTATATGCGTTTAGCATCGGATAGGGATGTTTTATTTTTTGTTTGTATTATTAAAATTTGTTGGTATTGCATATATTTTGGGCATGTAGAGGAAGATGCCGGGTGGGGGCCGTGACAGTTTGCACAGATTGTTCTTATGCATTCAGTTTCAGGGTGGGGTGGAAGATTGCATGTATTGCATGCCGTTGTATTTTTGCACCATTTTGCCGTGTGGCCTAGTAATTGGCATTGTCGGCAACGCATAGGCCTCGGAATGTATTCCTTGACCTTGGTGTTGTACCAGCCGATTTCAATTGTTGTTGGTGGTTGAAGACGGTCAAATGAAAATAGCATTAGGCCCGTGGGCTTCCTTTCTCCATTCGTCATTTTGGTGAATTTAAATACATCAACAATGCCTTGGGAATTCATTTCTGATAATATATCAGGTTCTGGGACGTTTATAAGACAGGGGGCGTAAACGATTCCTTTAGAGATGTTTAGTTTGGGGTGTAGTCTTATGTCAACCGGACAGATTGATTCGAATCGTTTGGATTGGATGAATCTATCTGCTGTATCTTGGTCTTTGACTAGAATTAGTATGGAGCCATCCCTAAGCAGGGTTATTCTTTCGTACTGTGTACTAATAGAATCAATTATTCTCTTCAGCACAAAGACGTTAACAGATGTTAGTGGCCTTGAAGCATCGGTTGGGTGAATTTGAATGAACCGAGGTGTTTTTAAAATTGCTTTGTTCGGCAAAGCAGGGAAATTGAAAGACAATGGGCTGCCGGATTGTCTTTTCTTTTTTGTTGGCACGTTGGTTGCAGAGCCTGAGAGTGAGCATTCTCCCAGTTCTAGGAACCTGTTGCCGGTATGCTGGCTTGGCCCTAGGGCCATATTTTGGGTTTCTTACCTGATGTGTCTTTGTTGTGTTTTGTTTGTGATTTCTTAGGAGTTTTATCTGTTGTCAAAAATGTCTCTTGAAATACTTTTACTTTTTAAATTGGTAGTCACTTCACTTTTTAACTGGCGCACTATTCAAAACTGGTGTTCACTGTAAGAGAGTTCGCGGCTGACTGGAAGAAAACTAATAGCGCGAATATACAGGTATACATTACTATGGACAATCGGTAACAAGACTGTATTTTTAAAATAATACACATATTATGAATATCGATGTGGATATGCGTTTAGCATATTCGTATACCTGTGGTGAACAGCAGACAGAAATTGCATTACCTCGTAAGGTTAGAAATTACAAGGTCGATTGTGTTTCAAAAAAAATTTGAAAATGGTTAAACTGGATGACCTTCAATACGATATTTAGTGGATTAGTGAGCTATTTCCATGTCGCAAGCATAGATTCAAATCTTATCCCGGGTAATTATGGATTTCGCACCATTATCAATAGCAAAAAATATCTCTTCTGCCACTTGAATACAATTTTCATGCACTCATATCGCTTTTTTTAACTGCTTGAATTGATCCTTTTGAGAGTCTAATAATGCGCTAATAAGCTCCTTAATTTTTTTTATTTTTACATTTTCTTCAGTATTTGTGGATGATGGTCTTTCTGAACGAGGTTTGTTTTCGACTGCGTCACGACTCTCACCAAATCACATGTAGTACATGAAAACTTGTGATTTTGATAAAAATTCTAGATCTTCGCAACTGTTTGAGGTGTAATGGCGGGCTGACCAATGTTATGGTCAGAGGGGTGGCGACGGAGGCAGTACCCGTGAAGCTGAAATATATGGCGAAGTGAAG
This sequence comes from Microdon myrmicae, assembly GCA_963931805.1. Taxonomy (NCBI): domain Eukaryota; kingdom Metazoa; phylum Arthropoda; class Insecta; order Diptera; family Syrphidae; genus Microdon; species Microdon myrmicae. Next base: position 122,021,802 of record OZ007500.1, on the reverse strand, counting down.
AACGAAAGAGTATCAGTAGATGAAGTTGGTGAGGGTGGCTCGACCGTTGGTGAGGTTACGGAGCACAATCCAGAACAATGAGTGCGGCTCTCCTATTGAGCACGATTCAAAGCAATGAGGGCGGGTTGTGGGGTGCAAGTAGGTCTGCCAGACAGGGGCACGAATTCACTTGAATCCCCGGCACTTGTTACTCCGAAGTTCCAGCGATTGTTCCACTGTAACACGTACACTTTGGGCAAAATAAAACACTAGTGGTGTGGTTATGTAATAATGTTTTCTTTATTTTAACTAAGTCCTTTTAAGTTGTTGGCTTTAATTGTACATTAATTTTTTTCGGACGATTCACTTTAGTTTCTATTTTATCATTTAATATTTTTTGTTAATTTTTTTTAAGGGAATCTGAACAGAACGTGTAACTAACGCAACGACCTCGACTCTCGTGTAGTGTGCACGCTGCGGTGATTGAAACGCGAACCGGTGCGGCGTGTCCGACAACGGTGGTGGATGTGAAGCGACTGCTGGTTTGAATTAGGGATGAAGATGGGTAATTTAATTTTGCACACGGGACAACCAATAGAGATCACGCTTCTGCTCTCTCATTGCCACGCCCGTTGAGGTGTGGTGAATACTTCGGTTAATTTAATAGTCGACGATCATGGGAGAATGAGAGAACAGAAACACAAAGTACTATGATCTCGGGGTGGGTTTGGTTGTGTGTGCATGAATCAATGCAGTTCTGATGACAACTAATTGACCTAATTCGGGAATGTGGTGAACCCAGTGGGAAGGTAAAATTGAGAAGGAGAGGGAAATTTAGCTGGTGCTATTCACTTGCGAAAAGAGATCATTGATCCCCAGCGAATGTAGTGTCTGGAGGAAGTGAGTATGACGCCGACTTGGCTAGGGAAATCTGACCATTGGAACTAAATTAAATACTTTAATAATTTCCCCAGCGATTGCACGACTATGCAACCGCGTCGTTTGATCAGACTATGGCGTTGCTAACCGACATGATGCGATTTCCGGTGGAAATCTCATGGGTTAGCGAAATGGAGTTGCCGTATGGCAAAAAGATAGCCAAACTCAGTTATGCATTATATGCATAGGATAATGAGTTTAACTTTGCGTCCTTTTGGGAAACATGTCTTGCAGGTGAATTGCCGAACGGTGGGATAGGGGTTGATATGACAGCTGAAAGCGGTCGAAATAAGGCGGAAATTGTGGTTGAAATTGTGGGTTGGTTCTCCATGTAGTATAGAGAACCCCCAGAGGCTCTCCTATTGAGCACGATTCAGAGCAATGAGAGCGGCTCTCTTGTTGAGCATGATTCAGAACAATTACGGTGGCTCTACTGTTGAGCACGATTCAGAACAAAGAGTGTGGCTCTACTGTTGCTCACGATTCAGAACAAAGAATGTGGCTCTACTGTTGAGCACGATTCAAAGCAGAGAGGGGGCTTTAGGCGATGTTTGTCTATGTCATAAGTTGACACAGTGTTCCGCCTGAACACTGCTCGCTAAAGAAACACACGAAATGAAACCAGAGTGAAGGATATGATGCACCAATGAAACACGAGGATATTTGTTCTTAACCTGTGGTTTTATTTTATTTTTATATTCACGGTTTGTAATATGTACGGTAGGTTACCAACTCGTAATAAGTCACTCGGTATTCCCCGCGCATGCACTCTTGACGAAGCTATAACACAACTCGCTCTTACTATCAACGTACGTTTTGAGTTGACACATTAACACGTTCTCAATTGTGTTCTCGATCGACTCTCGACCTCCTCGGATGCTCGAAACAGACTAACTGCCTGCCCAAAAAAAAATATCCCGATTCAGATCTCCGATCTGTATCTGCAAAGGAGAAAATTCCCCATTCAATCTGCTAACAGAATTTTCCACAGTATCTGTTAGCAGCATACGATCTTCCTTTTCATCTCACAAGGAGAATTTCCCAATGGACCTGGAAGGAGAATCTTGGACATGATCATTACATCATTATCACCATCCGTGGTGGTGATTGAAATTCGATTCGACGGCTGTCGATTGTGTGCCACCTTATTTACACAGCACATCTGGCGCGCAGGCCGGCGGATATCGTGCAATTTGAATGGACGTACGGTCCATGGGTTTTATTTAACTTCTGTCAGTTAAAACTAACAATCCATTAGGTCTTTCTAATGGGTGTGAAATACAAAAAAGGAACCGTGGGATTGGAGTAGTTCCTTTTGTTGGTTTTATTCTCATAAATATTCTCGAATTATCTGGTTGAGATATTTATGGTTGCCTAGAATTTGGCAGCGGCTGCCTTTGTTTGCGCAACGGACTTGGGTGGTCTTTGTGGTAGGCTACCCGCACGTGCATCCGTTGGTCGGCTAATTTACCGACGATAGCAATTCCTTGTAACATCGTGTAGATATTCAGGATTTCCGATTGTGCAGTGCTGGAGTGCGGCGCATTTTAGTCTTTTGGATTGTTTTTGGGCATAGGATGGATGAATGATTTACCTTTGTTTCAGGTATGCTATATTCGAATTGTCGAGCTTGACATTGAAAGCTTTGGGACGCTCAGTTCCTTGCTTTTTAGTGTCGGGCTCAACGTTGGCTAAATGATTCCGGCCCCTTGCAGGACTTAGTGGCACGCGTCTGTGGGCGCGTGTAATGCTTTCCGGTAAGTATGTTCCTTGAAGGGTAGGAACCTTACCTGTGGTGAATTGTGCGTTCATAGAACGCTACAGGCTCTCCTATTGAGGAGGATTCAGAACAACGAGGGCAGCTCTCCTGTTGAGCGCGATTCAGAACAATGAGGGTGGCTCTACGATTAAGCACGATTCAGAACAATTGGGGTGGCTTTACTGTTGAGCACGATTCGGAACAATGAGGGTAGCTCTACTGTTGAGCACGATTCAGAACAATGACGGTGGCTCTACTCTTGAGCACGATTCAGAACAAAGAATGTGTCTCTACTGTTGAGCACGATTCAGGACAATGAGTGTGGCCCTATTGGTTAGCACATTTCAGATCAATGAGGGCGGCTCTACTCTTGAGCACGATTCAGGACAACGAGAGTGGCCCTATTGGTTAGCACATTTCAGATCAATGAGGGCGGCTCTACTCTTGAGCACGATTCAGAACGAAGAGGGTGGCTCTACTGTTAAGCACGATTCAGGCTTTCGTAATCTGTACATAAAATTACATGAAAACTTCAATATTCCCCCTCTTAAAGTCACAAAAGACCTCTCGGCTTTTTGACAATACATTTGCACGAAAATTGCATCTGGTCCCCAACGCAGCGAAACCGTCAAAAATAAGTTTTTTCGGCCCTAATCGGCTGCCTACCCCATTCTCTATGGGGTCTCCCAATACTCTCTACCTAACCATTTATTATCAGAATGTCAGAGGACTTCGGTCCAAAACCCATTCCATCTTACAAAATACTCACTCACTTCCCTTTGATATATACGCAATGATCGAAAGTAACCTCACCCCCAGTATCAATAGCCCAGAACTGCCCCCCCCCCCCCTTCCCATCGCAGTTTTTCGCCACGACGATGCTCATCGGTCCTGCCCGGACTCCCCCTGTCGAGGCGTGCTGCTTGCCACCCAAACCGGGCTAACATCTTTTCTTATCACATTACTCAACAATCCCTTAAGACATCTGATTGCCGCTATGCCCTCTCAAAGCTTCGAAATAATCGGACCTACGACAACGTCTGCATTTATCTAGCTTATCTTCATGGTAAATCTGATGCAGTTTGCTATGAAGGCAAAACGAAAACGAGTGTTAAGATCTCCATTCAACAAGAAGGTCTCCACACCGATTTCCCTAGCCTTCGTAACCTGTTCATAAAGTTCCACGAAAATTTTAATATTCCCCCTCTTAAAGTAACAAGAGACCTCTCGGTTCTCCGACAATACATTTGCTCGAAAATGGCATCTGGTTCACCACGCAGCGAACCCACTAAAAATAAACTTTTTCGGCCCTAATCGGCTGCCCACCTCACTCTCCATGGGGTCTCCCAATTCTTGTCCCCTAACCATATACTACCAGAATGTCAGAGGACTTCGCTCCAAAACCCAGTCGATCTTACACAATACCCACTCCTTTCCCTTTGATATATACGCCCTGATCGAAACAAACCTCACCCCCTGTATCAACAGCCTAGAACTGCCCCCCCCCCCCCCCCCCTAACAGTTTTTCGTTACGACGGTGTCCATCATTCCTTGCCTGACACCCCCTGCCGAGGCGTGTTGCTCGCCGTCCAAAACGGACTAACATCTTCTCTTATCACCTTCTCCTCTTCACCCTACCTCGACTATGTCGCTATAAAAGTTGAACACCGCTCAAAGTCCTTGTATATCATTTGCTTCTACATCCCACCTTCGCAAGCTACCGAGGCATACGAACTCGCTATTGCTGCAATCGACTGCTTAACGGAACTGAGTTCTTCCCAAGACGACATTGTAGTGCTGGGCGATTTCAATCTCCCCCATCTCCAATGGTCGTTGTCTGACGATGAGTCCCACTATATCTCTAGCCCCCCTACTACCAAGGAGTGTCTCTTAATAGACAACCTCACTGACTCTAGCCTTTACCAAGTCAGCAATATCTTAAATCATCTGGGCAGACAACTCGACCTAGTGTTCACGGCAGACCCCTGCAACTCTTCAGTTACCCCTAGTCCCCACATCCTCTCAACCTTTGACAACCACCACCCCCCACTTATCTTATCCGTATTCCGCGACCACCCAGCCCACAGCACACCCACTCCCCTCCCCTACCAATATTCTTTCAATTTCCGAAAAGCCAATTTCCGGCGCATAAATGAGTACCTCAGCAATGCCTTACCTCGCTTAAATGATATTAGTGTTGAGGTCGCTACAGCCTCACTCTACACAGTAATCTTCACCGCCATATCCCTATTTGTCCCTTATTCCCAAAACAGGTTATCATTCTCATCGCCCCCTTGGTATAACCGCAGACTCCGCACACTCCGTAACAAGAGAAATAAGTGGTGGAGCACTTTCTTAAATACGCGTTTTCCTCTGGACTATTCCAACTATCTCGGTTACTTTTACCAATTCACTTAGCTTTATAGCTCCCTTTACCACAATTACCTTGCCAAAGCCCAACTGAATCTGATCAATGACCCCAAATCTTTCTACCACTTTATCAACTATAAACGGAAATCAGATGCCTATCCCAACTCTCTTTTCTACGACTCAACTACTTCATCTGACTCCCAAACCATAGCCAATCTTTTCAACTATCCTTCACGGACGACTCGTTCGAGCCTAACCCCTCCTACTTTACTGGCATGTCTCAATTCTCCCTTGGCCCACTCATCCCTCTGCACATACAACAACACCAAGTTAAAGAAAAACTTGAACAACATAAAGAGGATTTCAGTCCCGGCCCAGACAGACTCCCTGCTATCTTCTTAAAAAAATGCTCCTCTTCTCTCTCTCTCCCGCTCGCGTCAATCTTCAATCTATCCCTTGCACAAGGTCTATTTCCCGAGTTTTGGAAATCCTCCTACATAACCCCCATACATAAAAAGGGGCCTAAAATCGATATATCCAATTATCGTCCCATTGCTAAGCTTTCGCACATTCCTAAACTCTTCGAATGCGTTCTATATGATGCGTTATGTTTTCGCTGCACACCCATCATCTCTCCCAACCAGCATGGCTTCCTCTCCGGCAGGTTCACTACTACCAACCTTGTCGAATTCACATCACACACACTCCTTGCCCTAGAAAACGGCGATGATGTTGATATAATCACTACCGACTTTAGCAAGGCCTTCGACAAAATCTCCCACAACCTCATTCTCTTTAAGTTATCTTCCCTTGGCCGTGAACCCCTGCTGAATAAGTGGATCTCATTCTATCTCAATTATCGAGCCTGCCGCGTGCGATTTAGATCCACCCAGTCCCATCCTTTTTTTCCAACTTCAGGTGTCCCCCAGGGCAGTCATCTCGGCCCCCTCCAATTTATTCTAACCATTAACGACATAGGATCTAGTATCAATCACTCCTTCATCTCGCTTTACGCGGATGACACCAACATTTGCAAGACAATCCGCAATCTTGATAGCTGTTCGACTTGGTGCCAAAATAACTGCCTAGAACTGAATATCGCCAATGTGACACAATCACCTTCTCTCGGAAGCGCTCCCCCACCCAACCACGCTCCCACCCCTTACTGAAACAACCGATAACATCGGTTGAATCGTTTCGCGATCTGGGCATCCTACGCGACAAGGAGCTCAAATTTACCGCACATATTGAGGACATAATCCTTAAGGCGAACGCCGCCCTTGACTTTGTCAAACGCTGGTCGAAGGAATTCCTAAACCCCTACGTCACCCGATTACTCTACATAACCTTTGTCTGCCCACTACTCGAATATGCTAGTCAGGTTGTGGGGGTACAAGGTCGTGGCACCGACATGGGCGCAGGGTTCTACCTCGTCCTCACAAAAGTATCCTGTTGACCACTAAAAGAAATCTGTTCACCAGCAAGCGGGTTAATAACACACCACAGCGAATAAAACACACGGTATATATACTATATGTTGATGGTTTTCATTGTTTTCTTTAGTTAACACTAATTGTGCACTAGTTATAATGTAGAAATTAGTTTAAGAAACGAATACGAATACGAAATTAGGAAACAGTTTTAAAATATAAATTGCAATGCTGCTGAGAATAAAGGACACTCGATAAACGTACCGTACCGTATGCACGGCACGGCGAAGGGGTAGACGAACCGACCGACTCCTTCGATGGATGAATTACGACTCAACGATATTCAATCGTTTGGGGTGAGTTTTTGGTGGTGTGGTGAAAAGGAAATGAAATTTCCTTTGACCAGTGACCAATGGAAGGCGATCTCTGGGACGCGGTGGTGTATGTGTGTGTTTGTACACATCACCGTGTTTATCGATGCGTTTGGCCAAGGATAAAGGGACCCTACAACGAGGGAGAAAGAACAATGGGAAAACGACCTAAGGCATCGTTCGGTAATGAGGGTCAGATGAGTAAATAGCAGACACTCATTAGATGCTAAAAGGGATTGCGATAATTTATACTATAGAGATCGTATATCGTCTCTCTGTCGACTGAGAGAATCGGATTCTTTTGTTTGCATATGTTTATGCTATTGAATCCAATCCGACGGCAAAGCGTGACGTCGGTGATTGTTTGAAGATTCAAACAAAGAAATATTTCCGCGAGAAGTGCTTGCAACTGAATCAATAGTTGCAAGTCTTCGGAAAGTAATTTAGATGGATACACAATGACGGTTGTGTATACCATATGTGTCAATTATGCATGGCATCTATGGCGACGGCTGGATCGAACTATAGTGTGAATATCTACACTAATTGGAAATTCGGTTTTTGGGTCGCTAATGCAGAGATGCATTGATAATGTATGAATGCCCATGTTGGCATTTTTTTGGCAGCATTTCCAGGTAATGGATTGAAAACATTAACTATCCTTGGGAGGGGAATGTTTTCAGGTGCTAATGCGATTGCGTTGGCGGGAAGCAATGGGAGTTATGGGGGTTATTTTAGGTAAGTGAACCGTGGGGTTTGGTGGAACCGCCACAAGGTCTGGTTTCAATACCGATTGTCTCACATTCGCAGGAACAAGAGCGTTCAACGTCGTTTCATGCGCTTTGCCCTCCGTGAACTAAACTGGAAAAATCCGCTGACTCTACCACCCTACTCAAGCCGGCTCCCTTTAATCAATCTTAATAGACTTGAAGAGCGCAGAATCCATGCCGACATCATCTTTGTCATTCGGCTTCTGTCAGGCTCAATCAATTGCCCAAGACTGCTCTCCACTATAACATTTCAAACAAACCCCCGTAACGTACGTAACCCTTGACTCTTTTACTTGCCCGCTCAGCACATTTCTTATGGCGCTAACGAACCCATCTCACGTATGCTACGACGGGACAACTCTTTCCCCATCTTCTTCGATTTCAACCTCTCCACTTCCGCTCTTAAACGACGTCTCCCCTCTACCCTGCAATCCTACCTCTCCTCTCTCGCTCTCAAACTAGTTTCCCCCTAAACCTTTCCAGCCCCACCCACAATTTCAACCTCTCCCCTCCAGCTCACTAATCCCATCCCACTACCAGTCCGTACACATGCCGTTCACTGTCGCTGTCTCACAAATGCCGCATTTGCCACCCGCACATAATTATGTTTGAATTGCTACTTTAGATTTTAAGTTAGTCCGTAAGGTATTATATTAATTTAATTTAAGCTTGGATTAAGCCTAATAAATGAGGGTTCTGCCCTCACTAAACTAAACTAATCTACTGTTGAGCACGATTCAGTACAATGAGGGTGGCTACACTGTGTTGACTTCATATGCACGATCATTAATTAATTGCACGCTGCAATCCCTGCAGTTTACAATCATTTTGGAGCCAAGCCCGCGTCTGCTGCCCTCTGAAAATGTCACGGCACCTTTGCATTCTCTGCATACCACAACTTGAGAAATAGAAATTCAAACAGTCAGAAAATTAATGAAACGGTAGCCAAATGATTCATCCACTTCTCTATCACACTTTTCATCGTTCATTTTGAGTTTTCTTGCCGACGCGCAAACATACTCCAAATCGTGCTCAAAAGAAGGCGGTTAGGCGGGCGCCTGCTTTCGACTTTGCTTAGTCTTGGCGTTGAATAGTTTTTTTAGTGCCTTTTCAGCCATCATACACTTTATTACTCATAATTCAGAACGTTTAAATAAATTACAAAGGTAAAATAACAACGGTAAACACGTAACTACGACTTGAAATGCAGCGTACATATGATTGACGAAACGCGTGCTCTTACAATAGAAAACACGTACTATATAGTCTACGATAGTGTACCTGGTTTCTTTGGTCTAAAAAAATAACGTAATTTTCTAGGGAAATTCATTTTTTTTTATTCAAAATATTGGCCATCGGCTTCTACATATTTCGCCCAATTTTTAGGTAATTTATAATTAGCCTGCCAGAAAAACTGCTTGTCTTTCGCGGCAAACCATTCGTCGAGCCATTTTCCAACTTCCTTGAAACCGCTGAAGTGCTGCTCTGCGAGCGCGTGTCCCATTGATGCGAAGATGTGATAGTCAGATGGCGCCAGGTCCGGGGAGTACGACGGGTGGAGAAGGATGTCCCATCCAAGAGATTTCAGGGTTTCTTTCATTAGTTTTTCTGTGTGCTACGTACTTTTCGCTGGCGCTATATCTTAGTTAAACCGGAAAAAACGTATGCATACACCTGGTATTGATCTTCCCCATTGCTCGTAAACGTCTGCTGATTGTTTCTTGTGACACATGTAATGCTTCTGCTAATTGCCGTTGAGTTTGGGTTGGGTTATCATCCAATAACACCTGCAAGTGGTCGTCTTCACATGTTTGTGGTCTACCGGAGCGCTCACTGTCTTTCACATTGAAATCACCCCTTTTAAATTGTCGAAACCATGTCTCGCATGTTCTAATTGATGGAGCGTGTGCACCATATGTTTCTACCAGCAAATGATGACTTTGAAAAGCCTTTTTCTTTAGATTAGATAAAAAAAGGGATGCGTGCCGCAAATGTTTTTTTTAAGGCACAAAACTCAACATGATCACTGAACGATAAAACACAGGCGCCAGTTTGTGGCGGACTCAACTTATGTGTGTTGTCGAACATGACGAATGTGTCGTATTAATACGCTGCGTACTTTTCGCCGGCGTCATATCTTAGTTAAACCGGAAACCTGATATGTATAGTACACAGCGACATCTATAACATAGTTTTCAAGTATATTCTCGTCGGTCGATAAGGTATAGGCATATATATGACCACAAGATTCAAAAATGCAGCGTCAACGATATAGTCGAAATTTGCTTTTTTTACATCTCAGAGTTGCTTTAAAAAAAATGTTTTTGGGAACATTTTAGAGCTTTTTTCATGCTTGGTGATTATTGATTATAAATCTAGGAATTTTTTGGCGTAACTTAAGCCAATAAAAAAACTGGAAAAAAAAGTCAAACAGATATAACCCATTAAGCGGACTAACTCTTCTGTTCAAGTGGTTCTACTTCGCCCCCTTTCTGTTACAATCTACCTTGTAGTGATAAATGATTTCTAATTGAAAGTGTAAACAAATTTAAATATCTTATGGCTTACTCTTGACTCGAGGATTGTTTTCGCTTTCGTAAATGCTTTGAGAAATATTTCCGATACACCCTTCGGTACTTTTTTATTTTTTACGTAACGCTTGCTCCACTAAACTTTTAAGAATAATTTATTATAGTAATTATGTTTTATGTTCCAATATGAGAGCACATGTTGGGTAGTTGGGTATAGAAATACGAGGTGAGGCTGAAAATTAATGCACACATTCTTGCAGAACCCGAATGAAATGACCTTTCGAAGCACGCCTGGCAGCAAATAGAATTAACATTCACTCTTAATACGCACGTACAGCCCCGAGGTTCATCAACGGAAACTACGGCGGCGTGTTCTAGCGTTAAACAGCGAGCTGTTATCGAATTTTTAACAGCTGGAAAAGTAACTCCTACTGAAATTCATCATCATTGAAAGGCTCTCTGTGATGATAATGTGGTTGATAGGTCTACTGTAAATGAATGGCAATAATATTTCGTGGTTGCTAGACTGGAAAAACCATAATTGTTGATAGAAACCTATAGCGTTAAGCAAAGATAGTGAAGAAGGTGAATTGAACTCACGATGAAACGGTTGAAAAGCGAAGCAGTGAAGCATCAGACTACTGACCGTGTTTTGAATTTGATTTCCAAACTCGAGTATATTCCACTGGTGTGAATTATTTTTATTTATCGCTTGGTATACGGTTCTGATGTATTTTTCTTATTCGATTTTTTCGTTCGGTGTTCTTCACTATTTTTGCTTGTGAATTGTGTGTATCTGTTAGAATCGCTACAAACCGACTCTCTGGAACGAGGGGTAACGGTAAATTCATTTCGGTACATACAGACTCTAAAATACCTTCCACGTCGAGTTTGTCGTGTTAGAGGCAGCCTGTCGGCAATAATATTGCAACATGACAACGGTCCACACACCTTCCGCCCAATTGAAGAGGCTCTGCGAATCCTGAAGTTTGAACCGATACCACACCTTCCTAAATCTCTTGATCTCGCGGTATGCTATTTAAATTCAAGAGACCTCGAGGGTAATCATCACACCTCAGACGATGAGGCTAGGGCCGCTGTCAAGTCCTGGATTCGAAAAAATCTAAGGAATTTGCGGTGGCGGAATAAAAAAAACTTGTTGCACGTTGAGAGAAATGTATTAGCCACGGAGTGACTATTTGCTACTATTTATTAGTCTATAGGAACCCGGAAATTCATGACCTCACGGACTCGGCTGCGCCATCGTTTCCTGTCCTGGGCACTCTTCTTCCATGCTTGACCATATGATCCAATCTCCTCAAGGTCAAAACTTACATTGTCCTATAGCGTTTGGGATAATTGTGAAGAACGTGTGATTAGAACTGACGCTATGACAGTTAGAATCACCAAAAATTGAACCAAAGTGCAAACCATCACGCTACTGGCCGTGTTTAGAATTCGATTTTTAAACGCAAGTATATTCCACTGATGTGTATTGTTATTTTTATCGCTATGGTATACGGCTCTGATGCATTATCTTATTCGATTCTCGTTCGGTGTTCTTCACTATTTGCTTGTGTATTGTGTGTGTATATGTTAGAGACGCCACAGTCCTCCTATCTTCGTCGCGGCCGTCCTACCAGTCTCTTTCCCATTGGTCGACGGTCAAGAATTCTACGCACGGTCCTATCGTTGCCCATTCGCGCCACATGTTCGGCCCATCTTAATCTTCGCGACCTGATTACTCTCACTATTGTAGGTTTGCAGTATAGCTCTTCCAATTCGTGGTTGTGGAGTTTCCCCCATTGCCCTGCCTCCTCGTCATATTAACCGCCAAAGAAAGATACTCCTTAAAACTTTATTCTCGAATACGCGGAATTTGGTTCCTTCCCGTTTTGTGAGAGCTCATGTTTCGCATCCCTATAGAACAATCGGCTTAATTGTGGTTCTATAAACACGGAGCTTTGTATTACGTGATAGCAGTTTGGATTTCAGCAGTTTACTGACTGCGTGCCAACTAGCGTTGCCAGAACGCAGTGTTTTGTTAATTTCCTTCGACATTTCGTTACTGGCCGTCAGTATTGTTCCCAGATATTTAAATTCTTTCAATTTTTCAAATATCTTGCCCCTCTCGTTTATGTGCGTTCCTGAGGTCCACCTGCTCTCGCCGTAATCATATATTTTGTTTTGTCTTCATATATTTCTAGGTCCACCTCTTCTGCCGCTTGCATGATGATTTCACTGCTTTTAGTTACAGTTTCTAGATTATCGTCCAAAACCCCGATATCATCCGCATATCAGCGCACTTGTGTGACTCCGTTCAGGGATGATCCGGCCATGTTGCCGTCTTGTACCTTTCTGATGACATACTCGACCACAAGGTTAAAAAGACATGGCGAAAGGCCATCCCTTGTTTTAGTCCGTCCCGGATTTCAAATGATTCTCAGAGGTGGCCCTTTGTTTTGTTCATACCGATTTGAATGAAGGCGGGATATTTTTTCGGGACTCCCAGCTCAACTCCAATATGATAAACTCTTTGCCTTGCGACTGAGTCAAGGACAACTTGGTGAACCGTCTCTCCGTATTCCCACTTCTTTTCCAGAAATTGCCTTACTGTGAACATTTGGTCGTTCGTTGGCCGGTTCCTACGTAAGCCGCACTGGTGGTCTCCCGATATTTCTTCTGCGTATGGTGTGATTCTCGCCAGAATAACATTTGTTAGCATTTTGTATGTAGTTCAGAGCAATGATATTCCTCTGTAGTTTTCGCAGTCAGATCTGTCGCCTTTTTTGAAGATGGGGACGACTATTGAGGATTCTTCCGGAGTGACTTCCTTATCCCATATTGTTGAAATCAGTTAGTGGACTTCTCAACCAGTTACCTCTCTTCCATGCTCAATAAGCTCTGCCGGTATGCAGTCGACACCGGGAGCCTTGTTGTTTTTCAATCGATTTATTGCGTCTACAACTTTGTTAAAACAGGGCTCTGGGATCAGAGGCTCGGCTTCATGTACGTCCAGTGTGTTTATTTGTGATTGATGGGTTCGTTGAGCAGGTTTTCAAAGTACTGATTCCATCTTGTCACGATATTGTTTGTTTCTGTGACCAGACATCCGTTTGCATCTCCAATTATTTTGGTTCTCCCTCAGTAGCCATTACTAATTGAATTTATGCCGGCATACATACCTCTGATGTTCTTTGTTCTGGCATTTTCTAGGTTTTTTTTTGGTCCGAGTCTTCTCCCATTCGCGTTTTTTGCGTTTGAAAAGTCTCGTTGTCGCTTTCCGAATCGTCGCGTATCTTACTGCGTTGACCTCGTCATATCTTTCTAAGTGGATCACTCTGAGGCGTTTACGTTGTTCGATCTTCCCCCGGTACTCATGGTCAAACCAGGGTTTGGAGTTAATTGTTTTCTTAAATCCTAATACATTTGGGCTGTTTGTTTGATTACGTCTCTGATCGATGTCCATCTAGTGTCCACATTATTGGTTTCCTCTTCCTCACTACTCGCATTCTCTAGGATGCTAAATCTATTCAATAGTTCATCTAGATATTCAGCCCTTTTGCGGTGGTCTTCTAGTTTATCAATGTCGAACTCTTTGCTCGTCTCCCGTCACTGCCCGTGTGGGTTTGCTGCGAGTCGACTCCTAATTTTGCCCATCATTAGAAGATGATCGGAGTCGCAATCTGCACCTCTATATGATCTTACGTTAGGGATGTTCAAGTGATGTCTTTTGTCTATGAGGAAGTGGTCTATTTGGTTACGCGTAACGCAGTCGGGTGATATCCATGTGGCTTTATGAATTTGCTCAAACTTGAACATCGTATTTTTCAATTTGAAAATCGATTTTGAAGCTTAAACATTGTACTTTAATATACTTCTTGTCCGATCTTTATATTTTGTTTTTGTTCGCGGTCTACAAGCGTGTGTGCATTACTTTTCAGCCCGTCCTCGTAAAATACAAGCACTGTTGGTGTTGCAGGAAGTATTCGGCAGAAAAAATTGTCGAAAGCTCACCAGAAACCTTAGTTTTCCTTTGTTTACAGGCTTCAATATTCGCCCTAAAATATATTTGTATTTTTTTTTAAAGTGTTAAGAATATTTTTTTTTTTTTTTTGAGTTTGGGAAATCTGATTTCTCGGTTAATGTCTGGTTATAACCTTAGAGGAAATTATTTTCATTTTATTTGATTCTGAGGTATATATAATATGAGATCGAGGGGATTGTAGGTAACTCGCGCACTTAATTAAAAGTGAGCTTTCTTTAAGTATTTCCATAATAGAAATAACGTTACCATCATAAATATCATTTTCGTTTTCAAGAATACCTAAAAGAAATCGGTTTGCATGTAGCAGTAATCAGCTCGTCCAATACCCGCCCAGCTGTCTCGTAATTTCTCCACGGGATTTGAAATATTGGGAAAACCTTTTTGGAGGTCAGAAAGGAGTTTATCTAATGTAAAGCAACTTCTCATCTGTGTTTATAGCTTATGAAGCGAAAAAATTACCCTTTTTGGTCTCATTATTATTAAAAGAACGAAATTGAAAAATACGTGGGTTTAGTTGGATTAAGTTAGCTATTAATTAAATAGCGGAAATGCTAAGCAACTAGGAAGGATGTTAAATTTTACTTTACAAACAGAGATATGTCGAAAAACACTAGAATAACTTCGATAATCATTAAGGACTGTTAACAGATATTGGAAACCCTGTACCAACTTTACTTGGCACTAAGTTGTATTATTTTACCTACCCTTTCTGTAGGTAAAACTACTAAAGCAAGTATTATGAATTACAGGTCCCATGTTTTTAGCCCCACCCAGAGGGATAAACTTAACAGGGTAGACAAAAACTATAAAACCAATGTTTGAATTCCTAAACAGTATTAAAATTCACTTCTCGGTATTTTGTCATGGTGGACATGGTTTGTTGGGGTTATGTCCGAAATAACCCGGACCTATAACAATCCCGATTCAAGAAATAAAAAAAATGGTAAACATGTTTTTATTCCGATTGTGAATCATCATAAAACAAAGAGTGTCAACTCAATGCATTTTTAAAAGGACCAACAATATATAACTCTTGTCGATTGGAACCATATTTGGCTCAAATTGAAAATACTTTAAAAGAAATGTTGAAGTTAACATAAATAATATCTTAAAGAGTGTGGTTGTGGTTGTTTCTAGATTCGACTTTGTAAATTGCATGAAATTACGTTTTCAATCTTGCACAAGGTCTACTCCCTATCCACACTCTGTAGTTGTATCTGCACTGTAGCCCAGAAACCAATCAACTTTACGGTCTGTTGATCGGTATAGCTATTAAGCGTGCTTCCCTTGTCGTGTGCTCAAAACCAGAACTCGAATTGTAGGAAAAATGAAATGCTCTTCATCGAATCGGAAATAATTACTTAAACGGTTGGTCGGAGAACGACTGCAGAAAAGACACACTACTAACACGGAGCGTAACTTCGTGAAATGCCACGAATAGTGTGAGCGCAAGACTAAAACATAAGGACAGACATCCGAACGATTAAAAGCTGAATTTGAAATAAACGCGCTTTCATTGTGATGATTGCACGTTAAAATTAGCTGTCGGACTTTGTCTATAATTCATGGGTGTACCTTTGATTGATTTATGAATTGGAAATTGTGGTAACGTTTGGACTTTATACAAACATCTAGTTAAACAACATTGGTCATTATTTAAATGTCGATTGGTAATTCAAAGATAAACTAAACATGTGGCAATTGTTGCTTCGAAGCCATATTATTTATAATATCCAACAACGGAGGGCAAACTGTTGAGCTGTGTAGTGAAGCGTAGGTTCAATTGACGTTGTGCCATCGATGGGCAACATGCTTGTAATTTACTTTTACTTTACGTCTAAAATTGTGATAAATTGCAAAACCTAAGTGGTTCATTAATTTTTGTAGGTTTTGAACCTTTATATTTGAATTAATGTCCAACCGCTTTAACTACCGAGTTAAATTAGCTAAACTTGACATTTCACTATTTCATTAGTCAAACGACAGCCACGTGCGGGCAAGACCTGCTGAAATTACGGATTCCATAACTTGGTATAATTATGCAGGAATAGACACTTTATTATGTAACTACAACAACAGTACAAGCTCCTCAGCTGGACCTTTGGGGAAGAAGTATTGTGCCATGCATGGGCACTCGGTTCACTTCTTCCTCCAGCATAAACAAAAGCAAAGTTCCGCTGCAAATTGTTCACCACAGGCTCACGGAAATACTGTTTGTGACATTGAAGTAATCAAGCAACGAACCGTCCGCCAGAGGAGAGAGGAGAAATAAAATACTATCTACTACTATCTTTACGTTTATTTATGACTGATGGTTCTTGATTTTATTTAATACCGGTGATAATACAAATTAAACGCGAGATGTACATTAGCACTGGCATATATACGTTGAGCACTTAGCTCCGATATATATTGATATATTATTTTCTGATTCACGAGATTGGCAGTAACAAACGACTAAAAGATTAGCTATAGGACACTCGACGGTATTTACGCATCCCCGGCGATACTGGGAGCGGGAGTGACGGATGACCGTTGCGGTCAGCGGATGGTAAAGGACTCAAGGATATTTAATCGTTTGGGGTGAGCTTTTGGTGGCGTGGTGAAAAGGAAATGAAATTTCATTTGGCCAGTGACCAATGGAAGGCGATCTCGGGGACGCGGTGGTGTATGTGTGTGTTCGTACGCATCACCGTGTTCAAAGATGCGTTTAGCCAAGGAGAAACAGCACCTGAAACGAGGAAAAAAAGAACAATAGTGAAACGACCTACGGAATCTTTCGGTAATGGGGGTCAGCTGTCTAAATAGCAGCCACTCATTATGTGCTAAAAGGAATTGCGATAATTCATACAATAGAGATCGTATATCGTCTCTCTGCTGACTGGGAGAATCGGATTCTTTTGTTTGGATATGTTTATGCTATTGAATCCGATCCGACGGCAAAACGTGGCGTCGGTGATTGTTTGAAGATTCAAACAAAGAAATATTTCCGCGAAAAGTGCTTGCAACTGAATCAATAGTTGCAAGTCTTCGGAAAGTAATTTAGATGGATACACAATGACGGTTGTGTATACCATCTGTGTCAATTATGCATGGCATCTATGGCGACGGCTGGATCGAACTATAGTGTGAATATCTACACTAATTGGAAATTCGGTTTTTGGGTCGCTAATGCAGAGATGCATTGGTAATGTATGAATGCCCTTGTAGATGCAATTTTTTTTAGGAAATGTATGTAATGGTTGTATGCATTTATGTCCTTGGAAAAGGAAATATTATCAGGTGCCAATGCGATTGCATTGGCGGGAGACAATGGGAGTTGAGTTGCCGATATGGGGTGTTTTTCAGGTAGGTGGGCCGTGGGCTTTGGCGGAACCGCCACAGACTTTTGGCGATATGATCCACACACCTGCAGACGCATAATCATTGACCTCAAAGCTGCATTATTTTCTAGGTTTCAACTATCAAGACAGATTAACGGAAGAAATTTGACATTAATTTTACAATAGAAATTTGACATTAACTTTACACTTAGCATTCCTAAAATATGGCATTCGTGGATTGAGCTTGTATAACACCGGAGACGTTCACTCACCTATTGTGAATACAACACACCACTCCGAGGCTGTTTTGTATCTTATATTGCAATGCGCGAGAGTTTATTTGGCAAAACCATAAAGTTCGCAGATTGAGTTGATATAACGCCTACAATAATTACTTATCCGTTGTGGATTTAACGCATTATTTTGAGGCCCTGTTGGTCTTTTATTTTAAATGGTCCGGGAGTTTGTCTCTTGAGAATGTAACATTCGTGGATTGCACATATTACGTTTATGGGGGCGGAAGTAGGGGTATAGCGTTTGAAATAATAGTGAAGAAGATCGTGTGATTCGAACTGACGCTATGACAGCTCGAATCACGAAAAAAAATTTACCTAAGCGTTACACACCAGGCTACTGACCGTGTTTAGAATTTGATTTCCAAACTCGAGTATATTCCACTGATGTGAATTATTTTTAATTTATCGCTTGGTATACGGTTCTGATGTATTTTTCTTATTCGATTTTTCGTTCGGTGTTCTTCACTATT